>CM059837.1:21349759-22549759 GCA_030444775.1 Atalantia buxifolia | reverse complement strand
TACGGATGCCACAAGTATGAAACAGGATTTACTAATTATGTTCTAATTGGCTTGATCTAGTTGTTTCTAAATCATTATGCTTTGGTCATAACAATAAAATATGAATGTAGATACTAAAAGAAAGTAGCATATATTTAGAACCATTATATAGGGAGATTCATGGTGCGTTTGGAATTGAGATTGGACAACTGTAACTTAAAAGTTACAGCACAAAATTGTTTTGATAAACACTAGCTACTGTACCTTCGAAGCTATATTGATATGATTTTTTACTTGTATAATGAAAAATCTATCTTTAATAATTTTATCAAAATTATTATTTAAAATTTGCATTTACTATATATTACTAACTTTTGTTTCATAATTATACATTTTTTTTCCACAGTACCTCAATCCCAAACGCACCTTCAGTACTAGAATATCATTGAGTTTTTGAGTAGGCTATATATCCTATATATATTCTACAAAAAATGCCTCACTTAAAATTTATGCCTTCAAGTTCTAAAACAATATTGACATTTTGGCAGGGTAAGCAATCGAATCAGAAGACAAAAAGGAAAGTTATGCAAAAGATACATGTATAGAAATAACCATTTACCAGGGCCTCCCTTGCGGACACATTCGGCTCTGGTGCTCCATAGTTACACTTCTGGTACCTCTCAAGCGTTTTGAGCATGCTAAATTTTCGCATGGGGTTATCAAAGAAAAGGAATGCATTAGCCCTCCACAAATTGCATAAATATACTAGTCAACAATGAAAGATGAATTGAAACAAAACAAAAAAAAAAAAGCATTCTATAACACATAAACTAAATGAACGCACTCACTGATGGTTACATTAACTATTATTACTGAACAATTAATCACAATGAGAGAACAAATACTAGAAAACTATTGCACGAAAGGTTATACAAAAAACAATTTTGACTCTGAATCAAACCAGACAATATATATATATATATATATATATATATATTGGGTGACACTGGAAAGGAAGGAAGAAAAATTTGGGAACCTCAATAGGATCTGTTTGGTTGATGCTTTAGGGACTGTTTCAGTTCTTAGGAAACAATTTGATAGAAAAATAAATGCTCAGTTTCTAGTATTATGTTTCCTTGTTTCCATCTGCATAAAATTATTAATGAAAAAAGGAATACATTATTAACCCTCCACAAATGCATGGAAATGAACATCAGTCACTAGCTAGTGTTTGCACTAGCAAGGTAATTATTGAAGTTCTAAATTAGAATAGGAGAGAAAGAAAAAGAAGATATAGGGGTCAATTCAAAAGGGTTTTAAGCAACACAAGGACATGGAGAGGAGGTTGTAACAAATAATCTGACAAAATAATATACAAAATAAAAAAAAATCCTTAATAACTGATTTTATTTAATTAATTAGAATAAACCTTTAGGTTTATTCTTAAGATTTTTATGTCCCTCATTTTTTAAAAGTTAAATAATATATGGGGACTGCAAATCAAGCTGTCTTTAATGTCCCTCATTGTACATTAAAAATTAACAAAGCATCAAATTATCTAGCGAAGTATTGTAAGAAAGTTTTCGGGGGAAACAAATTATATCTAGGTTATAATCACCTTTTCCAATTTCCTTAAAATCTCTTTGTTAATCCATCTTATATTTCACACAACTCAGAGGTTATTGTGCAGCTTGTATGCTATCCGAATTTAACCCCAAAAAAATAAGTAAAACAAAATAAAAAGACAGAAAAGAACATGATAAATATTACCTTCCTAATCCAGTGAATGTAGAAATAATAAAAAAAAAAGAACCCTATTTTTTTTTTTCATACATAATAAATAATAAAAATTATAAAAAGAAGTTAAATATTAGATGTAGTTAAATCAGTCTTAACATGTCAATAGTCAATTCATCATAAATAGTTCAGATCCGAATCATGTGCGTGTTTGTGTGAGAAAGAAGGAAGCTTAAAATCAAAAGTAACTTCGGGAAGATGAAACCCTAGCTTAAGCTCTGAAAGCAGCAGCAGCAGCAGCAGCAGATATGGAGATGTCTCCGTATAAAGAACAACACTATGATCCACTGGAAAGAACCAAAACTCTTATACAAAGGAAAGGACTAACCTTGATCAAGAACACAATCTGAGCCGCGTAAATCACTAATAAATGTCTTAAATATTTGGCTTGATTTGGTCATACTCATCAAAATAGAAATTAAGCATGATTTTTTTTTGAGGGGTGAAAATTGCAGAAAGCATGAAATAAAATACCCAAAAAAAAAAAAAATCGCTCTCCCTCTATCAGGATTTGTATGTTTAAGCTTCATGAGATCTAATTAAACTAAAACAAATAAAATAGCTTGAACTATTTGGAAGAAACAATAAATTTACTTATAAAGAACAATAAAAAGGTGACTACTTGAAATTAGGTTTGATTAGCTTTGGAAAAATTGAATACTAATAGATCAGCTGAACTTTTTGGAAGTAAGAAGATAAAAAATGAAGCAAAAACGGAAAAAGAAGAAAACAAAAGAGGAAATGAAAGTGTGAATAGGCGAAAACAAATGGGAAAAAGAAAAAAAGACTGAGAGAAAAAGAAAACAAAGAGAGGAAATTAATTAGAGTGAATATAACAGTGATAATAATACATTAAAAGATGTAAGAGTGAGGTGTGTGAGTATCTTCTTTTGATGAATTTTGCAGTTGCAGATCTAAACAAGAATAAGAAGAGGGAAACAGTGAGGCTGCTAAAAACGCCGGGACATTCACCAAAAGGGCAAAAAACTCAACTCCAGTCTCCAAAGAAACAATACTTTCTCCTCTTTATCAAAATTTTTTTTTTGGGGATGATCAAAAACAGCAAAAAATAATCTTTCTTATGGTTTCAAGATCCAAAGTCGGAATTCAAAACAAGAAACCAAGCAAAAGAAAGAATCTCTCATAGACCCCCTAGCTAAGCCAAGTGAGAAGAGAGAGAGAGAAAGAGAGAGCCTTTTGTGTTGTGTTTCATAATTTTCATTTAATTATAGCTGTTTAGTTGTTTTGGTGATAACATATCTGTATGCATATGCGTATACCTTGAACTACTGCAAAACTCGTACAGCTTTCCTCTATTGGAGAAAATGATGAGAGCAACCTCAGCATCACAAAGAACGGAAAGCTCATAAGCTTTCTTCAAAAGGCCATTTCTTCTCTTTGCAAAGGTCACTTGCCTGTTGATCTTGTTCTCTATCCTCTTCAACTCAACCCTACCCCTTCCCATTTTCTTCTCCTTTCTTTCTTCTTCTATGATCACTATATTCATATATCTATTTATAATCTATCACTTCTAGTATTATATTATATTGCCTCCGCTGTTGCCTCTTCGATCTCTTTCCTATACCTTTTCTTTTTGCCCTATTATTATTATTTTTTTATTATGAGGTCTGTATGACTTCATTTTGACTCTTATTGTTGTAAAACAAAACGACTATTATGGAGCGTTATTTTGTTTTTAGCTTTGTATTCCTTTATTTTTATTTTTATTGTTGTCATTATAATACCCTATTTCTTTGATCAGACGGTGGAGAGGCCATGGGGGAAAACCTTAGACTTTTTTTTTTCTTAAAAAAAATAAATAAGGGAAATCCCAGACTTAGAAGAGGAGAGGTGAGGTAATTAAATAAATTGACGTTGACACGTGTCGATATGAGAAGTGAACGAGGTTTTTGATTATCCCCACCTGACTATTTCCTTCGGTACGTGCAAAGCTGAAACAGAACAACTTCGAAGTTCCGTTGTTTTCTATATAAATTCACTGATTTACCCCTCGGGATTGTCTGAAAAATAAAGTTAACAGGTGATTGATTTTACTTAATAAAATAAAACAAGGTACAAAGATAAGAATAGATCAGTATATAAACCCAGATTTCTCTTCATTGTTTAGTTCTGATTTGCATTAGATGCCTGAAGTATGTGCACCTTCTCCCATGGCTATAAATTTCAAATTTCTTTTTCCTTTCTTAAATTGGCTTGGTGGTGCTTCCACCCTTTATCACAAAAATGACAATGTAATTATTCCCACCATTTTCTGCCTGTTGCACCTCACTCGCCATAATAATACCGCATCAGATCGGCATCCGTTACCGCATTTGCGTTTTGCAAGAAATTAACTCAAGGGTTTATGCAATTCCATCAATTTATACGATCATGTACCGAATTACATTCTAGAAAATGATCATTTATATTGTGTAAGAGTCCAACAAAAACTTTACAAATAAGTGACATATACCATTCTGTGTTTCTCGAATCAGAAAGGAAAATTATCCCAGAACTCAAAACATTTCATTACTTACATTGCCCAGACATGCGCAGCTAACCCCGGATCATTTGGTCAAGTTTTTCAAATTTGCCTTATCATAATGAGTGTAATGTAGTTCCCTCTACGCATTACTTTTTTAGTTCATTGTTAAGGGATTGCGTGAAATAAAGTTAATGCTACCTATGAAGTTTTTTTCTTTGTGTACGCAGTATGATAAAGTTAGTTGAAATTATGAAACCACTACAATATTTCTTTTTTCCTTTGTGCCGTTTCTGTGAGCCAGCAACCATTGGACTTAATTAGCTTCCAGGGCTTGGGGCATTAGGTAGACTATGGTTTCATATTAATCAAAACGTTAATTGGGTATGTGTTAAAAAAGTAAATATTGGATTGGAGTTCGAGAAAAAGCACTTCCCTGAAACGTTAAGATTTTGACGAGTGACTTTAATTGAAATAACTTTAGAATGGGAAGAAAGATTAGCTAATGTAAGTGCTTTTGACTTAAGGAGCACCAAAGCAACGGTGAAAAATACGAGGGGTAATTAATCTATCTGTGGTATGAGGATGAGGAAATTAAAAAGCCTTTTTTTTTTTTTCCTAAAGTCGTGCGTTGAATCAAAACATGTTTCGTGTTATGTGTGGCTAGGAATAAGAAGTGCTTATTTACTTGCTTGTTCAAGCTACCAAAGATAGAATAGAGATGGTATGGCTTGATTGGTGCATATGAAGAAAAGCCACTAAAGTTTAAAATTAAGATTCTGAGTTAGGATCAACTAGTGTCCATTGCGGAATTTACACATTCCCATTTTATTTTTGTTTGAGTACGTAAATAAATCCCAAATATAGTCCAAGAAATATATGCCCAAGTTTCTTTTGGACCCATATTGCTAAAGACTACCATTCATCAATATGATCAATTTACGTTTCATGGAAAAAAAGTTTTTTTTTGTGGAGGGGGTGGGGGGGGTTGTTTATTGTTGCTATTCAACCCTTAATTAATTTAATTAGGACTAGCTATATTAATGAAAATTCTATGGTGAATACATATTTCGAGCAAAACCGCAATTAGATGTATTAAATGCATCATGTGGATTGTTGACGATGAAGTCATACTCTCTAGTACGCATTTATGTATAAGCATAATATTTTTGTGATTGATAATAATACAGATCATTTAGGTGTGATTTCACATTCATTAATCTCACATGAAAGTCAAAGTTTTAACTATTTTTTATTTAATCTGGTTTTGATTGTGTATTTTCATAAAATTCTCTCTTACATTTGTGAGTAGATTAGATATTCCTCCAATACATGTGAGGATAGACATATATGTTGAACCTCTAATTTTAAATTACATATTAATAGTTTAAAAAAAATCAATCAAGAAAACCTTAATCTCGAAGACTAAGATAATGTCTTTAAGGATTCATAAATATAGTCACCTACATTGAACCAGTTGTTGCTCTCATATTTCCCATTCATGAGTAGGAAAGAAACTGATAAAAGCCGGGTTAAGAAGTTTGGTGTGGGAACCGACAAAAGCACATCAATTGCATTGAGACAAAAACCACCACATGGGTTCGTCTCAGAGACTTAAAGAAGTTTCAATAACTGTCTTGCGGTCCAATGATTCATGACTTGGCACAACTTTGCATTGGCCAATCAATCAATTAACTGTGTGCATTTCATTCAGCTTATTAAGAGCGTGCTCACTGCTCCTGCTCACGGAGAAATTATAGAATATATTAAAGATACCATGTCAGATATATAATAAATAAATGATATTATAACATATATATATTTATTTTAAAAAATTATTATGTAAGTGTTGGTTATGTTAAATTTAATTATATATATGTATGAATTAGTTGTAATACATCAGAGGTATTTTAGAATTTCTCTTACTCACAGTAAAAAAAAAAATTAATAATATTTTTGTACGATGAAGGTCCACCACACTGTAACAGACAATAACATACGTACTAGTGTTACCTGTTAAGGTAAAAAAAATTTTGGACAGACACTTACGAGATTATAAAGTAACGATAATATTGAAATTTAAAAATAAAAATAAAAGTGCTGAGTATATTATGATCTCTCCCTTAAATAATTTCATGCCACACACTACATTATTTGAAATAAAAATTTAGAAAAAAAAACAGAATTATAATTACCATGCCCTTGTGGACAGTAACTAAATTTTAACTTCAGCTGTTTTAAAACATTCCTTGATAGGGTGGTTGCAGCCTCAAAACATGCATCCTCAAAACCAACCTTCGCCAACTTTCTGCTAGTTGCACTTGACGTAAAATTTGTTCGTAATTTATTTTGAGTAATTTTCTCCAGCCACGGTCATCATTGTAGTGTTGAGTTAATTACTAGGAAGAGTTTAGGGCCGTAATTTTTTGTTTTGTTTGAATTACAAGATGGTTCTGAGTGGGCCCCAACTATGGGAGGGGCATTTAAGTCCGTACTACAACCCAAATTAATCCTCGCTCGCACCGGGTCGGCCCGTAAGAGGTAAAGTGCTGGCCAAAGTGGTGACTCCATACGAGAGCAAGGCTTGAACCCCTGACCTCTCTTAAAGAGTGAGAGTGTCGAACCACTCACACCAACCAACTATGATTATTTAGGGTCGTAATATAGCATCAATAAATAACAATTACCATAGCTTTTCCGTTATTTGTACTAAATTTTTTTTATTATTGGTAACAACATTGTCGTTAGGTGTCACAAATGTTTTATAACACACATAGCGCAAGTACACGGGTTGCACATACAACCAAAAAAAAAAAAATTGTTTCTGATAAATTAAAAAAAAACACTAATATTTACTTATAGATGCGCAATAGTCACGCCCAAATAGTTGAAAACAAGGTGTTACATCATTGCTAGGGCGCCATTGGTGGTGTTATGAAGCAGAAGTTCAAGATTTTGATGCCTATCTAGCCAACCAAGAATATCGTATTAATTTCAAGATTTAGGATAGGTTATCTTAATTTCGGAGCATCTTTTGAACACCCACTTCAACTCGTATGGTAATATTCCACAAAAATAATAAAAACTCCTATAATTTATATAGAAATTATAGAACATAACCCTAAAGGCTTAGGATCAATTTGGTAATATTGTAACTTCTAAAATAATTGTTTTTAGTTGTACTGTATAAATAATCAGCTGTTAAAGAATCAGTTAAATATTTAGTGAAATTTATTTTTAAAAGTTTTGTAAGTTCTAAAAGCAGTCGTATGTGCTTGTTACAATAAGAATGCAAAAGACGGAAATTGATATAATATTGAATAAAGTTTATTTACACATTTATAAATATGTATTATTGTTTATATATAATAACCGATCAGCTAAAATGAATATTTTAATTTTTTATGTTGTAATTATCTCAATATAATTGATAAAATAATAATAATCTATTTAATTTAATGATTTTATTTCCCAATTGAATATGAATAATTTTATATTTTTATAATTTATGTGAAATTGTATTAAATATAAAATTAAATTCTCAAAATTAAATTTTAAAAAGTTATTCCTTCCATACTTATCAAAATCTGATGTAAGATAGATAATTTTGGCACTTTAAAAAAATTTACTGAACGCCAAAATTGGCGTTTAGCTTTTCAAAATAATTTTTAAATCTGTACTTTTAAGTAATTCCAAATGGACCATTAATTAAAGTATTCTTACTAAGTAGTAAAGAGTCTCCTAAGTATATTTATATTAAAAATATTGATTGCCGTGTGAGACAATGTTTATTTTATATTGAGCGACATTATCACCATACTGTTTGATTAATTCCCAACTTCAATATTATTCATAGGGAATCATAAAATTCTATTATGTGTTCGGTGCTGAATATAGAGTGGACACAAATACTTACTAAATAATTGTGTGTGTGTGTGTGTGTGTGTGTCACAGAGTCAATTTTTGTTTTCTAAATATTTGAAATACATCCTAGTTCATTTTGAACTCAATCGTAAAAATCATCACAAATCTGATCGAAAAAGTCACCATAAATTTTCTTCTTTTCTTTTACATACCGCACCCCGCACTTGACCCTTTGATAACGACAATCGACCGAAACCATTCCTGCGTTTATATCCACACCCTTCAATCATCAATCGAAATGGGGGCCACCACACAAAATTGGCGGATCTACTCGATCTGTCAAATTGGAGCAGCAAACAAAATTAGAGTGATGATGAAATCGTACGACAACAACAACAACAACAAAATAATAATAATAATAATAAATAAATAAATAAATAAATAAAATTAGAGGAGTGGTCCAGAGTCGATCCAGTCACCATTATTTATGAGAGTTGCGGTGTTGTCAATTTGGAATAATTTCCTTTTATTAACCCACTTCTCAAATCGAAGTTGCTGCTCTCCTTAGCTATGTGTATGGTACATTGTAATTGGTTATTAAAAGAACCCACTATATGTATGGAAACACATTTCATTAGAGTATACATATATACACACAAATATATATTTGGGTTTAACGTAAAAGGGTTTGACGAAAAAAAAGTGTCCTTATAAGTTAACCATTTTTTGATAATATGTGTTTGCTGCTTCTTCGGTGAAAACTAGGACTCTAAACAACAAAAGTATTTTGCATAAATTTAGATTATTCACCTCGACAGTCTTCAATCATGTAACAGCCATTTTGTCACGCCCTCCATTTCATCACCTCTTATATTTATTTACACACACACAAAGACACAAAACAAAACCCAACCAATTTAGGTACTCTTTAGGCAGGACCAATGTGCTTTTTCAATAAGCGCTTAAGAAGTGCTTCCGGAAAAGAACTTTCGGAAGCCTTAAAGATTTAACCAACGTATTTTAAACATAGAACTAGAATTGAAGCAGAAGAAAAGGAAATTGGGGTCACAGGGGTTTTTTTTTATTGTGCGCAAGTTGAATTACAAGCAGTTGGGAAAATAAGGGAACTGTGGGTTGGGGACCAAAATGAAAGAAAGATAAATTTCATGAAAATAAAATCAAATGGGTTTGGAGTTTTGAATGATGTGAGTGAGACCCACAACCACACAAGTACGTGCTAATCAATGTCAGATTTCATTCCATTTTAAGGAAGGCAGATTTCAACATCACCATAATAGCACGTGTACTGCATACCATTTTGGGGGTTACTTCTCTTTATGGAAGTCACGTCCGGTGGGGTTCTCTCGTGAAGCCCCACATTTAAAAGTCCTAATCTATCAGCATCGGCACAGCACCACATGAACAACGAGTGGCTGCCTTTCGCTAGTTTTCATTTTGCAGACGCTGTCGCGGAGCACCAGCGATGCGCCATTTTTACACGCCTCTTCTTGTGCATTGTGAACTTTTGTGAGGGTGGCTGGTGGTGGTGGCCGGTGGCGAGTGGTGGTGCTAAATGCTAATCCCATATTGGTAAAAAGCAAGAACCGGATCTGGTTCTCATATCTCATTTTCCTGAACTCTAATAAATAATGGAAAAAATTAAAATATTAAGTGAAAAAAATTAATTGTCAGAAAATATTAGAAGATAAAATGATAATTTCTCTAAAATATTACATTCACTTTTATTTACTCTTTTAATTTTTTTAAATATTTTAATGCTTAAGATAAATAGATTTTCTTACTTAGTTATTTGAAGGAGAGAAAAAGGATGTAACTTTCTTTATGAAGTAAATATTGCAATACGGTACAATAATTTACATGGTCCATATATCTCATTTAATACCTTCTCGACAATTTGGGACTTAATAATATCCTTGCAATTGACCGATATATCTCAATGAAGTTTCACACATAAGCCTTCTTATTAGTATTCAGGAGAATTTATAAATCAAATTTGTTGTAAGAGTAAGACTTTCACTGGCCGTCCACACAAGCGGATTCTGATTTGATTTCACTCCGGGCCCATGGCAAATACTATGTTCAACTCTGCTCTCTACATACCACTACAATATAGACTTTAGCCGTAGGTCGATACTTGTGCTTTGACAAAGTTGGGAATTTTAGTTGTCATTTGGGCTAGAAGATTTTCTTTTGCGTCTTTTAGATGCCTTCTAGTTTTCCTCTTTAATGAGAAAAACTCCAATAACAATAATATCAAGACCTTCTTACCTGTTAAACCAAATATTAATTAATAAACGATTGGATTTGTCACATACTCATCTGTACTTAGCTCTAACAATAAAAATTATAAAAATAAACACAAAATGACAAGTAAGAATAATATACTTGGGATGTAGAGAAATAAAATCTCTTAATGAACTTGAGTAATTAAAAACAAAATTCCACAGGGAAGAAAAAAAAAAAAAAAAAAAAAGAGGGCGGCGGTGCTATTAAAAGGACATGCAGGCGTGCAAAAATGAGATGGGTGAGTAGTGAATATATAATGCAGAGGAGACGCGTTGCGTGGGGATGGAACTTGAACAATTTAAGCAAATGGTGATGGGCATTTGGCTAGCTGTGGCCAATGGGCAGTAGAACTTTCTTCACTTTTATTTCTCATCAATAATGCTTCACTTTTGGACCCTTTTTTCTTCTTCTTTTTTTTTTTTTCCAACCACCGCACATGACTCATGAGAAAAGCGGAAAGTTAATGGCGACACATATTCTCAACTAATTTGTAAGCAGAGATAGTAATTGTCTTTGACAAGTTTGATAGCTATTTTCCAATTGATGTTCTTTTTTTCATAAGATCCGTAAATGCATTTGATAGGTTTTTGAAACTAACTCCCTCTCTCTCTCTTCTCTCTTTTCTTTTTTCTTTTTTCTTTTTCCCTCTGTGTTGGACAAAATTATTGTAAAACAAGTTTTTACTACTAATTTATTGAAAGACGGATTTAATTTGTTTGTATTTAGGGGAGAGAAAAGAACACTCAATAGTTTGCCTAATGGATTATATATATATCAGACTCGTTAAACTAATTGATTAGAACTCACAAATCCGCTTTGTACCATAGTTCAGACAATCCTCGATATATCATGCTGAAATTACCAAACTTAATTAAAGGGGAAAAAGAAAAGAAAAAAAGAACTTGTCCGGACTTAGAAGTAATGGTATGTTAAATAGAGAGACAAAGACAATTTCAGAAGTTTTTGATTATACCCACTGAAGTAGAGGGTTTTTATAGATAATCAAAGTTAAGTACTTTTAGGGAAGCCTTTTATAACAGCACAGATTTTGGACAAGTATTTGGGATCACTTTAAGGTTAAACAATTTGGCTGTAAATTGAATTTGATAATATTAAATTTCGTAAACCAGGAAGAATATCATATCGACTTGTCCGAATCACAAATGGATGTGACCAGATAATCCAACAAGTGAGCTGGTCTGATAGCGGCTTGTGGGGGGCAGGCGACAGGTTACGTCCTTCATTTTGTGGGTTTTGCCTGTCCGCAACTCCAAGTGGAGCCCCTGTTCATCTCCTTAACCGCAATTACTATCTCCAGTTTAGAGTTTATGCCCCTAACGCTGCTCCCATTAATTGTATACAACCATGATTGTTCTGAGAGTCAACAGCTTGTGCCTTAATCGCACATTTAAGAGAAATCTCAAGGCTTTGATGTCTAGAGGCAGCAATTTGAATGGGCACGTAGTATCTTATTCGTATTGTGACACTAACTCGATACAAATTTTAAATGTATCATAATCGTGTCACATTTTTCATTTTTTTTTTAAAGAAATTATTCTTTTAACACGTTTTACTTTATTTTTCTAAAACAATTGTACTCTTTTAAAAAAGAATGAAAAATACAACGAGTTTCTATGGGATAAAAAAACAAGTCAACACACTAAAATTAATAAAATCGATCGTTAACGGTTTCATAAATTGGTTTACACGACATAAACTCTAAATGATCAACCTCTAAATGAGTAAACATGCATCAACAATATTATATATCTTGTCATCTTAAGTGAACCTAAACTTATTAATTTCATATTATTAAATTACTACCTCTACTGGTAGTAGTTGGGGTGAAAAAAAAAAAAAAATGGAGAAAAAAGGGACGTTTATACCAATGTTTTGAAATGTATGTATCTTTGTAAAGCATGTTTCAGTCTTAGTTCTGAAATCGAAGAAATCTGTTCAGGTTTCATTCATTTTACCATCAGTACAGAAATAATGTTGCTCGTATCAGGTAACCTGTAACCATATTAATGACTTAGTAAATGAATAGAGCTTCTGTGTCTGTGAGAAAATAATTGATGGCAGATGAGATGCCAATCACATGAAAGCCATATGTGCTTGTCATACTCATAATAATGCATTATGTGCATGCATGTTACAGGCTCAGCTAGCTCCTTTCTAAGTGGAAGCAAACAAGCAGGTCACATTCCAATTTCTAAATATAAAAGAAATAATTGAGTAGTTCACATGATGCAGTAAGAAAATTTTGCAAACAAATTAAAGTTTTAGCTGAAGATGTCTTTGAATCTTCAAGAAACAAAGGGGTAAGGGCATGTAAAAGAACCATGACTTTGAAGTAAAAATTTCAAGAATGCTTAAAAATGAAAAAGCGGAGGAAAAAAAAAATAAAATTCGTGAGGTTTTCAATCAATAAGAGAAATTTGGTCATGCTGACTGGTAGAGCATCCATTGGATTACTCTTTTTAATCGCTAATTAATATATAGTTACTGATTTATAACAAATTCTTTCCATCACCACAATAATAAAATAAAAATTCAATCTGGCGGTATGCATCTAATGACAAAAAGTCCTTTAAAAAAATAATAGAAGAGCATGTAATGCTAAATTAAATTTTTAGCTCTTACCTCCTTAAGATTCGAATATAAGTGGTTAGCAAATAAAATTACTTAAAACCATCACCCAGTACCCAAGGGTCAAAAAGCTCATTTAAATAATCATTCATTTACCATTGAATCTGAGTCGTTGTTTAGAATAAAAGATATAAGTTACAGCCTCCCCACCCTCATAATCAAACTCTGCTAGTATTGCAATTGTGAATCTCTCAACAGTTACAACCATAAACATAACCCCTGAACATGAGCTCCAAAATCAGAGCGAGTCCTCTTCGAAAGGGAAAATACTTGGAAGTGTCAAATATGTATTAGTATCAGTGTCACTTTATTAAATGCTAAAACACCAAACGGTTATGAACAGTCTCTCGTATTGTGAAATTGTTGCGAAGCCGACAGGCCTGGGCAAGTTTTAGTGTCTTAGGCCTTTACTGTTATCCTAATACCAGACATTGAGATGGGCTTTGATTCTCCAATTACGAACAGAACACCTGTCACTGCTAGATTTGGTTTGTTCAATTTGCACTTTACTCACAAAGTGCTTCGCTTTGTTTATAATTAAATTTTCTAATCCTGAGAGGTAATTGGGAGTCAGGACTTTATTAAAAAAATCAAGCCATCTTCGTGATGAAGCTTCCTTGTAAAAGGGTTAAGAGAATTCATTTTTCTGGAGTATCCTTCAAATTTAACGAAATATGATCGGTTTACACAATGATTGGATGGATCCTTTTTGTTGAATGTCACGTGGGAATATATTCAAAATCTTCCCATGCCTAATAAGCTTAACGGGTTGGCACGAATGTTGCTGTACTACTGCCAGTTATCAAATTTTTATATAATACTGTCACAGGACCATGCGAATTCATTGATTAACTCTTTTATTTTTCTATCATTTTTTTTGGTTCTCCTTGTTTTTAAGTATTAAACATCTCCATTAATCATGAGGTTTAAAACTCTTGACATACATCTAAAAATTAAACTAATTAATGAAATGATGAGAAATGATTTATGTTATTAGTAGTATTGCAGAACTCAACAAAAGGGTCGTACTGGTACATATTGGACACATTAATGCGTGCATGATGCAACACTCTTTGGAAGAAGCTCCAGGGCAATCTCCTTTCTTTCACCATATAGTAATTCTAGCATAGCCTGATACGTAGTATTAATTAAAGAGAGTTGGAATCGGCTCTCTCTCTTGTTTGAATCGCTCTTGCGCGTACAAAATATATTGTGCTGCCTTCATGTCGACGTCCTCATCGCCAGCATGATCAGGGAAGGGGAAGCCATTGGTGTCACGGCGACCGCCGTTCATCATCGGCTGCTTTTGCATGGTTGAAACATTTGGCAAATCTTGGTGCTGAGTGAGGTAACTTACAGTAGAAGTAGCAGCATTATTTCGAGCGGAAGGGCCATGGCTGGGCCTCAGGCTGATCACCTTGTTATTGTTGCTAATACATTGCACTTGTGGCCAAATTCTTCTGGTCACCACTTTTGAAAATGTCCTGCCCAGCTTACTCTTCATCAATCCTCTTGGCTTATTATACTCTCTACTCTCCATTACAGCTGCTTAATTAATTAACTGCTTCTGGAAGGCTTGGAGCGGTGTCTATTTTAATAGGGTTTTGTGGATAGAGATGGGAGTAACATCAATATCACAGCTTTGGATTGGCCCACATTAATTCCATCAGATAGATATTTGTTGTTGTTTATCTAGAATTTTGTATCCATTGTACGGCAGTACAAGGGTTGGATAATATATTCCCTTATTTTTTTTAATAGAGCGTGTAGCAACAGCATGATATTATTTATGTGATGTGGGACTATATTTATGGTTAACTTTTATGATTATGCTTTCACGACCAGCTGCTAGAAAGATTTGGGTTCTTTTTCTTTATTTCTTGATCCTTGATATGTCACATATGTCACTAATTATTAATTGCCGATAGATTTGAGCTCATGATATCTTTGTACAGAGAACTTAACCCCTTAAAAGAAATCCCCAAAGCAAGCACGCATAATAGTAAGGCCAAAAGCACTCAAATTCTCAGCAATTAATAAAGAGCGACACGAATCATTAAACCGACAAATACAGAGAGCTAGACGTGCTTTTCCCTTTGATGCTTTATTCCTTATTAACTAATAGTAATGTGACAGAATGTGTTATGAGGCATAAACTAAGGTGTCTAACATCTTTACGGCGTCGTTTTCCCAGTACCCACCACCACCACCATAACCCATCACGCGAGACCAACTGCTATTAATTAGATCACCCATTTTCCCAGCACGCTAAAAATTCGCTGTCCTGATTTTCTGCCTTTCTTTATTTGTTTTCTCCAGGTTACTCAAAATGGAAAAATTTGATCACGTTTACATTTCATATTCTCAATCTATTCATTATATTATATGTCAGTTAATTTACACACACACATATGTCGGGAAGTATTTTTATGTAATTGTATAATCTAAGCTTATGTTAAATAACTAGAATATATATCGACAGTTTCATGTTGCAATAGCATCTGCAAAAAGTCATGTTGCATTAATTGGAATGACATGACTAGGCTTCCCATACAAGTGGGTGAGACTCTTGAGAGACATCAACTGGTATCGTGAATGTCTCCAATCAAATGGGAATAAATTTCAATGAGATAAATGGATCAAACGAGACGATGAACCCACCGTTTGGGGGATACAAGTTAATTCAGAGAAAACATATTCAAAATCAAACCTTACGTGTAGCATCTAAAAAGGATCTCTCTGCTACACAAATGCAGCAATATCAGAAACATTAGCGCTTAAGTCCACATTTTATTAATTGGAGCCTACTAAAACCGTCAGAAGCAATGACACCTATTACTACTCCCAAGAGAAGGAGAGTGACTGGTGAGTTCCACATGTAGATGACTCATCAGGGGCAGGGCCAATCTCAAATGTATCTGGGTCATGAAGGCTGGCATTACTAGGCTGAACAACCATTCCTAGCCTACTGTAATTCAGGTTAGGAATCAAGGACTGTGCTGGAGGGATCAACTTTGAGTCAGTCTGCACCGTATGGTTCAAACCAACCCCCCGAGTCTGAGGCCGTGGTGATGACAGAAGAGAGAGAGCACGACTTGAATGGACAACTCGGTTTAACCTGTTGGAGAATACTTTCTGGCTGCTGCTGTCACAAGTCCCCAACGAGGAATTGGCAGTAAGTAGTGGTTGACAGACAGAAGAAGCACTTGGGAGTGCAGAAGTGGCCGCGCCTTCTAAGAATGGGAACTGCTTCCCTTCTTTGTCATCCTGAGAAGAGGATCCACGAAACAAGTTCCCAGTAGTGAAGTCTAGCTGTGAGTGATTGTTGTGAAGCATCACATCAGTCTTGGCCTTGACTATGCCACTCCAAGCAGGTGGTGCTGCACTTGTAGAGAATAATTCAGGGCTACCAAATGGTATAAATTTAGTACCTGCACAAGAACAAGTTCACTGATAATTCAAACGAACTTAATCACTGTATGGATTCATGGAAGGGTTAAGCTAGCATTCAGTTCAGCACTCAAAAATTGTGAAGGCTCTTAGTTTATAATGATTGAATTCAGAAATCAAAATTAAAAATGGACCTTGGGGATTGGAAAGAAACCTCCCCGAATTTAAGGACAGAGAATCTGGTTGAGGCTTCCTACGTCGCCGATTATGTCCATCAAGTCGTTTCCTACAGCTTCTCTTTCCCTCATCAAACTCCTCCAATGAGTGAAATCTGATAAATTATGCAATAGAAATTTAGCTTTAAGAACCCATAGATAAACAAAAGTGATTTTTTTGAGCAAATCTGATAATACATCTTTTATGCAGCTCAGTTTTATGAGGCATAGTCCATTGCATGAAGAATCTGATAGAATTACAGATGGTTGATGGCTACCATAAATGCCTTTGAGAATCCAATAGCAATAAAGATCCTGTCTCATCTAGACTTGGCTATTAAGGACATTTTCTGCAAATATATTCAGCTGCTTACACATAATTTAACCTTCAAAATAACAAACAGATGCCATCCTCTACTTCTTGGTTAACTCCAGCAACAAAGTAGTTTCTTCAAACAATCTGGAGGTGACTAAAGAAATCATTTGCCTTCTGAATTTCAGGATCATTTACATAAGAAATGCCAAACAGCAAATAATAATTTACCCGGAGAGAAGTTCAAGACTATGTAGTAGAAATATTATCTGAATCTAATGGTGCTTTGGTTCAAATCAAGCTAGTAGAATCTGTACTAAACATAGTTTAGAAAATAGATGCATCCGTCTTATGCAAATCTTATAATCTAAGTATACAGAAGAATATACCTTGGTAAAATTAAATTGAGTAGCATTATAGAGAATAATTAAACAACAGGAAGGCAAAAATGATTCCAAAAGCACTCCAGTTATTTCTATCTTTACAAGCTTATTGCTATTCTTACCTGCTGCACTGCTGGCAAAATCGCTGTTCCCGACCGTGAATAGTTACTTTGGGGGTTTTAGAATGAAGCTCACAAACTTTATGGCGTCTATGATAGTCCCGGCATTTACCAAGGTCAGCCGTGCATCCATCAACCAAGCAAGAAGGAATTTGGGTGCCGTTGCCAGGCACTCTGGCTCTCTTTGAAGAACCAGATGCTGATGATTCCATCAAAGACTCCTCAGAATACTCAAGTCCTATTTTCTAACTTGTCCTCCAAGTCAACCTAACTATTCCGAGCTTTAAGTCCACAAAGCAATCGCTATTGGACCCAGCAACTAAAGCAATTAGGAGAACAGCATCTTCCAAAAGATTGTCCTACGGAACATTTTCCTGTACTTCTTTTGTATCTCCTCACTCTCAACTCCTAGTCAAAATATCACATAATATTTCAGAATCTCTGCAGCAAGAATAAAAATCAACCACACAAATTCATGTCTAAGCTTCTTACTCTTATTGTTAATCAATTATTAACATTATAAAAGACTTCTTATATTCCCTTTAAAGAACATGAAGAAACCTCATTTAAAGAATTAAATAACTACTAGATTTAGGAAAAAGGGCATGGTAAAATTCTCATACATGTATACTCGTCACTACATTAGCCTCAGAGATTTTTTTTCTTAATTAAGAAAAGCTACCACACCAACAACAATTTTCTAGTTTGTCATGTAAACAAAAATTTTATTCAGTAGTGAACTACAAATATCTTTTTCTTTTTCTTTTTTTCCTTGAATAAGTTATAAACATAAACAAGCTTATAATAGATATCTATGAACTGTAATAACTGCCAAAACTTGGGAAATTATATTTTCCAAGCAAAGTCCAAAGAAACCCAAAAAGTATAAACTCAGTTGTATGAATTCATAAAATGCATATTATCTCAAAAACAAAAACCAAGAAAGCTGAAAAAGAGTTAACATGAAAGTAACCTGAGAATCCCACAAATCAACCACATAAGAGGCAATTCACAAGAGAATCCTCTATTCCCAATAGCAAGAACTGGAAAAAAAAAAAGGGTCAAATCAATGTCTTGAAGACAAAGCGGTGAAAGTTGAGGAACAAGAAGAAGATAAAAGAAAAGACAAGACAAACAGATCGGAGTGTGCTTTTAAGTTGAAGAACAAGAAAGAAAGAAAGAAAGAAAGAAAGAAAAAAGAAGAAGACAACACTGACAGCACTTGACTTTGGCAGCATTGATTCACTTACAAAAGTCCAATCAAAAAGCTTTTGCCAGCTCTAAGCTACTTGCTGCAGCTAGTGCTTACTCAGTAGCAGAACAAGAAGCAAAGACTGCAAGAGATTTTTGGATAATGTATTCAGATACAAACGCTGTCTGAGAGAGAGAGAGAGAGAGAGAGAGAGAGAGTGCACGTAAAAGCTAGAAGGTAATTAGGTAACCATGAATGGTAAAGAGAAAAGTCATTGCGAGTCTTCTCTCATTCCCTTTTAGGCTTGCTGCTGCCTTCTTTGAAGAGAAGAAAAATTTTCAAGTCAATATTTTAATTTGGTTGAATAAACAAATCATGGGTTATTAAAAAGACAAAAGCCAAAGAAATGAGTGGCAAAGAAAGTGACAGGGTGTTGTTGCTTTCAACTTTTCAAGTTAAGGAGGAAAGATAAAGAAAAGCATTGAGTATATGAATTTCTTGTGCTTAGCGTTGCATGAAGTTTGTTAATTTTTTGGGTATTTATTACTTCTCCCTCGAGCTTTGTTATTAAGGGAATCCTCTTGCCAAAATTTGTTGTTGGATTCTCTTGTAATCTAATGGAGTTTTGAATGTTTGTGTGCAACAAACAGTACAAGTTTCAAGGATGAAAAATAAAATATATACATATGGGCATATATATATATATATATATATATATATATATATCAAGTCAACATCAAAAGTCTCCGTCCTCTGGATGAGATGCAAAATCACGCCATTATTTTGTTCTGGAAAATTATTGCTGGCTTTAATGCGTGGGATAGTTTTGTTACCTTTCACGGCCATAATTTGTCATGTGAATGAGCAGGCAAAAGGTTATGATTTATGAAGATGATCTAATCATAGCTTAGAATCTTTTTAGAAATTTGATGCTTTTGCAAAATTGCTTTTCAAAATAATGTTCAAATCTGCATCTGATTATGCAAGCTTATTAAAATTTAATCCTTCGTTGAGTTTTCTTGAGTATTAAATTTAGGGTGAAAATTTATTTCGTATCTTTATATTTTTTTATTTTTCTTATCTAACAATTTTAAATAAAAAAAATTAATTCAGAATTAAATCTTTACCCTATATAAGCAGAGCAGAGCAGAGTGCCTTTCAAATATTTTCTTAAAGTATTCCTTTTCATTTGCATTTTCATTTTTTTTTCTCCATCCAACATCTCAATGTGTTTTTACTTCTAGTTAGTAATTTCAACCAATTCTCTAAAAAAGAAATCACAATAATAAATTGAAAATTTAGTAAGGAGCAGAATATTGCAAGAACCAACAAAAAGAGAACTGGATGCAGATGAATAAATCTTGAAGCTCACTATAAAAGAACCAACCAACCCACCCACTTAAAAAATATCATCTTTTATAAGTTCTAAGCTGTGAGGAGGTGATCTTAATCCCCGCCCTGCGATTAAAGAATTCAGATAAAAAGTTTCACCCTCTAATTTGCTGTTTAAAATAATGGCTTTGCTTTGGTCTTGATTGCCCATTCTTGGATACCCATAAAGA
The DNA here is from genome assembly GCA_030444775.1 of Atalantia buxifolia. Taxonomy (NCBI): domain Eukaryota; kingdom Viridiplantae; phylum Streptophyta; class Magnoliopsida; order Sapindales; family Rutaceae; genus Atalantia; species Atalantia buxifolia. Next base: position 22,529,507 of record CM059837.1, on the reverse strand, counting down.
ATAATACAAGCTACAGAAATGGAAAGCTTTGTTAATGGTCCAATCTAGCAAAGCCATTTTTTTTTTATGTTTATTTATTGAAGAAATCTAGATCACAAAAAACATACATACTCCTTTTTCCTTAAATCTCTCCATTGGCCATTGCAAATAGAGTAAGCTAGGCAGCTAGCTACTGTAGAGCAGAGGGATGTTTGTCAGGCAGACACAATTTTTTACTTTTGCAACCCAAAAATTCATTGCTTCCAAATTACAAATTGAGTGAAAGCTAAGCCAAACCTGTTGTGGGTTAAGATTTTTAATGCATTTTTAGATTATTGACCCCACACCTTTCAAAAGAAAAACAAAATTATTGACCCACCCACCCAGAAAATTTATAATAAGGGCGGTGTTGTGTTATATTTGGTTTGTCTAATTTATTATATCAGGGTCGGCCACAGAAAACAGATTTAACTTAAAATTTAATAACAGGAACAAGTCCAACGTCTAACTCCAAAGGTGACGAGTCTGATAGCAATAGCATGGCCTTCCTGTACCCTGCTTCAATTAATAAAACATAACATAGGTCCCAAAAGTGCTTTTTAGGGTCTGTGGCAGCCATACCTCTCGAGAAGTTATTAATGGCTCGCAAGTTACTGATGAAATGATTATACCAACCACGAATGTACGATTTCACTCCACTGTTCTTCTAGCCTAGGAAAGGAAGCATTTTTGCTCTCAATGCAAAATTAAAGTTCTATGTCCTGTTTGTTATTTACTTATTGTAATTTAATTTTTAAGTTATAGTTAATGTGACAAAAAAATATATTATATTTTTTTATAAAATAAAAATTAATTATATATAATAAATATAATTTTTAAATTATAATTTTAATAAAATAATAAAGACATTATAAATTTTTATTACACAAGTGATATATCAAATTAATTTAACTTTAAAGACATCATAGATAATGCTTAGCTTACTAAATACTTTAATATCATAACAATACCAGCTAAGTCAAACTCTATACCAAACAAAACCTTAATCCTACTTCTTCCTCAGCTCCAGCCGCTGTGTATTCTTTATGGATGCTCATTACACTCTACGGGAGGTTTCACTTTCTCATTTGAGCTTTATTATATATGTATATATAATGAGAACGTGATGGAGAATGACCAGAATGTGACAAAAACTAAAGTGATGACAACCCCCCAAATCATTTGAGTGGCACAGAGTCACAAATTCTCATCACTCTTCATTTTTAATTGTTTCCTATTTTTGGTATCTCTTCCGTCGCTTGACAATATCTTCTAAACACTTTCTTCCACCAAATTTTCTGTCGCTGAGAATGCTAGAAAATTATTTAACCAGGAGGTGGTATTTAACCATGTTAAAAATACTCCAACAGACGATTCTCAGAAAGTCTCCGCAGACATAAAGCAAGTATTTTATTTATTAGTTCATAAAATCTTCTCCTCTTCCGATTAAAAAAATAATAAAATTATTTCTTTTTTTATTTTTTATTTTTTAAATTCATGGATATCACTAGTAAGATTCATTGGTTAGTGATATAAGATAATATAAGATCGAATCCCGTGCACATTAACATAAAATAACTAACAACAACACAATCAGTTTCCTGATCTGAGACCAATAAGACAAGATATCATCTCAGAAATGGAAACGTGAAATTTGTGAATTTCTAATATTTACAAACAATGTCTAATCTTTACCATTTTCCCCTTACATGTAATCTAATAGAATAAATAAAACATTTTTATTATTATTATTTTTGTTCACACAACATAATATAGTCCTACATAATCAATTACATAACACCATACTGCCGTCAGACCAAATGGAATTTTCTTTTAAAATATATAAATTTAGAATTCCCACAAAAAAAAAAAATTCAGGGTGAGAATAGATAAGAGTTAGTTAACAATGAAAGATACTGATTTCAATATCGGTGCCGGTCAAAATCTCATTAACCAATAATCCTTTCCAAAGATTGCATGGTCCAAATGGTTAACCTGAAAGAAGTATAATTTATCATTTAAAAAGTGAACATTTTGTAATCATCTAATTTTACTGTAATTAAATTGATTTTCACCGTGGTAGGTCATGCTTTAGTACACACAATAGGGTGCAAATCACATCATCAACTGCTTTATAAAATAATGCAGGTCATTACAGTCAAACAGTCAGTAATCTGATCATCATTCATTGGCACATAATTTGCAAACACGACTAGGCTAGGCTCATATCAGTTTTACCACGGTAATGTTGCCAGAGGAAAATCACAAAGGTCGTTTGCACTGTTTTTCTTTTTCAAACCATTTGGTTAGACAGACCTACTGACGACTAACCACCAGTCAATCCAACTAATCCAATAAATTAATCTTCGAAAGCCGAACACTTAAACAAACTTCAATGAATTTAAGAGCTGGTCCCAAATGGCAGCTATTTGCCAGAACCACTCTCTGTGGACACACTAGTCTTTATCAGATGCTCACACAACTAACTACAACTAAAGCATTGATAGGTGAAGCCAAACCAAACCAAACTATTGGGAGGAAAGAAGATCAACCACCGATGCATTGTTTTAATCTGATAGGTAGTTTCTATTTTCTAAGATATAAACCATACTTTTCAAAGCAAAAGATGACTCAACAGTTCCACATATAGATTCAAAGATGCATATGAAGCACTCTATTGTAGTGGTAGGGTAGAGAGAAACTTTTATTGGTTCCACCAGTGAATATGCCATTTTGCATCTTTAGGCTACTAAAATTATTTTTTAAGGCTTCCTTAAGTAAAATATCCAGATAATAAAATGATATTTCAGTTCATTTCAACTCATTTGATTAGTAGATTTCAACTCATTTGATTAGTAGAATATATTAGTCATTCAGCTCGCCTAACGCATTAACTTATACAAATAAACAATTTGGAAAAAGCAAGAGACTATTGATGGAGTTTGGACCACAAATATAAATACAAACCGCAGGAGGTCCACAGCATTAAGCCCCTAGAATTGCCCAGAACTTCCGCCTCTTTATGCCACATTATTGTTCTGAAATTTAAAAACAAAGTGAAGACATAATTAATGCATATAGCATAACTTTTATTAAATCAAGGTTTGCAGGTCTGCAGATTTGAGGGTCTGAACTTGACCATTTCAGCCTGATCTAAGTGTGGTTGATCAACAATTTGCACCTGAATATTGGTCATCTTGCTCTGTTAACATGATTAAAAACAAACTGAGCAAAAGCAAGGACTGCCTAGCTCAAGTAAACAGCCAGAGTCATGAGAAGAAAAAGATTTAAATTCCCTTAAAAGTGACTGAGCAAAAGAAAATGAGCAGTCTACAATTGATATGGCACGAATTGAGGGTAACGTTTCATGTTGCAATATAAAATTGTCCTGCCTTATACGTTCCAGAGGCAAATCATTAAAATGGTGTTAGGTCTGGCACAACGTAAGTGACAACAATGACCACGCGTAGAGTCACCTGCGCAAACAAGGGGGCATGCATTCTGTTCCTTGAAATATATCCCAAATAGTGGATACTACATGGATCCTGGTGCTTCAGCAGGTGCAGACAGGATACAGGCATATTTGAAATCTTAGTGAATTGCCAGAGACATCAAACATACAGCATCAGATACAAAAGTATTCTGACCCTAAAACCAGTTCATGATACGAGGAATGAAGTGAGTTTAATATCATATTACAATTTCTACCTTAGGTTGCAATATCTTGTGGCTGTCACTGAAGTATTGGTTTGGATGATTAATCCCAGCATCACATGATGAGCTGTGAACAGCCTCAAACGTTAAGGTGCATGCCAACTGCACATATTTTACCACATTGTTCACAGATAATGGTTAAAACATAAAGTAGAGGCATGTAGAAGCAAATTTCTGAGATGATTGGTAATTAACTACCTGATAGTGTCTGTTTCGCACTTTATCCAATACATCCTCCATTGCTCGACTACCTACTCCCATTCTACCAAGCGCAGCCCTTAAATTTTCCTCACTGTTGGATAGATGTAACAAGCGAAGAAAGATTGACATTAAAAATAAATAAATAAATAGTTAAATACCCCATTAGAATTCAGTATCAAAAGTCATAGTATTACCAAAATTCCATAGTTAATAATGATAAATAAAATCTTTAACTTGAATGAATTCGATAACTTCAGAGTAAAAATTCTTATAAATTTTCCCAGTGCCTTAGCAGAAGAATGACCTTTAAAAATAAAAGAAAAACAATAATGTGCTGCATAATTGACCTGAAATGACGATAGGGGCAGCCGTGATGATCTCCCACACCAGGAGTCGAGGAAATGATCTTTTGACAAGAATAAGGTGTATAATCCTGCAATTATTTAATGTTGTTGTAATAGACATGCGTGCACACACATACAAATAGAGAGAAGTCTCGAAGGATAAATAGGGGACAGAGGTCAGGGTGTAATTCAACGGGACATAATTCTAAGACTATCTGCCTTTGCGAAACAAGAGAATTTATCTTTGCAAAACAATCGCTCAATACTTACAATACGAAGTTGCATGAACTCCATTGGTTTCTGATCTGATTTATGATTCAATTCTAAACATAGTTTACCAGTCCAGTGATGATAAATATGGCATCGGCAAACTCTTTAAATGACATTAGTTTGATATCTTACCGTTCTTTTCCCCTCCTTTCCATAATTATGGCGTATGCTGTATGCATATTCTTTGTCAAACCTCTCTGCACCAACCTTTGACAGAAAAAGATGGAATAGTAGGTGTCAACATTGTTCTAGGTTAGGCACCATCCAAGGAATAGATTCCAAACATAATAAACTGCATAAAAATATAATAATACTCATGTATGAATGATGAGTGAAGAAGGTGCTTTTGATGCACCTTTATCCCCTAACCAAATGAATCATGCTTGACTTCCCATTTGCAATAATACTAAAAATCAAGACAAAAGCCATATATCTAAAACTTATTTACAATTTACAAATATAATTAAAAAGTAATGATTTTTTCCCCCTAAAAGAGGATAACCAAAAATAGCACCATTGTACACTGTATTTACCTTTTGGGAGAACTCAGCTTTCCAGAATGCTAGGGCATCTTCCATCCTCAATCCAACACCCTTAGCATACAAAGAAACACGAAGAGTTAACGACAACAAGAAAGTAAACAGTCTTCGGAAAACATACTACTTATTGACAAAACATATTTCAACTTTCATCACTCATACTTGCGAGTAATTATCTAATTCTCGATATTTTTCTATTATTTTCCTCTGTTTTTTCCTTCTGTTCCTTCTTGACTGTATATGATGAATGCAGACCCTTAACCATGTCATTTTGAGGCTTTAGTTTAGAAAATTACTTGTCATCTCACAAATTTATTAGTATGAGCATCTGCGTGTATCTGCATAAGCATGTAAGTTGTAGGACAAAAGAGCAAATATGGACGCTCATGACCGACGCAGGTTCAAAAAGATAAACTGCAACATTTCAAACCTCTAAAGTGTTCAACATTCTTATGCAATTAACGTGTATCATTCCAAGATTAGAGTTCCATGCTTCATGCATCTAAATTTTACCAACAGCAGAAATCATATACATGTACAAGGAAGAAGTACAACCTTTAAAAAGAGGCCTAACTGCATTCTCCCTCCGTGCTTTAAATGATGATCTTCTCTCAGCTGCATGCAAGAGGCATACAACAACTAATTAGAAGAAACATAGAGGCAATACTGTAAAGCAAAGATCAAAGAGGAGAAAAGAGAAAAGATAATAAAGATGGGAAATAACTTAGAGAAAGGAAAGTGAGGTTAAGTTCACAATGAAAAATCTTACCTTGTCGAAAAGGTGGCGCATACATAGAGGGAATGAACTCCTAGCTAATTGATCAAGATCTTTGATTGATATCTCACCAAATTCTTTAGGCTGCAGAGGCAGTCAACTTTTAGGAATCAAATTGAACATCTGTGATGTGGTCCAAGGGCAACAGACCATATAATAATATTTAAGTACCTGGGAATAGTCTGGACCCAGATAGCTCATGGAGAGGGCTTCAACAATCTAACCAGTAACAGGAAATAAATAAAGTCACTAGAAAAATTCCCCCATCAACATCCAAGGCCACAATTCAATACTCACAGGAGTTAACCGATCCTTCTCTTGTTCTCTGATGGTAGATGTCCACTTTCTGCAGTCAAAAGCTACAGCTTATGAGAGATTGATTATCCAACGGATGCAGTTCGTAAACAATGTGTCCATAAAAATATATTGACAACAGTAGCTTCAATGCTTCAGCTAATGATAAAATGATATTGAAGATGCTAGTATTATGTTCCCATAACAAGTAGATGAACAAGTATTTTATTCACTTTACACAGCTCTTACCACCTGGTAACCGAAAGCACCAGTAAAAAATCATTTTCTGTTTCTACAAAAGTATAGATGTTGCAGCAATAAATTATGTCCTAAAGATCAACTGCTATAGCCTATGCAAGGGATATACCAAGCAGCATGCTTTGTGATTGCCTACGTTTTCTTACTGCACTGCATATATAAAAGGCCAATGCAGATATATTGAAAAATAAAAAGCTTTCGAAACTAAGTTACCTGTTTGTTAAAATGAGCGCCTTTGATAGATTACTGCGAAACTGTGTGACTACAAGTGAAACCACCTACGTAGAAGGGGCACAAGGACACAAAAATGTTCATAATGTTGATAACATCCAACACTTCATATGTCCAAAATGTAACAAGAAGCATAATAATACTCACCTGATGCATAGCAACATAAGCATGTCCTTTATGGATATATACTCTACGACCAGCTACAAGTTCTGGAACCTCTTCAAAAGGAACCTTCATTTTGGTGGAACAAGTAAATAGAGGTAGGCAAAATAAAACTAGCAAACATCAGATGAATTTTTCCTTCCAGGAGTAGAAAATTAAAGTTCTCAGACATGGCTAACTGTCAAATCATAAGACTGACAACTCCTTCTAATATCAAGATTGAAGACTATGCTAAATATTTTTTTATCATCCATCCATGAGACAGAATAATGATACAAACAATTTAATTGTGTTAATATTGGTCAAAAGATGACACAGAACAGAGGGATGCAATTTTCTTCAGTGCACGGTATACATACATCATCTTGGCCAACAACTTTTTTCATCAATCCTTTCATATGAATATATGATGCCATTTCTTCAATTGATAATTGTTTGCATTTATTAATCTGATAATAGATAGTCAAGCAAAAGTAAATATACCTTGTAGAATATAGCATCAGCTGCCAAGGGAAAGAGAAAAATGAAGTGCATTAGAATATAAAAAAGACAATTTATTTAAATTAATGATATCTTCTTATCTGTAACCCAACCAAAAGGACTCAATAACAGGGATTACATGTTTTTTTCCTAGAATATAGCTAATTCTCCAATTGCATGTACCAATGTGTGCTTCACAAAAAGAAATACTGAAGCAAACTATGAAGGGAATTTGTTTATTGTACTAAATCTGGAGAGAACTCCATTTTAAAATTCTTGTAAATATCTACCAGTGACCTCATTTTAATCTTGTCTTGACTGCTGGCAATTGTTATGATTTATAGAAATATTAATTCCACAAACTAGAAATTATTCAATTGTTGTATGTCCAGCATCAGGTAGCTAACAAAGCCAAAATGAAATATGCTCACCAGTGGGTAAAGGCTGATCAAAGGAACGTGCAACTTGTTCCAATTTTTCCTTTACATTCTGTGGGGAAAAGCATGTCACAAAAGACATTGTAAAATAGTTGGAACATCTGAAAAGCTCATCCTCCTCATTTTCCAGACACAGAAGAGTTTAAGACTTGTATGAAGATTTTTATCTATCATTTGCATGTACTTTCAAGTGTTTGCAAGAAACCAATAAAATCGGCTTCACATGTTTACAATAGATCACTGGAAGATGATTACCTCAAATTCTGTTCTGCTAATTGCCTTGCATGGGAGGTCAAACTCTGCCATCAGTGCTCTCTGCCAGTTCAAAAGCATAGCATACAATCAATGAACGTCTAAATAAAAAGAAAAAGAAAGAACTAATAAAAACCAAAACCCTACCTTAGCCTCAGAGCTTCCAAGCAGAAAACGGTAGCGAAATAGAGCAGTCTCCAAGGAAAGAAACCATTTTCTCAAGTCCTCCCTAAAATCGGAAGAGAACAACAATAAGCCAGAAATCCAGGAGAAAGAGCATGCGTTACATGTCATAAAAAAATAGCATAAGCTTACGTTCTACAATACACAAGACGTAGTACAAAGTGAGAGATTATATCCTTGTTGACAACTTCAGATGCCTCTGGGTGCCTCATATTAGCCTTCCACAAATCCCTTACCTATATAAATAGCCAACCTGTAAAAAACTGAGAAATGGGTGGACTAATATGGGATTATGGTAAAACCAAATGTGCAGTTCTTCTACCAAATTTTCCATTTCTTCAGGCCTTTTTCCTCGAGCCAACCCATCTGAGACTCCTTTAAGAACTGCATAGTGTTCAAAGAATAACAGCTACCTTAGTAGAGTTTAAACTAGAGGGAACTGAATCACTGATGATCATCACCGAATCATTTTGACAATCAACAAGCAGAAAGGAAATATATATACATATACATATAGAGTCATTATCTAATAAGGGATCCTTCAAATTGTTAAAGTAAGGAATACACTAAAAGTCAAGCGAAACATGAATTATATTTTGTATTGTAGAGTATTTGAATGTGTGTTTTTCTTATCTTTTCGCTTATTCCTTACTTTCATAACTTAAGAATATATATGTTGTTAGAAAAAGGTTAAAGTTTGATTCAGATGTTTTATGCTATTGACAATAAATGTTTAAAACTTAAAACACAAAAAAAAAAATATATTGTAATTGATTGCTAAGTTGAAAGGGTAAAAATAAAAAAGATGAAGCATAAGCTCCAATGAATGACTTGCGTTTATTTTCATTTCGCCTCCGATACTTCCTCAGAAGCAAATAGCTACTGAAGCAATAACCAAACTAACGAAAATGAACTTATATTTTTCTTTAATGGGAGCATGCGTGTGAAATGCTATTAGCATAGGAAACTTTAAATCAAAATTAATTTCATTTACAAAGAGAAATTAAGCACCTCGGAGGCGATCCATGGCAAAGACCTCGAAATCTTCGAGTCTGACTTCAAGCTGAGGTGCATAACGGTAGAGAGGCAGAGTTGAAACGCCATCATTTGGAGTATTTGTCCTAGATCTTTGAGATCGAACGATTTCCATTTTTGCGCTCTCCCAGTTTCCCTCGAATCACAGGAGAAGAGTCAGAGAAGCGTTAGGGATTTTTTTTTTTTTTCCTTATTTTCCTGTAAGCGCGCCAAACAAGCAAAATGGCGGGAAATTGATGAGTCGGGGCTATCGGGTGGTCCATTGGGCTAAGCCTAGAGACAGTCCACGCTGTCTCTTACAAACCGCTGATGCGACCAATTTTCTTTAAGGGTAATTTTTAGGGAACTCCCTTGAGGTTTGTTGTATTAACACTTAGATAGAATGTATTGCTGTAATTACAGATACCTCCCTTGCCGTTAGTTATCAGTTAGTTTGACCATTAGTGAACTGTTAAAATTACTAAAATAACCTTCTCGCAAAAATAATAAAGTACATCAGAATCAACAAAATCGATTTGGAACCATCTTTGAAAACCCATATCAACAAAATCTTTGATTGTGTCTGAGCAGAGACAAAATCTTTGAAAACCCACTTCAATAAAATGGCTGTTGATGCTTGATGGTGTATGTTGGGTATATAGAGGATTCCATTGGCAGTGAAGCTCCATCAACGACCTCAAAATGATTGTGGTTGTTGATGCTTGATGCTTGATGCTTGAAATGGTTGTTCAATAAAATGGCTGTTGTTGCTTGATGCTTGAGAGTGGTCGCAATTGCGGGTTGAAAAAAAATCGTGTGTTCATGGCTGTTAAGATGTTATTGAGGTTGGGGCTGCATGTGGATTGGTTGAGGAGATGGACGACGATGATATGAAACCATCACCGGCGGCAGAAATTGCAGTAGTGGTATCTGGCGTCACAGCCATGAGCAAGGGATTTGGGAGACTGTGCAGTTGGGTTTTGGGACTCAGAGGTTGCTACATGGTATCGATGGCTCAAGGGTGATGGCAGCGGCAGTTGGGCGACATCGGCAATGGCCAAAGGGGCGGCGGCAACGTGCGTGTTGTTGTGAGACAAAAGCCGTGCTCTTAGGTTAATATTTGGTGGTGGACGGAGCTAATTCAGAGGTTGCCATGAATGGAGTTGGTTGCCAGCGTGAAGAGTGTACTCCGGCAGTGGCAAAGCACCACCACCAGCTGCGGGTGAAGCTGTGGCCGGCTGGTCAAGGCTGGGTTAAAAGCAAGTGATAAAAATATATTTTTTATTTTAAATATGCTTTTACACATTTAACCTTTTATACTAACGCTCTACGTATTTTTATAGTAACGGCAAGGGAGGTATCTGTAATTACAGCAATACATTCTATCTAAGTGTTAATTTACCAAACCTCAAGGGAGGTCCCTAAAAATTACCCTTTTCTTTAACGACGACTACACCGTGTTATACGGTCATGTTATGCGTATATGGGGTGTTTGGTTGTTTTTTTTTTATTACATGAGACTACTGCTCAAGATTACAACTCATATACATGAGACTATAACTGATATATACAACAATTACTGAGACTAATTTACATTAAATCTTATATAGTACCGCTCAGATTTTTAACCCTCTCAAATATTCGAGGGACGTCAAACTCCCATTCTAGAAGAAAGACTGCCTTCACTCAAGCTCTAAGGCTCCAAAAAAAGAAATTTAAATTAAACCTCTGCAATGCGTTTGCGGAGGCTCGAACCCATTCCCTCACATTTGTGAGAGAAGGGTTCTAACCACTTAGTTGTTGGTACCCCTCATTACATGGGATTGCATTGCATTAGTAATTTTAATGCAATGCAGCCCCATGTTTGGAGTACCAAATGGCTGCATTAGGGTGTTTTATATAATGCACCCTAATGCAGTCATTGGGCGCATTAGCTTTAGCTTCCTCTTTTTTTTTTTTTTTTTACTTTGTAATAATAATAAATGAATATAATTTTTAATTCAATATTATATTATATTATATTATATTATTTTTATATTATAATTTTAATATAAATTAATAAATTTATTGTTTAATAATATTATATTTTCATTTTTATTATAGTAAATGTACAACTAAATAATGTATTATTTAATTATATTATATTAATTAATATGTAAAATTATATTAACTAATATATATAATTGATTAATTTTTAATAAGTTAATATAACGAATAATAAATAATTAAATAATACTTAAATAATATAATATAATATTACATTATTATATAACTTTTTTTTCTCCTCTTTTCCTTGTTTGCAGCATGGGTTTTTTTTTTTTTTTTACTTTTCCTTCTTTTGCATTTGCCTTTTGCTTTTACTTATAATAATAAAAAATAAATATAACTTTTTAATTTAATATAATCTTATATAACATTTTTATTTTTATATTATAATTTATTAATAAATTTATAATATAATATAACTAATAATAAATATTTAGATATGAATAAATTTGAATAATATTAATTTAAAATTAATAATAATATAAAATATTAATATAATAAAATATATAATTTAAATTAATTACAAAAAAATTAATACAGTACAGTGTAACGTCAAACATTATACAACATTATTATAATACAATATTAATACAATATAGCATAATACAATACAGTGTGCCAAAGGCAACCATAACGTATTAATAAAATAGAATAAGACAATATTCTTTCAATTCAGGAATCTGGATAATGAATTTTGAACCTTTTTCTTAGAATTATATATCTTTTTATATTTTCCAGGATTAAATAATAGTCAACGCCATTTTATCAAAATAGTAGCCAATATCTAAATATTAGACAAACCAGTCTTGTCTTGCAAATTCTTATTGTTTGATGGAATTAAAAAATAAAAACTTAAATCAAGTTCAAGGAAGGACTTGCCGTAATTGGATTGTTGATCAGTTGCCCAAATGATATGGAATTTGTGGAGGCCATCTGTCATGTCATGGGACGATTATATTGTGCAACAATCCATGTAATACTTAGACAATCTCTAACACAAAAAAAAAAAAAGTTAAGTAAATCTATCGAACTTTTCAAGCTAACCAAGCAAGATGCTTGTGGAAAAGCTAAAGAGAAAAAAGAGTAATATAGCTAAAGCGAAATTTATTACTCGAAAAAGAAAATATAAGAGAATTTTACAAGTATGATTGAGCTGCTTGTGCTTAATGTGTGTTGTATCAAATAGCAAGTATCATGCCCTATTTATAGAGAGGCTTGCCTAAATCTGAAGGTTTCCATGCAACTTGCGCAACTTGCCACAATATCTCCACCAAGCACTAGAGAATTCTACACACAGATCATGTGCTTAATTTAGAAAATTGCTCCATATGTATAAATATAGTGTTATAGAAAATTCTAAAATTAGGTCAGACTTGCTCACTTTGACTTGAACTTAATATCTTGGGCAGTCCACTGTTGAGCGCATTAAGACTCGCTAATGTATTAGGTGACTAATTGCTGAGTGCATCCAGACTACTAAGCACACCCTAACTTGTTAATTTATTGAGCGGCACAATATTGAGCCTATCCTGACTTGCTAATTTAGCCTCCTGTGGCAGAACATTTGAGCGACCCATAACATGTAACTGCAAAGAAGGCAATTGAAATTGCCATTGATATCGGGTTAGTGCCAGCAATTCTTTAATCAGGCGTTCAAATGTCGCGAAGCTTATTAATAAAAGTATAACCAGATACGAGGTTGAGTGCGTCATCAATGAAATTATTGACCTGCTGAATGGAAATTGTTTTAGGGTGGATTGTGCTCCTCGAGCGTGCATTGATAGTATGCGACCGCATCTTTTGGCAATGAGGAAATTTGAAATATGTCCAGAGATACTTTTAAATGTTTGTTTCAGTGAACATTACTTTCTTCTCTCCAACTAACCAGAGAAAGAAAAAACTATAAAAAACAAGCGAAATCCGACTCCCCCTCGACCATGTCAAGTTAATATATTGTAAAAGGTAGCAAATAGCCTGCCCCCTTACTAGCATTCACATCAAAAAAAAAAAAAATTATAGTAACAGTAAATAAATTTCTTTCATCTTCATGAGACATTTATCTGATATAATAGATTAAAAAAAAATTGATTGACAAACATTTCATACCTCCTGTAGTTCGCTTTCCCTATTGCCCTGCCAAACCCCTGTTATATTTCTCATATTGACAAAAATAAGTTTTTAAAAGGAACAAGGGTTCCTTCCATCGTTATGCACAACAACAATGATATCAGTCCACTCTTAATAACATTAATGGCTTCTCTACAAAAACTCAGCAAACAGTCCGGTTTCTATCATTTGGCTTGGGCACTGTGTCTATTCAGGGAGAGACTAAGGCAGCCACAGCTAACTTTGGGTGGCCTTCGGCTCAGAGCAGAGCACGGCTCTTTATTGTATAGAAGAAATTTTCATGGTCATCAATGCAACATAACCTCAGCATTGCTGTCCACTTGAAAGCACTTGTTGTGCCAATCCATTCGTTGCACTCCGCTGCCTTGTCAAGACTGAACCACTAAAACGTCTACCAGGCATGCCATTACTCGAAGACCAGCTGCCTAAGTCTTCTGAAGCTCCAATACCATTAGAAACCTTAGGACTCCTTGATGACTCCCCCAGTTTTGTAACTCCATTGAACTCCTAGAAACAAAACCAGAGATCACTAAGACTGGATGGGCATGAATGAGAGATTTTGGTTGGGGGGGGGGAGGCGGGGGGTGGTGTTAAAATATTAAAAGCCAACCTTGAGGCCAGAGGCCAAGACAGAATTCTGCCGGTCAACCTGCAGAGGGCCAAAAGAATAAGCTTTTGTTTGAAACAAAATTGTAGGAAGAGAAGACACTCTATTTACTCCTTTTTTAACTGACACTTCTCAAGTTAGAATCTCACCATGAATCAAGAAGTCAAAGGACATACACCACAATTAAAAGAAAAACAAATAAATAGCCCCATATGGTTAATTATATCCAAATTGCTCTGGTAAATCATTGTTTCATTGCAAGGAAGAATTCCTAGAATAAGTATATTGTTAATATCTTGCAATAGTGCAAGGTTATACACTACCAAACCAATAATTGAGTCAAAAGATTGTAGACTGGTGGTGTAAACTAGTCCAGGCAGCGCAGCACATAGCATGAACCCAAAAGGTCATTGCTAGTGTGCCAGGCTTGGCCAACATGGTTAGAATGGGCCAATTGGCACACAGAACTGATGGTACTGCACAACCAGACCGGCATAACATGGTCTAGCATGACAAGGCTGTCATTGGGATTTAAAAATAATAACCAATAATGCAGAGGAACCCTCAAAAAAAAAAAATTGATAATTCCTGCATTGTCATCGTCATTAAGTAATGAATATATAAATCTTTAAAAGATAAAAATCCTGAAAACTCAATCAAAATCTGTTTATTCAATTTTCAAACACAAAAAATAGATCATCTTATCAACTTGAAAATGAAAAATTCAAAAGATATATAATAAAAAGGGCCCGAACAGCGCCATGCCTAGCAAGTCATGCTGGGTTTTGGCCTACCAAACTGTTCCCACCATGGACCAAACTGAAACTGGACATGCCAGTAACCACCCTACCATTGATATGTGAAACAGAAACCAGAACATCATTTCCCCATTTGCAGAAACCAGAACATCATTTCCCCATTTGTACCCATCCAATATTTGTATCCCCAATCATGTTCATGTTAAGAAAGTCAACTAACCTTATGAGATCCATTGGAATCGGACGGAGATGGTGGTTCCAGAGGCAAAGGATGCAAGGACCCAGACTGCTAAGACACAAATTGGATTGAGTGAGCAAAGTACGAGTAAGCCAAATAAGATCAAGCAGTTCCATTTATAAAGATTTATGCTTATGGCTAATGGCTAATGGAATGCTTAAATAAAATGAAAACACACACAGTCATAGACAAGGCAGGGCAAGTGAACAGTCAATCAAATATGAATTATTTACACTTCAATTTCTTGAACTGATCTCCCAATTTAGTGGAAGCAATGAACCACCAAGCAAGCAAAAACTAAACAGTATGGAACAGCTAATGGAAAGATAGGCTTTTTGTTGGTGACCATTTTTGCTTAAAGGTAGAAAATGGATGCAATATAAAATTCAAAAGAATAAATTTGTTCAAAAGCAATACTCTTTTCTTATTTGGAGAAGGCGCAAAATTCCTACAAAGTTGAACAGCCCAAGACGTATGACAAACAAGATCTAGAATAAGAAAACAAAATCATATCTGGAAGAAAAGATGAATGATAGAGAAAGGAAAGTTTTTTGTCTTTCCCCCACACAAGCATTTGGTTCAATTATCATATAAGATTAAATAAGTGTTAGCAGTAAATTCTAAAATGGGGCTAAAAGTTACCCTTGAAGACGGCATAATTCCTGGTAATTCAAGAGTTGCTCTCGACAAAGTGTAACGTGAAGCCTACAGGTGGGAAAGCATGGTTAAATAGCATAGAAATTGTTTTCCCCCCATCCCCAAAAAGGGCGGCAAATAATAATAATAATAATAAATAAATAAAATGAAAAATATAAACTTTATAAACAAGGTAAGCGCAGAGAACATAATGTAGGAATTAGCTCAATAATCCACCCCCCAGATAAGACCCCAGTCGAGGGAGAAATGTTGGCTTTCTTGTCCAAAACATTGAGTCCACCACATGGCACTGCTATGTGGTCTTCCTCTCATACCAATTGTTAGGACCCTGGTCAGTACCCCACCCAAATGATAAACCTATTGTAATGACCTATAAGAGAACCCACCCCATGCCCGCTCTTCTTCTCTCCCTAAACAATAAAATATTAAAACATTAAAAATAAAACCCTTCAACAAATTTACATGGGCCACCAGGAAGTCAAACAAACCTAAACTCTGAACCAGAAAAATTCAATGGATTGTGTGCTTTATTTTTCAACAACATAATAACAGCACCACTTGAAAAAATAAACTGACTTGAAATATAATTTCATTGCATGTAATACGGATCTGCAAAATAATATCAGTTATTAAATCCAGTTCATGCCTGAACAAGCTCTGTAGGTCTGCCATTCTCCAGTTCCCTGGCACGATCACACAACTTCTTCACTCCTAGGGTTGTGATATCCTAAACAGACAATCACAAGCATTAGAACTTACAATAAACAGCATAAACAGGCTGAAATTCAAATCACAGTAAACTATGTTGTTGAAATAAAAATTACCTGCTTGCCTTCAATTTCAATTAGTTTACTTTCCTGAATAGCCGCAAAATTAGGAGGAAATTAGCTTCTCAACAAGGACCTAAAACACTTAAAACAACAGAGTAAAATAACGATGTTATAATTTTACAGATTGCTCACCAGAGTTTGAACAATGTCACGAACAGATTGAAACTCATCCCCAATCAACTTTGATCTTCCTCGTAGTATAGTAACCTGAAGGGCTTGCAAAGTCAGTAAAAAACTTGAAATGTCTACAAACAATACACATAAACACACAAGCAAATATCATATTGCACTCACCTCTTCCTGCGTAGCCTGGGAGATTTCTACAATTTTATTCACATCACGATCCACACTGGTTATCTTGGATGATAACTGCCGCTGAGCAGCCTGGTATAAAGAAAGTAGAAAAGAGATCAGTTACTTGGATGTTCAAACGCTCACATTTTACTAAACAAAAAGATGTAAAATACAACTAAGTTCCTGTTTTTATAAAAAAAAAGTCAATTGAAATAAAATGATAAACAGAGAGAACAAACAAGACAACATCTATCTTCAATCTGTAAATTAAAATCGAATATCACCATAATTTTAGTTTGTCAGAATTCAACATGCCATAATGGTTTTTGTTGTACAAGTGTATTATCAATTACCACAAACATAACCAAGTGAATATACGCGTACACTATTGTAATGACAATCAAGACAACAATGAATTAAAAAACTTGCCGAGATTGATGAATAAACATCCTCAAGTTGTCTGGCTACAGAATTGCAAGCGTCAGATAAACCACGTCTCGTTGCAAACATCATATCAGGAAGCTTCCAACCCTGAAACCATTCAAGGAATATTACAGATGAAACTGATGCCCAAAATGAATAATTATGAAGCAGAAAACAATTCAATATATAGCAGTATATATTCGCATGAGATTGCAGAGGTAGTTACTTGCCATATTATAATAATGAAAACACAGGACTTCAGGGATTGGAAAATGGAAACAATGAGCTTCGTGGGATTCTATAATTATGAGCACTGTATGTAATTGCGAATTGAAACTCTTTGGTCTTTCTTTGAGTTACCTTAACGAAATAACTAGAAAAGGAGTTTATGGAATAATTTCAAGGGTTTCAAAACCAAAGAAGTTTGGAAATAATTTGTTTCTATAAATAGAGAGGTTATTCAAATTTAGATATTTCTTTTACTTTGTATTGGGTGCACAGGTTTTATAGTTTTACCATTTTTTTAATGTGTTGCATCACTGTTCTCGCACAAGGAATTAGTAGTTACCAGTCCTTTTCCTAATTGCGCTAAGAGGCCATGCTAAGAACAGCCACAAAAATGTTTACTTGTTGGAAAGAATAGGAAGCAGGCAGAGAAATGAGACACTTCAGCTAAAATATCCTCCATCTAGTTCAGAGGAGATGAGCCAGATAAAAATGCATAATTCTGAGAGATTAATTTTCTTTATAAAGACTAAAGCTTCAGTTTGTGATCACTCTTCAGCTGGATGACTCCATCAAGGCAATGTTTCCTTCTGCTTATTATTTTCAAATACTATTAATTTAGGTATCTGATTTCCCAACCTATTTTCTTTATCTTTCCACCGAGGACATCTGATGTATGTTTTTGTTTCTACTTGACTGGCAATCCAAGCAATCTCTTCAGTAAATTACACTAATTAAAAAAAGAGCAATTAGAAAATCACCATTTCAAGTAAATTAAACAATAAACCTAAGATTCAAAGTTAATCAGCTACTATCTTCTTCAGTGACCAAGTTCCGTCATATAACACTCCCAAAACAAGTTTCTTCAAGATCCATACCACATAAATTTTCGAAGTCAGGTTATATTTGAATAAACTCAGGAAAAATTATGCATAAAGAAACTTTGACCATCCTCCTACCTTCCACCAAATATAGCCATATCCAACAGCTACAATAACAACAATTACACCATATTTTTTAGCACCTGCACATGATAATACGAGTCAGAAGATGTTAACAAGTAATGCATAAGGAGAATTTACAAGGACAGCTAGGGAATAGTAGATTTCAAGAAAGGGTACCAGCAAGTCATGAATCAAACAAAAATTAAGAGATTAAAGATTTCTCAAGAGTTCATAATCTAATTACTAAAATTTACGTATATATAAAAAAGGCACCAACTGAAATAGATGGTTCAGAGAAGCAATCAACATACAGTCATATGCTACTGAGAAAACATTAGCTGACCACCTTTCTAAAAGGTTAACCAGCAGTAGGTCTTCGGAAAAACCTAGGAGGAACATATGCAGGGTAAATAGGATGCTACTCTACACAGGTAAAGAGAGGATATATAAGAAAAACCTGTTCCACTTCCACTTGATGTCTCAATTATGACTGATCTAGGAACGTGTGACAGTTCCTGTTGCACACTGCTAACCTGTAAAAGTTCAATAACAAACTTAATTTAGATACACCAATAAAAACCCCATTTGAGCCCCCAACCAAAAAAAGAAAAAAGAAAAAACCCTATCCCCATCAACAGACAGAACACCGAGAGCACCACACTCAATAATTGAACTCCAAACAAACAGGAAGACATCACAGATGTCGACAATTCAGATCACCTTTGTGGAAAAAAAAAATGTATGCACTGAGAAATAACTGTCTAAATCAAATTGTGGGCTAAGGAATCCTCACTTAATGGAGAGAAAATCATGAGTTTCAACGTAAGAAAGTTTGGAGGATAGATGTACTAAAGTTGAATTAGGAATACATAAAGAACGCATAGCAGGAAATGTGGGAAATTATAATAAAAGAGCAAAGGAAGAAGGAAAACCCAATCCCTCAGGAACAATCATAAACCTTATCCTTTAACTCTTTCTGTTTAAGCATACAAAATATGTCGATAGGTTGTGGATGCATTCAACTCTACATCTCTGAAGCATACAAAATATGTTACAGGTCCTTAATGTCTCCTTATCCTAAAATAACTGAGGAAAAGTAAGTTACAATGTATCACCTTATGACCAGCAAACCAATCAGAGAATAAACAGAGATCCTGTCAAACTACTATACTTAAAATAAGATTCATGGAACAAAAACACAACGCACATTCCGAAAATCTGAAAATTATCTATACACTCTTTACCCAACAAATTTGAAATAAAAGAAAAGATCACAACAATATGTAGGCATATAAGGACTAAATAATCATTGTGGATATTTCTTGGCAGTTTTAGACTGGTATTGGACCACTGCCTCAATTACAGAAAGGCACATTAACCAAGGTCCTTTGCTACAAAAGAGGTCAGATGGATTTGGAAATCCAAAACTCCTATCAGCTTTTCAGATATTAGATGCCGTGGGCTTGTCAATTTTGTTAAGTCTTTTATTGAATGTTCTGGCAAATTAGTTAGCTGATATCTGTTAAGTAGGAACGATGAGACCAGAAACAAAGGTGGGCACACAGCAAAACAACCACTTCGAGACAGAATCAAAGAAACAAGTTCTAAGGAACCAAGTCTTCCAGGTTGAATTTGAAAGCTATTCAAGTCCAGGTTATGAATTTTAGGCCAATTTGAAAGCTATTCAAGTCCAGGTTGAATTTGAAAGCTATTCAAGTCCAGGTTGAATTTGAAAGCTATTCAAGTCCAGGTTATGAATTTTAGGCCAATTTGGATCCGGTTGCATTACGTCAGTACAGTCTCAACCCAGCTCAAAATAACCTGCTGCTAACCCACTTGGTCAGTTCTACTTGGTTGGTATGGCCCTGTTGCAGCTGAAAATGGGAAGCAAGATAAACAACTAAAAGAAGATGCTTACTTTCAAAAAATTGTCACTGTTTAGCAAGTTCCAAATATGTAGGTAGTAAAAGATTATCGTGTCAAAGATTGAACTCAAGCCAGCCTCCTCCCCAAAAGAACAAAGAAGGATAGAAAATGTATTTAATCTCTTCCAAGTTCCAAGGCAGATCTCAACCATAAGGAAATAGACAACCAAAGTACACTCGTGCTAAACCATTGCAATATAAATATATGCACTTCAGCAATTGAAAATGAAGAGGTCAAATGCCAACCTCAGCCAACAAGTCATTGAATAGCTTTCTATCTGAAGGACCAGGATCGTCTTGTTTAATTAGCTTTGAGACAATCTGTGCAGAAGAAAAATCAATTTGAGTTACAATCAGATTCGAATCAGGCATAGGATACAAGGAAAAAAAAATAATGATTAAATCACAATCCATTACTGATGGGAAAAAAATAAAACAGATTTAAAAATATGAAGGGTTTTCATTCAATGGATAAATCAAATCTACGACCAGAAACAGAAAATAAGCTATTAATGCAACACATAATAATAAAGATTCTTATTACAGATAATAAGTTCGGAAGTATGTTTGCTCCTCATTTCCAAAAGAAAACATAATCGTTAGAGAAACATATCTGACAGGCTTACATTGCATGTGAGTTGTAACAAATTCCTATCATTGAGACAAAAATAAATGCACAAAACACGGTCAAACTGAATACAATTATAAGCAAATAGAATTAGATTTAGCTCTTAGTCATAGAGATACCTTCAAAGTACCTCCAACAGCATCAGAAACGCTCGACAGTCGCCCTTCCTTAGCAAGTACTGAGGTTAGAATACCTGAGACACAGGAAAAAAAAACAAGTATGTACTATCTGTCCAGCCACATCTTATACCCAATTAAAAAATGCCAAACATTAAAAAATGTAAGAGCAAGTGCATAGAACAGATGACTTGGGATATGTAATCAACACATGATCCATGGAAGATTTGGACGAGGGCGTTGGGATATTTCAGCAACACATAATGCATAGGACATCTTTGAAAGAAGCCCGAAAGCCACGATAGGAATGGGAATATTGCCAGGGAAAAATGACATGAAAATGAATAATACCGTATGCTCAAATGAGACTATCTATTTCCTAAATGAAATTCCGAAAGGAGGATGTACTTCTTAATAATCCACATGACCATTACTGTATTAACAAAATTATTACTCTACATGACTCTGCTAGTTCATTTAGAAAGTTTTGCACTCATTTCGTTAAGTATGTCACCCGGTTGAGCAGTCCTTCCCAACAACTCACAGGTTCTTATCAATCTCACTGTTAGTAGTTTGTCTACAACTATACATACCATTTCCTCGAATAAAACCTACTTAGCATCCCCCATTTTCTACTCCATACCTAAGACAATATTATCATACCAATGATACAAACTAATAACACTGCACTTCCATTCATAAATGGCACAGGGTTACTCCAAACTAGTAGTCCCTACAAATTTAAATTAATCCCCTTTAATTTCAATACTTGTACTAAATAAGTTCTATTCAACCAAAAATAACATGTAAACTGAACTTCCATTCATAGATGGAATAGAATTACTCCAAACTAGAAGCCACTGAAAACTTAAATTAACTCCCTTTAATTCTATCACTTGTACAAAATAAGTTATCTTCGACCAGAAATAACATGTAAAATTCAGCCCTTCTAAGCTAAGGACATAACCATTCTCTCAAATCCTACAGCACAACAACCCTATATAGCACTTACTAATTCAACTCGGGATCTAGTTTTCACCAAAAACCCTAATCTTAAATTCCAACACTATCGCAACAGTCAATTTGGAGCTCTATGCAGCTAATTCACGAGGGAAAAAAGGAAGAATAAAGAATAAATCAATTAGGGGAAAATTGTACGGACCTGCCCCGACGAGGAATGTTAACTTTCCAAAAGTAAGAGCCATGACCAGCAATATTTATTAATTTAGTTAATTCTATGCGTCTATAGCTTCTGTGAAGAGCCTGCTATGAGCTGTGATACGACATGAGAAAGCCGATAGATGAGAAATCCAATAGCTGAAACCAAGATTGATGAGCAAGAAACACTTGAACGGTGCCGTTGGGTCTTGTTAATTGTGTGTGAGTCTCGCTCGCTGCTCGCTCGCTCGCTAAAGTGGGGTGACTGCTGTCAGGCTGTGTGGTGTGGCTGGGTTTCAGGTTCGACTCGAAGCAGGCAACAACCCTATTTGAGAGACTGCTGGCTAAAGACCTCGGGTTTGTGATTATGTACGAGAAGACCCCTCTCTCGTCTTTGCATCAAACGAATATTCGTTTTCTTCGATATTATTATATTATATTATATAATACCTATTTAGAATTTTATGTACTTTACAAATTGTTGGGATACGATTTTTTTAAGCATAGCAACTCAATGAAGGAGGGTCTCGTATAAACTCGAATCGCAATTAATTATTAACTAATTTACAAACTTCTTTATTATTATATTTCATGATTGCAAATCTCATTTTCTTGAAGAAAAAATTAAGAATCATTAATGAAACCGTAGTTATTGTTTTTTTTTATAAATATAATCAGAACTCTACTGATATTTATAATCAAATAACAATCAAAATTCTCTTTTATAATTCTAGTATGACACAATCCGAACAACACCCCTTATTTGATATTGGAGGGAAATCTACAATAATCCTCATTTAATACTAGGAAGAAATCTATTCTACCTCAAAGTAGGGAGCCAAATAAACCTCATTAGAAGGTGGCAGCCGGTAGGACTCGTAGTCGCGCATGAGTTGCCAATAGACTACAAGCCTATTGGCAAATCATGGTTACAGCTAAATTGGTTATTGAGATCAAATGTTTATTCAACCCTTTATCTTTTTTTTTATAAGATTAAAAAACTCCAATGCCTTAATCATAGATTGATCGACCATTTTTTGTCAAAAACAAGTACAATAGAGTATTTAGTCACCTACTAATTAATTTATTGTTTATCCACCTACAATTGCCCAAGAATTTCGGAGAGAATGAGTTTGAATTTTGAAGAAAATTAAAATTTCAAGTTCATAAATTTTTAGTGTGAAATTCAAGTTTTATTATTCTTCAAAATATTTATGAGTGTGGGTGTTGTATTTTTTAGTTGTGTTTGATAGACCTTTGATTATTTAATAATTATAATGGTATAATTATTTGGTAGACATGTTTGTAGTTTGTCATATTTAAGCTGGATAAGTTTTAGCTTTTTAAGAGCATCTCCAAAAGGTTCTATAAGTTTTACTCTTCAAATATTTGTTTGCTTACCTATGTGGCAAATAGAAGAGTGAAAAAATATATTATTCTCCAAAAGACTCTTCAAATATAAATGATTTAATATTATTTTAATTAAAGAACTATTTTTTTAAAGGAAAAGTCAATAGTAATTAAAGCACCTTTCTCTCTTTCTCCAACAAAAAATAATAAAATATAAATTGAAGAGGGAGAAAGTAACTCTCCAAATTTAAAGAGAGAGAATCACTTCTTATTTGAAAAATCTTAATTGGAGAGTTTTTTGGATCCTTAAATGTTGATGTGGCTCTTCAAATAAGTAATAAAATCTTATTTGAAGAGTCTTTTGGTGATGCTCTTAGTAATGATGTGGGTGTCATCTAGTTGAGATTTACATTTGTTATGGTTGTTTTTCTATTAATATTTTTATTCAAACAATCTTATAACTCTAAAGAACTGTCTTTTTTTTTTTTTTAATGACTAATTCAAGAGTGTTGCTGTTTCTATGTATTGGGTTCGAATCACCCTTCCATGGGTGAAGAGAGGATTGGGTTATTGCCGAACCAACTAAAAAAGAATGGGTAAAAAATTATTTACAATTCTTGAGAGGGTGAGACCATTTTGAACCCATCAATTTATTCTTTTTAATTAAAATTTGAATTATCAATATAATTTTTAATAAAATTACTTAATTAATCATTTCTTCACTTTACATCCTCAAATTCCCAATTCTTATCAATTTCTTCACACACACACATATATATTACTATAAATAATTGATTTTGTTATAGGTTATCATAAAGTCATAAACTAAGAGAAGTGAAACCCATCAACGATTTTTTACCAAATATAAAAGTTAATGAATAGAGGAAAATGATATTTACCAGCAATAAAAGTTTGTGAATATTAAGGGAAAGAAAACTTTATATAGAAAGTATGAAATAAAAATTATGATTTACTAAGAAAGGCAACAAAATTTTTTTTAAAAAAAAGTAAAATTAAGAGTTTAGTTTATAGGATGTAAGAATAAAGAAAAATTATTCAATTGTGAGTAGAAAGTGAAAAATATTAGTAAATAATAATTTTAAGATTTTTAAATTTTAAATTTTTTAATTTTTAATAACAAATTTATTTTCCAAAATGAATGTGCAGCAGGTTTAAAAATAGTCCATCCAAAGCGATAAACCAATAATAAAGAAATAAAAAATAAAAAAAATTCGTTGACTCTGGAAGCGATTACGCCATGATTATTAATGGGCCTGCGACTTTAATCAAATACAACTCCCTTGTCGTAGAAAACAAATACACATTTTGCGGCCCATAGGAAGTTCCGTCACCTCACACTGGGCCACCAAAGACTAACCTTTTTCTCCTCTTTCTCATTAACGCTGCTGCTTCAACTAGTGTAGTTAGGATCAGTTTTGGATTATCATTGAAATTTGATAAGTTCTTTATTTCATAATTTTTTAGAAAATAATATTTAGTAAATTTTATAAAAATAGTTTATTTTATAATTTTTTATATTTTTTCAGCAGCTTTTAAAAGTAGGTATGTGTTATTTTCTATAAGCAGCTTATTTAATAAACTATTATATTTTTTTAAAACTCCTATTATAACCTTATATTTTCATAAAAAGATAATTATATCTTACTTATCCATAAATTCTAATATATAAATCATTAGATATCATATTATCGTTATAATTTAGTTACTGCCATAACCACGTACGTTCCCTCTAGTTTTGATTCAATAAGTTCATATTTTAATTTCATAACTATGTCTTTTAAAGTTTAATATATGTATATTTATATTTTTATTAATTAATTGTTTCAAATCCGTTGGCAATCTATTTTCAAAAGAAAAATTCATGGTATTTTTTGTTAGATTATGAAGTTCTTTAATTTTTTTAATTGAGTTTTTTTTTTTTGCAGTTTTACATATTTAAGAAAAAAAAAGATATGTCTAAACAATTTATTAAACATACTTTAAAAATAAAAAGTAATTAAAACTTATATCTATTTTGGTCATTATGTAATAAAACAACACTTTCATATATAATTTGCCAAACACATATATTATGTTTTTCAAACTCACAACAACTATAATAATACAGTTTATCAAACACCAATTTACTTTTTTAATCAGTAGCTTATTTCATCTGTATAATATAAGCAGTTTATTTAATCAACTTCCGCAATCTCAAACTAATCCTTAATTGCTGATTCTTCAATACAATTATTAGTCATAAGGATTTTGGTTCGATGGGTAAAGTTTATAACATAAAATTTATGAAATTGAGGTGGCCAACGGTGAAGGCTACAATGAAGAAACCATTAACATTGGCAAGCTACCGCATAAAAATTTGTAAAATTAGGGAATCAAACATAAACTAATGGGTAACAAGTTCAACAGAAGTCCTCGATGTTGGACATATTGTCGTGTGGAGATTTTTTCTTTTTTTCAGTTTTAGTCGTGGGCGGCCCAATGACAAGACAACTACTGCACAGCTGGTGGCCCACCCTAAAGCAAGCCCCATCCCTTTAATATGAAATTAAAAATTAATCATTATTCAATTTGAAGTCAAGCTTAATCTAATTTGTTCTTAAAAACGAATGAATATGTCATACTTTTCCAACAAAGTCCTATTATCTGCAATTTTTTCTTTTGGCATGAGACTTCAAATTCCGTAAGAGTCGCGCTGGATTTGGTAGATGTTATCCACTGTATAATTTTTCAATCAAGTAACTAAAGATTTCCCAATTTGATAGAACATTCGAACTATAATTTATTCTTTTTAATTATTTGGTCAAAGAATTGCGATTTATGACTAAGATAAAGTTATATAATTGACATTTAAAAACCCCAACATAAAAAAAACTGACAAATATATATCAACATCTCAGCTAAAATGAGAGTTGATTTCGTTTGAGAGATAAAAACCATATGCTCTCGAAGATGCTTTCTAGTAATTATTCAAACATTTCACCTAACATTAACTTGAAATTTTCAATTTCAAACTTTCTAGTCATTTTTTGTGAATTCAGATTCATCTAAAGTTATTTGATCAAAAAACTCATTCACTATTACACTCAATGTCAGAAATGAGAAATGACAGCAAGGACAAAATCCGCGCAATGAAGAGGATTGGCCATTTTGATTATGTGATGCGAGGAAATTTTTGTCTTCGTTTAGTTAGTACAAATAGCTAAATTTCCCTATCAGAATACATACTCAACTGTTGATATTAATTAATCACGCATCTTATGCAAATGTTTGATAGATAATGGTTAAATCACAATGGCCTAGAAACTGAAGTAGATTAAAAAAAAAATCGAATGAAAAGAGAACAAAATAATGAACCAATGCAGGCAAGTTCTGTTTCTAAATTCTAATGATGCTGCACACAATACAACAAATTGAAAGGCATTGCCATAAAAATACAACATGTGTTCAAATTCTACTAGAGAAGTATCCTGCCCAGTGCTCTGGAAATTTTATTTTGAGGGTTCAAGTTTATGGATACTGGATCATTTACAACGTATTAAGAAGTATCTAGCCCTTTACTGCTGCTTGCTAGTTGAGGAGTGAATTAATAAGAAGTGTAGATTTGCATCTGGTTCAAGATGTGCTCAAAGTTATCGGTGGATTTCTCGATGGGATGTGAATGCATTCCTTCATAAGTTGTCACCACAACTCCTTCATCTTTGGTTAGCCGTTGAACTTGCTTCTTCACATTGCAGCCTTGATGCGTGCATCGGTAGTAGCTTCTGCAAATAACAAAAAATAGATAGATGGTTAAATTAATCAATTGAAACTCATCAACTTATAAGTTATCTAGAAGAGAGGGGCCTGCTGATTTGATCTACAGTGAATAACTGCGGCCGCGTTCTTTGATGCTAAGTAATTTCTAAGATGTCGCCAACGTCAGTTCTTGATGTTGACTTCAACAATAATATATCTCATGTCTCTCTCTCTCTCTCATCTCATTTACGCTTCAACTTCTAGTATCTGTTAGCTAGCTGCTTCAATTTGAGTAGAATATTCAGGGATTTGTTAATTTTTATAGCAAATTAAGATCATTCGTCATCTTTTCTAGAACAGATGATGACTATCCGCACGCTAATAACGCCATGAGACGGTGCTATCTTCAGCTTTATTATCATATTCTTGAGAGGAGGTAAGGCTCATCGTGCAACCTAGAGACACCCAAAAGCAAAAGATGATTGGATATATTTGTCCTACAACTAAATCCTAGTGGTTAAAAAAAGCTCTTTGGAAATTGACAGTAACGATGAGAAAGATTAACTTTAAAAGTGGGCAACCAAAAGGAACCGAAAATGCAAAGTATATTCAATATCTGGGATTACATTGTCAGCAGCAATTGATATTAGGGTGATATAGATCTTCTGAACAAAACAACTGTGTGTGTAAGACAATTACGCTTCCAAAGCAAAGCTATAGCGTCTAATTACTTGACAGTCATTTAGCAGCTTTGCTTTATCAAAACAGGTTTTTTTTTTTTTTTTGTTTTTTGTTAAAGATATATGCTTTGTTTGATA
The DNA here is from genome assembly GCA_030444775.1 of Atalantia buxifolia. Taxonomy (NCBI): domain Eukaryota; kingdom Viridiplantae; phylum Streptophyta; class Magnoliopsida; order Sapindales; family Rutaceae; genus Atalantia; species Atalantia buxifolia. Next base: position 22,501,435 of record CM059837.1, on the reverse strand, counting down.
ATTAATATGCAGTTGCTCTAATAATAATGCCTTGCCTGCATGGATGGGTATATGCACAAATTCTTGTCTCCATACACAGGAGGAAATGATTATACAAGAGTTTTGAAAGTACTCTAGCATAGGGCTGTAAATTAACTGAAGAAACACTTATGGGATCATATATATATATATATATATATATATATATATATATATATATATAAGTACTTAACAGATGCCTCAGTGTCTATTGTGAAACTTACGTAGACCTGGTGATTATGAAATCACTACGCTACTCATTACTAGCTCTAAAACAAAGAAACTGATCGTCATCGTCATGAGATTGATGTAAAAGTTTTGACGATCCGATCATTCAGTTCATCGATCATGTGATTTAAATTCAGTAGTTGCGTATTCAATCCGCTATCAAGTTTGAAAATAAAAATAAACAAATTCCGCGAGTAAAAATAATTAATCTGCATCTCGATCAACATTTGCCTCACTTTTTATCCGAATTATCCAGTTTCTTAAAAAGTACATTTTTTTTTTTTTTGCGTGATATATATGCATAAAAACAAGCAGCAGAAAAACAAAAGAAAATAAGATGTAAAGGTAGAGAAGGAACATTTAACATACCTTGGAAACTTGTTGTTTTTAACAGCTTTTTGGCCATACTTTCGCCATCTATAGCCATCATCAAGTATATCAACTTGGCTTCGTGTTTGAAAAGCATATCTTGGCTTTCTCACCTTCTTCTCTCCCTTTTTATTCTTTCCCATTTTCTCTCCGTTTTCAGACCCTATATTATTAGTAAAGCTTCTATTCTCAGAATTAATGTTGCCGTCCCTATTCAAGCTTGCCGCTGCCGGATTAACTTCCATCCCCGACAATAATCCCAAGAACCCACTTGGCTTGTGGTCGTTGTAGCCCTGGAAATCGGCATTACTATTACTATTATTCATCCTATCTAATGATGCTGACGATGAGCAAACCGCCGCTGCCGCCGCCGCTGCTGGAAAATATGTTTGGTAATTCTCCATTTTTGATTTGAGACTTTATCTAGATAGAGAGAGGGGGGGGAGGGAGGGAGAGATATATATGGTGGGCAGATTCTTTTACATATAAGAGAGTCTATTACCTATGAGACTTATTGTGGGGTTATAAAGGTACGATTTAATTGAATTTTAAAACACCAAGGCGGCCCTGATGGCTAAGCTAAGCTTATAGGAAGGGGCCATCGCTAAGCACTGGGCAGCTGCTTTATCTTCTGTGTTTGGTGTCGTAAACGGCACGTAAATTTTATACCCCTTGTAATTGGTAAGAAAAATTAGAAAGGAACGCAATCATGACGAAATTACGCCGAGTGAACCAATCAATTTTTTTTCCAATTTTTACTTAAAAAATAATAAAGAAATTATCATTATTTTATTCATTTAACATTGCTCAATGCTCAATTAGTCAATTAGTAAAAGCAAAATGAGTTTGCAATAAAAAAAAAAGTTAAAAAAGAAAACGATGGAGTCTTTTTAAAATAAACAAAATTGAAAGAACCGAAATACCCAAATTCCATGGTCGATTATTTTGCCGGGGACCTATTTGTTATGGATTTAAAACTACATCCGTTTCTCATAAAATCTTAAAAATTGGAGATTCAAAATTTGACCAAACTCTCCTTTGGGATTTGTTCGAAATGGATTGGCATTCTCTCTTAAGTCTTTCTTTATTTTTTTAAATTTAGTTAAAAGAAATTAGCTTAGTTATAAATAAATAAATTTAATTTAATTATCAACATCAAAAAATTTCAAATTTATTGTCCGTTCAAAATAGGGATCACGGTTTTAATTTGAAAACTTGTGATTCTCGCGAGGAGGGCACATGAGCCATGTTTACAATTTTGTACACGAGAAAACAGTTTAATCTGAAGCAGCCTTACGCGTCACGAGGCTACGTACTGGTCAACATTCACAAATCCCAATTTCTTGGTCAGAACATGTGTTCTCAAAACTATTGCTGTACTTCATACTATTCGACCCATGGTGAGATCAAATACAATCTACACGTATATACTCTTTCCCTTGGGGGTAGTTCAATTCACTTGCAAAATCCATCTAGTTATTTTAATTATTAAAAAAAAATTAATTTTAACATGTTAACTGCTAGATAAAACGGTAAGTGTTAGAAAAATTGCATGACTCAAGAATTTAATTTTACACGATAAATAAAGATAAAAAGTTTTAAAATACATATTTGAAGTGAGAGATAAGAATCGATTTATTTTATTACCATATTTATTAAATTTATTAGTTAGACTAAGAATTCTGAAAGAGACAAATGGACTGAAAGACAATAGTCGGGCAAAGGCATTAAAAATAAAATTTATTTGCGAAGAAAATTGTACTAAATACTAGAGAAATCAAGATAAAATTTAAGATAAATGAAAAGATAAGATCAAGCAGAATTGACACGATATTAAAAATAAAATTTATTTACAAAAAAATTATACTGTTTATCAGAGAAATCAAAATAAAATTTAAGATGAATCAAAAGATAAGATCAAAAGATAAGATCAAACAGAATTTACACGATGAACAATCCAAACACAATCTTTATTACATTAGCATTAGAATTGCATGAAGCATGAGTTGTGTGGTGTGCTGTGGAGTGTGGACACGCATCTTTCCATATATAATTTTTTTTTCTTGTTCTCCTTTTCCCTGTATCAGATATGGATTCCACGTAACTAGAGCCAAATTAAAGGAAATTCAATGGATGTGGAAAAAGTTTACAAGTAATGGAACTATTGGTAGTCCATTCAATTTGACTACATGCAAAAATATTATATGTATATAGGAAAACACGATTATCTACACGTGGGTTTGAATATATTTATTCTTTAGTTTGAAAAATTTTGGTTCGGCAAGTCAAGCCGCGCAGCCTGTGATACTTTTTTTTTCCAAATCCACTAGAACTAGAACATAAAAGTATGCAATTGATAAGGGAAAATGGCAAACTTGCTAACTGCTAATAAATTATTATTTGGAAACCTAAAACTACCAAAATATTATTGCAAACTGACCATAGAAAATTCAAATTCCTTACATTACAAATTTTTTCTTTTGTTGTTTGTGACTTATGTATAGGTTGGTAGGTAGCCAGCTAGGTCATCAGAACTAGGTTGGTGTCCACAATAAGTTTAGGGTCAGGCCAGTGATAATGTGACAAATTTTTAGACTATTGATACCATCTCACTCCAACTTATGATTGGTGGCTAGCGTTGATGTCATGAAACTTTCTAAAACCATGATTCCATTTCGATGAAAATCTACCACACGTACCGCAGTGCACCTAATCAAATTTCATCTGACAAAAAAAGAAAAAAGAAAAAATATTATTATTTAAAACATATATACTAATACAGAGTAAATAAATTGGCCTTTGAAGATTAGTCTGATGAGAAATATTCAATATTTGATCTATGTTGTTTCTATGGTCGATGATCCAATAAATATAAACGATTTTAACTCTCAATCTACAGTTATCGTGTCCTCGTTATATTGTAAAATATAATTTTTTAAAAATTAAATATACTATCCTTTAAACGTTGTTATGACCGATCTTTAACTTCTTACTTCTATGTTAAAAGACCATCTTGATATATTTATGCAAGGTCCGCGAACTAAATAATAAATGGAAAGTAAATAAAATATTTGAAGTACCTTATAAATTAATATTATGATGATTACTCTATTTTTTTTTTATCAAAAGTTTTTATTTTTAATTTCTCCGCATATTTATCTATTTATTCTTGTTCACTTAGTGATGACAAGTACAGCATCTCCTAAAGTTTTATTGGCGACGTTCAATATATATTTACCTAAGTTAAGAATCTTTCAGCCAACAGGCTCGTAGTCCATTGATGAACCCATTCGAGTCCCAGCAGTGGTGTGACACTAATGTGTAAGAGTAGAATTTTTTTTTTTAAAAGAATTTGTGAGTATAAAAATCTTTACTGCATTTTAATAGAATTGATTTAGAATTATTTTAATAGATTTCTGATTATAAATATAAGTAAAATTTAAGAACCTTTTGTATTAAAGACAAAAATTCTATTTTATTCAACCACGGTGCCCTAACTTCCAACTTCCATTTCTTGGCCAATAAAAACTCAGACATCATTATCTACCAAAATATGGGTGGGCAGTTTAATTAATTAGCTAAAGAGTGGGGTTTCAACAGTATTGTTAGCGGTCTCAATAAACGATTGACAAGGGCACCAATAAGTGTAAATCTCTAATTCAATAAACTCTTTTTAGAGTCTCAACGACAAAGAGTATTTGTCGCTAAATTGCAGTCTTGCAAAAACATCAGGAGTTATATATATCTGTATGCCTCACTTTCAAAAGTATACGAGAAAGCAATTCATTGTGCTTTCGTCAAATTTATGGAAAAATTATATCTATTTCAATTAATAATTTATTATGTTATTTAAGAACTTAATATTGCATCAAATATAAACTAATACTGGCGTTGGCAACGCCCCAGATGGTGATGTGTGTGCTATATAAATTAAGCTAGAAGAAAAATGTTCGGTCATCCCCGCTAAGCCAATGGTGAAAGGAATAGGAGAGAAATGTTTCCAAATAAGGTGCAATTTGGGCTTTAAAGTTTCAACTCCGTCCATAAATATATTAGATATAATTAATATAGTTAGTCTTGCACTCAAAACTCTCAAAGAAATCACATAAAGCTAACATTCAAATCAGATAAGTGTAAGATGGGTAGTGAAAATTTTCACCGTATACTTTTCATAAAAGTTTGAGATTTGTAATCCTCAAAATCCATGTTAGTTATTTTTATATGATTTAAGTCCACGAGCTTTTATAAGAGACTAAGAAGTTTTTTGAATTAAGTTTTAAAACTGATTAAAGTATGCGTAGTAATATTTTCAATAACTTTTTAAACGATAATATTTTTTATTGATTACTCATTGAATTTTATGTAAGAGCGTCTCCATCACGTTATCATATAACCATTTAATTTCTATGGTGAATTAATGGATAACGTTATCATATAACCATTTAATTTCTATGCTGAACTAATGGATAACGTTATCATATAACCATTTAATTTCTATGCTGAATTAATGGATTATTCATCAGTATACACAGCAGAACAATGACGATATTGATACTAATACTAATACTAATAAGTTGGTACAAATTTGGAATCTTAATACAACTCTTGAAAAAAAAAGACTCAATTGCCTTAAGATTATCACAAACCAAACAAAACACCCTCATTTCTTTCAAGTTCAACACTGATGATGACAATGGCAATTGAACTAATGATCAATTTAAAAGAAAACAAAAATCTCCTCGAAAGCTATAACTTTTCTCTAATTTTTTCTTTCTCTTGTTGGTTTGGCTTAGTTTGATTTTGCATAAAAACGTCTCCATCACGTTATCATATAACCATTTAATTTCTACATTGAATCAATGGATTATTCATCATTTCACACAGTGAAAGATAATTAACGTGGGGCTGTCCCCCGTCTCTATTATTAATTAATTTCACCTTTGAATTGACTAAAGACACAACATCGGCAATTCTTTTACGCATGGAGTATATCCCTTAAAATTTCCAAGTGTGGTTGAAAGGAACATTCGAGCAGACATAGACAAAAGAGGATTCAAAGCTCGTTAATTTGTTTGTCATTTTTTGTTCAAAGTGTCACAAATAAATCAAATGTTCTACATTGCAACGTTCATGTCTAGATATTCCCTTGGTCCAAGGCACATGCTGATTTAAGATAAAAAAACAAACCTACGCAACCGCACGCTGTATGGCAAATTATTCGATCACGACAAATCTATGGATTCAGGAGTCAAATTTAACGTGCCACGGCCCTGAATTCATCAGTTCAATTCAATGGAGTGCTAAAGAATGATAACACCAATGGGGGGGTCTGCCTATTCTTAATTACAAGAGCGATATCTATAAATTGGCCAGTAACAGAAAAATGTGACCTGATTTCAATATTTACGGAAGTTATTTGGTAATTTCGTTTATTTCGGGTCATCGACTTTACAGATACTGGTGGATTACACTCGGTGAATCAACCTCCGTGATCCGTTGCTTACATCTGAAAAATGACAAACGGAGCAAAAATTGTCAAATATCAAACGGGGATGATTTGAATTTTTGGTTCGCATTGATGTTGAAATTACATGAAAGGATTGGTGAAAGAGCATTTTCTTCTTCACATACATTACATCCATCGTCATCCCAAGACATGGCTCACGTGTTTTTACGTAGCCAGTGACGATCTCTGATGTTTACATCATCTGTCGTGCATAAAATTCAAACTTGCTAATTATGACAAATTTGTTTTTAAGGGGGGGCAAAAAAACAATGTTAATTACACGCAGCCGCGTGTATGCAATTAAGTTTTAATAATTTTTTGCTGATTCGATCTCCAATTAAGATAATTAATATTCACAAATAAATACCAATGGGCCTTTGGTCTAGTGGGAGAGTCCTTGCACTTACAATGTTGAGAGCAAGGGTTCGAGCCTCCATAAAATCATTTATGGGGTTAGTTTCAATCCTCCCTCAATTATCATATAATTGAGTGGAGACACAGTCCCCTCGAATATTTGAGAGGATTGAAGAATCTGGGCCGTATAATCTGTTTGTATATGATAATTGAGTGGAGACACAGTCCCTGGGCCGTATAATCTGTTTGTAAATATTAATATTAATTGTAATACCTGATATAATTTGAGAGGTTGAGAGGGTTGAAGAATCTGGGCCGTATAATCTGATATAATATCAGTAACAACAGTATTTTCAAAAATATTCACAAATAAATAAATAAATAAATGGCCAATGAAAGATCACGCAGAAATATTATTTAGCAAATGTGTTCGCACCGAAATCATAATTAAAATATCGGTACAAAATCTTTTTCTTGGAAGATGGAAATTTCAGATCTCTTAAGAATAATATTCGAGTCGAGGCAGTCAAATTTAATAATGCAAATAGAACACGTTACATACTATCTATGGCAATCGATGATATTGGTTAATTAAGCGGTCAAGAGTTGAATATTTCCGTGGTGTCATCCTGTCTAATTATAAATCACTCGTTCAAATTTCCTGAAGTTTCTGCGTTATGCAGCTCTCACTTTTATTTCTGCAAACATGGAAACCGACATTAGTTTATTAAGATTAATTCTGCCTTCGGATTTTTGTATAAATTATAATTATCAATTATTTATCCAGACAAAAGCTCCGGGTTGTTATTATTATTATTATTATTTTGAGCGCAAGAGTAAAAATCTTGCACACATAAAGCTTGACAGATGAAAGGAGAAAAGAAAGATTCAGGCTGCACACCTAATCCTGGTTATAATCGTTTGGTATACTTTGACTAATATTGCCAAACTTCCAAAATAGGGCCAGTTTACGTTTCTTTAATTTGCTTCCAACATACGTTTACATCTTTACCAAATTTTTTGTTACAATTATAAAAATTTTAGTTATATACTTGACTAAACAATGTATTATAATTTTAGTTGTTTCGTTACACGCCTTAAATTATAAGCACAAGAAAAACACAACTCGTAACCAAAAATTAAAAAAAAATATAACTGTTGAAAGTTCAGTGAAATGCAACGTCCGAAGGCAAATTACTTCGGTCGCGGCATGGAAAGATATATTCACCTTCACTCTCGAGAGGTAATTTTTGTTGTTTGAGGTTTAAAGTATTTTGCATGCCTTTGATAATGAAAACTCTTGATACCGCTGTCAAGGCACGTGGATTGTGATTTTGGTTACTATTTGGTGAATAGAAATTTGTGGAATGAGAGTGAAGGGAATCAACGTGGCGGAATGACAGCTGACAATTAATTCAAGTGAACGAGAGCTTAGCTGAATTAGCTGCAAGTTATATTAATGTAACAGCACTAGACCCAGCCAGCAGCGTCAATTATTAGGCTGACCATAATGGCATGAACGCCACCTTTCTTATCAAAATCAATGCGTAAATTATGAGAAGAATATCTAGTAATGCTGCTAAGGCTGGAGCTGGTTGGTTGTTAGTATTTTTCAGTGAACTGACTAAGCATTGATGGGTGCCTAAAACACTTTTCAACTTAATCTGGGTGTTTATAACATCGGGTCTCGTTGCCCTGAATTTTTATTTTTAGTTGCGTCATGTCACTTATTTTACTTTTTATATGGTAATATGATTTAAGATTTGTTTATGTTGAAGTTGCTTTAAGGTAAAATATTATTTTATAATTATATGATTAAATTTATAATAAATTTTTTTATTATTTATCACTTTATATATGCGGCTGAGATTTCATACTTTACCGTAGATCTGCTCTAACATAGTCATACCCTATGATTTATTCAACTTTTTAGAGGCCATGAAGGAATAAATTTTCTATGCAACATAGTTTCTGATAAGTTCAATCGAAATTTTGCTTTTCTCAAAATCACGCCATAAACTGCGTGACACATGTCGCTAATCATTTCTGTTCGAATGTTTCCGAATATGGGCTCGGTTAAGTAGGCCCAACTGTTTCCGGATATGACCCAATGGTCTTTGTTGCAATTGTCTGATTTCTGAATTCTGAACCTCTCTTCAAACCCAGACCCTCTTTTGGGTTTTATAATCATTTTGAGGAATCATGATTCGGCGTCATGTGCTAATGCCTCATCTTTGGAGCTATTTATTTTAATATTTAAGTTTCATTTTGAATTTTGATTGATGTGAAGTTCATTCATTACACGGTGTGTAAGTAATTTTATAATTTACGAAATCTGTGATCTAATATATAAAAAATACATGATATTAAAATATGACTCAAATATTAAAATCCTTAATATTATTAGTATCCTTTTAATTGGGGCCACCTCAAGAAGATAAAAGAAACACCCACGCTATTACTATATAATTGTTTAACCATTTTCTGAATATTTTCAACTGTTGAAGCAATCACAAACTTCCCAAAAATTCCTAATGTGATCGGCGGTTATTTGTATCATTTTGTGAGCTTTGTTGTCTGAATACCCCAACTTAAAACTGCAATATCTCGTCATTACTTAAAGTCAAGCCTAAATTTTAAAGTCGATTTGAATTCTCTTCCATTTATTAGTTTATGCATTTTACAATGCATAATATTATTATGATTACTCAATTTAACAATCAATAGTCAACATAAAAAAAAAGGAAAATATAGCATTATGGCCAATATTTTTAATATTTCGTTAAATATTTTTATAGCGAAAAATTATTTAGTACATACAAGTTACTTGTGATTTTATTTTTGTCTATCAGTCATTACACCTAATCTCAAAATAGCTATAGTAAAAGGGCCTGGTCAAGTGCCCACCCACTAATTTTTTATTTAAAATTAATTATTCTGTTATATTAAAGGAGGTAAGTTCAATTAACCTGCTTCGTATTTATCAACCCAATCTGACCACCTCAATACAAATTTTTATGCGATCTGAAAATACGTATTTTTTTTTTAAATATAAACTTATGTGGACATATGCACCAATGAAGATTCTATATAACATTATTTTTTAAATAGAACTTATTCAAGGAAGGGTTTTACTAATAGAATTTTTACTAATAATTGTTAATGAATGTCTTTATTAAAAATTATAAAATTATTTTAATAGATAAATTTTTAAAATTATGATATGAAAAATGAAATTTTTGATAATTGAAGTTTTTAAAATACCTCTATTTTTAAAAGTCAAAAAATTGAATTTTTTTGTGAACAAATGCAAAATAACTTATTTAATATCCAAAAATTTTATTCAAAATAAAATAAAAAAATAAAAAATTTAAAAGAGTTTTTGGAGTTAAACAAATACTTATAATTATTAGATAAATTATACTAACCAGTCACTTATTTGCATAGATTTTCAAAAAAAAAAATAATGATAGTTATTTCATATTTGTATTAGGTTTTTTATTTGTTTAAAAGAAAACAAGAACATCTGAGTGTTTTTATAAAAAGAAAATAGATTTCTTACACGATAAGAAACGCTTGAAATAATTTATCGAGAAGGTTTTTCTCGATATTTCAATTTTCTTTTTATAAAAAAATTTAATTAATAATTGGTCTCGGACGCCCAAATAGAAATGTGCTTCGTAATACCACCAATTTAACCAATCATAATTTTTACTTTTTTTAGCAAAAAAAAAAAAGAAGAAAGAAAATTTACCCCGCCAAAAAAAAACCAATTAGACGGACCTTGCACGCGATAATAACGGAAACAAAAGATCAAATTGACTAATCTATAATTATATAAATACGAATCTCTTTGATATTCAAGAAGCTCTCTCTTATTGATTATTCTGTTCTTGTTTATTTTGACAAAATGGATTTTTCTTCTGCGAAATCTTCTTTGATTCGTTTCAGAGCTTCTGCAAATTCATTTTTGTCGCAGTGCGAACCTGTCGCTCTGCTTCTCGGCCCGCTCCTCACTCTCCTCGTCGCGCGTGTACTTCAATCGCTCCTTGACGCCGTTCGCGAGAAAGGATTCAAGCAAACTTTCGTGGCGTTCTTCATGAGCTCAATCAAGTAACTGATCATCACACTGATTCAATTTCTTCATTATTTTTATATTTGTTACTTCAAAAAAAAAAACTTTAACGATAAAATTTTAATTTTATTTTGTGCATGGCAGGTTGGTTCCTGGTGTTAATAAATACATTGAAGCGGAGAAACAGAAGGTTTCTTGATTTTATATTTTTGAATTAATTGTTGTGAATGCACTTGTTGTTTAATTTAATTTCTTTGTTGGTAGAAATGTGCAGTTTGCATGCTGTTTGCCTTATGATTTTCTCATTCTTGGTGGGGTGTTTTGATCTCGGATCAAACTTTTATGACCTGCTGTCATTTGATTATTGTCTTTATCTGAGTGAAAGCTCTGACAAAATTGAGAGACTGAATTCAACAGTGATTAAAACTGATTTGTGGATAATGTGCACCGCTGAGTTTAATTTTTTTGAACTTAAAACAGGCAGAACTTAATTCTAATTATTACTTGATGTTAGCTGCTCAAATGCTTTGATGCTATCAGTTTCTCTTTTAAGTTGATTTATCATTCATGAGAATGTTATGAGTGATTATGATATGCGCCCGCCACCCCGCCCCCCCGGGCGGGTTTATTTAATTTTACTTTATTATGCCTTTGTGCATGGCACATAATTCAAGACTCTAATTCTGTGGCCTTTGGAGGTTAATGCTTATATTTGATCTATGCTTTTCATTTTTCATTTCTTTTTTTCTGTTTGTCTCTGAATCTAGTATTTTGAATGGTGAATAAATCTAATTTGTAAATGTGGTCGTCAGGTTGTGGACAAGATGCAGTCTGGTGTTAAATCCAAAAGAGAGGGCTGGAGGACAGAGTTACCTAGGGCAGGGTTAGGAGTAGGAGTCATAGAGAAACTGAAAGAGGAAAAGGGAAAAGATGTTGTTTGGCAAGGAAAATGTTCTGGTACAGTGTATGTTTTTTAACTATTAGCATGGTGACAGTTTATTAGTTTAGACGTGTTCTCTTGCCCTAATAATGAACATTAGATTCTGCTTCAATTATGCTTGAGCTTGTTATGCTCTGGTTGCTTTTATTGCAGCTATATTGGAGGAAGTGAAGCTGAAGGACATTTTTCCTTGATCAATGAGGCGTGTTCAATGTTAGTAAGATTCAAATATATATGATTTGCATTTAGTATTCCCTTGAGCATCTACTTGAAGTTGCTTGCATATAGCGGGGTCTTGAATTTATCTTCTTAAGATATAACTGGTGAAAATATATTTAAGTTGGGGATAATATGAATACGAACTCATATGTCCACTGATTAAAGCTTTCTCCCCTGTATTTGCTGTATTTGGGTTGAAACCTATAAGCCATGGAGGAGCTTGCTCTTATTATTTTTCATACTTCCCTCAGAAAGGAAATGATTGTTGTTTTATTTAGTTAATGCATACTTCAGTGGTGATAGCTTAAATATGTGACGCTGCTGTTATGGTGTCCAAATTTTCTGTATAGAAGCTTTCAAATTTTAAATTTGGAAGTTTCTAAGGTACAATAGTTCCACACTCAGCAAAACGTTTCTCAAGTGTTTATTATTAAGAAAACTTCTGAATTTGCTGAGATGTTCCAAACAATGCCCTTTGGGGTATTTCAATTCTATTAAGGATTATGGCATATGTTGCCACCATCATGGTTAGGAATTGCTTGAGCAAATGTCTGTATGGTGCTTTTGTCGTTGCAATATAATAATTGAAGTTAATAATTTGATAATGTCAGATCAGCCACCCATCCTTGCAGTCGAAATCCTCTTTTTACCTCTTATTTATCTTTCTTTAAATCCATTTTCAGGTTTGCACATACCAATCCATTGCATTTAGATATATTTCAGAGTGTAGCTCGATTTGAGGCAGAAGTTGTTGCAATGACAGCTGCTCTGCTTGGCAATAAAGAAAAGGCTTCTGGAGGACAAGTGTGTGGAAACATGACATCAGGAGGAACTGAAAGTATACTATTAGCTGTGAAATCATCCCGTGACTATATGAGAAATAAGAGGGGGATTACGAGGCCTGAAATGTATGGAAATTTTTCCAACTTTATACTTTCACTTTGTACTGTTCTCCAAATTAGATAATTATAACTCTGAATGCTTCTTTTCCCAAGTACAGGATCATACCTGTATCTGCACATTCAGCTTATGACAAAGCTGCACAGTATTTTAATATCAAGCTGTGGCGTGTACCTGTTGATAAAGAATTTCAAGCTGATGTCAAAGCAACAAAGAAATATATAAACAGAAACACCATTTTGGTATGGATTTCTACATCATGCTTTGGAACAATACTTCATTTCTTTTACATTGTCTTTTCTAAGTAGTCAGTGATTTCCTCTTAATCCAAACTAGCTTTCTTGTTCCAAACTATTTACTCTGAAGAAAAAATAAAATGAGATAGCCTCTTGTAAGGTTATATTTCCATGTTAAGGTTGCAATTTACAGCATGCTTTTTCTCAGCTAGTAGAGCTGACCTGATTTCATCATACTACAGATTGTTGGATCTGCACCTGGATTTCCTCATGGAATCATCGACCCTATTCAGGTGTGGGGTTGCCTTTATATTTTTTGCTAGTGATGATAACTAAGTTGAAAGTTTGGTATGCACGTGTGTTCACGCTTCTATTTGAGGAGATCTTGCAACTTCTCTTGTAGGAGCTTGGTGAGCTGGCTTTAAGTCATGGAAAGTGTCTACATGTTGACCTTTGTCTTGGTGGCTTTGTGTTGCCTTTCGCTCAAAAACTGGGGTATGTTTGACTTAGTTCATTATTAGCTGTTTATCTCACAATTAATGGTTGGAGAATGTTTTGCCATGTCCTTGCAATTACTCATTTCACAACACCTCTTTTCTCTGTTTTTGAAAATTTTTACTTGCACTCATGTCTCATGTTTTGTGGATATATTTTCTGTCATTTTTGCAATTACTAAATAGGGCAGAATGTGTGACGTTTCAGGTACATTCCTTAGACTTACTCTTGCAAGCTGTAGGATTTTATTCTGAATTTGAAGCATACATTAAGTAGACAATATAATTGGCTCATATATATCCCTCCTTCAAATCCATACTATTTGCATGTGCACTTTATGATTTCTGAATTAAACAATACTGTGTGGAGGAGAGACTTTTAACAAGTTCTCTAGTTTGCCCGGCATCCTCATTTTCTGGCTCTGCTGCTTTGGCTATTGTTGGATTTCTTTTCCTTCTCAGGTATCCGATTCCACCATTTGACTTTTCTGTCCAAGGGGTAACCTCAATATCAGTGGATGTGCATAAATATGGATTGGCTCCAAAAGGAACAAGTGTAGTCCTGTACAGAAATCATGAAATTAGAAAGGTAATGTTGAATATCTGATATTTTTTAGATAATTCTGTTGGTCTATGATTACAGGTTGGCTTGGAGAATTATCCTCTCTTTTATGAAATTAGAATCAACCGTCTGTCTCAATAATCATATTACTGTTCTTTCTTTCAGAAAAGAAAAGATAATCATGGTAATCAAGTGCTTGGTGCAGATGAGATCATTTTATAATGATTGAATGAAGTTTTATAGTGTGTTTCAAGGAGAAACTTTCTTAAGGGAATTGATATGCATCTTTATGTAGATAGGAATAATTTGCAACCTTTTCAGATTGCATGTGTCTTCCAATATGAGTGTTCTTTCACATTATCACATATTTTGTTGGACTAGAGCACAATTCTGTGGTTCTACTCCCCATAAAGTGAAATTATATAGGGAATTCTGGGAAGTATTGCCAAGTTGATCATTCCATATCAACTTTTTGTAGATATTAAAACGCGGGGGAAAAATAAGGTCTTGGAAATATTCTACACATGCCTAGTAAGTAACGATTAGTTTAGAGTTTGTAAACTGATCATAAGATTCCAGCATTTCTGTTGTCACACTGGTTGTTATATGTGGTCATGCATGCTAGTCAGCATTGTGAAGATGATATCATGTATAATGTATGTTGATAATCATTTTATTGTTTCTTTCCTTTCATTCTTTCTGATGCTTTTACTGTCTTGGCTTCTTGTTGGGATATGAATTTTACTTTGCATCCGGGTTCCTGGCTTCCCCATTTTCCTACAGCATCAATTTGTTGCTGGTAAGTTACCTGACCCAAATAGAAACACATGCAAACACACAGAATCACAACTCATTATAATAAATGAAGTCAAATCTTTATTTATTTATTTTTTCTGCCTTAGTTAATACTTTTATACATAGACACACTAGACTGGTGTTGAAATATGACTTGTCATTTATGGAGGCAACAAATTAAAAGGCTGTTGGCTGGTCTCACAGATCCCTACATCCTTTCTCACCATTTTTCCAATTTTCAGCTATTGCTTGACTGCTTGTGCGCAATCATCTTATTATATTTATGGGTTAATTATCCTTGGGTGACACATTTTTTGATAAATTTCAAAAAAATGAAACATTTTTTAAAAGTAGGCGACGGGGTGACAAACCGTTAAGTTTGCCGTTAACTTTAACGGGAACAGTAAATTAATTACTAAATGACATTTTTGCCCTTAAAATTAATTAAAAAATGACGTTTTTGCCTATATAGTAGTTACAAAATGACATTTCTATCCCTAAAATTAGTTACGAAATATATTTTGCCCTTACTCAATTATTTTATATTTTTTAAATAAAAAGATTATAAAAAATTACATCTACGTGTAATTAACAGGCTTTTTTTTGTTAAATCATACAATTTTTTTTTAAAAAAATTCTCGTTGAATCAAACAAAATTTTCTTATTAATTTTAGTGGCAAAGTTTGATTCAACAAGAAATTTTTTTGAAAAAGATTTGTTTGATTTAACCAAAAAAAAGTCTGTTAATTGCACTTAGATGTAATTTTTTATATTTTTTCTATTTAAAAAATAAAAAAATAATTGAGTAGGGGCAAAATATATTTCGTAACTCATTTTAAGGATAGAAATGTCATTTTGTAGCTATTATAGGGGTAGAAACATCATTTTTTAATTTATTCTAGGAGCAAAAATGTCATTTAGTAATTAATTTACTGTCATTTAGTAATTAAGTTAACGGCAAAAGATAACGGTTTGTTACCCCATCGCCTACTTTTAAAAAATCTTTTACCTTTTGGAGTTTGTGAAAAAATGTGTCACCCAAGGGTAATTAACCCTATATTTATCCATACCTATCCTTGTTTAAAAATTTTATTTTTTGCAACAAGCAGCTATGGTTTAAAAACTCATGATTTAGAAATTCTATGCTGTTTTGTTTGTGTCCATGCTGCAGTTACTGAGTGGTCAGGTGGATTATATGTGTCTCCAACGGTAGCTGGAAGTAGGCCTGGGGGTTTGATTGCTGGGGCTTGGGTAGCACTGATGTCTCTGGGGCAAGAAGGTGTGAAAATGAAATTATCAGTCCGCACTCCAGATATATATATATATATATATATAAAAAATATTCTTTTATGCTGATATAATCTTTTGTTACAAACTACAGGATACTTGGAAAACACCAAGGCTATTATGGAAGTGTCGAAGAGCATACAGAAGGGGTTAGTGTTGTTTCCAATGTTCTTGCCTCCCCTTTTTTTAAATTTTGAACAACCCGTAAGTGCTACTATATGTGCAGAATAAAGGAGATTCCTGAGTTATTCATCGTTGGAAGACCAGACATGACAATTGTGGCATTTGGATCCAATGTTGTCGATATATTTGAAGTCAACGATATCATGTCTTCCAAGGGCTGGCATTTGAATCCATTGCAAAGACCCAACAGGTGAGAATGACTCTGCATCTATCTCTTTCTTTCCTTTATTAGTATTTTATCTTTTTCTATCTTTACCCCTGGAATGATGGTCACCTCAAACTGCCTGTGAAATCTTTAACGCTGATATTATTTATTTTTTACCATTTAAATAATCATATCTCAATTTAAATTGATATTGTTTATATGAATTACTTTTGATTTTACTTGCATTTTACAAACATCTAGCCTTGGATCTATTTTAGAGGCTGACATTATTATTATTATTTTTTTTCAATTGTGCTTAAATCAGCATTCACATCTGTGTTACCCTTCAACATGTAGCTGTTGTTGACGTTTTCCTTCAAGATTTAAGGGAATCTGTTGAAACTGTAAGTTGTTCTTCATCAAACAAAGCAGCATTTTATCTCTGCTATTCCGTGGAGGGAATATTATATGTTGGTGCTGATGCTTAATCCAGTGCAATGACCTAATATATGTCAATACTCACTCATTTATTCGTGTCAGGTAAAACAAAATCCCGGTCCAGTAAATGGTGGTCTAGCTCCCATATATGGTGCTGCAGGGAGAATGCCAGATCGATGCATGGTTAATGAATTGTTGGTAAATTACATGGATAGTACATGCTAATGGAATCCTCTGTAACTTCATAGTTTCATTCTATTGATTCGAATACTCCTGATTTTTATAAAATATTCTCTTTTGAGTTTGAATTGCAATGAACTACGATTTGATTGATGTTCGTCATTACTCGCACAATAACTCTGAATGTGAACATTTGGGTTCAGAAAGTGGGACAATTTGTGCATGTGCACATCATTGTGAACCATAATCTTATGGAGCACAAATAGTTAGTTGACGTTTGTTGCGTTGTGTTGCTACTATTATTTAAAAGCTAAAACCATCAGCGGGTAGTAAAAATTAAATAAAACAAAATTAAAGAAAAAAAAACTGGGATGGAAAACTCGGTAATCGGGAAACCATGAAAAATATTTTTCTAGAAGAAAGGTGACAGTAAAAGAAAGGAGGAGGGCGAACGTCTAATAGTTGTGTTTGTAAAGACAGTGCTTTGTATACTCATTTTAAACCGACCTATTTGTTCCTAGCGTAACATGTCAGTTAGGGATGACAATGTTATTGGTGCAGGCGGATTTGTCATTATTACACTTATATCGCATAAAATTTAAATTACTATGGGTTTTAATTTTTTTTTAAAGAGAATTCATTCGTTACGGGTTTTGACAATTATCAAACTCATAATAAAATTTTATCAATTTTTTTGTGGATTTTCACATTTAAAATAATAAATGACAATATGTAAATTTATAATAATAACCTAAAATTTCAAATAATATACTCAATTCTAAATTTAATCAGTGTAAATGAAAAATTAAAATTCAACATCAATCCAATACAAATTCTTAAATTGAAGTATAAAATACACAAATTCATAAAAAAAAAAAAAAAACCCCCCAAACTAGTATGTAAAAGAAACAATTATCATTTTATATTATCATTTAACACAAGCTTCAAGAAAAGATGTTCATTTTATTCACCACTATTAACACCCATCTAACACGATTCTTATAATAATGATTAAGATTAATATTTTCTAAAGAATAATACTCTTTAAATACTAATCCAAAGAATAAAATTATCATAATGAATTAATTCATGCATTAAGTTAAAGAAAATTCAATCCAAATTATAAGCAGTATATAAGTATATTTTTAGATTTAAATAATTTTCAATTAAAATTAAATTTAAAAAATTAAAAAAAGTTGCAGGTTGGCGGATACCCATGCGGGTATTTCCCAGATATTTGGTTAATACTAAACTCACCTGCAACCTGGTGGGATTTCAATTTATAATATAAAACTCGCCCAAAATCCAAAAAATTACCCTCAGCGAGTGAATTTTGACTAATGAATTTGGCCGACTTTGTGGGTTTACGGATACCGTTACCATTCCTACTGTCACTGTCTTTACTCTATGTTGATATATGCTTTTTGCAGTTATTTAGTATAATTTTTATTTTTTCAATTCTAATAAATATGACAAATAGAAAATGAGGAAGAAAGAGGGATTTCTTTTTTCTTTCTAGTCGTAAAAAAGAAAAGGCAGAAGAAGATAATTGTTAGCCTCAGATGAGTGCACAATTTCCACCTCTGTTATTGATAAAGCCACTTGTGTGATCGTTCATTAAGCTAAGATAATGCAATATCAGGCAGCTTGCCGGATCATATATTCGTTCTCTTATTATAGTCTTCTGAATATATATAATGAGTTGCAATAAAATATAATTAGATATCAAAAATATGTTCAGCAAGCAAGGACATGACTTTATTACATACATTTGTCTCACAAGGTACTTACTTATTGGTTCCATTCAAGCTCCTCATATAACTTATGCACTCACTCAAATATTACTACCAAATGCCAATAAGCCAATAACCACTCATAAGGAGTTGATACAAACACAATAATGCTGCTTATTTATCTCAGATGATTAAGAGATTGTAGTTTGATCTTGGCTGCTGCTTCGGCCTTCTGCCTCTTACAGCTCCAACACCAGGTCTACAGTGTGAACATATAAAATACAATTGAATTATAATTAGTCACGCTGAAAAATTATATAACTATCATAAACTAAGTATCGCAGTATGCATATGTTGAAATTTGAATCTATATTCACATTCTTCCTCATTGGGAAGAGGACTTGGTTTGCTGTTTTCAGAAATGCAATTTAAAAGCTCCATGTGAATAGCGCTGAAACTATGGATTAGTCAAACAGTGTAAACATTGTCACGTAGCAGTGCCTCTAGCCATAATATCAACAACATTGCCCATTGTATTATTACTGATTTTCCTTTGAATAAGCCAGCAGTAGAGAACAAGAAAAAGAAACAGTAAAGTTATCAATCATGGTGTACCGAATGCAAGTGTATGGTACTTACAGTCTGCGTCTGTTTTGATCCAGAACTCTCGGTTTCCATTGGAATCGCTGCCGCTAATCGTGAATTGGGGTGGGTTTGATTGGCTCTTGTAGCGTCTTATTTTCTCTTTTGAAAGGTTTGTCTGTGGGTCCTCATCTGCAGGAGCCAATATCTGTCCTCCATTGTCCTGGACTGCTTCATGATGGCTGCTGCTCTTCCTGTTCTCCCTTTTCATGGGCTTTCCATTCTTTTTTGTTGCTGCCGAGCTTTCAGGATGAACTTTTCTGTGGAACATGTGCAGGATCTACACATACCATGGACGGTGGACATTTACAGAAATGAGGAAACTCACAAAAATGTCAGAAACATAAATAATGTCAGATTAAACCCGTATGTTCCTGGAAACTATAATTCTTTTCGAGACGGGTACATTATTATACATATGTGTGGGCGTGGCATAGCATTTACTTTTTCTTTTACTAAATATCAATCACATACCAATCACAGTTTAGAACCCGAGAGAATTCTGGTCCAAATTGAAATAACTTTTCAGTCATACAATTTCACAGTAATTTTTCAACATACCTTGTGCAGTTTTGTTTCTGCTGAAGACGAATCAACAGTGCCACCAGCAGTTGCATTGGAACTCCTGGAAGCATGGAGCATTTTCTTCTTCAGAATCTTTTTCATGATATGCAGACTAGATTTGTCAGCTTCTTTGTCAATTCGCTTCTCCTGATCTCTCTCGCATTTACTGCCAGGATTCTCCTGATCTGATAGTTTTGTCCTCTGGAACAGCTCTCCAAGGGAGGTCCTGTGCTCCTTCTTTGCCACTGCTGTTGTCGTCTCAGACAACTCAATTGCTGACCCAAAAAGATAGCCCTGCAGTGGACACACCGTGAAGCCATTCCCATTTGTCTCAGGACCTTCAATTGGCTTTCCACTGAGTGTAATAGTGCTGCCATGGCTGCTTCTCCCATTGCTCACATGACTGTTTCTTCCAGATGAGTCATTGCAGCCATCTTCTTTATTAGCTTCAGCTCCAAGAACCTTCTCTAACTCATCATTAATGAGCTTAAGTTCATTCTCCGTCACTTCAGTTTCCTGTTCAGTTATGTTTTCAACCGATATGCCAAACGTTGGGCTTAAAGGGTTGAGGATGTTGGCGTCCGAATTACCAAGAGTACCAATTGCTAGAAAGCCATGAAATAGCTCCGATATTGCAGATGATGAGTCTTCTTGATCATAGTCCAATTCTGATTCTTCTGCTCGAGCTGCTGCTTCTAGACCGGCAAAAGACTTTCGAAGGTATTGATCTTTCTGAGCTTGCTGCTGCTGCCTGAATGGTTTGTTACCATAGCTCGGCTTTGGGTAGCATTGCTGGTCATCCAGTGATGGCTGCCCTGTAAGACAGTTACAAGCATTCCCTGGCACAGAATATGTCAAGCAAACATTAAAAAAGTTCATTCATGCAGAAACGATAGTAATATTATATTGTTTCTCCCATGCTAGTTAATTTGAAGTACAAACCCGCGTGAGCTTGTTATGTCATGCAACAGAAAGAGTATGGTCTTTTTTAAGTGACTCTATTAATATGAATGTACTGATATAACACATATAATGTGCTGATTCTTATCGTGAGCCAAACTCTCCAAATCTCCAATGATAGGAAAGCGTTCACGCAAGAACATGTTCGCTTCTTGTAGTAACTAACGTGTGCATATTGGAAAGCTTTCATGCAAGAACACGCTTGCTTCTTGCAGTAACTAATGTGTTCATACATGGCAGAGCAAGACTTACCAATTCCAAAGTCCTTGAGTGGTTCACTGCTATTTTGCCGAAACTTACGGTGCATCCAACCTAGTAACTGGAACACATCAAGAGAAGCAGGAAAAAAAAATGAACAAATTAAATATAGCACCGAGGAAGAAAATTTTCTCCAAATCAACGAATAGATAGCAATTATGGTCTTAAGGTCTTACCTTCATACTTTGGTCTCTCTTCAGGAAAACTCAACTTTGATCACTTAATTGGTTATGTTGAAATGAATAAATGCTAGACTGTTTATTAGTTTGATATAAAACAGCTTTCCTTGAAGCCACCAATCCACCATGGTCTGAGATAACGCTGGGAAGAGAAAAACACGGAGATAGTTACAAGATTCAGGTTGGCTACCCATTCATTGTCAAGATCAAATCACGGGGCCAGTTTGAGAGTGGGTCCTCAAATTCTTTGCTCGCCAGGATGATAGCTAATTAAGCTATATATATATTATATATTATATATTCTTCAAAAAACTCATGTGCGTGGTTGGCACTGGGCTTATGTACATGAACGTTGGAGGTTTGGACAATCATCGACCAGCATAATCATAATACGTATGTGGAAAGGTATACGGGTCATGATTCCTTTTACTTGGGTGTATGTACAACTGATGTACAGAAGAATTTCTCGTTCTCTTAAAGTTATTTATTATTTTATCTTTTTAGATTATTTGGTTTCATAATTACAATTAAATAATCTTTTGATACAATGCCACATAGACATTTATATACACATCATATTTATCACATGTCGATCGAATTATATATCTCTATATCTTAGATGCGGTATTTATATTTAAGGACGTTCAATATATATTTGCTTTATTGCTGTGTATGTCCAGAAGTGCAAGTTGACATGTATATGTAATTAAGTAAATGCACATGCAATTCCTACATGCAGCTCATCATCAACTAAGTTTATATAACTAGGTATTTAGCTGGAAGATTTCACATCGAATAATAAAATAGTGTAGGAATTATAGAGAATAATTTGCCCGACGCCAATAGATTCAAAGATAATGCGACAAAGAAGATCTCTTTCTAATCAACTGGGGAATTCAAAAAGTCAGATGATCCTGTGAGCTTTCTAGATTTGTTGGTCCACTTCTACTTTGTGTATTTTTCAAGTGAATTCATTGAAGATCTTGTCTAATAGACAACGTCAGGTTAATTAATGATTATTCCATATCTGATCATCTGATAATAAATATTTTCTTATAATATTCAATGTATTATTATGATAGTTAAGCTGATCTGCTTTTTGTTGCTTCGGAATACTATTGCTTGGAGCCATGCACCTGCACCATTTTGGAATTTGGAATACAGCAAGCTCTGATGGGATTTCTTGCACGTTTTATTCTATATTTTACATGATAGCTTTCCTGTTTACATGTCTCTTTGTACCTCATGGGCAATATGAGTCGTAATTTTCATTTTTATGGCCTCTCGTTTCATGATAGTTCATTTCAATTTACATGTGTACAGGTATTGGACAGACGCGCCTGATGATATATATCCGTATATATATATATATCACAGGACTCCATGAACCTAACTAATCACAGTATTTAGCTAAACAAACTGAAGATTACCTCAGGTTTATACATATATATATATAATCCATGATTTTATTCTCATTCAATGTGAAATTATTTCCCTAACATCGATAAGTATAACTTGGTAACATGAAATAAACGCTACTAAAATGGAAGATGAAACCGAAAAGTAAATACAATATGTGATTAGAAAAATAAATAATATGAAATTAATTAAAAACTAGAAATAGAGCAGAAAAAACCCTGAGGCCTGTGATAGACAGTGCTCTTAAAACATGTTACCTCTTAATGTTTGGCGCTCAAGGATGTATGGTGTCTGTCTCCCAAGATACAGTGAGAATAAATAAATAAAATTGCACCACTAAACTATTTTCAGCGAACTTCAGCTGTATCTAGACTTATTACCCTGAATAAACAAATTTCTAAACTCTATTACTCCACTAGTCCAGAATTTAATTTTTGGTTACCGGTTAAAAAAAACCAACAAACCAAAGCCAATATAATTTGGAATTTGCATCCTCAAGTAAGGGCATGCAAAAGAAAGCAATCTTGCTCACATTCTTACATAACAACATTTGTATAATCATATATATCCAACTCATGTCTTAGCTTAATTCCTTTCCCATGCTGACTAGTTATTTTTCCTTTGATTTTTGGATCCAATGGGTGTACCTTAAACATCAAATTCTCAATCACTAAAGAAAGATTTTGAGTACACAAGTATATTGTTTTGAAGTACTCACACAAGAGAATTCGAATCAATCATGACCTTTCACTTTCATAAAGTGAGTCCCACTCAAAATTATGACTCAAAAGAGCATTTACCATGCTATTTTCCAAAACTACTTTGAAAGTAATGTTTGTAGGCTCCGAGATAATTGACACAGGAGTATACTATTCCCTCATTGTTAGCTTGTCATGTTCATTTTTGCTATCATTTACAGAAGTATGATCTTTCTCAGAAGAGCTCATTTGGACCAGGGTGCTGTTGGCCACTTGGCCTTGACAAACCTGGTGGGGTGGCTGCCCTACAACTCACTTTTACATTCTAATGAATAAGACTCAGCTGAAAAACTAGAAACGGGGTTCATAGCTTAAAGACAAACAAGGTAATGGAGCCATTTTTGAAGAGAACAAGTATCTTTCCATACTAGTCGTCGCAACACGGAGGCCATTATCTGTATTATTGAAAGATCTGTAATAATAAAGGATTTAGTCAGGAAGTGGTGCAATACAACAAGAGTACCTAATATTTTTCAAATGTATTTGTTCATTCAATTTTCAAACTAAGAAAGTTTTAAGTGGTACGTAGTTGTTTATTATTATTATTTTTTTTTTGGTACAAAAACGTGCCTAGCTGTTTATTCATTTTTCATATCAAGAAATTTGTAAGTAATAGAAGTTATATTAGGATTTATTTACGAATTGTTTGATTGATTACCCTTGTCGATTAAATTGTGAGAAGGACCAACAAATCTGAATTAGGCGGTCTTGACCATCACTCATCACTGCTAGTACCACCATCTACCCCATATTGAAAAATTATTATCAAATATTGGTGTGAGGAAGAATTAAAATAATTGTTATCTTTTAAAAGCCTTGCATCATGTGCGTATTTATATATGGAGTGTCTATTTAGTCCAGAATCTTAAACTTCAAAAAAAAAAAAATTAAGGAAAACTGTTATGAGTTAAGGTGTAAAAATGTGGCGTAACAATTTTTTTGAACTTCAATAATTTTGTTTGACGGTATGGGCTGTGTTGGTCGCGAACGAGAACAACCACGTTGTGCCAGCCGAGTGCCGACTAATGAACCAGCAACGTGGTCTAGAAATGAAAAAGCTCAAGGCAAAATACAGACACGAACCAAACCGTATGTTTGAAAATTTTGATCCTTAAATATATTATAATAATTGTAGGGCCAGGTGAATTTTCGAGGGAAATCTCTTTTTGATAACCAACACGAAACTAGAATACGAACTCTTGGACAAGTTTGCCGCCACAGATCATGATGGGAACTCGCATTCTGGGAGACATAGTTTTAAAGGCAAAATTCATCCCAACACTCTCTATCGTCAAGTCAATGTTGATGAAAACTTGTTGTTGGCTTGCAGCCGTCGCATAGCAGTGGCCTTCGGTACAATATTGAAAACTGATGGAACTATCGGTCTCCATGTTTACATGTATAAACTTTAATCAAATTAATTGTGGGTCCTATCTTCGTCCCTTTTGTTTAACTAAAATAAATTGAGGTCTTGTTTGATATTGTAGTCAGACAGTAGTAGTGTAAAAATTATAACAATAGTTACTATATTTTAAAAGTTAAGTTAATTTTATTATACACTTGCATGATGAAAATTTTATACTATTTTTATCAAATATATTATTTGAAAATTATATTTACAATAATATATCAATATTTATTTTATAACTATATAAATTTTTCTCCAAAATCACTGCAGTATTTTAAGTCATAGCATCTTAATACTAGACAAGAACTAAGAATTATTCTCGAGAGTTCCGAGTAATAATGGAGAACATAAAATAGGACTAATAGAAAGAGACAAGTGCGTGCATGTGGCGACATATAGTTCGGATTGATTAACGATATATAAGTGAATGATCGATGCTGATTCTACAAACGTAAGCGAATGTTTCTCCACTAATCAATTAAACTTGGTCGATTGTAGGACACACAAGTATATCATCTCCACGATGATATTTGCTTTGTGGATAAGAGATTATGGCAATCTGATGCCTTACACTTGTAAGGTCACGAATAGGCCTGCAAATGTGAGACTGAACATTGAGTTTGGTGCTTGCTGCGTATCAAATCCTCATACCGCTAGACATGCAAAGTGTGCAATATCTAATTGAATGATCGATCTGCTCGTTTTTCGAGTCTGTAACCTTGTTGCTAGTAATAACTAATAACCTGCCTTAATTTCTTCTAGACGGATTCTTTTATATAATCCTCACTTGCATATGCAAAATCTCCGTTAACTTGCCATATTTCTCTGCGGATCAATCTCAGTTTCTTGTGCGCAAAATACAAGCCAAGAGGCCTCGAAATTATGTAGCAACAGTTGTTTATGTCTACAACAAGCTGCTTTTAACTATCAATCCAGGTTTATGATGGACAATCAGAATTGACGGTTAATTGCAGCATTGTATGGTAGATTGTTCTGTATGCGTAACTTTTTAATTTCAAGCCAGTATCTGATAAAAATGTAAAAGTATTTTAGTCTTAACTATACACTTGCACATGTGACTCAATATTTTTAAAAATTGAATACTCTTTAGATGCGTGGCTGCTTGCGTCGTATTTTATTGCAGCGCATTAAAACAATATTCTTACACTAACCTATGTTTGGCTACAATTTGCATACCAAACAGTTAAGTTGTCAAATGTAGTTAAATAAATGATGAGCGGTCTCGCACCATGACGTTTGACAAATTTGAAGTTAACCTGCATACCATTCAAAGTAAATAAATTTATCGATCATTCATCCAAAATTCACCCTGTTATAAAAAATATTATAAAAGTTTGAATTTGTTTAATTTTCCACCCATTATTTACAATGTATATCAATTATCCATCAAAAGAATGAAATTACACTTACAAAATAATTACCATTATAACTTGCGTTTATTTTTGTTTTGTCATTTTAAATGTCATCATGTCTTTTGAATGTATGGTTAATACAAATTGCATACATTGGGTGCAAAATTGAACAAATTAAAATTTTTGTAGTGTGTTTCTTACAATGCGGTAAACTTAGGATGGATGACTAATAGTTTTCCTTCAAAGTAATTAAGCCTTTGGAATTTCCCACTTACCATGGTGGAAATTGCAAAAGGGTATTTATAAACATTAAAAAAAACCTTAATTGGAATTATAATGAATAAACAACATATCAAGATCAACTTGACAAAAAAAACTGGATATATACTGTCAAGAGTGGGCACCAACTCGCTTAACCCGTGAAACTGACGTAACTCGCATGATTTTTTGAGGTTTGGATTGTTAAATTCTAAACGTGTGCTATTATTCAACCTAACCCAGCCTACCAACCTATATTAGTGTGTGTGTGTGTGTAATTATTTTGATATAAATTTTGATATTTGATAAATCAATAATGGAATGATCTTCATCAAACTCTTGCTAGCTACTATTATTTAGACTTTTAATGTTTTGCATTGAACGGAACTTTAAATTTATAAACTCGTTTTTTCCTTTATTAACCATGAACTAACAATTTGATCGTTAGACTTAGCAATGCTGGATTTGTCCTAATGATGTTAATGTTTGCGTTTTTGTAGTTTTTTTTTTCAATTATTTAATTAATTAATTTTTTAAAATTTTGTAAAATATTAAATTAAACCACAAGACTAGGTCTTTTTTAAAAACCCAACCCAATCAACCCATCTTGTTCCAGACTACGGTTCTGTGAGTAGGGTTTAGTTGTAAACAAACCCAACGCGATCAGACCCGGGCCCATTCCTACATTTAGTCAAAATTTTATAACTCACTTTTCGATAAATTTCATTTTACCCCAATTAGAATAACAAACCCCTGTTTATCTTTACCTTCTGCCAAAATAATTTTTTTATACCATTGAATATAGTTCAGAGATTTGAGTCACGGGCTGCTTTTATCAAAAGAATAAATAAATAAATCAATCACGGACTGCTAGATTTCCTTTTTCTTTCCGCCATTTTTAAGTGTACATAGCTCATGGCTCGTCGACCGATGCAATGAGTAATTTTATTGCATTTTCAGCCGCTCAATTTTGTAAGCCCAATTTTGGGAACAATGGACTACTGACAGTTTGATACCCTTTTTTTTTTTTATAATCCTTAGAACACCCTTTTAAAATTTTATTTCTTGAATACCCTTAATTTAATTTGTGTAAGAAATAAATCCAGATATTAATATTAACCATCTTTTCATATATTTTCTATCCAAAAACACGTAGATCTTTTAAGTTTCTATTTATAAAACACATATAAATCTTAAAATCTTAAATTATTTTTTCTTATTACATAATTTCTATCTCCACAACTCTAAACTCTTATATTTTTTCTTTAAAAAATATTTTTAAATTAAAAATTATGATATAAACAAAAAATTATGAAATAAGAGTGCAAAAAAATGGTTACAAGAATAATGTATTTAAGTATTTAATTGAATTTCGTTGAAAATAAAATTAATTAATTTATCATTGATTATTTAAGTAATTTTAATTTAAAATGTGTTTTGTGAGGAATTTTGAGAGTTTCAAAAGGCTTACTCTTTTATAAATCTCTATCCCTTTTCATTTATTTATCTTATTCATCTTTCGTTTTTTCTTTTCTCCAATTAAGAATGAGTTTTATTTTAATGGTTCGACTTCGGGACTTTTTCAATTTTGTTGTAGCGAATAACCTCGTTATTAAAAATTTAAAAGTAAATGGCATCTCTTTGAAAACATTTTGGTTATTAAATAGCCTTGGAATCAACAATATTAAGTTTTTATTATCATATCATAGATGAAACTATGGTGCAACTATGGCACGGCGTTAGATTTACTTTCAGTTAAGTGGACCCTATTCATTTAAGTAAATTCAACAATCAATGTAACGTGGTATGGTATTAAAGTTGTATTACAGTCGGATCTATCGTATCATGGATGCATGTTCTGATTATGTCATACTTATTTTTACTTGGAAGTAGAATTGATTATATGCGTTGGCTACAACTCACGCCTGGAATTGAGAATTTCCTTTTTTTTTTTTTTCTCGGATTTCAAATAAGATGTAAAAGTACAAACTACTCTTTTGCGAGATGGGAGGGCAAGTCACTTCCCTTCTCGCGTATTTTCATTTTCATCAATTACTGATTTTGGGTGCTTCTGCTCGGATTGTTGTGCCAAGTATTTTGTCAGTCTCAAAGCAAACAAAAAGGAAGGAGACAATCAAAGTGCCCATGAATTTAATTGTTTGCGTTTGTTTACCAACTTTAGCTGAGGATGGATCCAAAAACACCCTATCACATGCAATGGGGATAAGGCAAGCACCAGAAGCTACTCACTTCTCACTTCCGGGCAACTGACTGCACTGTGACTTTTGCCAATGGCCTAGTTTCATCTGTCATTTGCTTGTTTGCTAGCCGCCATCCAATCCATACACGGTGCACAAACGATATATTAGATATCATTTTGAGTCTTTCAGCTACGTAACCCAAGCTACCACGGTGAAACTTCTTGCTCGTGGTTTTATTTAGCATTGAAATACTGTAACTTTAAACTATAATTATTGTAAAAAAAAATATTTATAATTATGAACTAAAAATTAATAGTATACAATAAATATAAATTTTAAATAATATTTTTGACAATATTAATAAAAATATAATAAATTTTTCATTATACAAGTAAAAATCATATCAACATAGCTTTTAACCTACAACAGTTAGCGTTTACCGAATACTTTAATACTGTAACTTTTAAGGTATAGCTGACCAACCTCAATCACAAACGATTTTGCGTTTATCATGAGTTTACAAGTATTACAAGCAAATTATTGTTCCAAACTAACTGAATGCTTATAATATTACAATGCACAACGTCTCACCTTTTTTAAATTACATTATAGTATACTTATATCTATGAGAAAAAAAAAATTTCATTAGTAACATTGTGTAAATAGCAACACTATTATCGCTAAGTTGGAGTGGCTGGACCTATCAAATAGGAGAATCCGCCCCCAAGTAGTTAGAAGAAAATAAACTCACATATGCGGAGGGAGTTGTGACTTGTGCTCTTATATATAGTAATGGGTGGTTCCCAGTTTCTTATGAGGTTAACCAATCATCTTCAGCTGGTATTTCTTTGATTTAAGGGGATCGGTCGCCATTAATTCTGGGTCACATTCGCGTGTAAGTTAAGAACAAATGGGAATATGGTCAAGCCACAAAAGCAATAACACTTGTGTGTCCTAACATTATTATATTATCTTCATTGAAGGATACTCGATGCAAACTACAAAAATCATAAAATCCGATATGCTTTGGGTCCCCAATCGGATACGCTGTCATGGTAGCATAAAAAGATATGAACGCGAACTTAACAATTGCTTTTGGAATTTGACTCCCATGCGGCCGCATGTTTACTCATTACAAATTATACGTGACATTTTAGATTACAAATGATTCAGTATTTATATTTTAAATTATTTATTTATTTAATTCTTATATATAAAAAAAATATATCCTTATTATTAAATATATTACACCCTCATCTTTATTTTTTTTTTACAATAATACCTTTACATAATAGTCAAAGAAAAAATAATCAATTATCAAATTAATTTCGAACGTAACATGAAAATGTACACAAAATTTTATCTTATTATTTTAAAATTTTAGGATTAATTTAATAAATTAATTTTTTAAAAATGGTTATTAATAAAATTATTATAAGGATGTTAAAATATTATTTTAAGTTGATTAATATTAATTTACTTATAAGTAAATATTAATAAGATAGTTGTACATGTAAAAAAAATACTCGTTCTTTCGTTAATTTTTTAATAAATTAATTAATAGTAAAAATATTATCAAAAAACAATTATAATATAAAATATAAAAATTAAACAAATATTATAAAAAGACACGAAGGTTGACTCACACAAGACTCAAGGAGAAGAAGGGTATTTAAGGGAATTCAAGCTTACTAATCCTTTCGGCTAATAATCATAGGGCACCGAGCCCCAAAGTAGAGGTCTTCAAGAAAGCATATAATAAATTTGAGCACAAAATATTTATTACTTGAAGCAGGGTTCCAGCTCCTCCACCCAAAATATAGAGAATCGCATCCATTGACAATTTTTTCAAAAGAAGAATCGAATAAAATAAAGTAAATATATTGCACCGAATAATAATAAATTCCCTGGTTAGTAAATAATATCGAACACCTTGTCCATAAAAATAATCTTCCACTAACAAGCAAAACTCACGTTTCAATTGCCCCCACCCCAGATACTATCTCCACCAAATCACGATACTTTATAGCTAAGCTAGTATTAAATCATCCCCAAAGTATTTGTTTCAATTTTATAAATATTTTTCTAAAGCGACCTCCTGCCGGCAAGCACATATTATCCAGCCAATAATATATATATATATATATATATATATATATATATATTAAAATGATAAAAAAAAGTAAAAAGAGGGGAATAAAATTTAAAAGAGAAAAAGAGTAAAATACTTGCTATATTCGAGCACGGAATTTGATTAACCAAGGATTAAAAATAGAATTTCTTCATTTTTCATTTTTGAAATAAGCTGGGAAAATTACATGAGAGGGAACCAAAAATTAAAAAAGAAAAAGAAAAAATAGAAAAAAAATTGTAATTTCCCTTCGCCCTAAGCGTTTGGACTCCAAAGGGACCACAAACGAGAATTGAATAAACCTAACACGTCCGGCAGCACCTTCCTAGCCAAACCCTTGTGCGAAGAGCTGCTCGCCGACGGCGAAGAGGGCAAAATCGACGCTGTCTGCCCCTCCTCCACCACCGCAGAGGACTCGGCGGAGACCTCCGCCGCCACCTCATTCTCCTCAAGCCGTTGAGCCTCGTTCTCAGGAGAAGTCAGCGGTGCAGGAGGCACGACATTTTCAGGCAAAGACGCAGCAGGAGAGGGAGCGGCAGGGCCCGATGACGATTCCTTGGTTTCTTCAACTAGAAGTTGTTTGTTGTTGTTGTCAGAAGAACGACGAGCCGTTTTGTCTCTCCTCTTGGCTTTGCCATTCTTCTTATTGGACGGCTTGTCAGAAGCCTCGCCGTTGGCCAAATGGTCCTCAAAGGCTTCAATGGCTTGGTGGATGAGCTCGCGGTTGGGCGAGGAGTCCCATCTGAACCAGTAACTCGTGTAACAGTCGAAGCAATCGCAGTCAAACACCGGGGGCTTATGATTGTTGTTACTATTACTATTACTGCCTCCAGTCGCTGCTTTCTTGGACGCCTTTCTCTGGATGTTGGAAGACGACGAGGCTGTGGCTGTCGTCGTTTTGATGGACCT
Source organism: Atalantia buxifolia (assembly GCA_030444775.1). Lineage (NCBI taxonomy): Eukaryota > Viridiplantae > Streptophyta > Magnoliopsida > Sapindales > Rutaceae > Atalantia > Atalantia buxifolia. The sequence continues at coordinate 22,469,713 of CM059837.1, read as the reverse complement.
GGTGATGAGGTAAGCAAGCACTTCACGGTCCTCCAGAGAGAGGACTGAGGCGAGAGCGAGAATCGCAGCTGGCAAAAGCTTCAACACGGAGAGATAGTCTCCGTTTGACGAAGAAGAAGAAGAAGAAGAAGGAGAAGGATAGACTTTACCTTTGTTCTTAATCTTCATATTTGATGAAGATGAAAATGAAAATGAAAATGAAAATGACAATAAATGGAGTTAGAGTTCTTTAATTTATTTTCTTTGTACTTCTTTCTGCTTTTGCTTTATCTTTAGGTTTTGTATTTGTGTGGTGTTTTTTTATTTTTTTTTTAATATTTCGGAATTTTTTTAAATTAATTAAAAAAAAGAAAAAATTGGTGAGGATTGGATTTTGAGAGAGTGGCGGAACAGTTGGTAGGGTTTGGTTGTGGTGTTTTGGAGAGGGTAAATATTTTACTTGAAAAACAAGGAAATAATGGTGTACGACGAGCAGAGAGGTGAGGTCAGGTCTGGTCACCGTTCCTTGTTTCTCAGTTTATGTCCCTTCACTTTCTCTTCTGGGCGCGTGTGCACGACTATCCGTCGTGTATTTTTCAATAAAAAAAATTCAAAAAATTTTTCTAATATTTTAAGACTGTTCATTTTTAAGTCTAGGTCCAGTCAATTTAAATATTTTTCGTACAACTAGTTTTACTTTTAAATTTATCTCACTTATTATAAGAAATTTATTATTATTCTACTTTTTTTTGTCTAATGTTTATTTAACTACCATCAAATTTTAACATATTTTTTACACCATATTTTTTACTTTTACACTAACATCATTAAGTAATTTAAAGAAAATGATAATTTTACTTCTAAATAAATTAACAGATTATTTTAATTTTTAAAAATTTTGAAAATAAAAAATTATAATTATAAAAATACCTTTAAATTTAATAAAGAAATAAATCCTAAAATTAGAAAAATAATTATTTTAATAAAAATTATAATTATAAAAAAAATTACAAAATTTTGGGATTTAATAGAAACCCCCAAAATTATTAAAATTTTGAGATATATTTTCTAATAAATAAATTTAATATATTTTTATTAAAATTTTGCAAAATTATAAATTTTTAATAAAAATATCTATTAAAATTTTGCAAAATATAATTTTATAAAAATAACTGAGCACCTCTATTTTGAATTTGTTTTTATTAAATTTAGAGGTATTTTTATAATTATAATTTATATTTTTCAAAACTTTTATAAGATAAAATAGTCTTTTAATTTATTTAGAGATAAAATTATTATTTTATTTAAATTATTTAACAGTATTAGTGTAAAAGTGGTTAATTGATACAAATTAAAAAAAAAGTGGTGCAAATAACATATTAAAATTTTGTGGTGGTTGAATGAACATAAGATTAGAGAAATGTGGTGCAATAATAATTTCCCTTTATTATATTATGAATGTTAAAGACTGATTATGGTAATACGCTGTAGTCTGAATATCGTCAAATAATTAAATTTTATTAATTTTTTATACCATCTAATAGTGTTAAGACATAAGACACAATATTTTGAAAATACTGTAATTCAATCACAGGTTAAATGATTTATATTTGTTTAATTGCGTCTTACATTATAAACTTAATGTGCGGGCTTTTGTTGACTAAAAAGAATATTATGGGTATTATTTATCAATTTATTATCTCCAAAGACAAGCATTTAAATGCTTATGCTTTGATAAGTTTGTAGTGACTGAATTATTCATGAATTTAGAGAATAGTATTGTTATCCTATCTACTAAATTTATTAGTCGTTGTTTTCTTTTTGGTGGTGTATTTTGAGTCAAGAACAAAATATAATTTTCAAGATTGTAACCAAGTTCTCATCGACTCTAAGAAAGGAATCTTCTCAATATCAAACTTTCTTTGTAAAATTCGGTCAATCGAAACTCGTTACATACTTTATTCACCGTAAGTATTTTCGAATTCAATTCCTAAAACTAGAACGTTTGACAAATATTATACTTCAAAATCTGTGCAAAAACAATAGATTTAATCAGTTATGCACCGACCAACAATGCATTTTTGAATTATCATGACCATGAGGCGCACGAACTTATTCGCTCGTGGGCAGAGAACTGTTCAGGCGATAAGGAACCCATGACCGTTGCATCTACGGCCTACGCCAAGTAGTGGTCCTGAGTCCTCACCCGCAGAGAGACACGACCAGGTGTTAGTCGACCTTTCCAGTATCAATTATCAAACAACACCATCCTCTCTCTTTTTTTTTTTTAACCAAAGTTCTGGGCGATTGGATTACACCTGTAGACAACAAAGATGAAGGCTGTTAAGGCAGCTGACAAGACAGGTCAGTATGTCACATCATTAGATTCGTTAAGCAACTTTTTTTTGTTGATAAAATTCGTTAAGCAACTTGATAGCTCGGAATTAGTCACAATCTGTTTTCCATGCTTTGTGCATTGATCTAAAGTTCAACTAACTTAAATTTAACTAACAGTGAATTAGTTATAGATTAATCAAGCCTCAAAAATTGTCTATAAATAAGGATGTACGCGCACATTTTATTTTTGAATAATAAAAAAATTTCCAGATCCAGAATATTTTCTCTGAGATTTTCTCAGTATCCAAACAGCTGATCAGCTTTTGTTTTCTTTCAGAGGTTAACACTAAAGAAGAGATAATGGAGAGCCACAGCAACAGAGCGAAGGCACGACCTTCCACAGAACATGCTTCAATGGACTCAATGTCGTTTCAGGCCTTTATCTCACGCTCTCTCTCAAGTCTCAGGTAACAAATATGTAAGTCATCAGGCCAATTAATTAAACAAACTTCATGTGTAAGCTTTTTAGAAGAATCTTATTGAAAGCAATCTATCAGTATCTTCTCTTACAAGCATTTGAATCGAACTTTCTGTTGTTGCAGTATCTTGTCATTCATAAATCAACTCAATGCCTCTATTTTTCTTTTTTCCCATGATCACGATGATTCTATTACTGGATTATCGAGTATCTTCCGGTTCCAGAAGTCAGAAACTTCTGCTTCAGGCAACGCCTTTTTTGATCCATCAACTGCAATTTTTGACTCATATTTGTCTTCGTAAAAGTAATCTGCTTTTGCTAACATGCAGGACATCTTATGCTTTCCCTTCTATGTTGTAGAATCTGAACAGCTGAAAATCATACTTGGTTGCTTACTTTTAAGTCCAACACCAAGTTGATCAAAGATTATCTGACTTTCTAAGGAGTTGCATGAAATTCATATTTTTTTCGTGTTAAAGATTCACAAGATTGGTACGGTGAAAATAATGAAGGACAAATTGGCTTCCATATTTGCCAGGTGTTGGGATGCTATCAATTCCTTGTGCACTTTCTCAGGGAGGCTGGCTGAGTTTTTATTTATTTTATTATTATTATTATTATTATTATTATTATTATTATTATTATTATTATTATTATTTTGGGCAAGAAAGGCGAGTCTTGCACAAGCTAAGGCTTAACAGTAGGAGGGAAAGCAGTCCATATCAGAAATGATCTACCAAAACTTTTCCAAAAATTCAAACTATATAGGTAAAGAAGAAATCATACATGGCACTGATACTAAACATTACACACACACACACACACAAATTCAAACCATTTAATTACAATAAGTATTGCACCGTAACCTATTAAAAAATTATAAAATACTACATTTTACAATTTTGCATTTAGTTAACCAATAAAATACTAATTTTACCCTTACTTTAAGGAAAAAATATAAATTCTAATTAAACCTAATATTTTTCACTATTCTATTCCAAAAAATTAAACAAAAGTTTACATTTGCACAAAAAAAAAATTGTAACCTAAGGTTTCCGTAATGCATTTATCACAATAATTTTTCATTCAATTAAATATCAATTTTATTTTAATAATTATTTATGAATAAAAATTAACAAATAAAGATAATTAACAAACAAACATAAATACGTATGTACACAAATATTTCAAGTATCCAAAAATAAGCTATATTTAATCGATAACATACAAATTTATGATTTTTAATTTTATTGATAATTATAACTAAAATTAAATTAACATTTAATTGAATGAACAATTATTATTTAGTACAATGATTAATATTTTGCAGATAATAATTTTTTTCTTAAAGTAAGGGCAAAGTTGGTATTTTATAAGTCAACTGACCAAAAAATAGTAAAATAAAAGATTTTGTAATTCTTTAGTAGTAAAATGTTAGAGTGCAACACTTGTTACATCTATTTTTTATTTTGTAATAACTTAAGTAGTAAAATAAAAATAGCCTATAATTATAGATAAAAAAAAAAGAATTCAAGTTTTAATATACTAACAAAACAAAAGTCTCTAATATCTCGAAATATGTGTTTTTGATATTTTACTGGCATTCTCACCTTATTAAAATAAGGATATCCTCGTTAGAGTAGGACTATATAGAAACACAAATTTCAAGATATTAAAGACAATTTTTTTTTTTGGTATTACACAAGCATCCTCATTTTAACAAAGTGAGGCAATAATGAATATATATATATATATATATATATAGAGAGAGAGAGAGAGAGAGAGAGAGAGAGAATTATTTTCTAATGAGAATATTCCCACTTGTTAAAGTGAGGATGTCACTAAAATATGAAAAACATATTTTAATTGTTATATATATATTAGTTAGGATATCTTCATTTTATTAAAATGAGTCGTATTTGAGCCGACCTAAATTTAACACGACAAAAGTATCACCCATAATTTATTTTACCAGCTTTAGATGCGAGAAATTTTATTTTTATCTTTATTTTTATTGAATTTTAGTTCATACTTTAAATTTTGGCATGTTGGATTATATTGAATTTTAAATTGTAGATTTATACTTTAGCTGTAGTTGCATTACATATAATATTAGAAAAAACAATATCTGACATTATATTTATTTGTCTTTGGTCTGATTCATTTACTCCCCTATGTAACACACTATTGCTTATCGCATGTATAACTTGGGAATATATTTAGATTTGTAATAGATTCAAATATCAGAATACACCTAGTTCGTTTGGTATTTGAACAATTCATTTTGTAATCATACATTATAGAATCTTTGACCCATTTGCAACTTTAAATTTTTGTGACATTGACATTATACCAAGCGGCGGTTCTTCCTGGCAAATCGCAGTTATAAATGTTATTTTCCTAAAATCATAGATGTAGGCTACAGCAAGTTTGGCCATTTATTGTGTTCAAACTAATCGAAACAACTTGAAGATCCCTAGAAAATTTCTTATGTTCAAACGCTTTGTTCAAATTTTGATTCAATTACGTCAAAACTGCTCACTGTCAATGAGGAAGACTAGTAACCTAAGAGGTTATTGGATAGAATTCATTTTTAACAGCCAAATCTACGCCTACCTTGGGTTAGGTATTCTGAAATTTGTTTTGTAGTGAAATTGCTGTTAGATTTTAGCCGATGGAAAGAAAAATTATTCGTTTTGTCAAATTTAAACATTTTGTATCCTATTCAATAACTCCTTAGTAGGTTGGTGGGTACCTCTTCTTCTTAACTATTAAGGTAGAGGGTTTGAGTCTCCCTACTAACTGTAAGAGTATTTTTTTTTTATTTCTCCTGTTGGGCGTTCGGGGCTATACAATTCTATAGTTTGAATTTGATATGCTGGCTTTTGATTGATTCTATAGTTTGAATTTGATATGCTGGCTTTTGATTGATTCTATAGTTTGAATTTGATATGCTGGCTTTTGATTGAACATACATACTATGTTGGGATTTGATTTTATTATATGTAATATTAAAAAAAAAATTTGTATCCTGGACTCGATAAGAGTGTTATGTTACAATAAATCCTTGCAAATAGAAAATGAGGATGATTTATTTGTTTTTTTCAAATTTATTATAAAAGATCTGATTATATCACCATATTATAATACATCTTCGTAAACATAGAAATGAGATACTTATTTTTCTTCTTAAATTTATAATGATATGATGAGACTGTCATATTATTGTGGATCTACATAAATACAAAATAATGATACTTATTATTATTTTTTAATTAATTATAATGATTTGACAAGACTGTCAAACCACGAGTAATAATATAGTCACAAATTCTTGTACAAACTCATTTTGTACAAACTGATGTGGCATGATAAGATTGGTTAAATTAAATATCACTTGGCCCACATGATTTATTTTTATTATTTTATATTTTCATTAAACCAATAAATTAATGACACGTCAGTTTGTACAAAATAAGTTTGTACAAGAGTTTATGGTTGTATCATTATTACTCGTCAAACCACAATAGATCATTAAAAAAACAAAGTGTGTTAAACCAATTTGAATAAGTATACATCATGGTTCATGGTTCATTAAACAGTCGTAGAATACATCATGGGTTGATAAACTGTTCTGCTGATGTACTTAAATTATTTCATTTTTCCTAGCAACTTGTATCTTGAATGACAAAGATAAAAACTTAAAGAAGAAAAGTGATCAAAATTATCATGTAATAATGAATTTGATTGCACCGGATAGGCGGCATGAAATTCAAGAGTGGAAAAACTGCAAAAAGCGGTGAACGAGGACTAAAACAATCGGTGATTAAAACTAGATTCAGTTCCTTAAGTTTCATTGGAATAAATATGTTTTGATAAGGTAGATTGAGATGCTGATAAAAATCCTAAATAGTGCAAAAGGGTTGGTCGTTTTCCGGCATAAAGACCCTGTGATGTTGAAACTTTAAAGACACACCAGGCCAGATCCTTAACAAATACTTTCCTAGCATTCTAAGTTATACAAATTTCAATTTATTTTAAAAAATGTCATGAGTTTTAAAAGTAATTGTATATGTTTGGTAAATGTTGTTGTTAAATTATCGTAAAAGTCTAAATGATTGATTGGACATAATGTTGAATAAAATTTATTTATCAATTTATGAATATGTATATAAAATTTTATTAATTGTGTATATATAAAAACTAATAATTAAAATAAATATTTTATATCATTAATTTTATTTTTATTTTGATATCTCAATAATTAATAATAATAATAATATATTTTGAAGCAAATGATTTTATTTTTTAATTAATAAGTATAATTTTAAATTTTTAAAATATATATGAAGATATATATAGAATTATATTAATCATAAAATTAATTCTCATGATCAGATTTTAAATAATTATACATTTTCTTTTGCTTCTGATTCTTTTATAAGTTATTAACTCCTATTGCTTCTGATTCTTTTGCTGGTGTGTGGAGGAAATTGTGGAGGTTGAATGTCCCTAGCCAGGTTAAGAATTTTCTTTGGAGGGCCGCAAGGAACGTGTTGCCTACTGCAGCTAACTTACTCTCCAGAAGGGTGGATATTATATCCACCTGTGCTGTGTGTAATGCTAATGAGGAAACTGTCATGCATGCTTTGATCGAGTGCAGTTTTGCCAAGTCTTGCTGGCGTTCGTCTCCTGTAGGTTTGGTTGGCTCTTGTACTTCTTTCTTAGGTTGGCTTGAACACATTTTTACACGCTGCAGTAGAGATGATTGTCACATAGCGATGATGATTTGCTGGCAAATTTGGATTCATCGAAATGATAAAGTCTGGAACCATAAAACTGGCTCTGTTCAGCATGTTCTTAATTCTGCCGCGTTCCTTTATCGATGTGAGTAGCTCAAAAGCAATTGTTCTATGTTGACGGTGATATTCATAAGTTGGTTCATGGGGCAGTGAGCTGGGAAAAGCCTGCGTTTGGCTGGGTTAAGTGCAATGTCGATGCTGCTATCTTTGAATCTCAGGGAAGGAGTGGGTTTGGCTGTGTGCTTCATAATTCAGATGGTGGTTTTCTGGCAGCAAGATGTGGTAGCAGGCCTGGAACTTTCCGTGCAAGAGAGGCTGAAGCTCTTGGTATCCAAGAAGCTCTTAGCTGGCTAAAAGAGTTACAGCTTCCATGTGTTGTTGTTGAGATGGATTGTCTTCAAGTTTTCCAAGCGCTGACTGAGGGTTTTTCAGGCCCTAATGGCTTTGGTCTCATTATTGAGGAATGTAGGGAGTTAGCTATTTCTATAGGAGAAGTGAAGTTCTCTTTTGTTCGTAGATCTACGAATTTTGCTGCTCACTCTGTTGCACGGGCAGGAATTTCTATGCCAGATTCTCGAGTGTGGAGTATTGTTCCACCTCCATGGTTATTAAACAATTTGTAGTTTGTTTTGCTTAATGAAATTTCTTTCTTTCAAAAAAAAATAATTATACATTTTCTATTATTCAAAATCTATTGCATGAGAAGATAATTTTGTCGAAAATAATTTTTTTATAAAAAATTTATTAAATATTAACTTTTCAAAATCTGTAATAAAGTTTTGTGACATGTGAGTAGCTTCCCATTTGAAAACTGAATTGTAATTATTTACAATTACAGATAGCCGAAGACACCTACCCAATGCTTGTTCCTTGGAGATGTTGAATGGGATTCTTCTAATCATCCTCACCAGTCACTTATCTTTTTTTTCATAGACCATGCCGCCCTACTTTATTAGTAGGATCAATAATAGAGATCATACATTGTCCTACGCTTACACACAAACTAAATCTACCGCCTCCGTACTTTTTCTTGTTAAAAAAAAATGTATTCTGTCCCCTCCCGCTAATATCCAAAAAAGCACGGCAAAGCCGACCAAAAGCACAGAGAGCGGTGTGAAAATTTTTTTAAGGGCCCCAAAATGGAGTGAGCCGAAGGCATGTCAACATGCCATTGGACGGACGGCGAAATTGTGTTGACTTTTTTGAACAACCACAGTTTTGTGGTACATTTACGATAGTATATATATTAAGATTTATTTATATTAATTTTAATATAATATCATTTAAATTTTTAACTTTTTAAAATATTTAAAGGGCGTTAATTTTTTTTCTAAGATAAAAATTATCTTCACTCAAATTTTAAGACTCTAAAAAAAAATTTAAATTAAACCCTTATAATATATTTAAGGAAACTCGAATCTCTTCTCTCGTATTTGTGAAGGTTGACCTCTTTCAAGTTCTTACTTTCAGATAAGATAAAAAATTTATAAGTCTTTTTAACTAAAATACCCTTAAAAATTAAGACAAAGAAGACTCAAAACCCCAAATTAGCACAAACTGATCGCCACTTGGCGCAATTGCACGCAACTAATAGCTTTACCTCCGACGGCGGCTTCCTCCACTTCCGGGAATGATTTCGTGCAACCTGCACATATGATGGCTTCCCTCGTTCAATGGCCGGCGACTGCACTTCAAGATCACACAAATCCTACTGGTCAGGACTTCCCCCGTTCAATGGTAGCTTCACTTCCTTAAACGGCTTTTGTGTTCAATTCGTAGTTATGCTCCGCTTTGTTCACGATTTTGCTTGGGTTTGCTTCACAATGTTGTTCTTTTTTTTTTTTTTTTCGGTTTTGGTCATTAAACGTTGAATAAATTGTTTGTTTGATGTACTATTGCTGATTGTTAAGCATTACTACATGTATTGGATATGAAAATTTTGAAATTTTTCTTGAGGTTTATAAAATATGATACATCGAATGATTGTTAACAAGCCTGAGAAATTTTTACTATAAAATGATTATAATAAAATGAGATTAAAGAGAGAAGATTGGCGTCGGTGTTGCCTAGATGGTGTCAGCATTTGCCCACGGGCGTCCCCATGCCATTGCTCATTGCAATGTGGGCGGCAATAAGCTGTCTCCCGTTATTTATTTATTTTTCTAACATTTTTAAGGGAAAAAAAAAAGTGTAGTAACACTATGTGGGAGCGGCTTATTAGGCCTCCAATTAAATTTTAGAATCGTAAAACATAAAAGACACGGGAAAAAAAAGGGATGACTTATAGCAAAAATGAAGCGAATGCGAAAATTAATCAAACAAAATAACTACTCACAACAAGATTCAGCGAGAAGGATTTTTTCGCTTGCAAGATTCTACACGCTCCTACTGCTTGGATGACATCAATTGTTGTCCGGATCAAAGCACTTGTTAACCTGCACATATGACGGCAATTCTTGTGAGTCCGAGCAATATATGTTAAGACGCCCGAGGACAGACACTAATTACTTAAGACCACAAGTGCTTCTAAGTCTACGCGAGAAACCTGTCTGAACAACGGATACTGATCGTCCGGATTCTGAGTTTCATCTTTAAAATCGCAGAATAACCAACTTTACTATATTTTACCATAATTTTAGTAATTTATGAATCTTTTAATTAATATCTATTATTAAATATATTTACACTGTAATAAAATAAACAAATATACCCTTTTGTGTTAAAGTGACCCAACAAATTAAAAATTGAACAAACACTAACCTTAATATTTCTTCTTATTTTTTTAGATTCATTGATGATTTTTATCGTGACTGCTTGGATAAAAATGATTATTTAATGAAGGCGAGATGGGTAAAATAGAAAGTGCATTTTTGAAGTGTGAGGATCAGATTTGACTATTGCATGGAAGTTTAGTTATATGTATGAGGAATGTTTTAATCCAACAGACTTGTAAATGTTGATATTACTAGAAAAATAGAGAGATGATTGTTTTTTTGAAATGAGAACTTCAAAATGATTTCACAGGTCTCATTTATGATCAATTTGAGAATGCTGTAATTTTTAAAATAATTATTGTTAGTTATGCGGTAAAAATAATCAGTTATGAAGAAAATTAATTAAATGTTTGGTAAATTTTGTTTTCAGAAGTGCTATGAGTTTTGAAAACAGTTTGGACATTTGATAAATCATACTGTTAAACTGTTGAGAAAAAATAAATGACTAGAATGTACATAATGTAGGATAATACACTAATTTTATTTTTTATTTTTTTATTTTAAAACAATTGATAATTAAATTTATGATACAATAAAACATATTTAATAATAATTCGACCAACAAATTAATACTAATAAATTTATATCGATGAATTATAATAAAAATTTATTATAATATTGATTTTTTTTCCAATTTTAATAAAGATAATTTTGGATTTAGGTGATAATTTTAAAGATATTTATGAAATTTTATAAAAGGATAAAATTGATTCTCAAAATTAAAATTTAAAGTTATTTTTTTCCTATTTTTCAAAATTAACTATAGGAGAGGTTGATTTTGATAAAATGATTTGGGGTTTTTTTTTACTAAACACTAAAATTAACTTTTAAAATTACAAAATTACTTTTAAACCTCACAAAAATAATCCCAAAGAAATCCTTAATAATTCCACGTTCACATACAGAAGTAGAACCGTAAATAGTATTGTTATATTATTTTTCATTGTAACGATTAATGAATACCTTTTAATTTTTTACGTATATCATATTCGACTAACAAAAGCATGATCAACGGCTGCCAGCATTCCACCGCATCAAGCACCTGTTAGAGAATCAAATGCTTCCATAAGTGATCAAATAAAGATGTAACAGTAAAAATGCATCTAGAGATCGCTAAAATTTCCAATGGGATGGTGTCCGTCGGGGATCTTCTCCATTTAGAGAAGATACAAGGACCTTATCTAATTTTTTATTTAGAGAAAAAATAAAAAGGATTTTTTTACCCAAATTTGTTTTTAAGAAAGGGACATGATAAGCTGGAATCTCCAATCTCTCTCCAATTCTTCATTTTCTCATTTTAATTTTTAGTTTTAATTTTACTTTTTAAAAATTTTAATGAATAAATAATAAAATTATAAATTATAAATGTTAAATATTAGAATAAAAATAAATAAAAAAAATATTTATACAAGTATATTATGAGATTTTCGAGCTCAATTAACTAGTTATAACCTTGAATTACTATCCGATCAAATCTTACTCATACTCAAAAAGCCTTGTCCCTAAATTTTTCTTTTAAAATTTGATCTAATAAAACAAAAACTAAAATAAAAGCTAAAATTATAAGATTCAAACTTCACTAAAATATATTGTAAAACTTCACTTTTATTTAGATTATTTTTTTAAATATTTAAATTTTTATTTTAATATGATTAAATAAAATTTGAAAATTAAAAATGATTCAATTAATTAGAGGCTATTCAACAATCGAAACCCTCGACGAATCCCTATTATTATTAAGGGAGGAGACGTGAAATCCTTCAAACACTTCTAATGAGAATGGGTAAAAACCGAAACATATGCAAAATATTAAGGATAGGTATAGAGATATCAGTCCCCTCCCCGTTGCATCCCTAAATGCATTAGGATCCTTATAACTAGTGTGTGTAAATTCCCACCGTGAGATATCAATTTCTAATGAGAATGGGCAAAAACCGAAACATATGCGAAATATTAAGGATAGGTATAGAGATATAAGTCCCCTCGCCGTTGCATCCCTAAATGCATGAGGATCCTTATAACTAGTGTGTGTGAATTCCCACCACAGACATCAATTTCTAATAAGAATGGGTAAAAATCGAAACATATACGAAATATTAAGAATAAGTATAGATATATCAGTCCCCTCCCCGTTGCATTCCTAAATGTATCGGGATCCTTATAACTAGTGTGTGTGAATTAGACATCAGTTTCTTTTTCCAATCACGGCAATGTTAATTAAAAATATAACTTTTGTCACGGTCATCCATGCATCATAATTAGTCTTACCCATGAACTTTTATGATTAATGAAACCTAGTGATTAAAAAAATTCGTCAACGGTCTTCATTACATCAATTATGCCAGAAAACTACCTCAAATCTGTCAGAAGATGAGAGAATACCCAGAAACGATAACTTAAAATCTCAAAGTCCACCTGAAACCAGGATTTTGCAAGCAAAGATAGAAAGTTTCTTGGTAAGGGGGATTTAAAAGCAGTGGAACAACGAGTGTTTCGGACACGTTGTTCCCATTCTGACCTATATTTGCTCAATAGCTGTAACAAAGCAGCAAATCAATCAGCTTTCTTAGCCATGGGTTTGGATTCAGATTTGTTTGCAGCCGCAGACCGTTTATCCTCTGCCATCTTTCCTTGAATTTCATCCCTCTCCTTGAAGTACCTTTCAAAGGCCCGAGGAAGGAATAATGGAATCAGAAAGCAAAATAGATTACTGGCAAAGTAGGCAAGATTGGCAACTGCAAGAACCCTCCCGAACCAATACCATGCCGCGTCCTGCACGGCAAACATTAACCCAATTCTAAGGAGCATGACATGTCGGATTACCTGAATGACAAGAAAAAAATTGCCCAAGAATGAATTACCTTAACTTCCGCATTTGCGGGCAGAGTTTTGTTAAACCACGCATCATTAATCCAATCAATGATAAGAAAGAGCCTCTTCACGGTATAGAGCAACGGTACCAGCGCCCTCACTGGAGGTGAAAACATAGATAGCCCGCTTATAACATTCTCCGTTAGTATTTGAAATGATAGCAAGAACAAGTGAGGCGTCGTACAGCGAACCGCGTCCTCATCACCCCTTGCAAAGCCTCCCAAGACATATGCTAGTGGCAAGAAGAGCCCAATTGTGGTACCTACAACCACATAGAACCTGAAGAACTTGCCTCCGCGGAATAGCTCCTGCGAACCAGAGGAAGAATTACCGTGTGCAGGGAAGGCCAAGCGCGATAGAGCTATAAGGTAAGCCGAGGCAAAGGCAGGGAAGACTAAATCTAGGAGAGGGACAAGGCCACTAGCTGAGAAAACTGTTATGAACACCACTAACTGGAGTTCTATGACACGCAATGATCCCATGACGTCCCCGCCAACTGCCTGTTGCTGCCGGGCATTGGGAGGGGGATTCTGGTCAGTGGTTGTGGTTTTGTCCTTCTCATTGCGAGGAACAGCAAGAGATACACCAGACATTTGTCCTTTCACTTTATGGTTCTTGAAGTTAAGGTGGAAATAATAAACTGCTTACGTTTTGGTGCTATTCAAAACCTGAAGAGAAACATTACGACAGTATGAAATTCGCAACAAATGAGCCAGAAAATTAAACAGTAGCACTGTAAATTTAATTCAAAGTTATCATCGAACTGGTTTCCTAATTAGGTATCCAATTTCACATTTTTGGAAGAGAGGCTCCATGAGAAGTGATCACAAAATCTTGTTACAAGCAAGCTACAACAGATGCAGTGAAACTCTGAGGAAGGTTTAATTCAATTCAAAACAAAATATATATCAACAATTTTCATGAACAATTACCAGATGTTTCAAAATCGATGAGTCTAAATCACAGGGCCCAGAAGGTAAAGCTTTACTTAAATATTAAGCAGTCAATATGTTAAGCAAAAAAGTAATTTAGAGAGGGAGAGAGAGAGAGGATGAGGGAGAAAGAGCAGAGCTTACTGATGAAAATGAGTGAGTGCAAGTGAAAATGAATCATTCAAAACCAGAGCGTAGGAATAGAGAGGGCCATCTTGTCTTGTGGGAAGATTTCATTTGCGGTACAAAAAATTGCACTGAGCGGGTGGCCACGCCCCTGGAAACACTCTTTTCTTTGGACGTGTAGTTTTTTACATCTGCGACACGTGGTTTTGGGGTCAGCCGTGTGGCAGGGATCTGCCATCTGTCCCTCTGTTTAAGCGGCGCTTTTGTTCATCGTTTGCTATCGCCGTTTTGACGGTTGGACCGGTTAGGTTTAACCTGATCCAAATGTGTGAAACCGAAGCTAAACCCAACCGTTTACCCAAACCCAAGGTTCAAACTTGAAGCACCCGTATCCAGATGTATAAATGGGCCAGGCCGACACAAAACACGGCATGAAAGTGCAAAAAGATGTGTGCGACTGCGAGCTCATTTATTAATAGTGATTTACCCACACTTTTTTGCTTCGCCATTGAAGTCTTGGATTATAGATAGCATTGCCTATTAACAATTATTATTATTATTATTATTATTTTTAATGTGAATTGAAGCCGCTTCTAATCACATTAATTATCTTAAACGATAATCTTGAGAATATATGCTCTCACAGCTCAGTCGATTATGCCATTAATTTGTGTAGCACGCTCCATATTCATGATCACCTGATTGTGTATTTGCATAGGCAGAAGAGAAGAAGAAGAAGAAGAAGAAGAAGAAGGAAAAAAAAAAAAAAAAACTGATCAAGACAGCCACCAATGAAGAATATTTTGAAGAAACTTCAGAGCTTATCTTTAAGGAATGCTAGGCGTGAAGAACCTTCAATGGAAGGACCGGTTTGTACTTGCCAACATAACTCATCCCCCCTGTTTAGTATCGCAGAGTTGTAGCTTTATTAAATAAATAAATTAGAAGGATTCTTTCGTTAGATGCTGCTTGCATATATATATATATATATATAGCTCTTGCAAATACAACCGTGATAGGCACTGTAGAGCTGAGTTCATCAAATCATGAATGTATGCACTTTGTTGACCGAATTAACAGAACATTGGAGAATGAAATACTTAACGATATTATATTAAGGCCTTAACAATATTAACACTTAACAGAGCATTGAAGAGTGAAAACATTGTTTTTTTTTTAAATAATAATAATAACATAAAAATATAAAAGTGGTGTGTATTTTTTTAAAAAAACTTAATAAATAAAATAAAAATTAATTGATTGGATTGGTTTATATTAAATTTGAATACATATATAGATATATAAATAAATCCAAAAACCATTGGATTTTTCATTTTGCTCTCTAATCTGTTGAGTTATGTCCCACATTGATTAGAAAAAGGGAGATATTTGGATTTATAAGGAGGTAGGTTACTCTACCTAAAAAACTAATCTTTTGAGTTGGATATCTAAAAATCTTATGTTAAGTCCCCCTAACATAATCAAATCCAATAAAAAAATTAACCTCACAAAATTTGAATTAGTTTGGATTGGATTGATTCGTTTGATTGGATCTTCAACACACTTAGTTCTAACTTGGAGTTTTATTTATTTATTTCATCTTGTACATAGTAGATTCATGATATTCTGTTGAAGTTACATATTTATTTGATGACATGTTATATGATGAGTTTTGCAAGGATAACTTCTTGTCTAAATGTCTTATATATATATATATATATATATATATATATATATATATATATATATATATATATATATATATATGACATATCCTAAAAGGCATGACACATATTTCTTTACAAGTTGTCATCTGAGAATTCTATGGAAAATGATTTGTCGTCTGATAATGTTTTAGATAGATGCTATAGGGTAAAAGTTCATTTAGTCCATGTATTTTAAGATTAGTATCCATTTAGTCTTTATATTTTTAAAAATACCTCGAAACATCTCTGCCGTTAAAGTATTGATACCCCTACCGTTACTTTTTATTTCTTTTGAGTTACTTTTATAATATTACCCTTTTTATAATAATTTTTTTGGACATTAATAAAAAGAAAATAATTAAATTACCAATTTAACCCTAAAAATAAAAATAAAATAATTATATTATTTTTTTGCAAGCACCCTTTTATAATAATTTTTTTGGTTTGGACATTAATAAAAAGAATAATTAAATTATCAATTTAACCCTAAAAAATAAAAAAAATATATTAATTTTTAATTGTAAAATTAAATTATAAAAAATTGTATGCAACTACCAAGTGTGCAAATGGTGCTTGCAAAAAAATTAATATAATTTTTTTTACTTTTTAGCGTTAAATTGGTAATTTAATTATTTTCTTTTTATTAATTTCTAAATAAAAAATTATTATAAAAGGGTAATATTGTAAAAGTAAGTCAAAAGAAATAAAAAATAAAGGTAAGGGTATTAATACTTTAACGGCAAGAATATTTTGAGGTATTTTTAAAAATATAAGGACTAAATAGACTTTTACCGGATGCTATATTGTTTACTAATATTCAATTTCAAAGACAGTCATTAAACGTTTCGACTTATTACCCTTAAGTTGAAATATTAAAAGATTTCATTTAAATTTCTGTTCTAATTACCAATTTCTAGTTACACGCTAGATCAAAATTCTGCACATTTAAGTTACCATCTCGCTTCCCCCTTGTACATAAAAATTTGTTAAAACATATCAGTGGTTCCTCAATTAATGACAAATTTTAATTTGTAGTAATTTGGGTTGGTTGTAAGTTGTTAATTACAAGTTGAACCCGACAAATGTAAGGAGCTACTCACTTTGCCGAAACAGCTTCTTTGCGCACGTGGAGTGTTACTGCAGCTTGGACCAATAAATCAGTGCAGCTCAAATTTTTTTTTTAATGTATACATATTTTTAAATCGTATAATTTAATAAAATTATTTTTTAATATAATATAAAATAATATAGTTAATAGTATGTCTTTATTGACTCTTCTAAATTATATAGTTTAATACCATATTCACATAAGAAAATAAGAATGCTCACATGAGACAAAGATTAATATATAATTATTATAGGGATGACCTAAATAATAAAAAAAATTCAAATTTTAATATATTATAAGCACATAGTTTAATAACATGTTCACATAAAAAAAAATAAGAATACCCACATGAGACAAAGACTAATATATAATTATTATAGGGATGATCTAAACGATAAAAAAAATTCAAATTTTAATATATAATAAGCAGGGCCTAGTATAAGGCAAGAGGGTCCCATAGCTCTGTAGAATTTTAAAAAATTTTAAGGTTTCTAAAAAAAACGTAAAAAATTAGTGTATAATATCTCTATTGGCCCCTGTAGAATTAAAATTTTACATATATAATAACATAGAAATTAAAATTTTTAATTTGGCTCTTGTAGAATTTTCCCCCTAGCTCTGCCCCTAATTATAAGATAAAACACACTCTATTAATTTTTTTTTAACCTGTTAACTTATTTTTTATTTTAATACCATCGTCACAAATCCCTCATTGGACAAAAGCAGTAAGTTGATTAATTCTTCTTCTTTTGCTTTGCCCAGGCGGCCGCGTTACCACCAAAATGATAAAATTGATTAATATCCGTGACCGTAAGCAACTACCAACTAATTCGAAGAAGTGTTCAACCAATTGACTTGTTACAAATTGAGCAAACAGTAATAAAAAAGGATTCTAAAACCGTAGACAATAAATCAGTATCCAATGAATTTCATTATGTATACGAGTATATCAGGAATTTGAATTAGCTGTAATCTCACGAGAAAAGGAAACTAGCTATTTATGAAGCTCGTTTGAGAAAGTTCAATTCAATTACTTACTAAATTCGGCCGACGCCATATCTCTATTTTCATTTAGTATTTCGAGATTATATGAAACAGTAACATACGCTGATCTTTCATGTTCGGTAAGTCCATTGTGGCTTATCCCAAAACATTTTATAACCGAAAAGAATCATTTTGCATTCAAAATATTTCTCTTCTTACGTAGTAGCAATAATTCTCGATTATTGATGATAATAAAAAATCATACTATGTACCGTACCGGCAACATTGAACTATATATTTATATCCTGTTAACCCTTTCTTCATTCAACTCCCAACCATACCTGCAATTTGAAATCTAGCCACAAACAGAACAATGGGAAAGGTAATCCACACTACATTATAATTTTAGGCGTCGTGTTTTTTTTTTTTTTAAAGAAAACTTTTTAATTATGGATTTATTTTTTTTATATTAGTTGTTTACTACGTAAATTCATATTGTTTTTAGAGAAAAAATAGAAGGAAAAAGATAAATGCGCTGCAAAATCAAGGAGGCGAAGATACACAGTCACAAGAGAAAGTTGAGGATATTGTTTTGCAAGTTTACATGCATTGCGATGGATGTGCTACTAAAGTTGCTCATTGCCTCCAAGGTTTTGACGGTAATCTTTTCCTTTTTAGCGTACGTTTGGGATTGAGGTGATGTATCTTTTAAGTTACATCTACTGTGGAAAAAAAACTGTGAATATGAAATAAATATTAATAATATGTAGTAAATATAAATTTTAAATAATAATTTTGATAAAATTATTAAAGATATAATGAATTTTCTATTATGCAAGTGAAAATTTATAATAACATACTTTCCAAGTTACACCAGCTAGTGTTTATCAAACACTTTAGTGCTGTATCTTAAAAGTTACAGCTGCCCTACTTCAATCTCAAACGCACTCTTAATCTTTTCTATTAAATATAAATAAATGCATGATTTTTTTTTTTTTACCTCGCTTATATTATGCGATGGGCTTTATGATTTATTTTACGTTGCATAAATAAATTTTGTCTTATCACATTTTAGGTGTGGAAGAAGTTAAGCTTGATAGAGCAAACAATAAGGTGATCGTAAGAGGAGAAAAAGCCGAACCATCGAAAGTCATTGAGAGAATTCGTAAAAAATACAGTACAAATGCAGAGCTCATTTATCCAAAACCAGAAACTAATAATGGCGAAGACAAAAAAGAGCCGCAAAAAAAAGAAGTGTGTTTCATTAAACCCTTTTTCTTTTCCAACTGTACTGTGTTGTCTAGAAATTTTTATATTTTCTTATTATTTTTTCTATTCTACCCATGCAGCCTCAAGTTAAGGTCGTGATCCTCAAAATGTACATGCATTGTGAAGGTTGTGCTCGTGATATTAAGAAAAATATAGCGAGAATCGATGGTAATTTTGACATCTAAACTTATATAACTCGTTGTTCATTATTAGTTATTATTCCTTCTTTTTTTCTTATTTTTACTCATGATCTATTTTCATAATTTTCAGGAGTTTTAACCGTGGAACCAGATATGAGTAAATCTCAAGTGACAGTGAAGGGAGAATTTGATCCACCAAAGTTGGCTGAAGCAATCACAAAACGACTAGGAAAGTTTGTAGAGATTGTGAAAGAAGAGGCAGCGAAGAACAAGAAGAACCATAGAAAGGATAATGAAAATAATATGATACATTATCCTCCCCATCATCCCTTTAATAAGAATTTTTATAGCTGTCTCAGTGATGAAGCTATTCATTCATGCTTCGTGATGTAAGTTAAGCTATTTGAGTGGGCCGATCCAGAAACAAGAATAAAATAACGAGGAGGGTGACTTTTTATTTTTGTGTGTAAACATTAAACAAAGATGATTATGAATAACCAAAAAATATATATATATATATATAATCTTAATAATGGCAAGACTGACTCATGAGGTTTTCTGAAGTTTATGACTCTCTTATCATTTAATAATTATGCGATATTATTTGGTTACATAGATAATATAGGTGATATAATGTTGATATTTTAATGTAGGGATGATTTTAAACAGAAAATGAAAATGAAAGTATAGCATGTAATGCACACCTCTTTAGACTAATCTAATTGGAAATATAATTAAGTACATGTTAGTTATATTCATAGATATTAAGAACTAATATTCTTCTTAAAAAATATATTAAGATATAATATTATATCTGTGTTAATAAATTAAAACTTTTACCTATAGAAAGGACAGCATTAATTCCTGTAAATTGATTAATTTTGTCTTCATCGGGCCTCTTCTATTTCGATTTTTTTTTAAATGAGAAATTAAAGATAAATAGTACAATTCCATCTTTAATCTATTATCAATGTGATCAATAACACTAATAAAAGGATCTATATTTCAACTAATAATATGACATCAATTAGTGACAAACATAAGTTAAGCAATTATTTTTTATGTGATCGTTATTCGTTAATGTGATAATTATGTGCATTAATTAATGAGTAATATATCAAATATATGACTTGCTCTAATGACTGGAAATTGTGAATCCCTTATATGTGAAAAATGGCTTTTCTTTTTTCGGATTAATTAGGACTTTATTTTCAAGATTTCTAGTAGCATTATTTCTCCTTCCCCGACAACAAGTATTTCTTGACGTCGTTAAATTTTTCAATAAATTCAATTATTTAGGTCACGAAGAAAGTTATTCTTTTCAAATTGGAAGCGATCCGGGGAACATCAAGCCGCGTGGGCAACTCTAATTCGAAGAATTGTGGGTAAAATTTTCCCAATCAAAACTGGACGTGTGCAGATTAAAAATCCTTCTTTTAAAATTGTGACTTTTGAACGATTTGACTCTATACTTTGTCTGTATTATTTAAATGCTTAGCTAATGCCATGTGAACAGATATCATATAGGACGAAATTCTGTTACATATTATGGAACATACTATAAATTCATGACTTGGTCACATATGACAACTTTACATGCTCAAATTTATTTTGTATGATAATTTGAGAGTTGTTATATGTTATCTATGATGTAACTAACATGCATGGTATGATCTGGTTCTTAATTATAACGGCGGACACCGTACAACATCACACCTGTACAATGCAAAAAAAAAAAAAAAACAATTATAAATATTTGTAACTGTCGAGCTAAGCTACAGTGTTCGAATTAGCATTAAAAATTGCATCCATTTGTCCATTTGACACAAAACAAAGTTACCCGCAATTTATTTTATATAATTTGCTTTAAAATAAAAAGGGAAAAAAACTTTATATTTTAACTACTTTTTTATATAATTAACCTAAACAATAAAGTTCGATAGCCTTTTAAATTTAAGAATGTCTGGAGAACGCTTATAATTATTTGGAAATAATTTTTGTGAAAGTGAAAAATTTCACCTTGTTTAATATAATAATAATAATAATAATAATAATAATAATAATAATAATAATAATAATAATAATAATAATAATAATAATAATAATAATAATAATAATAATAATTTTTTTTTTTCCCTCTTCAGTGCGTAAATAGAATAATGCTTGCTGCTTTCCATTTGCTCAATTTTCGGCCCGGCAAGGCAAACATCAAAACTGCCAAAAATGGTGAGTTTTGATATTTACTTATTTTCTCGGCCGACGCAGCAGCATCACTCGTAATTATATTTCCACTTTAAAATGAATATTTGTTATTTTGTAGTGTGGTCATTTAAATCTATTAAATTACTCTACAAACCCATTTATTAATCAAACATTCTACTAGAATTTTAAAATTAGGATTTTACTCTATTCATCCACTATAATACCAAATATGCTCTCAGATCAAAAAAAGTTTAAAATTATCTGTACACTCACTAGTTACATTTAAATGCAGCCAATATACTAGTTTTTAAAACATTCGGCGACCGCATTTATCAATATTAATCAACGATCACAAAGATTGACAAAATTTAGTTAAAAATTATGCTCGGTATTTTCATTCACAGTTCAACTCTAGAATGATTTAGCTAAATTCCTAAATTTGCTTCTAATCACCGTCAATTTCTTTGCATAAATAACAAAACCAAATTAAAACTAAAATACCAGTAGAAAGTAAATTTGGTTACTCATATAGCTTTGTTATAAGATGCAATCTTGGAATCATCTATTTTTATTTTTTGGCTGTGCTTGTGTGTATTTTGGAACCATCAAGGTTTTTTTTTTTTTCGGCGGTTTGCAGTCATTCGTTTATTGTTGAACTCAAGTAAAGATTTATTTCATAATCATAGTAATTGGATCTGTCTCTGGTAATTCCTTATATCATTGTGGAGATTAAAGGCGCAGTATAGATAGTCGTGGAAAGATGAGTTTGTGGTATTTTAGTAACAATAATATTTATTAATAAGTGGGTGTAAAGAGACTATTATGATGGGTTCAAATATCCTCATTCATTATTTTTTATTATAAAAATATCCTTTTATGAAATTACTTATAAAGCCATTATAACTTCAATTTAGAAAAAAAAAAAATTTTGCACACCCATTTATCACAATCCCTAAATCGTTATTCACAATTCATCGTTAAGGTATTATGAAAACTTCAAAACAACATCGTGTATCTCACCATTGGTGCACAAATCAATAATCTAATGTTTCTGGCAAATAGGCTTAATTTAGATTTTTTGTTACAATATCTCACAAATTATGCTGATAAACAAACAAAAAAAAAATTATACAACTTTTGGCTGAAAGATTAGGCAATACTGAAAATTAATTGAAAAGAATAATGGATTAAAAAAAAAAAACCTAAACATATATGAAATGATTAAAAACTAAAATTTCGAACTTTTAAAGAAAACTAAAAGCTTTCGACTAGAACACTCATCCATTTATACACTTTAAGGCCACGAATTAATTCTTGAAACATTTTCATTTTTGGAGTTCCAATGAGTTTGCAAAGTCTAAGAGACCCTCTTTCTTCATATGTTAGCTTCTAAGTTTGGTTTGAGAAAACAAAAGTAAGAGAAAAACAAAGGAAAAGAAGAAGAAGAAGAAGAAGAAGAAGAAGAAGAAGAAGAAGAAGAAGAAGAAAAATGGGTTTTAAAAAAAAAATCAAAGGTTATTTTTGAGATTTAATATGGTGTACATAGAAAAGTTTGATTTTTAAATTTTACAAGCAAGTGTTCTTAGTAATTGAGTGTTCTAAGTAGTTTTGAAGTAGGTTTTTTAAATCATTTATTTATTTTCTAAAATTATAAGGAATGAGTAAATAAAAAAAAAGATTGACTAAATTTACTATTGAACAATGAAAAATGATCCATTAAGTACTAGAACCTAACATAAAATAAGTACTTAAATATTTAGTAAAATTCCATAATTAATTATAAATAATTTTAAATCTATAAATTACAGCATCACATAACATTTGTCATTTAATACGAGGTGAACGCAGGTAACCACTAAATCATCACTCCTCATCAAATGTAGCCGTTGAGATTTCATTTATTTATTTATTTAAAATAGCCGTTGGGAGACTAGTATCCTCCTTCCACGAGTAATATTCCCATTGGATAGGTCGAAACATGTGGTCCCACGTAACTAACGTGTTTTGATTCTATTGGGTGTCAAGCACAACTCTACGCATCGTGGCTCACCTACCAAAACCAAAGCATATTCCCAACTGAGCTAAGGACTAGAACTTAAAAAGTCTAAAATGCGTTTTTTTTTTTTAAGAAACTAATAACGTCTTTTTTTTTTTTTTTGATACAAACTAATAACGTCTTATTTCTAAAGAAATAAAAGTTTTAAAAATTAATAAAATAAAATTCTGCCTCAGGTTTAGTGGTCATGGTCCACAGGCTTGCGTTAGCATCTCAGACAGTCTTATTTCTTGCGACCCTAAACACGCCCAGATATTAACACGTGTCATATAACTCTCCCGCGTTGACATCTATCCGTTAACCCTACTCCCTCCCCTGTCTCGCTCTTTCTCTCTCTTCTTTCTGCAATTCTCTCTCTTTGAAGCAAAGAAGAGGAGAGAAATCTTGAAAATTTAAAAAACAAAAAAGAGGTTAAATTGCAAGATAAATTCAAAAGAAAGATTGGAAATTTCAAATGGGCAAATTGTTGTGCGACTCCACGACCGTTGCTGCGGAGACATTTCAAACTGCATCACCAACCGTAAGTTGGAAAGACCCGTCGCCGACCGTCGATCTTGTTGACCAGTCAGCCAACGTAACAGCCACCACGACATCAATTGGGGTCGCCGCGTGGGAGGAAGTGATAGGTCTAGAGGAGCAGCAGAGGCGGCATTTGGAGAGGCTCCACTCAAAGGGGGTTCTTTGGAAGCACCCGGAGGACCAGTCGCGATCGATCGTGTTTAAGCTTTCTCACGGAGGGGAGGTGTCGGCGGATGGGAACTGTCTTTTCACGGCTTCTCAGAAGGCGATGGTGGCGCGTGATATGGACGCGCGGGAGTTACGGAGGCGGACGGTGAGGAGGTTCTTGGAGGATCTCGGATCTGTGGGTGAAGAGCAGAGCGAAGTGATAAATGACGCGATTAGGCACATGTACTCACCGGATCTGAAGAACGGGTGGGGAATCCATGTGGTCCAAGAAGTGAAATTGTTGGCCAAGAAAGAAGATCGGGTCGGGTTAGATTCCGCAATCGATGAGCTCGTTCAGCTCGGCATGCAAAGGTACTATTTTATTTTTATTTTTTTAAAAGAATAGAAATATTATATTTTCTTTGCATGCGAGTTGGTCTGTTGATTGGGTTAGATTTGGGGCTTAGGCTGTCTGTTTGTTTGACCGGAAAATCTTGGAAAAGGAAGTTACGGTAAAATTGATTTTTTTATTTTTGGGGATTTATTAACCTTTTTTCTCCTGTTATTTTTAATTGATTAATTATAAATATTTATTTTAAAAAAAATAAATAATCATTATTTTTGGTCAGCAAAAACTGACAAATTTAACTGGAAATGGATTGATTTGTATTATTTTTCATTGTTTTCTTAGCAATCAGAAATGAGTTTTATTCTCTCTTATTGGTTATCTTGTTGATACTTTACGCACTTATGGTTCTTTCAATATTGAGAATGTCATTTTTATGGTTGTAGCAGCTAGTTATTATCTGTTTTTTTTATTATTTACTTTTTCTGATTGAAGAGAAATGGCGGCTGAATCTATATACAAAGAGAGATGTATTCCTGTGAGTGATGGTCCGAGTTGGGCCAAGTACATGTTGATCTCTGGTTCACATGATGATGAGTATGATATCATCACTTTGCAGTATACTGAGGACGGTTTATTATCAGTAGATGAGAACAGAGAAGGTCATGCTGCAGCTTTTGGAGATGATATAGCTATCGAATGTCTTGCCACAGAGTTCAATCGAGAGATATATGTGGTGAGGAATTTGTTGATGCTTTGAAATTGTCTTCCCTAAATCTTTTGATTTTTGGATGTTCATGCTTTTTATATCAATTACAAGCTGCTTTCTCGAACTTGGTTTCATTTGTTGGTTAACTCAAGTTTGACTGCCGAATGTTTCTTGGTGCATACTGTATCAATATGTGTTTTATTAATGTACATGCTACTAGATTAAGATGTGATATTAAATTGAAGGAATAGATTCAAACTATATGCACAAGTCATGTTAACCCAAATGATTTTTTGCTACTGGAATCCAGTATCTACAAGTTCAATCACTTTGTAATCGATTGTCGCTTTGACATTTGGGCCATGTCTTGTTTGTGTTTTTATGGAACCTGTTCTGAGGTACTTACCACAAAAGAAATGCTTTTCAGTGTTCTTTTCTCACACTGCACGGTTTCTTGCAATGTCCACCTCGCTTGTTATTGGGCCTCTTTTATAAAGTTCATGGGCATTGCATCTTTTCTTATCCCTCCAGAACCTCTTTACTCTCTCAGTTATGTAGCAGTTCCTTCCTGTTTAGTTTGGATTTCTTTGGCGTGTTTCTGTTACCACCGTCGAATTAAATGATTGATACTTGTTTCAGACTCACACCTCTTTCCCTTGGTGTCAACTTAAAACTGCCTCCCCATTCTTTTTTAGTCTTTCCCATTTTTCTATGTTCTAATATTCATTAAAGTACACACTCACAGCTTGTTTCACTTTCCCTCTTGTGTTGAATTTTTTAAGGTTACTATAGTGTATTGATGTGAACTTATGCATTTCACTGGGAAGTTTACCCTCTAACTTTGCATTTATGAGCTATAGGTGAAAAGAAAATTATTTTTATCTCATTAAAAGAGTTGTCATTTTCTGTGGAATCTGGAATATATAGTTTGTGCTTTCGCTCTACATTGTTGAATCAGTTGGCTTCTTTTACTTTATTCAGTAATATATTTTCACATGGGAAGAGTTCCTGCTTTTGCTGAACTTGGCAACCGAGAGGCACAGTTATGTGAATCAAGTTTTCTTGTCTTGTGTGATTGCAGGTGCAAGCACATGGATCTGATGCGATGGTTGATGAAGAAAATTGTGTTTTTTTCCTCCCTCATCGTCCAAGGAGCGACATTTGTGAACCTCCAATTTTCCTATTCATGAAAGGAACAGGTAGCTTAAGTTTTTTGGTCTTGAACGTCTCCACTCTGTTGATTCTTGAACATCTCCATTAACAGCTTGAAGTATTTCCTCACATACAGGTTGGTGTGGTGCTGGAGCTGATCACTATGAACCATTGATAGCCAATGCTTGTTCAGTTATCTCCCATGAGAAGGTTGCTATGGTACTTTAGGGGAGAATAATCATAATTTTTTGTGGCTTAGATTAGAAGTAGAGCTATTCTTTTTCACCCCTATCCATGGCTTGCAGTTTAGTTCTCCTGATTCAATATGGAGTCACAATGAGAGCCTCATTGCATAGAGTTAAATTTTTGTGTCAACATTTTTTAGAGTTGGTCATCAATGACTCTGACTTGCAGGTTCCGTGCCTGCTCTTAAGCCTGTAGCGCTTCTGTAGCTTTTTCTTTTTTTCCCCTTTTTTTTTTGTGCCGGCTTCTTTTGTTCTTTTTGAGTAATTTTCTCTTGGGGGAGGGGTACCGTTTCTGTTGTATTCTATGCTGCACTTGGATTAAGTCTATGAGAGAAATGTCTATTTTAGTTGGCTAAGTTTGTGTCTCTCTCTCATTGTTGTTTTGTTTTTGAACAACAAACTTGTATGTGTTTGCTAAGCCCACCAGCCCGATCTCCTATTTTCATGCATTTTCCCAAACTTGTGTCGCAAAATTCCGCCAAGACCCGAGAGAGTAATCAATCAAACTCAGTGAAGAAATCACTCATCAGCCGTACTCGTCATTTATTGTATTATCATTATGCCGCAAAATCAACGCCACAGTTGTAGGCTTGTAGCATCTGCAGAGAACAAACAGCGGCTTGTAACTTGACAATGTAACTTTCAAAGGTCAACCGATTATTTTTGTAATTTTGTTTTTTTAAAAAAAAGTGACACGTGGCATAATATATGAGGAAGGGTACATTTTAGTGTGATAGACATAATCACACAGTAACATTACAAGTATACATTGACAAAAACCCACACTAACATTACAAGTATACATGCAGTCCAAATCTAACAAGACCAACCGATTATTTTTGTAACTTGACAATGTAACTTTCAAAGGTCAACCGATTTTTTGTAATTTTTTTTTAAAAAAAAAAGTGACACGTGACATAATATATGAGGAAGGGTACATTTTAGTGTGATAGACATAATCACACAGTAACATTACAAGTATACATTGACATAAACCCACACTAACATTGCAAGTATACATGCAGTCCAAATCTAACAAGACCCAGCCCAAAAATTCAAATACGAAACGCCTAAAACAAAAAATTGGAAAACCCTAAACCCCCCCCCCCCCCTCATTTCACCTGCCCCTGCTCGCCGCCTGTGCTACGTCGGACTGCCGCCTCACTCTTCCGGGTAAAAGGTTTGAGTTGCTTCTGTTTCTGCTTCTGCTTCTTTCACTGCTGATTTATGAGCTGACTCGGAAATTTGGAGATTAAAATATTCTACGATTAAAGATTTCAAATTTCTCTGTTTTACATTTTGTGTAGAGTGAAATGCTTACATTGATTAATTGATGGCCAACCATCTTATGTCAAATGTAAAAGGGTCAGGGGTCATGATTAATTTGGTCTGATAGCATAGGCTTCTTCATTTTTACTTACGTGACCTACATTTTACCCTCTACATATATCAACTAAAAATCTGAAAAATTTAACTTACCTTCATTTATTGTTAAAATAAAAATGGGTAAATTAAGGCTTTCACACTTTTTAGAATAGATTAAAGATTGACGTTCTATTGAGTAAAGTGAAGTTCATTTTTTTTTCACTTAGGTCTTATTTGGGGGATTGAGGTTGGGCAAAAGTTACAATACTAAATTATTTGGTAAATATTAACTGTTATATCATGGAAGTTAGGTTGATTTAATTTCACACTTATAAGATGAAAAATTTATTATATAAAATTATATTTATTGCATGCTATTAATTTTTATTTTACAGTTATAATTTTTTGCTACAATAGATATAGTTTAAAAATTATAACATCTCAATACTAAATATGCTTTTAATTTTGGAAGTTAGAAGAATATAAAATTGCACCTTATCGTGTCTACTGCAAAAAAAGACAGATAATCCTAGTTGAGTTGCTTTTCTCACAATTATGTCTTGATTTGAATAGTAGTCACGAAATGTGATTCTTCTTTACTAATTCAAGCATTAGATGCTGAAACTATATTTGTACTGAATGTTCTTAATTCAATGTGTAATAATAAAGTATATTGGGGAAACAGAGGTATGGTTGTTCCTCCACCTCATAGGCCACTCAAACTTACCAACCTTCTGAAGCCATATGTACTGAAGATGCACTTCACTAACAAGTACGTGAGTGCGCAAGTGGTCCACTCACCAACAGCCACGGTAGCTTCTTCTGCAAGCTCCCAGGAAAAGGCCCTGAGGCCTACAATCGGGTGTACTCGGGATGTGGCAGCTGCTGCCAAGATTGGGAAACTACTAGGTGAGCGTCTCCTTCTCAAGGATATACCTGCTGTTTCTGTTTTCCTTAAGAGAGAACAAAGATATCATGGTAAAGTGAAAGCCATTATCGATTCTCTGAGGGAAGCTGGTGTCAAATTGCTTTAGATTCACCTTACCTAAAGAATTGTAGTAGTTCCTGCCAATCATTTCTGTGAATAGTTCCTTGTGGTGATGATTTGTGGAATGATTAACTGGTGGGTTATAATATGTTTTTCATGATTTTGAGTTCATTTGTACTCAATTTGCATACCCATTAAGTGTTTTCTAGGAACTTATTAAGTGTTTTCTAGGAACTTGTATAGTTGTTTGTTTTCATTTGAAATAATTCTTTTCCTTTCAAGATTAAAAATAATTGCAATTCGTTATCTTCTCTTCCAATTCCTTTCTTCTTTGTACCCTTTGCTGCTTGGAGGTTAAATTATACTCGTGCTACTTTTTGTTTCCTTGCGTTAAATGATTATCACTTGAAATAGCGACTTAAATTTTCATCATTCAATTCACTGGTAGATTAATAAGAACTTAAAATAGTAATCTTTTGTTTTTAAGCTTTACATCCATATCATTAGATTGAATCAGTTCGGTGGATGAAATTTTAAGTGAAAAATGAAAAGGAGCCCCATCCATATTTAGCTTGATATTTGCCGACTATTTGCGTGTAATGGTTGGGCGGTTTTGAAGACAGCCCAACCCTATGATAAAATTGGATAATTGAATTTGAATTTTACATTCCATGAAAAAGAAAGAGGATAAATATCAAGATATTTTTCTCGTATCTTAGTACCATAAACGCCTTTGAAACCAAACACATGGCAGAAATGTAGTACTTAATTGACGAAAACGTAACTTTTTCTTAACGTTTAAAAAATTTTCCCTTCCTTTTAAGGACCTTCTTTTCTATGTAGTTCCATTTACTTCCAAACACATGTACTCCAAGTCTCCATCCCTTTCTCCCTTACATTAAGTAAAGGATCTTTTCATAAAGGAGAATCAAAAAGATTCCTCCATTTTACAAAAGCAAGATACCCATTCCCTGAACTTTCATTTTCAACATTGTATTTCTTCATTACGACCCGTGAATCATATACACAAAAGTTTGCCTCTCACCAAACTTTTTTTCATTTGGGTTTACTTTGCTTTTGATGAATCCGGTTTCATGTTTATGTGTGGGGTTTTAACTAAGTGACCAAATCGTTTTACAATGTCTTAATGAATGTAAATGTAATGATTCATGGAGTAGTGCATTTCCTTTTCAATCACCTTTTTCGCTATTCAACAAACGTGTCATACCTAATGCTTCAATAATGGAAGAAAAAGGCAAAGCAAGTTAATAGGAAAGAATGGCTTATTGGCAATGCCAACCGCCATTTTTTCACCAAGACTACTAGTCTCTTCCAATGTGCACCCATTGAAGGCAAGAAAGATAATATATGGCACAATTCATGGTATCACTACATTTCTTTTAATTATAAAAATCATAATTTAACAGCTAAGTTGTCACAAATATATTTTGTTTTACACTAATTTGAGAATTAGCTTCTCCCATAAGTATTATAAACAAAATTCAAAATAGAAAACCATCAACAACAAATTTAGAACCGGATGGAGGCTAGTTAGAGAATGATTACACCACAACATTAGATATATGGAAAATTGCTTCCACCCATACTCTTTCTCTTTAATTATTAAATTTATTTAAATTTTCATTTTCGTCTCTCAACTTATGATATATTATGTACGTTATTGTAAAATTTAAAATGTCAAAAACAAAAAAATAAAATAAAATAAAAATATTTTTAACAAAAAGTGGGAGGATGTTGCACCAAACAATGTTGCATTGTAAATGTACCCCGGCTAAATTTAATTAAAAAAAAAAAACTAAATATACACATGTTCTCAGCCAGCCATGACTTTTCATAAAGTAATTAACAAAAGCAGCAAGCATACCCAAATGGAATCTCAAAAAAATATCCCATAAACTTTTTTCGCTACTATATAAGTCACATTTACCTTCCACTTCTAGGTTCAGTCAGCTGATGTGTGAAATCCTCAGATATAACCATAAGCTGCAGCTTTAACCAAGAACCTCTTTCAAAGTTTCCAAAAATTCCCCGTAAAGTAAATATTAGTTGCAATGGATTCAATGAAGAAGATTCAGAAAAAGGGTTGCTACCTTTACAATCTGATGCTTTATTCTCTGACAGGATTGGCTTGCAGTGTGTTTTGCTGCCATGCTTATAGGTTTTGTTCTTTGAGTTGTACTTACTGTTCCATGAAGCAGTTCTTGTTTATGCATGTTCCTCATATTTGGTCTTCGTTTTCTAGCCCCAAGTGCATATTCGTAATAGCCAATGTCATCATTGCCTTTCTTGTTGGGGAATCAAATTTTATGGGCTCTTCTGGAAATTCATCATCTCCAGCCACTGACCTTTATGATGAGTACGTTCAAAGAAGCAGAATCAGGCTCCGAGCCAGAGTACCTGCCCAGAAAATAGACGAGAAAAAACCTCATGAGCAGATTGTTGAGCGGAGCGTGAAAAGGGTTCGTCAAGTTAAAGATGTGAACAAAGGAAAACAGGCAAAAGTTGAACAAGAGAAAGAAAAAGATGATGAAGATCAAGAAGAGGCTGGATTGCCGGCTGAGGAGCTCAACAAGAGGGTTGAAGAGTTCATAGCAAGGGTTAACAAGCAAAGGTGGCTTGAAGAAAGATCATTAATTTGCTGTAAGGCATGAACTAAATATTGATAATGAGTAAATTAATTAATCAATTTATATACATATATATATAATTTTTCAGTTTTTAGAAACTATTTGTAGGTTTTGCATAATTATGTAGCGACTGTATTTCTTTTCGTTGTTTTTGTTAGATGAAGAAATTAAGATCTTTCCTTGAGTACAGATTGTGATTATATACTTGTAACCGTTAATTAATATTCTAATAAAAATATTTAAATTCAATTGACTTCCGCTTTCTCCTCCTATATTGGTTTATTTCAAGCAAAGAGAATTGATTTTTTGCTGAAATGAATTACAAATTCAATAGTAATATTTGACCCCTCAATTTATCTCAGTAACCATTACTTTTCAATTGACTCTGTATTTATAAAATTAAGAGATCAAATATCGTTACTCCCACAAATTACAGTCTATTATGAGTTTTCCGGATTATGAAGTAGTTAAAGGCTGAACAAGGGGTCAAAATCATGAATAAGGCCCGAGGCCAAATACCAGTTGGCCAAAATTTCCAGGCCTGTCAGATATATTACCCGTTTAATATTTACAATTTATTTTATTTATGGGGGTCATATATATTATTACTTCTTAGTCTTACTTGCCTTTTCAACAAATATAAGTACTAAAGGGCGAAGAATGGCTTCATTATTAGTTTATTACTTTTAAGTACTATATATATTTACGATGTAGTGTATAATACAATCTTGATATTTGTGATAAATTCTTCTATTTTCCCATTTATCCAGCTAAAAAAAAAGTCCTATGAGAAGGGAAAATAAACCCTTCAATCAATTATGCATTTATTGCATTTTGATTTATAATCAGCGGTTTAATAAATTTTATTTGACATGAGTTATAAAAATAATTAATCAATAATTGAATTAAATATTTCAAAAGATCTCATATCTAAGCATCCGTTCGGTATAACTTATCTTATCTAATGATTATAAACGTTTATTTAATTCCATTAACTCTTTTCGAAATTTGAGATTTTAATAGTAAAGATTAAAAAATATTTTTAAAATATTAAAATCTCTAAAATACCCTTTTCTTATTTAATAATCTTATTTTATTTCTTTCATGATATAACTTTAAAAAATTCGTCTATGAAAGTAATATTATAAATTTTAATAAAAGTTTTCATGCACAACCAAACAACCTAATTTTTTTTTTTTTTTTTGTGAAAGCTCAACTTAAATAAGGTTTATTTGAAAATACATATCAAATAAAGCCTAACCATGTAACATTTTCTAGCATATAATATTTTAATTATGGTAAACTAAAATATACAATCAACCGTTGAAGCGTAAAAATTTAACGATGGCATTAATTGTAAAGAAAAGTAAAAAGCAACAGCTAATCATAATTCTTGTAATATTGTAATTTCTGTGTTTTTTTCATAAGAAGTTGATGGTTTTATATAAGCGGTATCGATCGCGTGAGGATCTAAGGGAGGTGACATCGAGTATAATATAATAAAAATAAATAATATATATTAAAAAAAATGAAGAGTCATTTCAACAAACAATTCATGAAGGCCCAATATTGTATTGAAAGGCCAAGAGTGGACCAAAAGCGGACCAAAAGCGTCCAACTCAATTTACTTATAGCCAAACAATTCCATATACTATATGCATGAATCATTAATGCAAAAAATGGTGTGATATATGTACTTTTTTTTATATTAGGTATGGTACAAGTAGGTGAGTGACGGTATATATATATATATACACACACACAAAGACATACATATACACGCGCGTGTGTGTGTGAACTTAATAGAAATTTATAATTTAAAAAAATATGTAAAGACTTAAATTTTCAATCAACTCAATTAGGGGTGGATAAACGGTTCGATTTTAAACGTAAAAATCGAATGATTTAAAAATTTATGAACCGATTGGTTTGTATTCGTTCAGCTCAAAACCGAATCCAACCAACAAACGAATTGATTTTTTCACTTAATACTAAATAAATTTCAAAATAAAAAACATAAATCAATAAAATATAATTCTAAACCCTAAAATCTCTCGTACACCCAAACACAACACACCATCTTTCTCACACTAGCCGACACACACACACACACCTCTGCACTCTCACTTCATCTTTCACACACACACACACACACCCTCACCATCTCTCTCACTTTTGCCGACCACACACCCCATCCACCACCGTCACTTATCAGTCAGCTTATCTCCATCGTCGCCGCTCTCGTGTCAGCTTGTCATCGTCGCCGTAGCTAGCCTGTCGCAGTTTGTCCCGTCGCCTTCATGTTAGCCTTGCCTCCCGTTTGTCATGCTCCTGTCGTCAGTAGCCTACCGATCCTATCGCGCTGGTAGAGTTGTGTAACTTGTGTTGACTTTTTTTTTAATTTATTCACTGATTATTTCTTTAATTAAATTGAATTTGATGGAAAGATTTGGAAGCAAATGGAAAGTTCAGTTTTACAATTACACGTTATCTGAAACATCCAAATAGATTTCATGAAGTTCATGGAGAGACTGTTGTTTTCAATTGAATCGATTTTAAGTTTGCTTGTAGCAACTGTCATGCATACGTAGGGGTGGGTAAAATCGGATTCGGGTCAATCCGATCGGGTTTCGGATTATTCGGGTTTGGCAGATATTGATCCGAATGTAACCCTAACGTACAACCCGATCCAATTGGATGTATATTCGGATTGATTCGGATCGGGTCAAAAATCGGGTTGAATTAGGGTAGAATCGGTTCAGATAAAAATAAATTGGATAGGATTCAGGTTAGTTGGGGTCAAATCAAGTTAATTCGGATCGGTTGAAAGCGGGTCAATTCAAAACATATATACCAATATACTATGAAAGCTTCAAAATTCAAAACACAAAAGGGAGAAACAAATATAGATTGCGGATGCAGCAGTAGATGGCCGGACTCACAGCACGGCAACAACAGATCGCGGGAGGGAGAGAGTGTTTTCTTGCTTCTTGAGGGTGGATTGGGTGTTGTCTCTCTTTTTTTATTTTTTTTTTCTAAAGAGGAAGAGAAGGTGTTCAGGATATTTAAGAATGGATTAGAAAATTTTTACTCATGTTAATCTCAGATTAACGAGATTAATTTCACTCATCATCATCGCACCTTGTCTTCTGAAGAAGTATGAAAAAATCACATTAAGAAAACAAACGAAAAATAACAAGAAAGAAATTTTGAGAAAAAGCAAATACAAACAGCTGAATTGGGGTTTGTGTTCTGTTGTGTGTCTTATGTTTGTGTAACTCTGTAAATATGTGATTTGTGTGTGATTGACTGTGTGGTGTGCGTGTGTTTAGTTACTTAGGTTTAGGTTTTTTTTTTAAGCAATCCGATCGGGTTTTTAGATCGGATCGGTTTTCTCCGACCCGATCACAACCTTATCGGGTTTGCAAGATTTCATCTAAACGGATTCTATTCACAACCCGATTCGATCTGAACCCGAAAGTAGCTACAAAAACACGAACAAACTAAGCGCCAGTTATGTACACGAACAAACTAAGCGCCAGTTATATAACATACACATTACACATTCAACTCGTGTGTTATATACTCTTTTCTAAAGTCAGCAATTGCGTTCCACATTCAAAACAGTTTAGTAAATTGCTTCAACAATAGACAAATTGCTATATTTAAAATATATCGATGAGATTGGCAATTTGGCTTATATTAGTATCTGATTGAACTTTATTTATAATTTATAAGAGAAATATTATTGACACAAAACGTAATTAGAAATTAATCCGTTAATTTTTTTAAATTAATTTTAACATATTTATGTCGTATGTAATATAAAAAACGATTAATCAAATAATCATTAATTTAATAAGCCTTTTGAGTTTGAGGTTTGGGTTAAGGCCCATTGTTCTGGTGAACCTAATTAACATCTAATTAATCAATTAATAATAAAAAAAGAAAATGAAAAAAAAAAAGAAAGAAAAAGAATCAAACGCCATTTCTGATTTGTCTTTCGCTGCTGACTCTGTCTTGAGTCCGAACGTGGTTTGGTGGCAGCCTTTCGTATATCTCAAGGGCCTACCCTTCGGAGTCTCCGAAGTAGTCTATTTGTGTCTTCAAAAACCCAATCGAGGTTTTGCAGCTTTTGTAGCTTTGCTCACCATCGCTTGTTATCATCTCTGATTGTCAAATTCAGATACATAATAGAAGTATAAAGAGATGGCAGCTCTGTCTTCTTCGACCGCTTTGTCGTCTTCATCTGTAAATGGGCTTCATCAACGTATTGCATTCTCTTCTCCTTCTTCTTTTTTATTGCCACAGCAGTTTCTCTCTGCTAAGCTCTCTCTTCAATGCCGCAGAAATTCACATCCCAAAATGGTTCTTATGCAAGATGGTAATTTTATTTTATATTCTTTCGCTTCCAGCCTTTTTTTTCCCAGCTGCTTGTCTTGTATTACTGTAGTTCACATAATGGATGCAGTCGACAAATTAGTAGGATGGCTTGCATTTGAATGGTACTTGTTAACTCTTTTATAAATTTGTAAAGAGATTTAATATTTCGTTATTTTGGTCAATGTATTGAAAGCCGATGCAATATGGAACATTAAAGCTGCAAATTTCATTGTTTTTAGATGCTCATGCATATCTACATATTGAGATGTTGCTTTGATTCTACTTTGTCCCTTTTGTGGTTTGTATCTTTTGATTATATATAAACTGGTACTGTTGTATAGGTGCTGCCGTCACAACGCCCACCCATGTAAAAAATGGAACCCCTCTGAATGAATTGAATGAAAGGTTGGTGTTGGGTACGTCTTTGGAGGAATCTAATGATGCAGCTGGTTTTGATATGAATGGAGATGAGTCCACTGTCAGTATCACTGTAGTTGGAGCTTCTGGGGACCTTGCCAAGAAGAAGATATTTCCTGCTCTTTTTGCTCTTTATTACGAGGGTTTTCTTCCTAAGGTTTTATATCAGTTTCTTATTTGTTTTAATCCAAGAAAGTGTAATTCGTTTATTATGACTAGCTCAAAAGTGGTGTAACTTTTATAATGCAGCACTTCACTATTTTTGGTTATGCTCGGAGTAAAATGACTGATGCAGAACTTAGAAACATGGTTAGCAGGACTCTTACTTGCAGAATTGATAAGAGGTCAGTCTGGCTTTATCCTTCTCTGTGATTTCAATGTTTCATTTTTCTCTGTAGGAAGTAGCAATATCAATAGTCTGATATATTGTGTAGCACAAGTTTTCAAAATATTTTGTGCTCTAATTTTGTTTTTGTGGTGCAAGTTCATTTAGATGTGATATAAGTTCTTTTCTTTGGGTTTTAGGGAGAACTGTGATGAAAAGATGGACGAATTTCTTAAAAGGTGTTTCTACCATTCTGGTCAGTATGATTCTCAGGAAAATTTTGCTGCTCTTGACAAGAAGCTGATGGAACATGAGGTGATTAGAACTTTGCCTGAAAATATTTACCGTATTAGAAAAGTCACTTACAAGAAAATGCATTAGTTGGGGATTCTTACAATGTTGGTCTAGAGTTGAATCAAAATGTTTGCTTCCTATTTGTTGACTGAATATCCAATATCTAGTCCTGATATATTAGTCTTAGAATGTCTTGTAAATTTCTAGTTTAGCTGGTTGAATCTCTAGGATGGTCTTACCATTTTTGGCTGATTGCTGGAGGATTTAATGCAATTATGAGAACAGAGTCTGCTAGTAGGTTGCTTGTTGGAATCTGATGCAATATAATTTTGAGGCATCTGGTGGTAACCTGATACTGTGTATTATTTCACTCTCACATTATCCTCAGCTGCAATCATATAGACATACACTGTTTTATGCTTTCTTGGGTAGCATGCTACTGTCAGTGGGTTTGCTTCTTCTGTAACATTGAGATAGCCTTAAAAAAAAAAAATTGTCTATTCCTAGTTTCATCTGATATATATAAACTCTTCTCAGCACAACTTGAGGTTCTATTATGCTTGACATTGTTCACTTATGCAGGGTGGGAGGGTTTCTAATCGCCTCTTTTATCTGTCCATCCCTCCTAATATATTCATAGATGCAGTAAGATGTGCAAGCTCTTCTGCGTCATCTGGTAATGGCTGGACAAGGGTCATTGTTGAGAAGCCCTTTGGACGAGATTCAGAATCCTCAGCTGCAATGACAAAATCCCTGAAGCAATACCTAAAAGAAGATCAAATATTTCGGTGAATTTTTTCTAACCATTGTTGGTTCTTATGATGGAAAATAATATGGACCATAATCTGATTGGATGGGTTATTATTTCTACAGGATTGACCACTACCTGGGAAAGGAGCTTGTGGAAAACCTATCTGTTCTCCGGTTCTCCAATCTCATTTTTGAGCCGCTGTGGTCAAGACAGTATATCAGAAATGTGCAGTTGATATTCTCTGAAGATTTTGGCACTGAAGGACGTGGAGGGTATTTTTCTTTCTTTTATAGACATCTCAGTTTCTAATAGCATATGATTGATTGTTTTCCTGTTGGCCCATAGGTATTTTGATCATTATGGGGTAATAAGAGATATAATGCAGAACCACCTGCTTCAAATTCTAGCCTTATTTGCAATGGAAACACCTGTCAGTTTGGATGCTGAAGATATCAGAAACGAAAAGGTTTCACTTAACACTGAAGTTTGCTATATTAAGATTTTACTGTTGGATTGACTAATAAATTTATGGTTGTCTTTTGGGTGCCAGGTCAAAGTTTTGCGTTCCATGAGACCTTTACGACTTGAAGATGTGGTTACAGGGCAGTACAAGAGCCACACAAAAGGAGGAGTTAGTTATCCAGCCTATACTGATGATAAGACTGTGTCAAAAGACAGCTTGACTCCAACTTTTGCAGCAGCTGCCCTCTTCATAGACAATGCGAGATGGGATGGAGTGCCTTTTCTAATGAAAGCTGGCAAAGCATTGCATACTAGGAGGTACGTGGAATTAGCGACATCTTAATTCAACTATTTACTGTCTTAACTATATTAAGTAATATCTGGTTGTCCCTAACTTTATTAATTTTTCCTTCCTTTCCAGGACTGAGATAAGAGTTCAGTTCAGGCATGTGCCTGGCAATTTGTATAACCGAAATTTTGGAACAGATCTTGATCGAGCAACAAATGAGCTTGTTATCAGAGTTCAGCCTGATGAAGCTATTTATTTGAAGATCAATAACAAGGTGCCTGGGTTGGGAATGAGATTAGACCGTAGCCATCTAAACCTTCACTATGCAGCAAGGTAAATTGTTAAAAATTCCTTGTAAAATGATGTATTCTGCCTGCAGAACATCTTCATATATTTTTCCGGGATCCACGTTATGGTTAGCATCATGGATGGCTTTCCTTGGCTGTTTAAGCATGTTGAAAAATAACCATTCTAACTGTTAGTTTAATAGTAGTGGTTAGGCATGTAAAAATCTTTTTTTGCCTTCCTTCTTGGCTGCAGTGACAACAATCAATATTGGCCTTTGATTTATATACAGGTTTCATTATTGGTACTGAATCTGAATTGGTTGTCATGTGCTTTGTAGATACTCAAAGGAGATTCCAGATGCATATGAGAGGCTTCTGCTGGATGCTATAGAAGGGGAAAGAAGACTATTTATCCGAAGTGATGAACTAGATGCTGCATGGGCGCTTTTCACTCCTCTTTTGAAGGAACTAGAAGAGAAAAAGATTATCCCTGAATACTATCCTTACGGAAGTCGTGGCCCTGTTGGGGCTCACTACCTTGCCGCCAGATACAATGTCCGATGGGGTGACCTCGGTGTAGAGCAATAACTGCTATCAGTGATATTAGGAGAGCTAAAAGCTTATATTTATCATCCTAATTATTAGGCTGCATTAAGTTTGTATTTTTCCATATCGATAGAGGAAGATAGCACATTGAGTTTACTGTCTTGTGAGATTTATTCTTTCCATTAAAAATCTGCTTCTGTAATAATTTCTTCGTCCTACCAATACCATCTTTCCTGTTCCTTTTCTTCACTCTTTTTGGTTCCAAAGTTTTAAGAGCAAATAGATTGAGTTTCTTATGTTGTCAGTAAAATCCCGGACTCACATCCCTTGTGCACTACCTTTACTTGTTTTCTGTGAATTCATTCATAAAAAGCTTTGGCTGTGCTACTGTTTCTAGATGAGCATTTTGACTACAGTTAAAAGGTTGTTTTAGATAAGAGTAATTATTCCTAAATTTAGGATTAAAGATACTGCAAGATAAAAACTGTTAGCTCTGGTGATTGATTTTGATGGGTATTGCTCGCTAAAAATATCACACATTCACAAGATCATAAACAACTTGTCTTGTAGAGACAACAAACTAACCGAAACAAGCAAATGTGGTGCAAGTTGTAACAGATTGACTTCGTTTGCATACATTAAAGTCTGCTGGTTCTACTAATTTTCTTGTACACGGTAAATCTTCTTCTTAGGCTATGTACGTACAATTTCTCTCAAAAACAAGAAAGAGTAAGAAGCTCCTCATGGATTATAGAGTGACTATGAATTGGGTCAAGCTGTTATTTCTTGTTGGCTTAACCATCATGACGACTTGCCCGAACACAGCTGAGGCAGTATTCGGCATTGTAATGGATCCATGCACTATAGATAAATGCACAGCTACTTGCAAGGCAATCTTAAAGGACAAGTTCATCAGTGCTTCTTGCTACCATGGAACTGCTTGTTTGTGCTTTGGGTGAACGTCATCAAACTAGCCAATTTGGTCGTAAAATTAAAGCGCTTCTGTACATCTAGATACAACTATTTCTACATTTTGCAACCCATTTTCACGTTGTGTCCATCTATTATAATATATCTAAATAAAGTTGGTGAGTAACAGCTAACGAATGATTATGATGGACAAAGTGGTTTCATATGCAACTTTGATGCATGAGGGTTTTATTACTATTCTCTGATCCAGTGTCAGCATTTTGTCCAATTTTATAACCGTAGAAGAAGATTAAAGCAGTTACAATCAATAATTAGCCACTTGCCATCAAGCTGAGACAATCTTTATGTGCTGTGCG
The DNA here is from genome assembly GCA_030444775.1 of Atalantia buxifolia. Lineage (NCBI taxonomy): Eukaryota > Viridiplantae > Streptophyta > Magnoliopsida > Sapindales > Rutaceae > Atalantia > Atalantia buxifolia. The sequence continues at coordinate 22,428,790 of CM059837.1, read as the reverse complement.
TGTGATCAATGTCATATTTTTGTGACGCAGAAACAAATCATTTCCTTGCTCAGAGCCAAATCATTTTCTTGCTCTGGGTATTTTGCAACAATGAAAAGGATGAAGATTTTTTTTTTCCCTTCAAATTCTAAAGAGGAAAAGCAGTCTTAGCTATTAATTACACAGCAAACAAATATTGACTTGAGAAACCATTGAACTGTTAAAAGTACAGGTTCCGATCGCAAACACATAGGCAAAGGTTGAAACTTTTGCCATCATGATTCATGATTCACGAAAGCGTGTGAAGAAATAGAGGCGGTGTAGTTATTTGATTAGCATCACACTAACTAATTAAAGAATTTAAAGGACTTGGGTTGTGTAAAAGCAATAACTTTTTGGGTGAAAGCTTCAAATTCAAGTGATAGAGGGTGGTGATATGTCAATGGCAAACTTGTCAAGGGACCCAATAATGTCTCCTAGAATGGCAAACACATTTGAAAACTAAAGAAATGCAATGACTAAACACACAGCTCTCACCTACCCATAATGACAAGTCATTCTAACAAGTGCTATGCAGCTCACATGCACATCCTCAAAAGTTGCTTTGGCAGGCAAAATTAGAGAGATTTTACAGTAGCTGGACATAAAAATAGCACAAGTAAACTTCCCATAGACTTTATGTGATGGCAGAAGAAAAAAACTAGTGTTTTGTTTTTGTTTTTCTCACTCTGCCTTACCCACTTCACAAGATTTCCAATATTTACTTTCGCTTATCACGAAGATGGGACTGTCTGAGTGACCCATGTTTCATGATTGGCTGCAAAAAACAAAACACAAAAAATAAAATAAAATAAGGAAAGAAAGAAAAGAAAGAAGTGTATGTAATGTGATGTAATCCCTCAATTTAAGGACCCACTTGCTATCCGAAACAATCCCATGGCCATGACTTTCATATCTCATGGTCACTCTACCCATTATCTTTAGCATGATATAAAATAGTGAACCCAAATGCTTCGTTCATGGAGACAAGCATGAAAATCCCAAAGGAAAAAACTAATTTCAGGCACAATAGACGCCTGATTGGAATAAGTTAACTTTTCGAGAGGAAATAGCTGAGGATTATTTGTGACTGTAGGATATGACATTTATTAATGGATAAGTTACCAATTTATAACATATATATATAATTTGACATTGCAACATGAGAAAATAAAAAATTATAGATTTGGATTGAATGATAAGATACATCACTTTTTTTTTTTGGTATGTGTATATATATATATATATAGCAAAATGTTAGCACTGGAAAGCCTTTATTTAAATTAAATCATTTAGTAATAACTTTAAATTGAAACTTTGTGGTTCCAAACTTTGAAATGTTGACGCTACATTGAAAGGTCAAGAAAGCATGTCTTTTTGAGGTGGCCTTTGCCAATCAAAAACAGGCCATTATTTTCCACTGTTCCCATGGAATCCAAGGCTTAAATCACCATCAAAGAAGAAGTAAACCCACCTTCTCCAATCTTCCCTTGAAAGAAATCATGGCAGAGAATAACAAGCCTGGTGAAATCAAAGATTTCCAAATCATGATTGCAAACAAAGATGATAGTACCAAGAAGTTGGCACCAAAAAGAAGCTCTAACAAAGATAGACACAAAAAAGTAGATGGCAGAGGAAGAAGAATCAGGATGCCAGCTTTATGTGCTGCCAGGATTTTTCAATTGACCAGGGAATTGGGTCATAAATCTGATGGAGAGACAATTCAATGGCTGTTACAGCAAGCTGAACCATCTATCATCGCTGCTACAGGAACTGGGACTATTCCAGCCTCTATGCTTGCAGCTGCAGGGGCCTCTGTTTCCGAACAGGGGAACTCTGTTTCAGCAGGCTTGCATACAAAAATAGAGGGGTTGGGACCAGGTGTTGGGTCCATTAATAGGGCCAACTGGACAATGATGAGTGCAAATTTTGGAAGGTCTCAAATTCCAAGTGGAGTTTGGCCAACTATAAATGGAACTGGGTCTGGGTTTATTCAAAATTCTGGCCAGTTGACTTCAAATTTTGGAAGTGAAAATTTGAGTGCAAAATTTGGGTTCCACGGGATTGAATTTCCAAATATGAATATGGGTTTGATGAGTTTCTCCTCTATGTTGAGTGGTGCTAGCCATCAAATTCCTGGCTTGGAGCTTGGTCTCTCACAGGATGCGCATGTGGGGGTGATGAATTCTCAAGCCATAAGCCAGTTCTATCAACAGATGGGGCAGCACAGAAGCGCTTCAGGATCCTTGAATCAGCAGCATCAGCAACAAATTTCTGATAAGGATGATTCTCAGGGATCAGGATCAAAGCAGTAGATGGAGTAAAACAGAAGAAATGGTCATGAAAATTTTGGTCAGAGATGTGTAGCATAGTTCAGAAGCTAATGAGCCTCTCATGTTTCCTGGATTTTGAAGTGAGATTGGAGTTAAAATACTTCAAAAGAAGTTGGAATTTTTTTTACTTCAATTGAATTAGATGACTTGATAATGATTTGATTTTGTTCTTGTAAGAAACTTTATCATATGCATGTGCAGGATGATCTATTCATATCTCAAGAGAAGAGAGGCCCAGAGGCAGGGTTTGATTTTGGTTACTAGAATATTTCGAGGTGTGTTGTTATATTAAATACCCAGAGTGGCATAATTATGCATATTTGAATAGAGTGGTGATTTTGTTTCTCCAAGTGAACCTGGGAATTCTTCATACATGTTTATTATTCTATGTATACGAAGAGAAATATGGTAAGTTATCAAACACAAACAAATTTTCCCATCAAAGAGATGCATACGCATTTCTTGTAGGAATACCAATTGCCATTCGATGTTAATCTGGATTTTTGTGTTTCAATTAATCACATTTACTCTTGGATATCTCAATAGTTGTTTTGTCTTTCGTTTCTTTTCTTTCTCAATTCCTTGAGTGAATGGCTTTTCTACCATCTTTGAGACTCTTTTCTTTGCCGTAATGATTTCTACCATCTTTGCTACTCTTTCTTTGCCCTGATGACATCCAGAGAAGAAAGTCTCTAGATGCTCTACATACCAAGTGACATTGCTTTGTTACGTATAAAAAATGCTCGATTCTTTGGACTCGTTCAGACTATGTTGTTGGCTGTGGTAGTGAAAACTCTTAACAGTGTAGGACAGTAGTGCGTATCGGCGCATAAAGACTCTCCAGAGATTAAAATATATAGACTCTTCTCACAGATTTGGTGAAATGACTCTGAAACTTTACAAAGGATAGGTAGAGTTTGGTGAGTGAATATTGGCTTCGCAAATCCTTATCCCTTCAAGAGCAAGCATACTCAAAATCAGAGTCCATAACCGAAAAAAACTTGACATCTTTTCTTTCTATTCCCATGTTTTCAGCCTTGATATATGCTCCATTGAAGGTCAAACATTCACACAGAAATGTTTCTACAATCTTAGAAAATTCTATGGCCACATATTGCTTCCATCTTGCTCCCATCCAGCACTGTGAACTTAAAACCGTTGCCACTCTTGACGGGTTTCTTATTAGTCTTAAGATTTTTTCACTGTGTGAAATGAAAAGGGGAAATTATACCAAGACTCAAAAAGATTTGTCCTCATGTACCTTTTAGGAATGAACACACAGACCTGTTTGTAAAAGAAATTAGAAGAAGAAGAATTTATGAAATAAATGATTTTTGTATATATCTTTCAATATTTGCAAATGCATATTTATAGTACAGAATTGATGATAAAAAAAAGAAAAAGTACAAGAGTTATGCATTTGTTATAGTAATTTCGTCAAACACGTGATGTGCCAAATTTAAGTGCACAAGTTATGCTTCTAACGGATAAAAGACAGCCTACGATTTTGCCAATAATCTTGGGCTGATTGCCTGTGATCATGGCTGAACCAATTCCAATACTCCCCCCTAAGTTGGAGCATGGATGTTGTGAATGCCCAACTTGCCACTAAGATGATGGAATTATTCCTTTCCAAGGGCTTTCGTAAAAATATCAGCAATTTGATGAGCAGATGAAACATGTGCTGTTTTGATCAATCTTGTTTGAATTTTCTCTCGAACAAAGTGACAGTACAACTCAATATGCTTGGTCCTTTCATGGAATATTGGATTGACAGCAATATGGAGAGCAGCTTTATTATCACAATAGAGTTGCACAGGTTGTGGATGTGAAACTCTAAGATCATTTAAAGGCAATTTCAACCAAATTAATTCACAAGTAGCGAAAGCCATGGGCCTATATTCTGCTTCCGCTGTAGATCGAGCTACAGTTGGTTGTTTCTTGCTTTTCCATGAAATAGGACTTTTTCCAAGGAAGACACAATAGCCAGTGATAGATCTTGGAGTGGTTAGACAACCTCCCTAATCTGAATCACAATAAACTTCAATTTGAAAAGAACTATTAGAAGATAATAAGATACATTTCCCAGGAGAAGATTTTAAAATGCTAAAATTCTGTAAGCAGCATCTAAATGAGGTTTACGCGGATTAGAGACAAATTGACTAAGTTTTTAAACTAAATACACCAAATCTGGTCAAGTAATGGTAAGACAAAGGAGGCGTCCCACTAGTCTTCTGAATAAGCTTGGATCTTCTAAGATATCACCATCATCTGGAGTTAGCTTTAAATTTTGCACAATTGGAGAATCAGTTGGTTTAGCACCAAGAAGGCCTGCATCATTCAAGATCTCTAAGGCATATTTTCGTTCAGATAAAAAAATTCCTTCACTAGATCTAGTAATTTCAATTCCCAAAAAATATTTCAAAATTCCAAGATCTTTCATGTGAAAACGATTATGCAAAAAATCTTTAAGAGCTTTTATGGCAAGTTTATTATGATTAGTTATGACGATATTATCAACATATATCAATACCGCAGTAATAGAGGACCCTGTTGTAGATGTAAATAATGAATAATCACAATGAGATTGTTTAAATCCAGCAAGACGAAATGCGGAAGAAAATTTTTCAAACCAATTACGAGAAGCTTGTTTATGACCATATAAGGACTTTTGAAGTCGACAAACTAAGTGCTTCCCCTGTTGACAAAATCCTGGAGGAGGTTTCATGTAGACTTCCTCATGAAGATCTCTATGAAGAAAAGCATTATGAACATCAAGTTGATATAAAGGCCAATTTTTTATAGCTGCAACAGCAAGAACACATCGAACAATTGTTAGTTTAGCTACAGGGGAAAATGTTTCATGATAGTTCAAACCTTCTTTTTGAGTGAAGCCTTTAGCTACAAAGCGAGTCTTGTATCGCTCAACAGACCCGTCTGACCAAAACTTAATTTTATACACCCATTTACAGTCAATAGGCACCTTTCTAAGAGAAAGCTGTGTAAGAGTCCAAGTGTTGTTCTTATTAAGAGCTTGAATTTCAGCAACCATAGCTTCTCCCCATTTTAAGTGCCTAATTGCTTGAGCATACAATGTTGGCTTAATTTCTATAGAAATAACAGCTGTAAAGGCAAAATGTTTAAAAGATAATATATTGTAAGATATAAAATTATGAATAGGATAAAAGATAGTTTTAGACTTAGAAATGGTTGGGAAAGGACGATGAGGTAATAAATTAGAGTGAGTGACTAGCGAACAATTATAATCTTGAAGATATAAAGATGGTCGATGAGTCCTAGTAGAGCGACAAAGTGTATCAATGTCCAAGCTAGATGGTGGTGGCTGATTTTGTTGATCAAGTATAGATAGTTACAAATTTTCTTGATCACTTGGTGGTGGCTGATCATTAGCCTCGTTTGATGTTTCATTGATAACTTCATTTATTGGTATGGGCAAAACAATTAAGGGTTGATTTTGCTGAATCTGTTTTTCCTAAAAAGCGAATATCCGTTCCTGAAAAGTGACATCACGACTAGTGAATATGATATGGTTTTCAAGATCATATATGTAATAACCTCGTTGAGCGAAAAGGTACCCGATAAAAATACCTTTAATTACTTGAGGAGCAAATTTATGTTTCCTGGGAGATAAATTTTGAGCATAACATAAGCATGCAAAAACACGCAAATGGTCATAAGATGGCTTAGATTTAAGAAGAACTTTATGAGGAGTCTTACCAGAAAGTAAGGGTGTGGGCAAACAATTTATAAGATATGTTGTCGTTAGAGCACATCCACCCCAAAACTTAAGAGATAAATAAGCTTGAAAATGAAGAGCACGTGCAACTTCTAAGATGTGACGATGCTTGCGTTCAGCAACACCATTTTGATAGGGTGTGGCTACACAAGTACGTTGATGCATAGTGCCATGTTCATTAAAAAAATGAGATATAGATATAAATTCAAGTCCATCATCGCTACGAATTTTCTTAATGGAACTTTGAAATTGAGTTTTAATCATGGCAAAGAAATTTTTTAAATGAAATTGAGTTTTGGATTTATGTCTCATTAAATAAAGCCAAGTGCAACGTGAGTGATCATCAACAATAGTTAAGAAATAATGAGCTCTAAATAAAGAAGGAACTGAATAATCACCCAAAATATCAACATGAATTAAATCAAAAGGTTCATTACACCGATTATTTTTATGAGGAAAAGGTAAGCGAGTGTGCTTAGATAAAGTGCACACATGGTAAAATAAATCATAACTAGAAGAAAAGTTATTAATACTATTAGCCAAATAAGGAAGTCGAGATGCAGATGGATGACCCAAGCGCCAGTGCCATAGATCAAATGCAGGAAACTGTTGAGTGAGCAAAACAATAAGAAAAAAGGTAAGATAATAGTAGTAAAGTCCATTGTGTTCTTTACCCAGACCAATCATCTGTTTCGACACAAAGTCCTGAAAAACACAGAAGTCAGGAAAGAAAATAACAGCACAATTTAAAGACTTAGTAATTTTGCTGATAGATAAAAGATTAAAAGAAAAATCATGTACAAAAAGAACTTTGCTAAACATGATTTGTTTTGATAGATTGATATTCCCAATATGAGAGATTTGTGAAAAACTACCATTAAGTAAGCGAATAGGTTTATGAGTAGAGATAGATGTAACATTTGATAATGAATCTATGGATGAAGTAATATGATCATATGCACCAGTATCAATAATCCAAGGTGAAGATGTAGAATTTGAATAATAAACAGGGTTACCCGTGAGATTTGTTGATGGTACAATAGAGTTAAGATTGAGAATGGATATCAGTTATTGATATTGCTCTGCTGTGAGGTAAGGAATTTCAACCTTATTTGTTGAAGCAGGACCTGCAACGTTGTTTGTTGAATGGACATCAGTTGTGGTGAAAGTTGCATGAACTTGTTTCGGTGCATAGCCATGAAGTTTATAGCATTTTACTTTAACATGCCCAAGTTTACCGCAATGTTCGCACTTTGGTCGCTACTTGCCTTTAGAATCACTATTTTGTGAATGAAATTTGTCTTGATTAAATTCTCCCTTAGCTACAGTTAGTGCTGCAGATTCAGGAAGGGGATTGGCATTAATATGAAGCTCTCTTTGTTTTTCTTCTTGGATGAATGTGGAGTGAACATTTCCTGAGGTTGGCAGTTGTTGTGCAAATTTTGTTGAACTCGCAAGCGCACGAATCTATTATAGAATAGATTAATGGTGTTGAGTGTCGATCCCACGAGGAGGTGGATTTTAATTGTGTGTAGAATTAATTATGTAAATGGGTGGTTGGATTTGTGTGTAAGTGATTTAGATGATGCTGGAATTTAAATTGGATTGGCAGAAATAATTAAACTGGAAACTATTGAGATAAAGCACTTGGGTATCTGGATCCGTATCAACATGCACCATGGGCTAAATATTCCTTATTAATACCAATTAAATCATGAGGGGGGAATCCACACCTCATGAACCACGCTCTAATCAATATGGTGCTAAGGGCTTATCGTGCCAAATAATAATAACCTTATACTAGGGTCTTAGAAAAAGCCGCGGAACTGACAAGATTATTATTATTTGTCGAATTAAAAGTCAAAACCTCCACAGAATTAGAGGGGAAGAGAAAATAAATTTACCAAATAAAGCCCATGACACATGTTGAGACTTCACCTTCAACCCAAGCTTGAAAGAAAATTAGCTACTCATTATTGAACTAGGGGTAAAATGGGAATTTTATTAAAATACGTAGAAAATACAAGATGGAGAGAGAATTACAGAAAACTAAGCTCAAAAATGGATTCAGGGGTGTCAAATTAGGGGGGGAGGCCCCCTTTTATAGATACATTGAATGTGAATCATGGCCATCGGATTAAAAATAGTTTGGATGCACGAGGATTGCGCCCGTCATCGATGAAACGATGTAACGGTTTGACCACGGGTTTGACCACGCGGTTTGAACAGTAACACGGTTTGCACACGGTTTGAACGATGAACGCGGTGCGAGCGAGTGTCGTGAGCGATATCCATGAAACGATGCATACATGTGAATAAATAGTGCGTGCGTGTGAGCAGTCTTAATTTTTCTTTTATGCTCCTCTTAAGGTTTTATTGTCATCGAGTTCAAAAGTGACGTCCGTTTTGCTATCCGAAATCTCGTTTATTGTGAAATGACCATGATACCCCTAAAATACACAAAATACTTAATTAAAACAAAACATATATAATTAAATAACAAAGGACTTAAATAAATAAAATTAGAGATGTTAGTGAGATTTGAAGTGTAAAATGACGAGTTTCTCCTTTATAAATATACACTTTCTAACACTCAACACACCCCCCAACCAGCTTATTGCTAGTCCCTAGCAAATAAAGCGAAAATAAAATTCAAACCCAAAATTTTTTAAACTTGTTTATTCAATCAGACTAATGATAGCAATCAAATAAAAGTATAAGCATTATCTCCAGTCTAAAGAAACATCACACCCACATCAACCATCCACATGAATCAACCAAGTAAATACAACTACTTTAAAAAATGACATGTCAAACCCCAAAATCTCACCGGTAATAGTGACACTCTCACAAGGAAATTAAACCCAATAAAAATTGTCACTTCAATGAATGATAAATGGAGTGAAGATAGTAAAGAAATAATATCACACACTCTCACCAAGATGAAGGAAATATGCCCATAGCTTAGAAATAACACGATCTTAAGTCAAACAGAATATTAGTCAACCCAATGTATTTTTTTTTTTTTTTATTTTTTTTTTTTTGCATTATTACATCTTTATACCCCATATAACTAAACCTACTTCAGACTATAGTTCCCTAAAATCAAGAAGGACTTTTATTAGGATATAACGTAGGCTAGGGACATGGCTAACAAAGAATGGAAAATAGAGAAAACAAAATACATGTTTGAGAAAAATAATATCTTTTGTAAGAAAAAAAATGCATTTCACTTATTGAATTATATCTCTCTCTCTTTTTTTTTTTTCTTTTTTTTTTTTTTTTTTTTTGGAAAATTTTTTTTTCTTTTTTTTTTCTCTTTTTTTTTTTTTGGTTATTGTACAACTTTACTAAACAAAATAATTATTTATATTTTTCTCAAACATGAATAGGTGATGGAACTTTGTAAGATATCGGGTAATACTCCAAATTGGAGTGGGTCAAGATGATAAGTTGACAAAGAAAAGGTTTCTTTTTTTTTTTTTTTTTTTTTTTTAAGGCTCAAAAGGGCTATGGATATTTCACATAAGGGATGGCTAGAAAGGTTCAAACGGGTCAAAGATGGCCTTTCCATCATCTTTTAGGGCTCTAGATAATCCTCCATATCTACTAGTTAAATGGACCTTTAGATGTAGCAACGCATTTTTTTTTTTTTTTTTTTTTTTTTTTTAAAGGGTTGACTCCAAGGAAATCTAAAGATCATGTATAAAATAATAATCTTTATAAGTTTGTATAAAGAATGGGCAAAAAGGGTTACTCTCCAAGAAAAATAATAGGCTCAAAAGTTCACTTGGTATTCATTATGACATGTCAATTCTTTCAAGCAACTCATATTTATCTCCGACATCAACATGTAGAGTAGCAAATATAGTGTAACATCACTCAAAACCAAAGATAATACAAATACTAAAATTCGAAAATCATCATGTCATCCAAAAATAAAAACAAAATCACACTATTTTTTTTTTTTAACAACATTCTACCCCCCAACCGATTCTAACATGAAAGGAGAATATGCATGCAGAAATGTGAAAATGATGCAGAAAAACTAATTGAAAATGTTACACTTAAAATGATAGAAAAATGATTTTTTTTTTTTTTTAACTAAGAAGATGCGTTTAGAGAGACACTACACTCTATATTCAGCCATCTTTGACTCAAAATTTGAAAATGCATATTTATAAAGGAGAAGTCAAAAAGTTAGAAAGATCACACGAAAAATAAGAAATTTTTTTTTTTTTTCATTATTTTTTTTTTTAACTGAGAAGATGCGTTTCTAGAGTAACTACACTCCATATTCAGCCATCTTCAACACAAACAGTTAACAACAGTTAGTTTCTACAACAAAAAAATTAGTAAAAACTTAACCAACATTCCACAATTGTCAACTATCACCTCCCCAACTGAAGAACGAAACATTGTCCTCAATGTTTTAAAGGAAAGAAGTAGAGTTTAGAAGACATCACCCAGGTGGTGCAACACGAAAAAATATTTACAAAGGAGATTTAAATCTAATTTGTACTTCTTACTGCTGCTTATTGTTACCATCGTTATTTGTACACTCCAACACCAAGGTCTTGGGATCCTACTCTGGTCGATAAGCTTGTAATGATCAAGTACTCATTAGCAGTGTGAGCACAAATAAAAGCTTTTTCACCGTAGAGGGAATGAAGTAGTTTTTATTGCATGGTTAAGAAATGCGATAAAGTCATCATAAAAATTATTGACATTTAACAAACCGATGGGTTTCATGAATGTGCGAGATGGGCCCAAGATGCTAAAGTGATAAGTGCCTCTAGAGTTGCAAGATCTCCCAGTAAGAAAATAAAAGCATCGGCATGATTAAGCATTTCGATTATTCTCTCTTGCATACCGAGACAACTAACTCTTCTCCAGGTCGGTGAGTTAGACAAGCGACCTAAAGGTTTTAGGGTTTGTGGTATGATGCCTAACACTTGACTTCCTCTCGACAAAAGCAGCTTTAAGAGACCAATTTTGATAACCCTCGGTCACCTCCACCGTATACTAAGTGTAATTTTCTCTCTCGCATGCATCGACCAAGATCAATGGTCGCCTCAAAGAACTCTTTATATTTGCCATAGTTAAATCCGGAAAGCACACAAATGTTCTTGAATTGTTTATTGGGAGTAGCTGCCATTATGATACTTCTCAAAAATAATTTGTGAGTGTAAACGAAAAGAATCATATTTAAGGATCTTGGCGGAATGGTCACAAATGTGAATGAGGTGTCATGTCTATGTCAATTAATCATGTAATGCACATGGCTTGAGAGTCAAAAAAAAAAAAGAAAAAAGGAAAAACAAGTAATGACAAATATAAAATTATTAAAGACAATAATGCAAATGGTAAACCAACAGTAAAATAAAACAAAAGAAAAGTAAAAGGATATTTACAGGTAGTTGCGACGGCTCACATCTTCCTCTAGTTTTACGTCCCGTAAACGGCTTCAACGCCTCATGGGTCGAGATAGGCTTCCCATCCGATTTTCTTATAAAGCGGCAAACAGAATCGTTTATAGTCAGATTCCCGAGACTGTATCGTGCATGCTCTTTCTGGAATGATGGCCATAACTGGAGAATCGCTCCTTGCACATATCCACTGGGATGCGTTTCAAGAGACAAAAGGATATCATCCAATGACTCCTTATTCAAGCCATCCCTAATGAATTGAATCTTATCTTCTCTCGTTATCGACACCATTCCTTCCTAAAGAACATCGTTTTTTATTGCATATCATTCTGGCACACTTATGACACGCAACCGAAATCTTTCGAGCTCTTCGTTTTCTTGCATAATTTCCTTTACCACAACCAGGCATGTATGCAATAAATTTAGGAGGCAACTCACCTGCCAAGCGTACTTTAGCCTCGATTAGCGGCGAATATCGGCGGGTATGTTATTCCTCATGAGCAATCGCATGCGTTCGGATCGAGCTTTATAGATTGTGAGAGGGCATTCTGAGGAAGTGAAGGGAATCGACTATGAAGCTTTGCTAAGATCTCGTTTCTATCCATACCTTCGCCTCAGAAGATCAGTAATTATGGGAAACCAAGTAACCGACTTGATTGTCACGAGTACCGTTATCCGCCACTGACCGGGTGACAAACTAAAACACACAAACTAAAACACACAAACAGAGTAACAAACAAAAACACACAAAGAAAATCACAATCGTCCTCTTATGGAATTTACCTCAAGCTCCAACTGGATGTTGTAGACACTTATCTCAATGTCTCTGAGTTGGCTTTCTAAATCCTCAACGTGGGATATTAACTCCGGTGGTTGTAGCTTCCAAATACGATGTGTTTTACAAAATCGTATCTGGCCTCTAAGATGAGATTGGACACGTTGAAGTCGTCTAAGGATGTTCAAGAGGAACTGTCTCATGATTAAAAGTGATAAAAGAAAACTTAATGGTTAAACAAACACACTTATGCACAAATAATTTCAATTAGCAAAAGAATAATAAAAAGAAAGAAAAAAAATCAAATCACGAAAAAAAAAAAACAAAAAAATCTTAATTCAAATGTGGTGGGTCACTCAAATTTACTTCGGTGTCCTCTCCATGTGGTTGGTACTTTAGATATGGCTTTAATCTTTGACCATTAACTTTAAACGTGACACCGTTTTTTGGGTCCTTAATTTCAATTGCCCCATGTGGAAAAAAACAAGTATGAACAATGAAGGGGCCGACCATCGAGAACGCAACTTACCCGGAATAAGTGCAAACGAAATTGAATAAAAGTACTTTCGACGACTGAGTGAAAGATTTTCTCATAATCTAACTTATCATGAAAGACTTTCATTCGCGCTTGTAAACCTTGGCATTTTCGTATGCATCATTACGAATTTCTTCAAGTTCTCCGCCCATTGTAATCGTCTTTCCGAGCCACTTGCTGCATGTCAAAATTGAATTTCTTGATGGCCCAAAGACGCACGATGCTCGAGTTCCACAGTAGGTGGCAAGCTTTTCCATACACTAGCCTTGTAGGGTGACATCCCAATTAGGGTTTTGAAAGCCGTTCTATATGCCCATAATGCGTCATCAAGTCTTAATGACCAATCTTTTTCTGTCGCCTCACGGTCTTTTCTAAGATGTGCTTTATTTCTCGATTGGAGATCTCAACTTGGCCACCGGTTTTGCGGATGATACGGTCGCCACTTTATGAGTGATGGAGTACTTTGTCAAAAGTGCTTTGAATGATTTGTTGCAAAAGTGGGTACCACCATCACTAATTATTGTTCGAGGGAATCCAAAGCGTGAAACAATGTTGCTCTTTAAAAATCCTATCACCACTTTATGATCATTGGTTCTGCATGGAATTGCCTCTACCCATTTCAAACATAGTCAACAAAGAACCAATATGTATTGATGGCCAAAAGATGGGGAAAGGGTCCCATGAAGTCGATACCCCATACATCAAAAATCTCAACCACTAAAATTGGATTTAGTGGCATCATGTTCCTTCGTAATGCTCGCCATTCGTTGACACCTATCACATGAAGAACAAAATGTGTAAGCATCTCGAAATATAGTTGGCCAATAGAAGCCACATTGTAGAACTTTAGTCCCCTGTTTTCTTAGCTACCAAAATGGCCTCCACAAGCTTGTTCATGGCGAACGAAAGGATGTTATGAAATTCATTCTCTGGGACACATCGTCGAATAATTTGATCTGCACAATACTTGAACAGATAGGGTCATCCTGCAAAAAAATTCTTTATTTCCGCAAAGAATTTGGCCTGTCTTGCTTGGTCCAATGCTCGAAGTTTACTCGTAACAAGATAATTAACGATATCAAAGATACCAAGGTAATACTTCCACACTCATTAATTGTTCATCCTGAAATGACTCATTCAATGTTAAGGGTTACGTGTTGATGTCAAAGTGGAGACGAGAGAGATGGTCACCACAACATTTTCGAACCTTTCTTATCTTTGAATTCCAAGTCAAACTCCCGCAAAAGTAACACCCAACGAATTAGTCTAGCTTTTGTATCTTTCTTTGTGAGAAGATATTTGAGCAAAGATGATCTCGTGAATACAATTATTTTACAACCAATGAGATAAGACCAAATTTTTCTAATGCAAACACTACTGCTAGCATTTCTTTTCAAAAGTAGTTGAATAGTTCAACTGTGCATCGTTTAATGTCATACTAGCATAGTAAATAACATGGGGAATTCGATCTACTCTTTGTCCTAATACTGCTCCTACTGCATAATCAGATGCATCACACATAAGCTCAAATGGTAAGCTCCAGTTTGGTGGCTGAATGATGGGTGATGACGTCAACAAATGCTTTAGCTTTTCAAATGCTACAAGACATAAATCATCAAAGATAAAATGTACATCCTTAGCAAGTAGATTGCATAAGGGTCTAGAAACTTTGCTAAAATCTTTAATGAAACGTCTATAAAAACCAAAGATGCCCAAGGAAAGATCTTACTTCTCTGATCATTTTTTTAGGTGGAGGAAGATTAGAAATGAGATCCACCTTGGCTTTGTCAACCTCGATACCTTTGCTCGAAATTATGTGACCAAGAACAATACCTTGATTTACCATAAAATGGCACTTCTCCCAATTTAAGACCAAATTCTTCTCTATACATCTCTGCAAAACTTGTGTTAGATGATGTAAACATTGATCAAATGAATCTCCAAAAACAGAAAAGTCATCCATAAAGACCTCAAGAAAACGTTCAACCATATCAGAAAAAATGCTTAACATACAACGTTGAAATGTAGCAGGTGCATTACATAATCCAAATGGCATCCTCCTATATGCAAAAGTGCCAAAAGGGCAAGTGAAAGTAGTTTTCTCTTGATCTTTTGGTGCTATGGGAATCTGATTGTATCCTGAGTAGCCATCTAGAAAGCAATAAAATTCATGGCCTGCTAATCTATCAAGCATTTGATCAATAAATGGTAAAGGAAAATGGTCTTTACGTGTGACAATTTAACTTTCTATAATCAATGCATACACGCCATCCTCGTAGTCACTCTAGTGGTATCAATTCATTATCGATTTGGTAACTCACTGTGACTCGACTTTTTTGGGACAACTTGCACAGACTGACCCATGAACTATCAGAAATGGGGTAAATGATACATGCATCTAATAGTTTAAGCACTTCCGTTCTAACAACTTCTTTCATATTAGGATTTAACCGACGTTGCATTTCCCTAGTAGATTTAGCATTTTCATCAAGGTGAATGTAATGCATGCGATCTCTTTGGGTTTATACCTTTTATGTCTGCTATGGTCCAACCTAATGCTCCTTTGTGCTCTTTTAAAACATCCAACAACTTACCTTTTTGCTCGTCATTTAGGGATGATGAGATGATTACCGGTAGAGTGCTTTCTTCTCCCAAGAACGCATATTCCAAAGTGTTGGGTAATGGTTTGAGCTCGAGTTTCGGTGGTGACTCTGATGATGGGATGAGTTTCTTCTCTGATGGTGCTAGTTGTTCAACTCTTGACTTCCATTTATTAGTGTTCAAGGATGGTGCTGAGTCAAGTAAGGCGTTGACCTCATCGACTGATCTGTCAACATCAAAATCCAAACCAAAGTGAGTTAAACATGTTTGTAAAGGGTCATCACTAAGGTTTGAAAGAAAAGTATCATCAACTAATGCTTCAATTAAATCCACATCCACAATTCCATCATCTGCATTGTGAGGTTGTTTGGCAATGTTGAAGATGTTGAGCTCCATGGTCATATTGCCAAAAGACAACTGCATGTTTCCAGTCCTGCATTGAATGTGAGCATCCGCAGTTGCCAAGAATGGTCGGCCTAGGATAATGGGGATGTGCTTCCTTGAATCCTGTATTGGTTGAGTGTCAATTACAATGAAATCAACAGGAAAATAAAACTTGTCTACCTGGATAAGCACGTCCTCCACAATACCACGAGGTATTTTCGTGGACCGATCTGCAAGTCAGAACACCACCGAGTTGGGTGTAATTCTCCCAATCCAAGTTTCACAAATACTGAGTAAGGCAAGAGATTAACACTAGCTCCTAAATCCAACAAAGCATTCTCAATTGTGTGGTTCCTTATACTACATGAAATAAATGGGGAGCCCTGGTCTTTACATTTTAGAGGAATTTTGTGTTGGAGTATAGAACTAACATTTTCAGTTAAAAATGCCTTTTTCTGAACATGAATGTTTCTCTTTTTAGTGCAAAGATCTTTAAGAAACTTGGCATAAGATGGAACTTGTTTTATTGCATCAAGTAAAGGGATGTTAACACTTACCTGTTTGAAGACTTCAAGAATCTCACCTGTGGATTTTCCCTTCTTTCCTTTAGCTAACCTCTGAGGGAATGGAGCTTTAGGAACGTACTCCCGTGGGTTGGTTTCTTCTTTCTCCTCCGGTGGTGAGTCTTCAACATTCACGGGTACAATTTGATTTTCTTTGGTCACCGGCATCTCCACTTTGTTGTCGACTTCTTTCCCTTTTCGCAAGGTCATGACAGCTTTGATCTCTCCATGCTGTTGTGGTGAACTGGTAGTTGCTTCATGCACTCCTTTAGGATTAGGCACTGGTTGACTTGGAAATTTACCTTTTTCAACAGTCATTGCCAAAGTTTGCACTGAAGAAGCAAGTTGTCCCACCATCTTTTCGAGGCTTGAAACTGATTGGGCTTGTGAGTTGAAGCCTGCTCTCATCTCATTCCGTAGTCCATCAATGGTGCGGTTCTGTTGCTCGATTGTAGATTGAGTAACATTCTTGAAATTCTGGAATGAATCTTCCCATGGTCTGGGTTGAGAGTAATTCTGGTTCTGATTGTATGATCTAAATGGTGGCTGAGAGGCTTGAGGAACTTGAGGAATTGGTTGCATTGGTGGAGCTGAGCCGTCCATTCTGTTGGAATCCTTGAGACCATGAAAAATTGGGGTGATCTCTCCATCCAGGATTATATGTGTTGGAGTATGGGTTGTAATTTGATGGCTTCCTCATGACACCGATGGCATTGGCTTGATCTGAATATGAGTCATGGTCATGTGGCTCTGTTGATTTAGCGAACGTCAAAGATGCTTGTTTGTCGAGAAAGGCCTTCCACCATCTCTTTGACTTCTTTGATTCCCGAACCAGACTCACCAATGTGAACCTCATTAACTCCTTTAATTCTTCTAGTATTCCTGAGAGATCGACTCCACTGTTGGGAATTATCTGCTTGTCATTGGAAGAAATCCCAAATCTCGATGCACTTTTGACATTAGCTCTCCTCCACTTGTCGCCATTAGCCATTCTTGCACATTTGGCAATAACCCCTCCAAGAAGTATTGGCATTGGTGCCATTTCTCGTACCCATGATGTGGACACTTCAAAAGTAGCCCATTAAATCGCTCCCATGCTTCGAAAAACTGCTCGTCTTCTCTTTGGGTGAATTTAGATTTCCTGCGAATAGCATTGGTTTTATGAACCTCGGGAAATATTTATTTAAAAATTTCGTTACCATTTGTTCCCATGTTGTAATGCTATTAGCGGTAATGTATTGAACCATGAACGAGCTCTATCCTTTAAAGAAAATGGGAATAGCCTAAGTTTAACGTCATCTTCTGAAAAATTCTCATATTTAAAAGTTTGACAAATTGTATGAAAATCATTCGGATGATTATACGGTCCTCATTTTCTAGGCCATAGAATGTTGGGAGACAATTTAGCACACTAGGTTTTAATTCAAAACTCCTAGCAGCTACATTTGGGTATCTAATGCATGATGTGCTCAAATTAGCTAAGGGACCAAGTAGTCCTTAAATGGCCTCTCTTGTGGTTCCTTTGTTGCAAATCCATTTCAGCTTTATCTATACGTGCAATGTGTTTGTGTGTGCGAAGTGTTCTTTTTTCTAATTCTAGGTCTATAGGTTCAAGATTAGGTGATAATGACCTACGACCATGCATGCAAATAAAGAAAATAAATTGAGAACAAAACAAATAAAAATAAAGAAAAAGGAGAAATTACAATACTAACCTTATTACATTATTACAAACCTTTCTATAAAAGCACATAAAAAAAAAATACGTGAAATAAAATAAATAAAATAAAAATAAATTAACAAGATAAATGAAAAATTACAAAGAAAAATAACTTGAAAATTAAATTGCAGAAATTTAAAGAAGAGAAAAGAAATTCTTACCTAAAATATAAATTCGCTTTTTTTTTTAATTGATTAAAAAAATACAAGGAAACAACTAAAATAATAATAATAATAACAATAACAATAATAATAATAATAAAATAAAATTATTTACAAAAATTAATTCTACAAATCAAAATACTTACCTCCCAAGAACGGCGCCAAAAACTTGTTGTGCAAATTTTGTTGAACTCATATGGCACTTGAATCTATTATAGAATAGATTAATGGTGTTGAGTGTCGATCCCACGAAGAGGTGGATTTTAATTGTGTGTAGAATTAATTATGTAAATGGGTGGTTGGATTTGTGTGTAAGTGATTTAGATGATGCTTTGAATTTAAATTGGATTGGCGAAAATAATTAAACCGAAACTATTGAGATAAAGCACTTGGGTATCCTGGATCCGTATCAACATGCACCACAAGCTAAATATTCCTTATTAATACCAATTAAATCATGAGGGGGGAATCCACACCTCATGAACCACGCTCTAATCAATATGGTGCTAAGGGCTTATCGTGCCAAATAATAATAACCTTATACTAGGGTGCCTTGAAACTAAAACAGGTGAACTGCCCACAAGATTATTATTATTTGTCGACAAAAAGTCAAAACCTCCACAGAAATTAGAGGGAAGAGAAAATAAATTTACCAAATAAAGCCCATGACACATGTTGAGACTTCACCTTCAACCCAAGCTTGAAAGAAAATTAGCTACTCATTATTGAACTAGGGGTAAAATGGGAATTTTATTAAAATACGTAGAAAATACAAGATGGAGAGAGAATTACAGAAAACTAAGCTCAAAAATGGATTCGGGGTGTCAAATTGGGGGAGAGGCCCTTTTTATAGATACATTGAGTGAATCATGGCCATCGGATTAAAAATAGTTTGGATGCACGAGGATTGCGCCCGTCATCGATGAACAGAATGCGGTTTGACCACGGGTTTGACCACGCGGTTTGAACAAGAACACGGTTTGCACACGGTTTGAACAAGAACGCTTCCTGCGATGCGAGCAATGATCGTGATATCCATGAAAAGATCAATACATGTGAATAGTGCCGTACGTGTGAACAGTGCCATTTTTCTTTTTATGCTCCTCTTAAGGTTTTCGACTGTCCTGAGTTCAAAAGTGACGTCCGTTTTGCTATCCGAAATTTCGTTCATTGTGAAATGATCATGATACCCCTAAAATACACAAAATACTTAATTAAAACAAAACATATATAATTAAATAACAAAGGACTTAAATAAATAAAATTAGAGATGTTAGTGAGATTTGAAGTGTAAAATGATGAATTTCTCCTTTATAAATATACACTTTCTAACACTCAACAGCAGTGAACCCATAACGAGAGTTCGACTTCGAAGGGCAGCATAAGAGTCACTTAACCCCATCAAGAATTGATAAACATGTTCTTGTTGTTGATATTCTTGAATTTCTTTAAGAGATCCGCAAGAACAATTTGGAATGGAAGTATAAGATGCAAGTTCATCCCAAAAGGTCTTTAATTTTGTATAGTAAACAGTTATGGATGACTGTTCTTGGAGAAGAGTGCATATAGCACGCTTGATTTGAAATATTCTAGCAAGATTTCCTTGAGAAAAACAATTGTAGAGATCATCTCAAACTTTTTTAGCTGTATCAGCATAAATAACACTATTAGCAATATCAGAAGATATATAATTCAATAGCCAAGATAATACCATATCATTACAATGTTCCCATTCTGCAGCCTCAGCGCCCTCTGGTTTTAGGATGGTTTCGTTGACAAATCCCATTTTATTTTTGGCTGACAAAGCCATTCGGATTGCTCGACGCCAAGTGGGATAGTTATCACCGGTTAAGAGTTGAGATACTAGTACAGTGCCGGGATTATCAGAGGGATGAAGATAATATGGAGAAGTATGATTTTGAGTGACCAATCCAGCGGATGTACTCGGATCAATTCCAAGGCTGGATTTAATACTCATGATGAGGAGAGTAATCAGTGCTCTGATACCATATAAAAGAAATTAGAAGAAGAAGAATTCATGAAAGAAATGATTTTTGTATATATCTTTCACTATTTGCAAGTACATATTTATAGTGCAGAATTGAAGATAAAAAAAGGAAAGAGTACAGGAGTTACGCATTTGTTATAGTAACTTCGTTAAACACGTGATGTGCCAAATTTAAGTGCACAAGTTATGCTTCTAACGGATAAAAGACAGCCTACAATTTTGCCAATAATCTTGGGCTGATTGCCAGTGATCATGGCTGAACCAATTCCGATACTGTTTTTGTTCTTATTCTTCATTTATTTGAGAACATTGGATATTATTGTTGGTCTCTATATTTCAAGATCTGTGTGATGGTGAGATCAGTTTTGCACTTAAAAATAATAATAATAATAATAATAATAATAATAATAATAATAATAATAATAATAATAATAATAAATAACAGAGAAGCCGCACATGCAGTGTTGATAGTGATGGTACAAACTAGAAAGGGGTTTATTCTGAGTCCATTCCTTACAACGTTGTTGAAGATCTGCCTGCACCACTAAGGCAAACCTTCTGCATTGCTGGTGCCATTTTTCCTGAAATACAATGCAGCGACCTGTAACTCTCTAATTGCAAAGAGTCCCAGCGGCCAGCTCAGAACTCAAAAATAAATCATTCACTCCTGTCTGGGCTCGGAATTGCCAATCAACTGGACTGGGCTTGACTTCTAAAAACTTGTCAACCTGGCCCATAACTTCAAATGGAATTGGAGTAGGCTCCGCTCTCTGTCACCCTATAAAATTCTTCTTAAAATCCATTTTTAATTGAAATTACCTAACAGCCTAAAACAAATTGATTCATTTCTTATTTTGAATGGAAACTTGATTAAACATTTAGATAAATTATTCTTATAAAAAATTTTGTGCATCCACCCATTTTATAATTTTTATATTTTATATTTTAATTGAAAAATAATTTTTTTGATGAAAATTAAAAGAATTTAGAGTTACGAAGATATAAATTATACAATAATAAGAAAAAAATGTATAAGATAAATTTAAATTTTTAATATGTTTATGCAATTTAAAAAGAAATATTGTTTTAGGGTAGAAATTTATGGGAAGATGATTAACTTTAATATATGAACTTATATTTTATTAACTAAATTGAGGATATTTTTGAAAATAAGTTCAAAAGGAAAGTTATAAAGTTCCATCCACGAAAATATGCCAATAAATCGATCCCAGACAAGCTGAATTTATTTCTTCCGAAGTTTTGGTAAGCTAAGGCAAAGAATCAAGTAGAAAAATGGGCAGCGTTTGGTTATGTGGGGGTGCGATTTTAAATGATCAGAAGGTGGCCATACTGTTGGTAGGGTTTTGGACCACACTAAACATAAAAAGCTGAGTTTCGATTGTACCCAATTTCGATAAATTTAAAATAATAATAACAGTGGTAAAGCTTTCCTTTCCGCTGAAAGAAATCGTTTTCACACTATCGGTGATTCCTAACCTAAGCGGGGTTTTATTTATTTATTTTTTCAACAAACAAAAACAAAATATTAGAACCAAAGTGAAGCATTAATATATGTGAATTGTCATTGACGGCCACTGATGTTTGCGTCAGTGAGGAAATTGCTTTTTGCAGGCCCACGACTGACAGGACTAAGTGCAGTATCACGTGCCCAGTCTGGATTGGCCTTTCAACTTAGAAGAAGCATTAGACGGTCCAATTGGGGCGCAGCTCCCCAAACGAGTCCCTAATTCTGCAATGTAATTGAGCACTAAATTAATAATTAAAATTCTTTTAAATTTTTATTTTATTTTATTTATTTAACAACTATCAATTTAATACTTATTAACGAAAATTCATCGTATCACCGAATCATTATCGTAGAAATTGTAACCTTTGAAACCTAATTAGGGGAGGTGGAAATTTAGTTCTCGTGCCGTCATGGGCAGCCTTTGAGACCAAACAGTCGAAGTATGAACTTTGCATGTGCAAGTCACCAAATTATGGCAGGTGGCATTTATTGCGCTGCAGCTCTGGCACTTGTCCTACAGCTACACTTGCACTTGATGCTCTTCAAATTGAATGCATCATTCTCTTGTATTGCTGATTGTTTATTTTTTGGTCAAACTCCCATGGTTGACTATCAGCAGTTTCGTTTCTCTGTACATTGCCGTGCATAGATGTGATGGGTGTTCGGTCGAGATCGTCTAATCAGAACCGCTCTTATGGATGCCTCAGCCTCAGCCTCAGCCTCAGCGGTGATGATCAAATCATTGTCTGAAAAGAACTTGATCCGACGGTGTGGAAACTTCAAGAAATTTTACAGGAAATTAGCCTTGATTATTCAATGTATAAACCCCATTGGATGAGTATTGATTTTTTTTCACATGCTGTCTTCCCAACCCATTACCGAGTAAAATGTTGTGGGTATTTTGTTACCATCAACCAATTCCACACACACTCATTATATACATATATGTGTATATATGTATATGTGTGTATAAATATACATATACATATATGTATATATATTTGTTTTTAACTATAGATATACTCATTTTTTTAATGCAAATATATTATTAAACTATATAGTTTAACAGCGTATTTATTAGGGGTGGGTATGGATTGGGTTGGACTGAGTTTGCGAAAATCCAATCTAACCCATTATTGAATGGGTTAAGATAAACTCAACATAACCTAATTAAATAAACATATTCAATCAACTACTTGGGTTTAGCCCAAGTGGCCAGAACCCCTCCCTCACAAATGTGAGGGAAGGAGTTCGAGTCCCCGCAGATGCATTGCAATTTAAATTTCCTTCCTTCAACCTCGGCCCGAGGCAGGTGTGAAGCGCAGCTTTTCTCCTGGGAGGAGTTGGCGTCCTCGAATATTTGAGAGGTTAAAAATCTGAGCGGTCTTGTGCTCGAATTGATGTAAACGGCTCGAATATTTGAGAGGGGTAAAAATCGGCGGTCTTATCGAATTGATGTAAACGGTCCGATAAATCGAAATGGCGGTGCCATTATTGAATGTGTTAAGATAAACTCAACATAACCTAATTAAATAAACATATTCAATCCAATCCAACCCAACCCTTAAATTATTAGGTTAGGTTGATTGAGTGGAAGATTTAAAGTCAAATTAATATTAAAAAATAAATAAAGAAAAATATATGAAAGTTGAGATAAAACTTATTGAAATCAAATATAAAAATATTATATTATGAAAATTCTATTCATTATCTGGTATTTGATAAAGAAAACTAAAAGAAAATATAATGAACAAAATAGAAAAGTACCTTAATTGATTGAAAATTAGGATTTAAGAGTGATTTTAGTTTTAGAATTAAAGTCTAGAGCAGTAGATACAAGAAAAAAAAATCTCTTTTATAAAAAAATAAAAAGAGGATAAAAATATAGATTAGCCGTCTAATTTTTAGGATTTTACAATTAAAAATTATCTTCTTTTTTTCTTCTTATTATTATTATTATTTATGTGGGGTGGGTTGGGTTGGGTTACATGTATTCATCATAATTGATCCAACCCAACCCAATTGTTGATTGGGTTCAAAAAAATTGACTTAATTAACCTATAATAATCCACTCAACCCATCAAAATTAAATTGGGTTGAATTGAGTTTGCACACCCCTAGTATCTGTATTAAAAAAAAAGGGCGCCCGTGCTAAAAAAAAATGGTTTGATGCACAATATCTCACGCACTCTCTCTTCTCTCTCTCTCTCTCTCTCTCTCTTGTTATTTGTCATAACAATATTGATAGTTTGCATTACAAGTATGTATTCAATACATACTTGGCTAAATACACTAAGTTATACAATAAGTGAAAAACGATAGTTTTATTATTTATAAAGGAAAACAGAATTGATGTAATTCATAGATGTTCCAACATAACAACACCCCTAATAATTTTCGGTATTTTCATAACTTCTCCCTTAAAATAAAAGCACTAAAAATCCTTTTCAAGAATATAACAACTTTCATTTTAAAAATCACTAACTCTTCGGTGTAGAAATGAGTGATACACCAACTCCTGTGTAAAAAAATGGGGCTTGCAAGATATTACAGCCACGGTAATTTTGAAATTAAGCCAATACAACAAAGTTCCAAATATATACCTTAGGTGATATATAAAAAAAATTCCTCACCCTCACTGCGCAATAATGGATTCCCAACGCACACACTCTCTCTCTTTCTTTTTTATTTTATTGAAGATGGATATGGATATCTCTATAAGTAGAAGTATAATAAAAAAATTTACTGCTCTATTGAATCCAAGTCAAAACACACTAATTTGGTAATAAAAACATATTACTATGAATGTGATGCATGGCTGATATATAGTAAAAAATGGGTATTGATAGGCAGATAGGGGGAATAAAGGCGCGTAGGTGAGTATTGGTGGATTCTATGCCGCAAGTAGCCAAACAAATAAAATCTGGAGATAACTGATAACACGTGATTTTGGTAAGAGAGTTAAACTGAAAAAAATAAGACAGTCAAATAGAGGAGAGGCACGTGATCCTTTACAGCTGAGCAAAATCCTGCTAGATTTGGAAAGCTCATGAATGATGATAATCTATAGCTTCCTTCAAAAAGTTCAACCCATAGGATAAAGGGCCGGCTGCCCTGAAGCTCCCCACTCCCCCGTCCCCGAACAAAATCCAACCAGATCTCATTTGATCAGAAGATAGGGTTCCCTAAAGCACAGCAAAGTCTGACTAAAAATTTTGAGAGCAATCTTGTTATTGTGCCTTTAGGGTAGCGGACTTCAACCTTGAGGCCTCTCTTTTATATGGAACCCTTGTTTTGTTACAACCCGCCTACACCGGCAGGCAAGCAAGACTCCTTTTTGCTTAATTAATTCCCTCTTGATTTTATCACTTATGTCTATTTTATGTGGGTGTTAATTAGTTCAATAATTGAAAAGGGGGATTTAGACATTTAGTCATCATCAAACGATTCTTAAAAGAACTAATTCTATTTGTTATTGTCATTAATTATTAATATTGTTAAACACATCATGCGCTTAAAAATAAATAATAAATGAAGTACAAAACATACATCGAGGTGACCCTTTTAGTTTGGCTTTGGTCGTCGAGGTCACAGGCAACGAAAACGAGGAGCTACGATCATTAGGACGTGTTGTATTACTACGTGCTAAGGCCTGTAAAGGAGGCCAGACCTAAAATTAAAGGGGTGAAGTCAACACATTGTCATTGCACAAATAAATGAGAATGAAGGGAACATTGGGCATTTGATTTGAACAAGAATAACAATAAAACACGGAGCCACCTTGTGAATCAGCACCCAAAGCAAAGTGCCACGAGCCCGTAAGTGGAGAGTACCAAGTGGTGTGAAGGGCGACCCAGGTGGGCCCCACTTCACCTACGACAACTCCGGCTGGCCGATGGGCCCATGCGCTCCTCTGATTTTTTTTTTTTATTATTTTCTATTTATAATACAACTCATATTTGTTAGCTTTGATGATAGATAAACTGTTGTAGGATTAGTAGTAGCACATCATTATCATATTTAGAGGAATTTGTAGCAGGCATAACACAATACAAACAAGTTTCACTTTGGTTGTTTAAATGTAATGTGAACGTATAATACGAAACTCTTCGTTCAACTAAAGAGCCACCGCCCCCCCCAACAAAACACAAACCACAGCAGAAATCAGAATCCACCGGTACAACAAAAAGTCCCAGAAACAAAAAAAAAAAAATCACCTCTTATCACCAATACGAAACTCAGGATATATATATATATATATATATAGATATAATAAGTTCGATAGCTGCTGCTGTTTCTGCCTCTGCTCATTTCTGTTACAAAGACTGAAATCTTTCTTCGCAAGCAAAATGGATTGCTGGTCTTCTTCTTTCACTGTTGATGACGAGTTTGAGAAGCTCGTTCTCCGAATGAACCCTCCAAGGTATTTCGTTTGATTGTCTTTAGTGTTAGTTATTTGGGGAGTCCATTTTCCCAACTGGGGCTCGTTTGTTTTCTTGAAATTCCTATTTTTCTTTAGCTGAAATGGTGGTGTTTGAAAGGTTTTGACTTTAGGATTTATGATTTTAATTTCTTGTTGATGTGGGATACTTGCAGGGTTACTGTTGATAATACCTATAGCAGGGAAGCCACTTTGATTAAGGTGTTTGATTGAATTATATTGGATTTCTTTTTTCTTTTTCTTTTTTGTCTTTTTTTTGGGTTTTAGTACGAACAATTCTTGAGAATATGTTGTAAAGTTTCTTTCTTGGAATTTTTTTTCCTTTTCAGGTTGATAGTGCTAACAAGCGTGGGAGTTTGTTGGAGGTTGTTCAGGTTTTGAATGATTTGGATCTTATAATTCGTCGAGCTTACATTTCTTCGGATGGGGAATGGTTCATGGATGGTTAGCTTTTGATTCTCAAAAGGCTTTACTTTGTGTATTTTGTTCTTTAGTTGTATGCTTTGTGATTGATTTTCTTGTTCTCTATACTCCTTTGCAGTGTTTCATGTAACAGATCAGAATGGGAATAAGCTTTCTGAGGATGATGTGTCTGAAAGAATTCAACAGGTAGATCTGTAACACCATTCTCCATTTTCACTTTTGATTTCTCTTAAATTTGGAAAATAATTGTGTGGAGATCCAATGGTGCATTGGAATTGAGAGATGGATTTTCAGTTGATTTTTATTTTTTATTTTGTTAGACACTCTGTCAGAGTATATTACATTGGTTCTAATCATTTTCTGCAATTATTATGGAATCAATTGTTGTATAGTTTTTGTATGGTGTTACTATAAACCTTTCCTACCTAATTTTTCAAATGAACCCTAGAAATAGTCATGATTCTGATAAATTCATCCTAGAAAATATAATTCAAATTGTTCTAACTTCTGAGTTCATGATGACTCTTCTCCTTCAAAGAAAAGGAAAAATAAAAAGAAATTCATTAATAGGGTACAAAACAGTATCAATAAATTTTCGTTGGATTTTAGATGTCATGGAAGGAACACAGTTTGTCCAATTGTTGATAGGTACAAATAAGGTAATAAAAGAAGTCATGTTAGACGTATTTGGTAGTAGGCTTCAATGTCTCGCTAGCAAGGTCTCGAACTTCAATTGCATTCCTTAATTAAGGACCTGAATGAGAGATAATAAAAAGACCTGACTAAGTTGAAGCAATGTTTGCTGTTTAATTGCACTACAATTAATTAGCTTCATTTGGTGTGGACCCATAAGCATTCAAAGTCATGTTAACCATTAAATTTACATGTGTGTGCAGTCACT
Source organism: Atalantia buxifolia (assembly GCA_030444775.1). NCBI lineage: Eukaryota > Viridiplantae > Streptophyta > Magnoliopsida > Sapindales > Rutaceae > Atalantia > Atalantia buxifolia. Next base: position 22,401,213 of record CM059837.1, on the reverse strand, counting down.
GGGACCAAGGGCTCGTAGCTTTCGGTCCTTAAGAAGGTCTGTGGGTGTCCAAGCTGCCCCGGAGCACACAACTATTGAATTGACAGGAAGAGACCGACCAGGTTTACTTTCAGAGGTGTTTGCTGTTCTTTCTGACCTCAAATGTAATGTGATGGGCGCAGAAGTCTGGACCCATAATTCAAGAATGGCATCAGTTGTTTATATTACCAATGAAGCTACTGGATTGCCGATTGATGATCCTGATACACTTGCTAAGATCAAACAGCTTCTTTTATATGTTCTGAAAGGTGACAGAGATAAGCGGAGTGCCAATACTGCTGTTTCTGTGGATTCCACCCACAAGGAAAGGAGGCTGCATCAAATGATGTATGCTGATCGTGATTATGATATGAATTATGCAGAAAGTGGGTCAGCAAGTGGTCGATCCAAACCTCTTGTAACTGTAGAACATTGTACGGATAAGGGATACACTGTTGTGAACTTAAGGTGCCCTGACCGGCCTAAATTACTCTTTGATGCAGTATGCACATTGACAGATATGCAATATGTGGTATACCATGCAACTGTCATAGCTGAAAGTCCAGAGGCTTATCAGGTCAGTCCGTAAAATCTCAAGTTGCTCTTTTCGATTGCTGGTTGACTCAGTTTATTTTCATTTGAATTAAAACTTTGGTTCTGGTTCCCCTAGTATTCAGTAGTGAGCTGAATCATTGAGAATTAGCATTTGGTATCTGTTTCGTGGTGTCTTATACTTTCTGTCTGCTTTCCAACTTGTTTAACAGGAGTATTATATTAGGCATGTAGATGGGAACCCTATTAGTTCTGAAGCAGAGAGACAGAGGGTAATTAATTGCTTGGAAGCTGCAATTAAGCGGCGAACTTCCGAGGTAAAAACAAGGGAACCTTTGCTTTTTTATTTTAGTTTCAGTTGATTCATGTTTTTGATGTCATTGCTTGTCTGTTAAACAGGGCATAAGCTTGGAACTTTGTTGTGAAGACAGAGTTGGCCTTTTGTCTGATGTGACACGGATATTTAGAGAAAATGGTCTTTCAGTGACTCGAGCTGAGGTTACGACCAGGGGTTCCCAAGCTGTGAATGTTTTCTATGTGGTTGATGCATCAGGAAATCCAGTGAAGAGTGAAACAATTGAATCAGTTCGTAAGGAGATTGGCCTGACAATACTTCGTGTGAAGGATGATGCTTACTCAAAATCTCCTTCGCAGGAAAGTGGAAGATTCTCTCTGGGAAATCTCTTCAGATCAAGATCTGAGAAGTTCCTTTACAACTTGGGTTTGATCAAGTCATGTTCTTGAGAAGTTCGCTAAGTGAACCTGATCTCATTCAGAACCTGTGCATAGGTTGGTTTAGACTGCCTTTAGTCGCCGGATGTGACTTGGAATCCAATTGCGTAGCCTTTAGGTCAATCCCTTGTTGATCTTGGGTTTGACCCTTAAACTTGCTTCAACTTGTAAAGCTTCATGTATATAGATTTTAGCCTTTGCATCTTTATCTTGAAGGATATTGTAAATACTTTGCATTCCCTACTCTTCAACTCCTGTAGAATCTTATTTTCAGATTATTTCTTATTTGTAGCTTTCTAAATACTCATAGGCATACAGACAACAAGAAGATAAAGGAAATGCGGGCGAGATGCCCATAATTTGCATAGGGATTAAGATTCCCTAAGCATATGAGCTATGAAAGAAATATGACGGGTTCCAGGGGCACAGGAACCTTTTGAACCGGAGAAAATGATGTGAAGGTCCTTTTCGAGTTATGCCTCTGATGGGTGGATGGACAATCTGTAACAACACCAGAATTTGTCACGATTTCAAATTGTGGAAAAGTTTGCGTGTAAGAATGTCACGGTAAGCTTTTACTATGGCCTATTGGCCTTAGTGTTATAATTTCTCTGTGCCTGATGTGTATGGCAATGGGAAGTATCTGCCATGTGACGCCTCAGCCTCCATAAATAGCCATGGTTGATTATTGCGTACCAGATGACTTGACACTTGCCAGCAGCATGGCAGACAGAATCGGGTTTGATTTGCTTCCATAAACTGCACCAACCGCGACATTTGAGTTTTTGGCAGCCTACTATTACAATATAATATAATACATTGTTTTCAGAAATCTGCTACGAGGTGATGATCATTCTAATATTTTAATCAAGCCGTCTAGATTGACTGATTGCAAATATTGATTTAAAAAGTGCTTGGTGACAATAAAGGGGTTAGGCTCCGACCTGGGAGTGAATTTTCAACCAGATTCGGAAAAAAAAAAAAAATCACATGTTTCGGGTCAGGACATTTCTTCATGTGCTCGAGTTAGGTGAAAATCACTAAAATACACAGGCAGACAGTAAATCTCATCAAACTACTCTCTCCTCAATTCATCATATAGCATTAAAAACGTGGGAACGTTTCAGCAGAAAGAACAATCATTAAACAAGAAAATAAACAAATAAATGTGGATATTCATTTTTTTTCTTCTTTTTGAAACTGATAATAAATAAATAAATAAATATTGAAATAGTGAGATATGAATCGGGAAGGTGACAAGAAAGAACATCAAATGCAAAATCATTGCAAATAATTAATTAAACAAGCGGGCAATTTGTAGGCCAATGATGATGACAAATAGCAATAATTAACTAACAATGATAATATAATGATAACTTTTTTTTTTTTTTGGGGACAAAATGAATCCAAAAAAATCAGGACATGTTCACCGACAGAATCTTAACGGGGTTAAAAGTGCCGACGTGCAATTCAACGCGCCCCAATGACCCGTCGTTTTCCAATCTCTCTATCGTTTTTGCGCCCGCTGTACACGTGGCGAGACAGGGATCACATATTGAAAGAGCCGCCAGCACAGGCTGGGACCACGGCAGCAGGGGCGAGAAATAAGTGGGGCTCACTTTCGATGCCCCGTCATCCGTCAGATGGAATCCCACATCGGAGCACGTGCGACGTTGAATTTTCACACAAATGTTGGATAACCAGGTCCATCTTATCATCATTGTTTCGCTGCGCATTACGTAAGTATACAGGAATGGGATGCCTTCGCCGTGTTTTGTTACCATGACAGTACGGCTTAAAGGGACGTGGAATTGTTCCGTCATGATTTTGTCTCTGTGCCCTTTTCATAACAAAACGCACCGTTTCAGTCATCCCATACTACTCTTGATTTTTATCTTTGTATTAGTTGGTTTTCATGGCCTTCATGCCCCTCGACATAGATTGATTAAGTAGCAGGGGAGGGTGCCACATCAGTCACGGTCATGTACGAGAGCATATTTTTAAATTTTATGGGCGTATCCCGGTTCGCGTGGACCACTTAGTCAGTTGTCACGGCCGCATCGTAGCATATTCAAAATTTCGGGACCAAATATTTTTTACAACCGGGAACTGACACTTATTACATCTCATAATTTATTTCATAAGAAATGACTTGTCCACCCCTCAAAAGCCGTTAACCAATCAGAGTCAATGCCCTCGTTAACTTCACGGTTTCTCAAGCCTCATCCAAATCTCGGATGTGAATTTGTAGCTAAATAATTTTTGGGTGAAGCTGACAATACAAGTGACAATATTGTGCTACAAGTGCTTTTTCCCCTAGAAAATCACCTATTCCAAACAATAAATATCGAGATGATTCTTGATTTTGCACTTGTAGTGTGGATTATTCATTGCCCAAGCGAAAGGGTGGAAAATGGAAGTGGATCGGAAGACCCCAACTTGGCGTGCAAGTGGAACAAATACAATGGCGTGCTCCCACTTGGACTTTGCAGCTGAAACTTTCACTGCCACAATTTATTTGAAGTGGAAAATGATATTCGCCTGCCTTCATCTCCTATCTATCTGGTAAGTTTTGCTTTGTTTCACACAACTCAATTCATTTCCCAATAACCTGTTCAGGCCCATTAAATTCTATAATTATCACTTTTCAGCCCTTATCCCTTTCAGATAATTTAACCCAAGCTAAAGTTTCAGCTAGATTTGGGCCACACATTTGCAAGTAGCCACTGCCCATGTCATATGCATTCCGTACGCTGCCACTTAAAAACTCTATCTAATCTTAATGCCACTACAATAATTATAGAGCTCTCCATGCGTCCGTGAAATTCAAAATCATGCATCACACAATCTGATAAAGGATCTGCTAAAAATTACAGCAAGCTTCACTTCAGTTCATGGTACAAATCAACAGCATGAAATTCCACTCTTGCTATAACTCCAAGTATTTAAGCTTCTGCCACTGGGCTGTTGCCCTCACAAGCTTGAGGGCAGCGGTTTAAGCCCCCACAAAAGTATTGTCGGGGCTAAACATTTATAAAAAATTCTTCTCCCTCGCGAATGCGAGTGGAGTAGGGACATCCCTGCTCGGTGAGGATCATTTGTCTGGGCATGTATTCTATAAAATTTAATGTAATGCATAAGTCTCAATTATATATACCTGATTGTAAATATCAGTGACATGTCTATTATAAGAGCAGTTGTAAATATCTGCGTAATGCAGTAATCTGGTGCGTAACCAGTATTCCCAAAAAAAAAAAAGTATTTAAGCTTCTATGCTGAAATTAGGGACTGAAATAACTACCAAATAGGTAAGAGATAACTCATTCAACAAAAGCCTGCTAACCTTGGCAAACTGGTCCAAAATTTAAAAAGAGCAGCAAAAGAACTAGAATTGACCAGCTCAGGCTTCAGACATTGGAAGCTCACCGCAATCACTAATGACCACCTTCTTTCCAGGACGGTCACCCCTGTCAGTTTCCTGTGACTCAATAAGCTTAACAACATCCATGCCCTCCAAAACTTGCCCAAAGACAACATGCCTCTGATCTAGCCATGGTGTCTTCCATTTGCCAAAAGAAGAGAAAACACATCAGTGTCATCCGTTGACCAGTGAAAATTACTCACACAAACACAATGTCAAAAAACTTGTTCAAATCATCCAGTTAAATGACAATCTGAAGGTGCTTCCACCATCATAATACAACTTAAGTAGTCAAATTCATGACAGACACAAAAGAAAATGGTAAGTTTCATTTTTACTTTTTGAAGCTAAAGTAAATGGTAGTTAATTGGACAGAAATTTAACCATGGTCCAGTGCTGGTAAAGTCACTTAAAACATGATGACATTCTTAAGAATGTGGACCAGTACACATGACATTTAAATTCATCACAATGTAAGCCATTGTTTCAAATGAAAGCTACTTCTAATCCTATGCAAGGGAGTCTTCCAGAAAGTTTGTTAATTTAGACAATGGAAGAATCTTAACATACATGACAAGATCAAGTTTGACACCAATTATTCAACAGGCAAAGGAGGCAATGTCCACGTCCTCAAAACTTGCCCAGAGACAATGTTGTCCAATACAGTAAGAAAGATGACCAGTCAGAGATCAAAAGAATCAATGAATTATCTTTTTTCTTCTCTTTCACTAGGCTGAAACGGGAAGCATTTTCAGCCTATTTTCAACAAAAAATTCGTCTAAGCAGAAAATAAAATGCTACAGTTCCATTAAATGTGAAATATAAGTATCTCCAAAAAATTAACTGTAACTTTTCCTTCTACAAGCAAAGGCATTTGTTTGTACCTTGACAGTGCAAATGAAAAATTGGCTGCCATTAGTGTTGGGACCTGCATTTGCCATACTAACTACTCCTGGTCCAATATGCGACACTGCAAGACATTTTACATTTCAGAACCACACACGCTAATATAATGGTAGATATATGATAAAAATAGTTTAACAACAAAACAAAATTGACCATAACAAGAAATCTTGAAGCACCCATCAGTATTCCCCTCTGAAATTATATATACTTGTTTAATCAACATGAGGTGAATGGCATAATTTTTCAATCAAATAGAAAAATTACAATTAAACATTGTCCTTATCAATTAGCTTCTCATCCACGCCCCACCCACTCAAAAGGCATATATAGAGGTTCTCTTGAGATGCAACAGCTACAGCCTACAGGAACAACTTACATTTGAAGTTCTCATCTTTGAATGTGCGGCCGTATATACTTTTACCTCCAGTTCCCTACAAAAAGAGGCTAAGTAAATAAAATTTAGTTGAACAATATGCCAAATCAAGCATATCTGAGAACTAATCTATTACAGTGACTGAACTGAAGGGGGAAAAAAATAGTTGTAAAGGTTTAAAACATGCTTAGAGTTGATAAACCATAAACATATCTGTAGGCATATAGATCAATTATATTATATTGCCAATCATAGGACAGGGAAATTGATAAAAGCTTGAGGACCCGGAAACAGCTGGACAGAAAGAAAAAGCTCCAGGTCCTAACAAATCTATTGAGAACATCAAAGATGAGCTTAAAACACAAACAGATGTTTTCAGTAGTTTTTTAACACAACAACATTTCTTTCTGTTCTTTCTTTTCTTTCTGTTTTGGCCCTACAGAGTCAACTTGAAACAAAGCTAACAGATCCTGCTCGTGCTGATATATTTAGCTTGTCACACACTTCACACCAGATGAGAGATCTATTCAAGCTGAGATCTGTCCAGATACCAAGTAGCTCTGGTAGTAGCTTTCAATGAGAGTGTAATACAAAGGGAAGCAACAACAGCTGTCCTTATTAAAGGTTTCTACATTCATGACTAACTCTTGCTGCCTTTCATTTCAGATAATTCAAAATTTGCAAAAGGAAGAGAACAAAGGCAGCATGTCTCTTACACTGCTAAAATAAATAAATAAATAAATCTTGCTATGAAGCCATTAATAGCTCCATGTGGTAACCTAGCCAGAGAAGCATGTGACTTCTCAATTCAATTAATTAGTTCATAAATAAATTCTTAAAGAGGCAAATAGCTGCAATAGCTACACTAAACAATTAACAAGATACTGAAGTATCTAAAAGTTTGTGAAAGCACATACATTGCCTTTATCAAAGTCTCCTCCTTGGATCATGAAATCTTTGATAACACGATGGAACGTGGAACCTTTGTAACCAAAGCCCTTCTCTCCTGGTCAGATACAAAATTGATATCAATTATAACAGACTCCAAAACTAGATCAATCAAACAAAAAATGGAAACAAGAACATCATATTAGTGATTGATATTAAAGTGAAAAAGCTAATAAGAAAACCTGTGCATAAAGCACGGAAGTTCTCTGCCGTTTGGGGCACATCATCACCGTACAACCCAATCACGATTCTGCCAGCAAGCTTTCCTACTGGATTCCCAATGCTCACATCGAAATAAACTTTATTGGTAACTTTCGATTGTAAATCAGCTACCTGAAATTAAGACAGAAAGGTACTATCCCATTGGAAACCATACTAGAGCTACCATATCTTAGCGTAAGAAGCAGTTGGCTGCTTCCATTATATGCCATTTCTCAACAAGATGTATAAAGTCACCTTCATTTCATAGACATTCAAATTCAAATGAAATTGCTAACCTCAGCACTGGCCCGAACAAGGCTACGTGTACCGATTTTCCTGGTGGGAAAATGAGTGAGAGGAGGAACGGGAGTCAACGGACGGGAGAAGAAGCTGGAGCAGGATGATGAAGCATTTGATAGGAATGAAGAAGATTTTCTGGGTATCTCGATTGCATTACGCGAGGGACTGAGAGCTTTGTTCAATTGAAGTGGGCCTGAGACCGAACCTACATTTATCTGCCAAAAACAAACAAAAAATGAACAAATCAAAATTTGACCCAGAAGGACAAAGGATTGCATGGAGATGAGGAAGTACCTGAGCTGCAAATGAAGCCGCTGCCGCCATTGATGGAATGGACAAGTGCCTCAGAGTCGGTGTGTTGAGAGATTCAGATAAAAGATTGTTACTACCGATAGATAAGAACTAAGAAGTGTGGGTTTTTGGTGGGTTTGGTTTTGGTAGCATAAAAAATTCGAGTGAAGTTACGAGGACCTAATTGCACTGATACACATTCATACTTCAAAAATTATCTAAATACCCTAAAATCAGAATTTTCTCAAATTTACATGAATACCCTTTAAAAGCCGATAGGAAATTACACTTCTCTCCTCGTTTTAAAACGCTTCAACTCACTCAACCGGCATCAACTCTACTCAAACAAACAAACATTCATAATTCCCTCCTCAGCTGCAATTACCTCGCAATTCCCTCAATTACCTCTACCCAAACAAACAAACACTCATCCTTCATTTTCATACATACTGAATCGAATATCAACCAGCATTACCTCTGTAATTCCCTCAGCGACATCACCTCTATTCAAACAAACACTCATTCTCCATACATGCTAAATCAAACACCAGCAAACTAAGCTTGAGAAGGGGAAGCTGCCACAACTGAGAAAGAAAAGCGTTGTTCGTTGCTACATAATCGCCGGCGAGAGCTGATCATTTACTGCAAAATTACCAGAATATAACTACTTGAGGTAAGTAATTCTCTGTAATTAGTTTTCTTATTTATATTTAAGGAAAAAACAAAAAATTAGGGTTTTATATTGAAAAAATAGATTAATTAGTTGTGGGTCTCTCATAACATATTTGAAAACAAATTTCTAGTTGTTTTGCTGCATGCAAATTGTGAAAAATTGATGGATTGTGCCGATTATGTTTTGGTCATGTAACACACAATTTGGTCGTGTAAGGCTATGTAAGATTCAACGTTGTGTATTACACGACTGTCATGTATTGCACGATTACACGACCGTCATGTATTACATGATTACACGACCTTCATGAATTGCACAATTACACGACCTTCATGAATTGCACAATTACACAACCTTCATGAATTGGAGAAGATTTTATGGTATGATTCGCACCCTGAAACTACCCAAAAAAATAAAGTTTGGACAGTTCTGCGTGCAGAAAATACCCCACAACAAGAATCTCAGTGAGTAAAACCAAATTTTCAGATTTTCTACTAAACTGTTATAGTAATATAGTCAGTATGTAGTTGACTGTTTGTTAAAATTTTCATTGCTGGTGGTGAAATGAAGTTATTACTTAGAGAGATCTAAAATTTCTGATAAATGATTTTTTTTATATGCAGGCAACCCTCATGTACGCATGTATGCTTGGACAGAGGAAGAAAGCACTTTCAAGATTAAAAAAAAAAATTTTTAAATGACTGTAATATGTTTAGGGTTGATGTTCATTAGTGTATCCTATCTGAATATTATAAAATTTGTGTACTTATAACTTTATTTATTTATACTAATGAATCTACTCATTTCTCGAACTATCCAATGTGCAAATTTAAATTTTTTGCTGCAATTTATATCATAACTGTGAGTACATATTATATCACATAAAATATCATATATTTAACTATTACTAAGAAATGTCTACATGCTTGCCTATACCTAGTACTTAAAAATTGACTAAAAAAAACTTTTAAAATGAAATCACTTCTTTTTTTCTAATAATGTTCATTGACACTTTCTACACAGCAACAAATATAAATTCTTAACACAAATTAAGTCTTTAAAGAACTAAATTATTTTAATAAATAATCAAAAAAGTCATATAATACGTAAAGGTCGTGTAAATACTTAATACATGAAGGTCTTACAATACATGACAGTCTTGTAATGCATAAAGTTGTGTAATACATGGAGGTCTATAATACACAATTAACCGTTACAGTTTTCAAGCATAACATGTCCAACTTAAAATTCTGTAAATCATATTATTTAAGTTTGGTTAGCCGTAGGGCCATGTTCTTGCTCTGAAAGTGGAATTGATGCGGTGCATGTTAGTCGATTATGTCCCCTCAATCCGCACCTACCACACTTACGGTGCACGATGTCTTCCCATCGAGAAGGTATTCTATTAGTTCGCGGTCGCCCTACGTCTCGTTTTTTCACAGGCGGTGATAACATATATGCACGCGCCTCTTCTGAAACATCCCATTCTTCTTGTGCACCCACAGGATAAATGCTCTCTGCATATGCTGTAATCCATATATTGACAGAATAATAATGAGAACATAAATCATAAACAGAATAGTTACGCATATGCTTACATACAGCCACCACATGTTCACAAGGAAGTTGGTCAATTTGAAATTCATTGCAACTGCAAGTCTTTTTGTAGCACGTTAACATGGCCATCAAGGTCACCATCCTTAACTATAAACTCATGGAAATTAATCTGTATTACTGGATATGTGTGTGATTTTTCCAATTTCCCTTTCAACTGTTTCTCAGCCCAAGTAGTCATTGGAGTACATGCATCCATTGCCAAATCTCGCCTCTTTGCAAACCATTCTTGCAATTTGTCAATGATAGAATCCATTAACTTATGAATAGGCAAGCTTCGTGCTTCTTTTAAGACAGAATTCATACTTTCTGCACAACCTACACGACTATATTACTTACACGACTTACACGACTATATTACTTACACGACTTACACGACTAAATTATTTCCATGACCTAAACGACTTACACGACTATTTTATTTCCATGACCTACACGACTTACACGACTATATTACTTACACGACTTACACGACTATATTACTTACACGACTTACACGATTATATTACTTACACGACCTACATGACTACATGACCTACATGCCTAACTACATGACGTACGCAATGTCAAAAAGAATGCACGATGCGAATCATTTTCGCCATACATAAATTATATTGCTGAAAAAATAACTAAACAACCTACATTGCATATATTTCTACATATAAGAAAAAATGGTGAAAATAAATGAAAACAAAACATTATAATGTGAGAAAAATACCTAAATTTTTCTAAAAATTAAAAAACTTAAAACCCAACAACATTAACATACCTTATTGGGTTGTTGAATAAGCAATGCACCTCTTTTTAATTAAAGAAAGAGTGGGTGTTAAAGAAATGAATACATAATTGTATTTGTATAAGAAATTATGGGAGATTTTAAGATATTTTAGGGGATTTTGAGAGAATTCCGGTGGTAAGAAGAATTTGGGTGAAACAAATATGAAGACAATGAAGTTGAGTGGATTTGTGCATTCATTAAGGGTATTTCAGACTTTACTCACATTTGTTAGGGTATCCATGAAAACAAAAAAGGGAGGGGGTATTTAAACAATTTTGCAACTATTACAGGGTATTTAATCAAAAACCCCAGTTACGAGAGATGGGGGTGATCTTAAATGACATGTTTGCCCTCCTATACCAAAAAGGTAATTTCTTAATAGATGCTTATGAGATTTCTTTTATTGCTTATTTTTTTAATTTTTATTGAAAGTCGATTTTTTTTAACAAAAAGTAATTTTAGATAATAAAAATAAAACTTTATTTATTTACGAAAAGTCCCCAACTTACTTTTCTCGGTAGTTAATTTATATACGAAGTGAGCTGCCAATGGCTATGACAGTGACGAAATTATTGAAGCCACTGATTCCAGCTTCGGTCCTCTCTCGATGTTCAAACCCAGCTTCATTGTTGTTCAATCATAAACAATCATTTAGAGCCTCAGCTGCTGCTAAAATGGCGATCACCAGCACCAGTGAAGCTGACACCAAACCAACTCCTTCGAAAGTGAAAATCATTGATTCTCATCTGCACGTGTGGGCATCTCCTGAAGAGGTGCGATATAGTTGTTGCATAATTCTGCCTGTTTGTTTACAGGAACGAAGTGATTTCAGATTGCTGACAAACTGTTGAATTTTGTGAAGGCTGCTGATAAATTTCCTTACTTTCCTGGCCAAGAACCCACCTTGCCCGGACACGTCGATTTCTTGCTGCAGGTCTTATCGCTATTTCATCCCCCCCCCCCCTCCTTATCTTCTATAGATGTTTTTGTTGATTGAAATTGCAATCTGCATGATTGTTTATTGTATACTTCGATTTGGAAGGATGAGTAGATTCGGTGGCGAAGCTAGCATAATTTTTTTTGGGGGGGGGGGGGGGGAGATTTTTAAAAAAAATTAAACTTCTGAAAAAATTTGTTTTATACGAATGAAATTATTAAGTATACTACATAAGCAAAGATTCCTGTAATTATTAGATTTATTTTTTTTTATGAGCATTAATAAAGGCAAACTTATAAATTTTAATTAACTTTTTTTTTTCAGCCTGGGTTAGCCAACTCTTAGTTTCGCCTCTGAGTAGATTCTTGTTACAGTATATTGAATACTTGGACTGATTCCTTATCTCCTTGTCAAATTCGTTTATGATCTGTGCAGTGCATGGAAGAAGCCGGTGTGGATGGTGCACTCATTGTGCAGCCCATTAATCACAAGTTTGATCATTCTTTAGCGACAAGGTCTGTTGACATTACATTTTCAGCAAAATGTTCAGTCTTTGTTCTTTTTCCATGTGTGATGGTTACAAATCCACAGGAGTGAGGAGGTTACATGATGCAGGTGTGTGTCCATAGGGGTGCATCATATAACATGATAGAACTTGCATAGGGTCTAGCATCTCAAGTTATCAATCTTTTGTTGACCTTGTGAGGTGGATAGCTTATAAATCTTATTCATTCTGAAGTTCTTATTCCTCTACATTACACTTGTATTTTTGTTATAGATTAAGAATTGAAGAACAAAGCTCATATGTTGACAAATAAGAAGGTTGTGGTTATGCTTTCCCTCTTGCTGCTTACAGGATTTATAGCTAATTTCCTCATGAGAAGTTGTCTTTAGATCACACTGTCCCGACAGTGCTGGTCAAATGGTGTATGAACATGATTAAGAACTTCAAAGATTAATACAGTTATTATTGTTTGCTTTCTATATCATGGCATTGCCTAATGCCATTATTTTTATTGACAGTGTCCTGAAAAAGTACCCATCCAAATTTGTTGGTTGTTGCCTTGCAAATCCTGCAGAAGATGGCATAGGGATCAAGCAGCTAGAACAGCTCATCTTGAAGGTTTTTTTATGTTTCTAATTTTATAATTATGTTTGTTATCTCACTATCAATAATTCTTTCGGGCAAATCATTCTGATACTTTTTTTTTTTGGGTGATAGGATGGTTTTCGGGCTGTTCGTTTTAATCCGTACTTGTGGCCATCTGGGCAACAGGTAATTTGCTGTTAAAATGGTTAATTCTGGTCGTCATGACTCGATAATTTTTTACTCAATTTTGTTTCATCATGTTGTGTTTCTTGAAACTTCGCTCATTTCTAAATTTTTAATGGGAGAAACTAATTTAACTTTCTTGGATGAAGCAACAATATTTGTCATCTTATCACTTACATTGAACTGATAAATGACAACTACTATTTCTGGCCCAAACATTCCTCTTGCAGCTAATTAATTCTCTGAAGAATCAAGATATGCAATGACTTAACTGTTAATCTGTAATTTGAAAATTCCCATTCTAATAAAAGATCAAAAATTCCATATGCATGGATTGAAGAGGGTGATATAATAAGATAGTTGTGTAGCTCCAATTAAGCCAGTGTTGGTATTTTATAATAATTCATTTAGAATATCATATTAGCGAGATTCTCATTAATTTATGTAGATGACAAATGAAGTTGGGAAGGCAATGTTTTCTAAAGCAGGAGAACTTGGAGTGCCAGTGGGTTTCATGTGTATGAAGGTATACAAATCTTCCCGGAGTCCATTTTGAACAGAAAGGAAAAAAGAAAAGTCAGTTTACTTTGTAATATTTGTATTTAGTTTGATCACCACCAGGTCTTGATCTTCTTTATACGAAGCTATAACTTCAAGTACACTTGATTAAATTTATCTTGACCCTCTTGGTAAATGCCACTTCAGTTTGATTGGTTGAAGTGTTGTAAAATTTCAGGGTCTTAATCTACACATTTCAGAAATTGAGGAACTATGCACTGAATTTCCTTTAACAACAGTGTTGCTTGATCATTTGGCTTTCTGCAAACCACCATCGTGAGCTCTCTCATCAGTTAACTTTGTTTCAGAAGCCTTGTAATGTTTGCCTGAGTGGCTGTAGCAAAGATAATCTGTCCGTGTGTCATCTTTCAGAAATGATGAAGAAAGTCTTGCCTTCTCAAATCTCTTAAAGCTATCCAGATTCCCACAGGTAGAGTGCCCTGTATAAATCTGAGTGAGTGTAAAATTGTCAAGAATCTGAGGTGTCAATTGTGATACGGAAACTTTTACAGGTGTATGTCAAATTCAGTGCTCTGTTTAGGGTGTCCAGAATGCCCTTCCCTTACCATGATCTGTCCTCTCCACTCTCCCAAGTTGTCTCAAGCTTTGGCGCAAACCGTGTCATGTGGGGCAGGTAAATACTTGCCATATTGTTTCTTTACGTATTCAAAGTGAACATGCAGATGTAAGTTTACCCTTTCGTTTCTTTACATATTCAAATAAGTGACCATGTGGATTAAATGGTGATCATTGAGCATTATTTTTGCAGTGATTTCCCTTACGTTGTTCCAGAATGTGGCTATAAAGGTGGAAGAGAAGCAGCATCTCTGATCTCCAATGAAGTACCTTTGTCTCCTTCTGAGTTGGAGTGGATCATGGGTGGAACAATCATACAACTTTTCCAAGGTCAATGGCTTTGAACAAATATAATCCTTGTCAATGCCCTTTTATATCATTATATAGCAACAAACCGTTCGTCCCAAAGAGGGTAACCAGTTTGTTGACCTTTTTGACGACCGAATAACGCTTCATATCGCAGTTTTCCAAAATCCTGCGTATCGAAGTCTTCACGTTTGAAATTAAAATTTTGAAGCTGCACTTTTTCAATTGTCTTGAGCGTTGAAATTAAAAATTATTGATTGATCCTCCCGCCTCCAAGTAATGGCTCTTACAATTTACAAAAGACCTAAACGATCATCTATGGCCGTCAATGGCGAATCAGTTTGTTAAAGTAGCGTACAATAATTATACAACGCAGCCACAATGCAGAGGTCAATTCTACGGCCTTCCAAAGAATAACAAATTTTCTACATAATTCTATGATGTAATGATCTTTCCCCGCAAAGATTGTCAGTCTGTACAAAAGACTACCCTGTAAAAATTCCTAGACCAGGCGCTTCCCGCATTGCGAAGAAAAAAAAAGAAAAAGGAAAACAGATGAGCAATTACGCTCATCTGGATCTATACAAGTGGTTGGCTACAAATGGGCAAAACACAATCATCCGATAAGTAAGCTGGGCTAATCCTCTAGTCGTTGTATTTCACCCATCATTATCCGATTGCTTGTGACTTTAAAACCAAGGAGAGCAGGATCAATTTGCCTTCCCTTCTTTCCTTTCTTTTTGCCAACCCGGCCACCCTGTATTCCATCTGTTGAGTCTGTCATCCCCACGGTTGTGTGAGTCTCTGGCATGACATTCTTCTTGGTATTGCTCTTCAACATGTCTATGAACAATGGCTCCGACGAATCAGAATCACTGCATGATGAGGTACGCCGGAAGTGTATTTCTTTCTTTCCAGATGTCATGTCTGAAACTTGGCTCACCGAATTACCCCCTGGATCTTGGCTACCTAAAATTTCATGTGTTCCAACATCAGCAAAGATTTGTTGTGGAAAAAAAACTACATTTAGACTCTCAATTGTCTTGTCAACCCAATAACAATTCAACATAAGTTACAATCACAAGGCACCATTAAAAAATTTATAGACAGAATAAAAGTATTAAAGAATCGGCATTCAAAGTCATCACCTCCCTCCTGCCCTAGCCTATCCCTTGGAAAAATGAACAAAAAAGAGAAGTTATAGACATATAAATACCATCAGCAGAACTTGAAGAATGTTTCCCCCTGATAACTGGATTAGAGTTCACATCATGCAATCCTTCTTGAGACAACAAAGTCCGTGAGACAGATGGGCGTCTCAGCAAGACACTGTCTTGGATCCGGGATGCAGCTGCTGCCCTGTTAAAAGGATCTCAATAAGATAAATAAACATAAACCATAAAAACTAAACTATTGTCACTCACACAACCAATCAGTAATATATAAACATCTAAACTGATATGACCGAGCATGAACAAGAGCAATAGAGTTGCCAAACAGTGTATTGCCCTTTCAATCATAGTGTACAATTACACACACGAAGTTTTCCCAACTTCAAATTTGCACATCAATTTCTATCCCAAAATTGACATGGCAGCACATTTGGCATCCATAGGAAAACTCCCCATGGATAATGTCACATCTTATACCACATCAATTGGGATAGACAAACTTTGTATCTCAACACTAAAAGCTAGTACAGGGGAACCGATATGGTGAGAAATAATGCAATTATTAAATGTTGATGGCAATAGAAGAATAATTCAAAAAAGAGATCTTTTGTGCGAAACCACAATGGTCAATCGGTAATTGTTTTTAAGTCCCGAACCAGAGGCTTGAATGTGATAACTTATGTAGAGCCCAAAGAAAAGAAACTTACTGATTCTTCACAAAATCTTCTGCAAATGAATCATAGAAACCAGCTTCACTACCTGAGGGAAAAAAAAAAGTCAATGCGACGTGTACAAAATGCAAAACTTCTAAAGAAATGGGGAAATACTTACTGGCAGCTTCTGAAGTATGTCTGCCAAGTGTATCCACCCGATCTAAAGCAGCCAACCCTGCTTGCTTTGCTATGCCATCCTGTACCTCAAAAACCGAACCCTTTGTCATATCTTCACTTTTTGACCCACGCTTCCTCCCCTCCAACTCAGATAACTCTTTGGTCAGGGATGACTGATGGATCATGTTAGATTCTTTATAAACTGACTGAGCACTCTCATTGATGTTTCGAAAGAGCAATTCTGCCTCAGAAAAAACTCCAGATTCAGATCTTAGTCGTAATTTTTCATTGCTTTCAAGACTGCCAGCCTGCTTGTCAGCTACATAAGCCTGCAGTGGTTCAGATGAATTAGGATCATAAGATCCTACAGCAAATGAGCTGTTTGGACCTGCTTCTCGGTCCGAAAGCATACTGAATGGGTGATCGGAAGAGGTTGATCCAGAGTAGACACCAGATGGTGACCTCCTCCCAAGGGATACTCCATTCATATTCATGTCCAATGACTCAGAAGGTTGATGGCCTGATTTTTTATGGAGTAATTCCATCAACAATTGCCTTGACTTCTCATCATGAGATCCATCTGACATCCATAAACTTGGATTTTCAGAAGTCATTTTAACTTCCGGCTCCCTTCTCTGCTGCTCAGCATTAATATGTAACTGCTGAATCCTAGATTCCATCCACTCATTTGCCAGCTGCCCATTGCTCTCAGACCAGTGACAATCTATTGCATCCAAGTGTGAAATATTGGGCTGGTTGGGAACTAAAGGGTGATGATGATTATGGGGATGGATGCCAGAATTAAAAGAACCCACTTGCCCAGCAGGTTGCATATGGGGATTCAACACCTGTACATCCACACCATGTGGATGCGACATAGCATTAACAGCATCCAGATTCATCCTTGGCGCACCAGCAGGCAAAGATATGGACCGCTCAAATGGCAGTGAACCAGGCTCAAAAATCCCTTGTCTAAGTTGCTCTTGCAACGAAAGATTTCGTTCAAGGTTAACCAGCTGCTCCTCATGAGGCAGCCTCTGTTGCTGCTGGTAAACATCTAGTGCGCTAAATCCTGAGGAGTGAGCACCAGAATGAGTACGGAGCAACTGATCAGATTCATCAACCCGCCAAAGAGGATCAATATGTCTATCTTCCGGCACATTGGCTCGCTGCCTTAATCCCATTGATAATTGTCTTGCCCGCATCTGCTCCTGAAGGAGAATCTGATGCTCCAAAGCTTGCATTTGTCCATGTGGTGAATGTGACATTAGTTCCATTAAATCTCTATGATGCTCTTGCTGTATTGCCTGACCGAACTTCATTTGAATGAGCTGATCCAAAGATGGAACAAAATGTTTTTGAGGATGATGAGACCTTTGTTGCAGCTCATGTAGAAGGTGCTGCTCTAGCAAAGCCTGATCAAGAGCATTATTTGCCCTGATAGGATCAATATGCGACTGTCCAAGGCCAGGATCAGGCATTTGATTATGCAGCAACTGCTCGAGAAGCACCTGTCGAGCTTGAGATTGCTGTCGCTCCAACAAAAGCTTTTGTTGATGCAACTGCTGTTGCTGCTGCATTTGATGATGCTGAAGCTGAAGCTGCTGCTGCTGCTGCTGCTGCTGCTGCTGTTGCAGATGAAGTGTCAGAAGATGTTCCAAATCTGCTTCTGGATGGTTTGCCAACTGTTGTTGATGAATCACATTCTGATTTGGCACTTGTTCTAGAACTGATTCATTCAAATGTGCATGAGAAGAAAACATATTCCGCTGTTGGAGCTGCTGTTGCTGCAATTGTTTTGCCAAAAGCTGCTCTGCTAGATCGAAATTGTTGGATTCCTGTTCCACATGTCGCATATGGCGAGCAGCCATGGGATCTTGATACACATTAGGGTCAGCAAGTGTATTTTTCCTGTAAATATCTGACCATGTATCAGCAGCAAGTGCCGGATCAGCCATAGCACTGAAAGGGGTAGCTCTTCCAGCACTGGAAGGCACACTGGTAGACCTTGCTTGAGTTGCTTCAAGCTCAGACCACAACAAGCCGATAGGGTGCATCCTATTATCGTTCTGATTTTGCATGCCAGATTCTGTCAAATCCATTGGTTGAGAGGGCTGGACAACAGGCTCATGAAAGCTCCCAGAAGATTTTACAATGGGATAGCCAGCATTTCCAGGTCTTCCAGGAAACAAAATTTCTACAGAAGCACAATCAAAAATTAGCATAAAATCTTGGAAAAAGAAGAACAATTCAAAACTGTTAATCAAAATATCAACCTTCATCTTGCGCTAAAAGATCTTGAATGCTTTGCCCCTCAGGACGAGGCAGCTGCAAAGGAGATTCAGGCTCTGACAACCTTGTCTGAATATTCTGAGCTGAGATGCCATTAAATTCGGAAAATGGCTGGGACAGGCCATTATTAACAGCTGAAGCAGTAGGTAAAGTAGCCCCCATACTTCCTCCAAAAGCAACAAGCTCCAGCTCAGAAGTTGGATCACTAGTACTGACATTCATGTCCTTAGCTTTAAGATGTGGCATCACCTCAACCAAATCTTGGAATGGAGTTCCTTCAGGAGCATCTGCTAGGCGGACCGGCAAGTCAATCCCAAAAAAGCCTTGCTCAAACCATGAAATGATATCAGCACCAAGAAATGGTCCCTGAGTTGCCCCTTGAGGATCGACGTAGTACAGAACTAGTTGTTCAGGTGGCGTAACCCTTTCTAATTCTTTCATAGTTACATTGCTCCCCAACTGCGGTGCATCGGTACCTTGTTTTTGCTCAGAAGAGGCTGTAACCAACAGAGAGCTTGATTCATCATGAAGCTTGGACCTGATGTCAAATGAAGCAGCAGACTCAGTGTTTTCAAACTGATGATATTTATTAAAAGCAGAATCCAGCATTTGCCAATCCTCCCCAACATTATGACTAGAAGCATCAAAATCTTTGGCAGTTCTGACACCATTGCTTTTTGCAAGAGTTAAGGCTTTTCCATTCGAGTCCAATCCAAGGTTCTTTGTTGTAATTTTATGTTCTTCATGAATAGGCTCTGTTCCTGAGAAAAAAGAAGAACATTCAATTTCTTTCAGACATAAAACAGGTGCAAGCAACTGTATACCCAATTTGATAGTTGTAACTCTATGTTCAAACACCATACAAAATGATTTATTATTACTCACCCTGACATGCATCAAAGTTTTCAGCTTCTTGGAACGTCTCTACAATTTCATCGGGGAGAACCTTCTGTTTTATCTCAGTGGATTCCAAGCCTTCAGAACCTACACAATACATACATTGGCAGACTGAAGGAATTGGATAGCAAAAGAACACAAAAATCAGGGAATAATTACTGAAAATACTTCAATACCTGAGACATAATCAGTTGATCTTCCCTGCCTGAATGAACTGTATACCACCCCGCTACTGGTAATCTTTCCCTTCCATATATCACTAAGGACAACCTGTTTGCATCCAATGAACCCGATTTCAGGCAGAAAATGACTTAATCAATTAAAGGGCAAAAGAAAAAAATATCTTTGCCAATCAACAAATGGCATTTTAGACAAGTGATGCTAAGGTTTTACCTCCTCTTCAGGATCAGGAGTAACAAAAGCCATTGGTTTAATAACATGTGCATGGGTTAAAGGGGACAACTCCTCCATCCCATCAGGCATAGTAGCAAAAGAGGGATCATTTTTCTGCCTACGATAGATGTCAAGAAGCTTTGCCCTTGGATAGCAAAAAGTATCAGCTGAGAGGGTAGGTTTCCCAGGGACGCTTTCACTTTGCAAAGCACCAATGGGACCCGCAGATGTCCCCCTCCCAATAACATTGGACCTTCCTCGTCCCATGGTAAATCCCAAATTTGAACTCTCTAGCCGCCCTCTCTCAATTCCAAATCCAGGCGCAGCACGGTAGGAAGTCGAACCACCAGAATGAACCTCCATTCTGTGGCGTGGTCTCCATTTATCACGAGTATCTGGATCACGCTCAGAAGCTGACCGGTTGCTACTTACAAAAGACTGACTCTCAGTGTGAGCATCTTCCTTGTCCTTCTCGACATCTATCCTCCTCTCATTTCGGGATTCCTTCTCTTTGTCTTCAGGACCCCACCTAGAAGACCACTTGCTATCACGGCGTGGGTTATCATGCCACCGATCAGAAGAAGGTAAAGTTCTGCTGTCAATTGAGTCTCTTGCTGGAACATTGTCAACACGACGATCTGCTTTCCTGCGATCTCGTCTACCACCAAGCAAGCCAGTTTCTCTTTCCTCTTCGCGCCAGCGGCGGTTAATTTCACCATCAGCAGCACTCCTCCTCCAATCTTTTTTGTCCTCAGAACATTCCAAACGCCAACTCTCCTTCTGGTTGGGATCACTGGAGCTTCCAAGAGAAACAGAAGTGGGACCACGCACATCCTACCATACATGTAAGAACATTTAGAAAACAACTCCATCAAAAAGTAGCGTCTCCTAACAGCAACTTAGATACAAAGTATTCAAACCTATATATATGGAGCTACAAACTTCCAAACAGATTTCAGTGCCATTTCATAGCCTAGTTCGCTCTAGAATTAGTCTTTCAAGCCAATGCTGAGCCAAAAAAGTTCTTAATAACAGAGCTGCACTTTCTTTAAGGGTTTGGATGGGGATGATAAACCTCACCAAATACCAACCCTTGCCCCCCATTCTTACTTGAACTAGGGTGAGCATGGGTCTGCCAAATGGAACACCATTCTTATATTTCTTCTTGTGAACTGAGATTGAGTATAAAAATATAAATGTAAGGGTACTCACACACACCAAAAAAAGATAAAAGACAGAGCACTAAATAGGAAAAGCTTAAGAAGAAAGGGTTTGCAGCTCAGTGGCATATGATAGCCTCTACCATCAGTGTCCCATGCCATCAAGTAATTCTAACAGCAGAAAATGGGGCGAGAGAATTTTCTCTAAGAAACAAAAAACATGGTGTCTTCGCCTAACAGCCCATTAAACATTACCAGATCAATAACAGACAAAGTTTGCCAAAGAGAAGGCGTCAAGCATTCCCTGACCGGTATTTGGCTATAATCATTTTACCAATACCATTAAAAGTTTAGAAAACAGGTTTTCCCATGTCTTCATATACCACAGTTCTCAAGGGAGAAAAACCTGATTAGGAAATAATAGAGAGAATAAGTGGCATTCAATTATAAACATGCAGTAATTACCCAGAATGGCCTATTACTAATCCTAACTCAGAAAAGTAACTTTCCAGCATATCGAGTCTGTATCAACTAATCAGTGAAATAAAAACATTTTGGGGGGCCCGGGGTGTGGTGTGGTGGTGGGGGTCGAGATCTTGGGGAAGGGAGGGATAAAAAGGCTTACTCCTTGAAATTTCCCCTTGACAAGCCTTTTTAAGATATTTCACCTACATTTTGTGGTCTCAGACCCTCACCCAACTTCCAAACACAAAAAGAAAAATAAAATAGAAAGGACCGAAGCTCTCGCTCAGTGGCTATTCTAACAATCCAACTTCCAGTTACCAGAGGATCTAACACCAAAGAGAAAGCACATGAAAATATCTGAGATACTCAAGCTAAAAAGGGATCCTATTGTAAGGAATATCGCTAGGCATACTGACATATTGAAGCCTCTACATTGTCCACAAATGAGGGATGTAAAAAGAAATTTATTTTTAGCAGCCTTGAAGCATTTTCAAAAGTGACATGCAATCATAATCTGATTAATTTAGGTGCTGGGAGATCCTAGCTAACACATAAATTAGCGAGCAAGTCCAGAATACAAAAAACGAGTATCATGATCCACAAGATAATAAGATACACTCAAGCATGTGAATGACCAGCGACCTAACACCTATTTGTGCAATTTTCCAGCCTACAAGCCCTTGTGGCAACAGAGCACATGCAAATTTCCCCAACATCTAAACAAGTGAAATACACATGATATGATTGAATGAGTTCATTTGATGCGATTACAACGAAAATGATAGTTGAACAAGTGACTTCAGAAACATAAACAGACTTTAATATTAATATTTTTCATCCAGGTTCATTAGATTTTATAGCACCAATATGCCAGCCCTACAAGAAGGGATTGATATAGCAGCTAATGCAAAGTGATGGCATGGAAATCCACAATGGAATTCCAACAAAGAGTTAGAATTTACCACCTTACTCTCACTTGGTTTGGCATAAAGCCACTGAGGAGATAACGGTAGGCTGCTCTCAGATACTAATTGATCTGCAACCATTAATGAATCAACTGTATAACTTAAACGGCACCCAGGCACAAAAATAGAAAGTATTTAAACAGGTAAGAAATCATTTTCCACCTTTTGTCACGTCAAGTGACCCCAGATGAACCTTATCCTCATTTCTCCCCGAAGCATCCCCTGCAATAACATTCACCAATTAAACTAAACACTAGAAGCTATCATTCTACATAAAAAATAAAAAGAAAAAAGAAAAATCAATTGACTAAATTCCATACAAAATGAAAACTCCAACGCTGGGTTTGACCACCGATAAAACATAGTCACAATAAAATCTCCTCAAAAATGGATCAGCCACGTCAAAATAAAAACCCTAATTGGCCAACTGGAAATGCTGGGCGAGTTCAGATCAATAAACGAAACCCTCGCATTGACTCTGATTCAATGGAATCAAATAAAATTAAATTAATACCTTTGGGCGTCCACGGATGATCGGACGGTTTAGATGAGAGGAGATCGTCAGGTAGATCGAACTTGCCTTCAGCCATCGGCCGGTGAAGAACTAACGGAGTTAGAGACAGATTAGATAGACAGATAAGATCGAAAGAGGGCACAGTAATTACAGTAACAACAAAAACGACAACAACAAATACACGAGAGCTGCTTAAAGGCTAGCGAGCTAGCGAACGACAGCAACAACAAAGCCAGAACGACGATAATAAGAAAGAGAGACGTGATTTGATACGGAGTTTTTTCTTCTTTCTTTTCCTTTTCTTTACTTCAAAATTGTTTGGGAGTTTCGGCGAACCTAGGCGTTTCGAAACGTACGTATTTGGGAGAGAGACAGACAAGAGAGGGATAAAGGGGCTTGCTTGTGATATGATTGATATGTTTGATGTGAGGAAGAGAAAGGGTAAAGAGGGTTTATTTTTTGGGTGGTCAGAACAGCTAAACAAATCTACTACTAATCAAGCCCTTTATTTTATCATAATTGCAGCTTGCATTGCTTTTTAAATAATTACACTTGTTTGTTTTGGGTTTGAATTTGATTTAAATATTTACACGTACGCTTATCCATATGAATTATGAAATGTATTTTGAAATAGTTTTATAGATAAAACTTCTAATAATAGCATTTGAATATATTTTTAATAGAAAGGTTAGCGTGAGGGGAAACTATTTAAAATAAATAAATAAATAAATATTTTTTTTACATAAAATAACTTTTATGTTTTCTTTCCAAATAGTTTCAAACATCTTTGCATGGGGTTCTCTATTTGCTGTTTTGCTTAACATTTGTAGAAGAGTTCTTTTTTATTTTTTTCCCCACCCTAAAATTATTAGGTAATTTTTTAAAAAAATGGTAAAATAAAATCAAGACCCCAAAATTATACAATGTAAGTTTAAATATCAAGCCTCTTATTTATTAGATTTTTTCATTATATTTTAATAAGTGAGTCAACTAACATCTACGATATAATAATTTTAATTGACAACACCAACTTGACAATAATAATTAAAAAAAAATCACATCTTGTATTTCTCATATTAAGGTGGAACATTAGTAGTCTAATACATAGCGTTAATTAATATAATCTACGTGAGATAATAAAATTGTAATAATTTTGCAATCATAATACAATCTAAATTTCTATATTAATGAATTATTGAAGAAAAACGTAGTTCAACCAATTGGGAGGGGAGAAGCGTGTGTGCTAGAACTCCAATAGGGCAGATGTTACCGCTGGATTATAAGCTCATTGAGAGAAGTTAAAACTAAAACATGAATATCTAATGATTATCTCGGTGAAATAATCACATAGTTAATTCAAAATAAAATAGAGGTCTTATATAATAAACATGATCACACGCTTTCAATAGTGTAATTTATAAGAACGCTTAATAAGCTCACATTTGAAAAGATGTGTTGTGGGCAAATAATTCTTTACTAAATAGTTTATAGTGGGTAAACCGAAACTCTTCGTATACAGTAAATAGAAAATTAATATTTTTAATTCATAAAAAATTTGCTTTTAAATCAGATAAGACAACTTCAGATAATTTAAATGAATTCATAAATAAATTTTTGATAGTTTTCTCACTTGGATGGTTCGTGTTATGTAAAAGACAAATACATTTAGAATACAGATGGAAGCCCTTGAATTTATCACTTGTGGCTGGTATGACTTGCGTCATCTTAAAAAGTCGAGCCATAACCATGACTCCAAAAGGTCCCAATTCATCAGAAAAAAAAAGGAAAAATGAGGGGGGCGGAAAAAAAAAAAAGCCCCACACAACGTCCACAGTAGACAACAGGCCGCAGATCAGCCGGCCCATGTTTACTCCCTCCAGTTATGCCTCGTTTCAACTGCTGCACCTTCCACCCCCCATTATTGAACACACCCATTTTATGCTGATATAATTCGGGTGTGCTTGCTTATAGAAAAAATCACTGTGTTCCGCGGCCAGTCAAGAATGCCGCAAAGGAAGTCACGAACCTCACAATTATAACGAAACCACATACATCTACACCCCGTCCTTCTAGAGGTTTCTTCACATGTAAAGCGCTCAAACTAACACTATTGCCCGTTAGGGAGAGTTTTTGAGGAAGCTGAGTGATGGAATGATTCTAATGGTTAATAACTAAGATTAACTTGCTAACACACAGGCACTGCCAATTAACACACACAGGATCTCAAATCACCATAACCAGCAACAGCAAGTTTCAATTGAAGTTACAAACATAAAAACATATTAAATAAAAGACATTTGAGAGAGAAATCCAAATCACTATCTCTTTCCGCATTTCTTGTTATCCGGCGACGTTTCACAACCATCGGCAGCGCCCGCAGCATTCTTCTTTTTCTTCCTCCTCAACATCTCACGCATGAAAGCCTTCTCCAGCTGCTCAACCCTCTGAGCCAGTGCACTCAACAACCTCCTCTGCATTTCATTCCTCTCAAATAATTGCGCCATCATTTCCATCATTCTCCCGTTTTCCTCCATCATCCTCTCCAGCAGCTCTTTGTTCCTCGAGTTCTCATCTCTTGCTCCTTCGCCCCCACTCTGTTGCACATTCTCTTCGACCTCTCCTTCGCCCCCACTCTGTTTCACATTCTCTTCGACCTCTCCAGCTCCAGCTGCATTGTTTTCTTGCTTCGGTGATGAATTCTCATCCTCTTCGGGATTTGCCGAGGATTCGGCTTCACTCTCACTTTGACTTGTTCCCACATTCTCTTCCGGTGTCGGACCATTACTCGACGACCGCATCACATGCTCAGCAACCTCCCGAGCTTCTCCATCGTCGTTTTGATTTTCCACAGTCTCTTCGTCTCCGACCTCATTTTGATTTTCAACGGTCTCTTTTTCATCAAATGCTTCAGTTCTTTCACCCACCTGCGCCGACTGATTCTGCTCGTCAACAGCTTCCACGACATTTTCATCCTCACCGTTCTGATCGCTCCTGCTATTATTAGAGGAAAAGGCGGCATCCAGAAATTCTTGCAACGCAATCGCCTTCTTAATAACCGCCTTTCTGCAATCCCTAACTCCAGAATCAACGCCTCTAATAGAATCCAACCTGAAAAGCAAACTCATCAACATCTCATTCAATTTCAATCTCTCTTGTGAATCCCTCGCAATCAAATCAATAGTATCCCCCGTCGAGATCCGCTTCTCGATCTCCTCCACTTCGCCTCTTATCTCCTTGATCTTCTTCAAGCTCTTCCTCACCAGGAATGCTCTGAAAACCTTCTGGATCTTCGCCGCCGAATTGGATTCCCTCGACTGCTTCTCCTCCGAGCCGACGTACTGGACCGGAATCTCTCTCACGCTCGGCGCGTAGGAAGAGCGTGGCCGAATGCGAGACGGTATGCTCCGGTAACTTCTCCCGTAGAACGGATTATCCATCATATCGTCGGAAAATATTCTTTCTGAAACTATTTTTTAAGGTTTCTGTAATTTACGTTTACAGTAGAGAATGGTGGGGGTTGTGGGATCATATATAGAAATTGATTTTCCTCTGCTTGAAAGTTCGAGAGAAGTTCCAGTGGGAAGGATATTTTAGGGATACTTGTTACGTTCTAGGTTCTAGATTAATGGAGATTCTTCCTTAATTTATCGCGCGGGAGTGCGGCCACGCGGTTAGCATCTTTGGGCTCTTGGATTCCGCGGGGCCGCACCCAACTTGTTTAACTTGCTTCCTTAACTTATCGATTGACACGTGGATCTCGGTCTTCCGACGTATGACGACAATACCAGTGCACTTTACCCATTTTCCCTTTCTCTCCATACTTTATGCTAATAACAGCAAAGTAAATCAACTTTCTTGAGGACATTATCATAAGGGGGAAGAAAAACGAATAATTGAAGATTGTATATTCCAATGAATTTTAGTGTTCCTTGTCGTTTCTTTTTAGTAAGATAATTCTAAAGTTAAGATAATTTAGTAATATTTTTAGATGTGTAACGGTAATATTCATAGTTATGTTTTGTCGCATATGCCTCTTGGTTGATTTGTTAATATTTTTTTTGTAGTTTTTAAGTAGTTTTCAAGAAGTGCTGCGGATAATAACCGCACAAGTTCAGTGAGAATGCGTGATGCGACTTTAAGAAGAAGGAGATATAGGTTAAGCATGGCTGGTGGAGCAAGGAATAGATTATTATATTACAGGCTTTTGGCTACATTTAGGTTCTTGAAATCTGCAAAGGCTTTCTGTGCTGACTTAATTTCTTCAAATATTAAGATTATATAATAGGAACCTCCTATATATCCAAATTTAAGTTTCGAATAATCTAAAGTCTTCAATTAATCTTGGGATATCATTTAAGAACTTTAGCTCTTCTTACATTTGCAATTTAAAATACAAAAATTCTTGTTAATTTTTTTTTATATCTCTTATACTCTTAAAGATAATTTTTTTCCTAATCAACTCACGTGCTTAGTGAAACTCAAATCTAAGATTTGAATTTTAGAAGGATCATTTATTGTTGCCGAAGCTAAACCTTAAACTTCACAAATTTAATATAGAATTCAAAATATAACTAATGATGCGTGCGTGCCCTCTATTTAACATGTTCCCTAAAATACTTAAATTACTTAGAATTCAGTTTAATTAAATTTTACCGTGTGGAAAGAATGCTTAAAAAAAAAAAACATACTAATTTTATGTAGATTGAGCATGTTTTTTGACACTCTTAGATGGTTCGTCAATTTAAAAAATTCAGAGATAAGCATGAGTGGATTTCAAGTTTTGCCCGCATTATGTTCATCTCGCTTTGGATGCGCAATTCTCATGACTTTATTTTTGGACTCTTTCATGTCAGGTGTTTGCCAACTGTCTTGGTCCTCTTTTATGTCGAACAACTTATACAATGAAATCAAGTAGCTGTAGGTTGTTAACTTGCTTCATGCTTTATCAGAATATAGAAATCTCCGCATGGGAAAAGGAAGGATGAATAAAAAGGAAAATAAATCAAATTCAATTGCTTGAATTGGTCTACACAATCTGCTTCAGAGGGGATTCTGCTGCTGATTGATTTGCTTTCTGTGTTTTTGAACTTGTGCCGCATTTATCGTTGTGTCTCTGTCGTTTGTACCGAATTTTGCATACGACATAACTCTCTCCCTGAAATTACATAATTGCAGGTACGGTGTTAACTAAATTGAATACAACTACAATAAATGTAATTTGAAAGACGAAACTGAAAGTGAACGACTACTGCATATATACGCGAGTCACCTTGGCATTCACGTCTTCATCCAGCGTGTTTCTTCCGATGGCCGAAAAGTACGAGGGATTGACTCTAAATTCATGCACGACCCAGGGCGTCTTGATCCCTCTAGGCGCCTTTCCCTCGTAGAAGATCAAAATTCTCTTGAATCCAACAATCGCTTTCCCGCTCAGGATTGGCAAATCTCGACCAGTAGGCTTCCAGTAACCACTACTTGTCCGTCTCTGCTTTCCTAGTCGGGTGAAGAAATACGCCTCATCTGGTTTCCCATACTTGAATTCACCTGCACCCACACATCTCTAAATTAGCTATTCGCATTTTACATAAAATTTAGCTTTCTTTTTTTCACCTAAAAGTAGGCAAACTCTAACTCCAACTTACTGATTGGAAGTTGATGGGGATCAAAAGCATACAAATCAATTTCTCTAATGATATTGGCAGGAAGCTGTTGGCCCGATATCTTCTTAATAAGGTAATGGGTAATTAGCTCGTTACCACGCGGTGAAAACCGATATCCCAAAGGTAATTTATACTCTTCATCATCTTGGTCACTTCCGCGACCCGCTGAAATTGAATACGCTAACAAATTATTGTTACTTGTGGCGCCTGAAGTTTGCTGCGAGTAGGAAACGATGTCTAGCAAAGCCATGAAGACGAGCTTATCAGTAACAGTAAGCTACTGTTTCCTGGGTCAATGTCTCTAATCTTACATACATTTATATACTAAGCGAGATTCTCGGAATTTTTTCTTGTCTTAACTCTACAGAATCCTAATCCCCCTAGGATTCTGATTTCTCCTTCGGGAAAATCGTATTACTCTTTGTCTCTCAAGGACTTGAATTTCTGTGATTAAAATAATTAAATAAATAGATTTACTGCATCCTTTGACTTGACCCCTTTTGTAAACTCCTAATTTTAATGTTTTGACGTACCGCGTACGTATGACTATGAGAATGTGTTGCCACCCTGCGATCAAAATGTTAAAGGTGATTGTAAATTTTGGCTTTGGTAAAAGGCAGGCTTGAAAGCATCAATTTGTAATGAGGTTATCAAGTGGTTGGATTTCTAAGCAGGAAACGTAGGTTATTACGTTACGCAGGTATTCAGGCTGATTGCTAATTTATGAGGTCTATTTTGCAACTATATACAAAGATTGAAAACGGGGTGTATAATAAATTAACAGTAGTGCCGCTTGACTGGGATCTCTCGATTATTCTCTTATTCAATACCCCCAAACTCTCCCAATCCCAAGTTTTGGATACTTGTGTGAAGAACATTATTAGATATACATATATTTTCATGCATGTATGTTGGTTTAGGAGTAGTATGTTAAAAAAATTTTAGCTCATCAAAGGCCCTAACTAAGCTGCGTCAGTTAGGTATATTATATACATTCAGATATCTGAAAATTTTAATCCAAATCATTGTATTAAATCACTAACGCCGCTTTTTCTGGAAATTGATGGAGGTTGTGCCATAGTTCCATATAAATATAATATCAATCATTTAGCAGATGATACATTTTCAGTTACTAAATTTAAGTCCCAAGAAGATAATAAAGATATGTGCAGGGTTCTTGTTAGGTGGTATTGGGAGGGGTAAGGCCACCCTCCCCCTAACCGACAATCTCCCCCTCACATATTGAGCCTCAGGGTCAAAGGTATAAAGACACCCGTTCTCCTTATTAGATTGTTGGTGAACCTGAGCTTTAATACCTATATTAGGTAGTCTTAAGCCTCTCTCAATTAGAAAACTAGCTCAAGAACTGAGATTTCCTTTCACTCTTATAAACTCACTAACGATCCCTTCCAAAACTGATCTGGGATAACTTCATCTATTCTATATCTACAAAATCATGAATCCGTGGTGCAATGGCACCCAGAAGACATATAAAGAAATCAAAACAGTAAAATTATCCTTAAATCGATTTTGTTGGAAGTGTTTGTTAGAATTTACGGATATGTGTTTGTCATCCTCATACATGACGGTGGTCCTTTAACCCTGCTGCATGCTATAAATTTGGGCACCATCTCATTTAGAGGTCAGAAGTGACCCTGTTTCTGATTTCTCTGTTTCTTGGCTTTCATAGGCTTGTTGTTCTCTTGCTTGTAATGAATTTTACATACCATATAATTCTCAATCTGCAACATGTATATTAAACCAAAACAGTACTATCACGTAAACTACCACAAAACTGCTTCCAAAAATCCTAATAATCAATTAAAGCTTATAAATCATTTCAACTTCAATGCAAATAATTACTACTTTGATTCAGGGTTGGGCCTCGTTAATTAGATTGCTTGAATGGATTTGTTCATTGCATTAGCAGGAATATGCGAGGGATTAGCTATAAATTCACGTATAATCCAGGCATCCAACTAATTCTTATCCCTCTCGATGAGTTCCCAAACAGAAGATGAAAATTTTCTTAACCCAACACTTGTTTAGCCACAAAATATCTACTTGTATTTACCAGTAGCCTTCTAAAAACCATTTTGTGTAGTCCGTTTAGTCTGGTTCGACACAACATATATATCAAAACAGTACTATGTATCATTGCAAACAGAAAAACAACATACTGATGGGTAGTTTATGAAAATCATAGGAGTACATATTGATCTCTCTAATAATATTCATTTGGATTTGGTGGCCCTATCATCTTGTTAACTGGCAGTCGAATGCATGATTAGCTCGTCCTTGTGCAGCGAAAAAGCGACACCTAATCAATGGTAAATCCAACTCGTTTTTCTAATTACTTTTGATTAACATTTAAAAGTGTGCATGTAATAAGGATAAAATTATTAATTTTTCACTTAAAGTATTGATTAATGAGTTTATAACTTATAGATTATATGAATGCTCCCCTAATAAATTTTTATGTTAAATTAATTTGCAATATGTTAAATTTTATCTTATAAATATTTTTCAGGAATAAAAATGAAATTGGAATTGAAAGCGGGAACAAAGAAAAACTGCTGGAGCAATTTAGAATGTATTGTTGAGGAGATGTAATTAATAGATATTTTTAAAAAATAAAAAAATAAAATGGACGAGCAACCATGCTCGCGATGGTTAAATGGTCATCTTGTAACTTGACTATCACACCTCTCAATATATATTTATTATAATAGTAATAATAATAAAAGAGGATGAAAGCGAGATTCAAGTAGAGGAGAGGAGAAGCTCAGAGAGAAGGGAGTGAAGCTGATGGAATTTTTCTTTCTTTTTTTTTTTCTTTTTTTGTTTTATGGTGTAATTAATTTTATTGTAATATATTTCAAAAGTTTGTCAAATAAAAAGAGTGTTTTATTTTCTTTCAATATGAGTGGCTAATTTTATTAAGTTGAGGTGAAGGGTGAAACTCAAAGTTTCAAATTATAAAATTAATTACTTTTTCAAGTGAGTTTTAAGTTTATGTTATTTTTTTTCTGGTTATTTTTATGTCATGTTAATTTATAGATTTTCCTAAATTTGTATAGTATTTTGATATAATGTCAACACATTAATATAGTTGTGGCACATTAATTACTTGATTCCATATTTATCCACACACATAATTAGTCAAGAATTGAATGATATAATAATTAATTAGTAAAAGTGAGGCAAAATATAAAAATGAGAGGGTATTAAAATTATAATTTGAATACTGAGAATGGATCTTATAACCTTAGCATAATTTTAAATTGATTCCTAATAATTTTTTCCCCGCAATTAATTTTTTTTATTTAACAAATTAACTACTAGATTTTAAATTTCTTATGGTTCGACCCTGAACTCACTGAATTATATTATAACTAAACACTCTTACACTGAGTTATATTTATTTACAATAATATTTTTGAATCGTGTCAACTTTCATATATAACATGTTGAGTAAGCTACAATTGCTTTTTTCTTCTTCATCTCATTGTGATTGTCTTAATTATTTTTCATGCTCGTCAGCAGAGATAGCAAATTAATTATAATAATTATAATAATCTAGCAAATTAATTAAGATTCAAAACATCTTCTAATTGTTTTTGTTTTTGTTGTTGCCCTAAAGAAGCCATGTGCTGTTACAGGAGTGTTCAATGAGGGACTTACTGCATATATTTATAGGACGCGCCAAATGGATGTTTTTGCATTGGAGACAAAGATACCTTCTAACGGTTTGTCTACGCGGAGACTTTCTGCCGAAATTGAATCATTTTCATGGTCGAATTCGGATTTTTCATTTTTGTTTTTAATTTTGGAATCCTCTCTTTCCAATTTAAGAAGAGATGACTCTGTGACTGTGGGTCACTCTTGGATTTTGGTCGACTTTTGAATGGAAATATTCAGTAGATTCGGACGAATTTCACCAGTATTCTGAATCACTTCATGATCACTAGCCTTTTACTACTGTTTTTCAAAACTGTCTTCATTTCTGGTCTTCAAAATATAGGTCTGTCAGGAGTACACTCGTTGATTTAACAGTCGCAATCTCTCGTATTACATAATCTCTTGTAATAATGATCTCTTGTATGTCATAATATAGGCACAGTAAAATGTCCACTTCTGATAGCTGGGACGGGACAAAGAGAGGTTTTGAGGTTCCAGTTAGGAATTTTGCTAGCAGTATGAGAGAGGATTTGGAGTTCAAATCGTTATTTGTTGTAGTGATAAGAGGTTTGGATTTTGAGTTCTCTGTTAAAACTCCGTTAGGATTTTTCTTTGAATTCGTCGTGATGAGAAAACATTGGCCATGTGGATTGATTCTTTATTGAAGTAAATCATATCACACACTGGGCATCCATGGAAACTGGTCAAAAGAGACTGAGAATTTTCATCCAAGAAATCGCTTGCTTCATTAAATTCTTTCATCATCATCATCCTCGCATCCGAAGAAAGAAAACATAAAACCAAATCAAACTAGTGTAGTCTAATCTGCTTTGCTTTTAGGCTTTTGTTATTTTGCATACAGCGTAACTCACAATTTTGGTCTTGATATCGTCATTCATTTGATCCGCGGGAATTAAACGGGGATTGACTCTGTATTCGGTCATAGACCAGACGCTCTTTTTCCCCTGGGGCTCTGTCCCCGAAAAAAAGGTCCAATTTTTCTTAAACCCCACCATCACCTTCATTTCCCTGTCAGAATATACAGGCACATCGACACCGTCAGCCTCCCAGTACCCGCGCTTCGTAACCACCCTCTGCACCATTCCCTTTCCACGTTTATTAACTAACCACGCATAAAAATAAGTCTCATTTGCCCTGCACCTCTCGTCTGCAAAACAAACAAGATATATGATGGGTTATTATTTGGTGGAAAAATAATATTATCACTGTACTGATTATTTAGGACACTAACTGTTACGGTTTAATTCCAGCAGTGCGGCTTTAGTGCCAAGCTAGGCAATGCTAGCAATTCCTCAGAGTAAGCCTAAACCACACCCACCCTAACAATCGCATAGCGTACGGCACATTAGGGAAAAGGAGAGCAGAGGAAGCTTCTTAATGAAGCTATGACTGTTTCTGTTTGGCTTAAATGAGACCAGCTCTTCATACATGATCTTCAAGCACATGTATCTTGAGACACAAAAATAATTGCTTCTCACTTTTTCCTCCAACGTGCGCCATTAGTGTTCTAAAATATACATGTACTTTTAACAACTGCTGAAAAAAGAATTTAAACAGTAATCAAGAAAATTTAAAGCGGCTGGCCTACCGAATACGACGTCGTCAGGATCAAACGTAGACAAGTCCATGTCTTTAATGGGATACAGCGGAGTATGCTTAGGGCCCAAGATCTTGCTTAGAAGATAAGGCTGAATTACTTCATGATCACGCGGAAAGAAACGAATCCCTACCGGCACATATCCATCTTCAAAATCAATACGTCCCCGATTTTTTGAATTAAAAGATTTCAACACACTTGATCTTTGTTCTTCTAATTCTAACTTTTTATTAGACGAACACGAAGCAGGAGGAAGAGAAGAAGACATGAGTTATGGTTGTAATGAAGGCGTTCGAGGAAATGCCTAGACGAGAGGGTACGTAACCAATTGGAGCAACATACTACAAATTTGTAGGACGTGGTGAAGGATATATAATTGTAGATTCACGCGGAAACTTCCGGTTCTGACGAATTTAAATCCTCTTTTGATAAGGATTTCTATTTAAAGATTAAAAAAGAAAAAAAGAAAAATGGACCAATCATCCTAACTTTGTCGGTGGGATGAGTTTTGATTCACTTTTGATGGGCTTCGTTTGTGTCATGGACAGATCTAGTGTTGTTGACTTGGCCCATGATGAGGTTCATGCTCTGCCAAACAATGTATATAATGCACGATGGGTAGGTTTGGTTTCTGACTTTCTTCAATTGGATTGGGCAATAAAAAATTGGTCCAAATTGAATTTTATTTGGGATTGTCTCATGTTTTGTGTAATTCAACATAAAATTATGTTGGTTTTATCTTATGTTTGATGTGACATAAGATTGAATAAAGTTTTATATATAATTCTGACATTGAATTATTGGTGTTGTGCTCATGTTTGATGCAACGTTAGGTTAGACAAAGTTTAATATATAATTTTAACATTGAATTAAATTAAAAATAAATAAATACAACCAAATATGATTGCTGGGACCTGAACCCAATCCAAAAATCTGAAAACAACGAAAAGAATAAATAAACAAGACCTCGACTTAAGATAGTGCTAACTCGATAGTTTAAGCAGTTGTTGAATTTTAATTATTTTATGTTATTTTTATAAAATTGTTAAACTCTATCGAGATGAAATCACGAGACAATTATCAGTTAAGACATGATAAATAGCATTTAAATATAATCTTACTTATTCATCAAAGCATGAAGTAATTAGTGTCATTGAGGTTGTAAGTTTGTTCAAATACATTAATCGTATGCCAGTTTTACTTCCCGTTTCATCATTTTTAATGATTAATCAATTTGTGGAAGAAATTAAATCAAGATAAAGGAAGCAAAGATAACACAGTGACATAAAACTCGGATGGAGAATTCTCTCCTCCGTTGAGTTACAAGTAGAAATCAAATCAAATCTCTGATTAGTAGATTAATAAGAAAAAGAATTAGTAGCCAAAATTTTAAAAATTTTCGTAAAGGTCAGAAAATTCTAATATTAGATTCGTATATGGTTTAACTGGTAAACCAGTTAAAGATTTTTCAAAAGTAAAATACATTTTATAATTGATGATTAATTGCTTGTTATTAATCTTCACAAACTACAACTTCATAATTAATTGAGTTTCCGCTAAGGCTGGCTTATTGCATTAAAAAGAAAGCACATGCTACATCTCCTATACAACAATTAGTTGCACACAATAAATGCAAAAGCAAAAAATAGAAAATCCAACTCTTGGGTAATTACTTGCATTATCCTTAACAACGCTCATAATTAAGTAGATTCTGTAAACAACTTGCATCAGTCACTTGAGTACAAATAATTCATTAACTTCAACATAATTAACCATTTATAGGCTTCCTTTTTCTTTCTTGTTCATTTGATACATTGTCCTATATAAATCGTGCCATTGCCGCCACCATTTTCCAAGCATGCGAGTAATTTAAGAATTGAGTATATATCACCATACAGAGAGCTTATAAATGGCCAGCCTTGAGGGGCCTATTCTTTTATTAATGGCTATAGCCCTGAGTCTCATTAGCTCAGCTTCAACGTTAAGTGGGTGGAGTCCTGCACATGCAACGTTTTACGGTGACATGGCTGGCAATGAAACAATGTGTAAATTACTTCAACCTTGATTTCGAGATTTTTTCTTTTTCCTTTCTTTTTCAGAAACATTGCTTGCAATCCTGAGAAATTGAACCATTAATTTCGTTTTCAT
This sequence comes from Atalantia buxifolia, assembly GCA_030444775.1. Taxonomy (NCBI): domain Eukaryota; kingdom Viridiplantae; phylum Streptophyta; class Magnoliopsida; order Sapindales; family Rutaceae; genus Atalantia; species Atalantia buxifolia. The sequence continues at coordinate 22,364,961 of CM059837.1, read as the reverse complement.
TTTGCACGTAACATACATGCAGACGGAGCTTGTGGCTACGGGGACCTATTTAAACAAGGGTATGGCCTCGAGACAACAGCTTTAAGCACAGCTCTTTTCAACAATGGCCGAACTTGCGGTGCCTGTTATCAAATCGCGTGCTATAACTCCAAATGGTGCCTGAAGGGGGCGGGTACTATTCGCGTAACTGCGACAAATTTTTGCCCTCCGAATTACAGCAAACCCCAAGAAAATTGGTGCAATCCTCCCCAGAAACACTTTGATTTGTCACAACCCATGTTCCGAAAAATTGCAGAGTACAAAGGTGGCATTGTCCCTGTCTTATTCCGAAGAGTGTCTTGCGTTAAATCTGGAGGGGTTATGTTTGGAATGCATGGGAATCCTTATTGGATACTTGTTTTAGTGTACAATGTTGGGGGTGCTGGTGAGGTGATTGATGTGAAGATTAAAGGATCAAGCACGGGTTGGATACAAATGTCGCGAAACTGGGGCCAGAACTGGCAAACTTCTGCACAATTACTAGGGCAAAGCTTGTCATTTCAAGTCACTGCCAATGATGGCAAAATGGTTCAATCTGATGATGTTGCACCGCCGCATTGGAAATTTGGTGATGTGTTTGAGGGGAAACAGAATTTTTAAGCAGCGCCATATAACTAAGTTTAAGACCCTAAAAGCTAGCTGCTTCTGCTAATTAGTTGCATGTAATGTAGTCCAATTTGGATCCTAATAATAACATGCTTATTTGAGTAAATGAGAAATTAAGAACGACTTTCGGGACTCAAATTGATGATTTTAGTTTTATCTATCTTTTCTTGATAATGAAGAATTAACTTTAATTTTCATACTGCCTTGAAAGCTTTCATGTCTCGTATAAAGATGAGGTGTGTCCTAATAGAGTTAATTGGTAACTTGTTTGATGAACACAAAAAACTGTGCATACAGAAAATCAATAGGTTCTGCTATTGATATTAGATTTATCTGAGTAGCTCGAGTGAAGCTGTAGGACTACCCTCAGTATTCATACTTCAATTTGTAACCAATTTTCAATATGAGAAAAAAGTTATTTAATTCATTAGCTCTCCAAAGCCAAATTAATACAACTTATGCTAACTTATTTAGGGCATATAGGTATTAAATACAATGCATTCTATTATATATACTTCAATTCCATCACAACTTTCAAACATCCTATTATAAATTGTTTCTATGCACTCTTAACTTTAAAGTTCAATTCTATATCTCCATGCTTGTATATCGAACAGAATTTCACCTAATACATCATCAATATAATTCTATCAAATCAATGCAGCAAGCTTATAGTATAAAACTTAATGAATTCAAAAAAAAAAAAAAAAAACACAACCATACCCAAAGCCACTAATATAAGTACATTAAAAACCAATTTCCTTATAAAAGAATAAACTCTTTCATTTTGTTGAATTTAGGAAGTTCTTGAACCACTGAACAGAGTTCTTAGGGTATCTCTTCTGATTGTCCTTATAATCCACAAAATATAGACCGAATCTTGAAGTGTAACCAGCTGCCCACTCCCAGTTATCCAATAATGACCATACAAAATACCCTTTCACATTGCATCCATCTTCCCTGCGTCATTAATCAAAATATATCATTTTAGCTTTTGTTTAGCGAACAATTTATAAGTCACTAAATACTGAAAATTGTAAGTACGAGTACACTTATATGTGAAGTAGCATGTATTACATACTTGATTGCAGCTAGCAAGTTTGTTAAATAGTCGTTATGGTATTTGATTCTTTTATCATCCTTCAGAGCTTCTTTAATTGGGGTGAATCGATTATTTGGATCATCCATCCCTGTGATGAACATGAAAAATGAATATTCATCAGCTCAATAATTACTTTCTTTTTAGATGAAATATATGGTTATAGTTGTAAAAAGAAAAAAAGATTACCATTTTCAGTGATAATGACAGTGGGGTTCCTATACTTCTGCTTGATGTAGTTCATTAAGCTTCTCATTCCACGAGGCACTATGTACAGCCATATTGAATTTGCCTGCAATGAGGTGGAAAATAAATTTGCACGATTAGCCATATGAACTAAACAATATTGGAAGAAAAAAAAAATACTAATTAACTCATATGGTTTACACATACCCTGTCTGCAATAGGTTTCCCATTTTTGAATGCTGAAAAGAATGTGAAAACAATAGCTTAGCGGTTAGCACCCTTGTTTCTGATATTTTTAGAACATAACTTATAAGCTTCCTGTACGTTGGATGCCTTAAAATCTCAAATGGGAGGTTCTGTTGACTTACGGATGGTAAGGGCGCCAGCATCTGCAAGGGAGTCATTAAGCACAACCCCGATTAAATTAGTTGCATTATGTTGAGCATAGAATGTAGTGTAGTGATTGATTCCCACGAAATCCAAAGATCCCTTGAGGAGAGCAGCCTCAGAGATGGTGAATCTTGGCAGCCGGCTTCCTACTCTATTCCTCATTGAACTTGGATAATCTCCAAACATCAAAGGGTCTAGAAACCTGTAATAACTCTACAAATTAGAATTTAAACCTTGGTGTTGGTTTCCGGAAACTCTTGACAAATCAGAAAGATAAAGGTGTAATTATATTTACCAGCCAAGCTGGAAATCTTGGGCTCTTTGAGTTGCTTCAATGTCTTCAGTGGAGTTTGATACAGATTCATACCAAATAACATCAAACGCTACCCCAATTGATCCACCCTGTTTTGCCTGCATGGATTGAGGACCAACCAAGTGAGATCCTAATTCCAGCTCCAGTTGTTTAACTTTAGCATAATGAAAATTGTTTTGCGATGTGATGCCTCTCAATTTTAACACTAACATACTAAACTTCACCTTGTATTTTTTTCTGTAGATATCTGCCACTTTTGCGTGAGTAAGGAGAACGTTGTGGGCGACTATGTAGGGCTCAGTGGCAGAGTTCCCAGCCCTGCAGAATAGATGAAGAAGGATTGAGCACCTTCCAGGTGCCTGCAGCCCCACATCATAGCCTTGTATGGTAAATGTATGTGGCTCATTGAATGTGATCCAGTGCTTCACCCTGTCACCAAATTTCTGGAAGCATGTCTCGGCATATGTAGCAAAGTCATTTCTGTGAACGAGACAGAGCATATGAACCAACCGAATCATTTTAATGATCTGTAATCGGATATTTTTACCAAAAGGAACTATACTATACAGTAGGAGTTGGAGTGTAAGAGCATTCTAATTTTACATGATTTGGCGGTCAAGCCATCCTTTGTATTTGTCATCCAAGGCTCGAGGAAGGTCCCAGTGATAAAGAGTCACATATGGTTCAATGCCTGCGCATGTTTTGAGCAGTTAGAATCTCTTTTCTTTTCTCTTCCTTTTTCCTTACATTCCTCACAAAGCTGAAAAATTTTGGAGGATACCTTTAGCAAGTAAAGCATCAATGAGTTTGTTGTAATGATCAACACCTGCCTGATTTATTTGCCCCGTTCCATCTACAAACAAGAACAATATGAGAATTTTTCTTAATTTCATCTCTAATTAATCAACAATGATCAATGATCAATACAGCAATTAATGAGTTTGATGCTAAAGCTTACTGGGGAAAATCCGAGACCAAGCAATAGAAAATCGGTAAGCATCCATGCGCATGTCCTTCATAAGTTGTACATCTTCCTGAACTCAAACACCAAAGTCTATTATAAATTATCAATTATTTAGCTGGTGAAAACAATTTTGATCAAAATAAAGCCATTCTTTGATTGGGGGTCAGTATTTCTAGACTCACAGGGTAGCGGTGGTACTGATCCACGGCAACATCAGCATTACTATTATCCAGTATCTTACCTGCAGCACAATTTGAAGAGGTTCATGGAATAAAGAGGCCTACTAAAGCGATATTAGATGTGGTTATAGTTGTTCATGGCATTTTTAAAATATTTTGAGCAAATTATGATATGTTACCAAAAGTATGTGAAAATGTGTCCCAGACAGTCGGTCCCCTTCCATCCTCTTTCACTGCTCCTTCATACTGCCCAAAAATAAAAAAAGAAAAAAGCGTTATCCACCAGCATTATTACTTTCACCAAGAATCTAATCAATCAAAAAAAAAAAGGGATCCAATGCCATAGAATTAAGATTTCAAAGCTTTGTGTTAGACTCTTCAAAGTCTTGTTTCGACGGATTGTGATGTTATACGTACATATGAACGATAATTTTAACCATGGAAGGGGCGGTTCATTTCATCTTATTCTTCTTTTCACATACAAAAATATAAAATAGTCTAATAAAAATTTAATACATGAATCTCAAAAGTCAGCTATCAAAGAAATCAGTTCAATCGTAGCCGACAGATGCCTTCGCCAGCTCACTTCCATAACATATCTTAATTAAATAATTCTATCATTCCCCATTTCAAAAAGACAAAAACCTTTACAGTTGACAGCTCCGGCTCCGAGGTAGGAATGACAATTGCACTCGTAAACTTATAAATTCGTCTGAATTCATCCGTCAGAATTCACCCGCTGGAGCGGATTTGGTGTTATAAATTAAAACCCACACTTAGATGTGGGTGGGTTTAATATTAACCCAATATCTGGCGGATATCAATATGAATATCTATTAGACCCGTAATTTTTTAAAATATTTTTAATTTAATTTTAATTAAAAAATATTTAAATTTAAAAAATACATATAAAAAAATAATGCAATTATACAAAGTGCCAAATAACCAGAGTGTTTTTGTATCGTTTATTTTCTTTTAACTTAGTGTATGAATTATTTCATTATTATAATTTTTTCGTCGAATTAATATTTGAAAAGTATTATTCTTTGGAAAATATTAAGTTTAATCATTATTGTAAGCATCATGTTGGATAGGTGCTAATGATGGTGAATGAAATGAATATCTTCTCTTAGAGCTTGTGTTGAATGATAATATGAAATATAATTGTCATTTTTAAATACTAGTTTGTGTTTTTTTTAAAGGATTTGTGTATTTTATACTTAAATTTGAGAATTTATGTTGGATTGATATTGAAATTTTAATTTTTCATTTACATTAGTTAAATTTAAAATTAAATATGTTATGTGGAATTTGCGATTATTATTATAAATTTATATATTGAATATTTATGATTTTAAATATATAAACCCGTAAAAAATCCGTCGGATACCATTACGGATTTAGTAATTATCAAAACTTACAGCGGGTGGATTTTCTTAAAAAAATTAAAACTCGCAGCGGATTGCGAATGGATTTAATAATTTAAATTTTGTGCGGATTTGAGTTTGGTAATATCAAACCCGCTATGGGCAGTGACCATTACCATCTCTACTCTGCGCCCCGCGGTGGTGTCTATGAAAACAAAAAGAATAACTGGGGGTAAATTCATAAAATCATAGAATACGAAGGTGTTTGACAATGAATAAAAACTTTAAGAAAGCAACCGCAAATGCGGAATGTGAATGTCCCGACTTTCTAGACGAATTCGCTGGCTATTAAAAAAAAAAAACCGCCGCTTTCCAACAGAAACTATGTTTGAATTGACAAAATTACCCTTCACACACTCTCGAGTCAGTGGAACAACAGCACAGCGCAAAAGCAAAAAGTTTTATCCTTTCAACACTCTATCCTCAACTGGCATCCAAAACAGCTCGGATCACACAGTGAAGACGAAAAAAATCTTGGTGCTCTTAAAAGCACCGTTCATTTCCCATTTATTTTTTTCCATTATGTACATGTTCTAATACATATTCATAAGAAAAACACTGAATTATTAAGAAACAATATTTCTAAGGGCACCAAAAACAATATTTCTACATATTCATGTTGAAGCCTTGCGGAGGAGAGGAGAGGACAGATAGATTCAGCTTATTAACATGGGGACTGACCAAACAGCACAAGAAGCTGCAATTTTAAACGTTGTCTGTATTTATATCTGAATTTTAAACCTCATTTTTACCCCCCGCCCCAAAAGAAAAGGGATTAATTAAATTAAAATGGCAATGATTGATACCAACCTGGAAAGCAGAGGATGCAGTCCCGAAAACAAAACCCTTTGGGAAGCTAGCTCTGTTAATTTGTGAAGAGCAAGTCTGGATCCCAAACGCTACCAGTAGTAGTGGTACGACCAAACTAGTAATGCCTTTTCTAAACAGCATGGTGTAATGTCACAATCCGCACAGAGAATGTAATGATCAGTGGTGTGTAAAAAGAGGCAATGCAGATGTGAAGAATAAAAGACTCAAGAGAGAGGGAGTTAATTCATGTAAAGTTGTAGCAAAGCAAAGAGGGGTTTTGGACTTATATAGAAAAGTGGAAAGGGATAAGATTTAAGGAAAGAAATTAAAATATTGCGAAATAATAAGTATTGGGTTCGTTAAGAAAGCCAGAAATGGCAGTGAGTTAATTTGGACAGCCTGAAATTCACTTTGTATTTCGGGGTTGGCGTGGGGTTTGCGTATCATTTCCCACTGAGTTTAATGGTGTGCACACGGTATCAAAGCCTCATAAGTTATAGGCGTCTTCTAGAGTGAACATGATGGTAGTAGCGGGTCAAATGGTGGCGATGATGATGGCCGTGAATTATTTTTCAAACCCCCCCACACACATAGATTATATATACACACACGTATGTATGTATAAGATAAGCACCAATCGATTGCTTTTCAGTATACGTATTCCTTTTTATGCCTTTTTTATTTTTTTGGTATTTAACTCTTCTTTTTCTTGTTTGAGATATCCTTCTCCATGTGTTTTTGATTGCTTTTTAGTATATTTCTTGTTATGCTTTTTCTCCTTTCTATATTTTACTATTTTTTTTTCCCTTGTTTGAGACACCTTTTACTCTTAACGTGATCTACTAAAATACAGTAGAGACAACACATCATTTAAGGAATGTATACATTTACTTGCAAAATGTCGACTGATGATGCAAAAGGTTTCAATCAATTAGAGGTGGACCAAATCAAAACACCTATTCTAACAGATATATAATAGAAAAGAAGACAAGTGCACAATAATAATCATTCATGTTATTGCTGGATGATTGTAGTGCCTTTTATCTTTTCTTTGCTGCATTCTAGACTTTCTCTTGATCACAGACCAGGTCCAAATTCCTACTGGGGAGTTTGTTTTTCGTTCCTATTTCCCGTGATGATGAAGCATGGAATGTCTGTTTTGGCGTGAAAAGCGTGATTTTCACTTTGTCATACGTATGCACCACGTGCAGGATCGGATGTGTCTTTTGGTTTCCTTTTTTTTTTTTTTTTTCCCGAGCGAATAGATTTGTTCTAAAGTCAATACCTAGAAAAAAGGCGTTAAAGTCGATGCGTTAAACAATTTTCATTTGATCACAAAAGTCTAGCATTTGATTTTTTAATGATTAGAATTTTCTCACCGTGATCATGAAATTTTTATATTTTAGTTGGATTTCTTCAAGAAGATACTATACAAAGTTAAAATTACAACATGTAATTAATCTGCATGAGGCTAATCAAAGTATGTAACCGGTCCACTCATATTACACTATTTCCAAAGAAGAAAAATATTCCTTCTCCAAATATTCCAACAGAAACTAAATAGACAAATACAAGAGTTTATCCCAAAGATTTTTTTTTTTTTAAAAAAAGCATCTTTGTTTCTCGATAACACCCAGCCCCATATACTTGCTGTGTCGGCATCTTCCAATAAGTTCAGATACAGGCAGCAATTTTCTGTTTTTTTTTTTAAAATTTTAGTCTTTTATTAATTTATTAGACAAAACTATAATATCACATTGTATCATACTATAGCTGGATCCAGCCCACAATTATCACTAAAGTTAGATTCAATGACTGAATCCAACTGTAATATGATACTCCTATAATATTATAGCTGGATCCTAATTTATTATAATTATGATTTGAATCAAAGTGTAATATGGTACCATAATATAGCTGACCCTAATTTATCATAATTATGATTCGGGTCACGTCATGCCTTTAGTTGGTTCATAGGGCCGAGAATAAAGGAGTGAACTCTTTGCGTGACCAGAGATATGGACATGGGTGATGGGACATAATGCCTCAACACCGCTTTGGTTGGTATATAATAGTTTATTAATAGTTTATTTGCTTTCTTGCTTCGCTGGCCATGCATTCATATGAGCACTATAATCCGAAGTGTGTGCTAACTATGATGACTAAATTAATTAAAGATTACTCAACAAAATCCCACCTCAGTAGCATATACGCGTGGGTCAATAATAGTGGATCTGCCTTTCCCCAAGCCGAAATCAGCTCACTATTTTTTTTTTTTTTTGGTTATCCCCAGTAGTCTCAGAGTTAGATCATTGATCACTTGGATTTGATGGGCGAGATGAAAACAAATCCTTTGAATATTTAGTCCGGCTTTTGAAAGTTTTCTTGTCCGGAGAGGTTTGCCTAAACTTCCAAGAAACGAAAATTGTTAGACGGATTTATCTTCATAATTATTTTTTAACGAGAGGCTTGTCATTTTCGGCAAAATTGACCGGGATTGAGAAGGATTATATACGTATACGTAATGGTTAAAAAATTCGTCAACAAACAAGATAGATTTTGTTGATTGAGTTTAATGGGCCATAACAGTTGGACAAAGTCATTAATAGCTAATATAAAAACCCCATTGATTAATTCTCGTATACGCTAACTATTTGGGGAAAGTGCAAGTGTGAAGGCAAAGGAGTCGGCATACGTGCAAGTTGTTTATACGGTAGGGCATGTATAGTATTTGCTCTTGCTCTAGTCGATGGCTCGATGTATATTCTATGATATTCTGGTTAGGTAGAGTTCATACTTAGACCACAGTTTTTGGATTAATTTATTATTATTCAAAAGTTATTTTATGGATTTCATACTATTCCATTGTCGAATTGTAATCATAGATTTTCGACACCTTTTCTTTTTGACTTGTGCTCGTAGTTCAATTAGACCATGAAAAGTTTTTCATTTTTTATTGTTTCCAATTATGCATATTTAACGCGTAGGTTATATATAAATCTGAATATATTTTGACATTAATTGTACGAAATAGGTGAGGACTTCGGTTCTTCTTTCAAGAAACAAACTAAAATTAATTAATTAATTCTCTAGTTGTAACTCGACTGACGATGAATGCACACTCTATTTTCTGTTTTTTTAACTCATAATCACTCTCGTTTAAGTTAATAATGCATAATGTTGCGGACCGCACGAATTGATTAGGCAAAACACTCATTCTGTGACAAGAAGGAATCCTGAGATTGAATATTTGCTTCGCTTGCATCGGTATTGGGTCTTGGGTCCTGTTTCGTTCAACGAGGCCGAGCGGTCCCCGTGGGCCTTGCTGTCGGCCCGCAAATGAACCAACTGACTATTGGTTTTCGGGTTTTGACTTTTTTCTCAAGTCTTATAGCCGGGCACTTTTGGTTGCTAAAAAAATCAATCTTGTTCGAGGAAGAAAAACAAAATTTTTTTTTTTTTTGAAGTTTAATCCTTTTTGATTCTATTGAAAATGGAGGACGAAGAAGAAGATCCACCTCTAGCTGTTCGAATTGAGGAAACCACCCATGAATTCTCCAACTCTCACGAAAACGACGACGTTTCAGTTGGCGTAACCGTTATCACTGGCTTTCTTGGAGCTGGCAAATCCACTGTAACTAAAACCCTTCTTGTTGCTTAATTTTTTAATAAAATATTTATGTAATTCTGCTCCCGTTCTTCGTGAAAATAGTGTTTTATTGTGCTTAGTTTTGGTGGGTTTGTTTGCTTCTTCTGTTAATAACATGTAACGAAACGGTGTTGAAGTTTGAGAAACTTTTGAAGAAGTATTAAAATATGTGGGATTAGTGTTTTAGTTTGTGCCAAATTGTGAACTTTCAAATGGGTTTATGAATTTCAGCTTGTTAGTTACATCTTGAATGGGAAACATGGAAAGAGAATTGCTGTCATCTTGAATGAGTTTGGCGAAGAGATTGGAGTTGAGAGAGCAATGATAAATGAAGGAGAAGGAGGTGCACTAGTTGAAGAGTGGGTGGAGTTGGCAAATGGGTGCATTTGCTGCACTGTTAAACACAGTTTAGTTCAAGCACTCGAGCAACTTGTACAGAGAAAAGAAAGGTAATGATTTTTTTCTTTTCAAGCCATTAAGCATACAACTTATGGGGAATCTGATAGTTAAGTTTATCAGTGTTTATGACTTCTGAAATTTTGCAATACACATGCTAGTTTCAGAAACTAACGGGGTGAATTGTTGCTTTGTGACTTGCAGACTTGATCATATTTTGCTCGAGACCACTGGGTTAGCAAATCCTGCTCCTCTGGCATCTGTTCTTTGGTTGGATGACCAGCTGGAATCAGCTGTCAGGCTTGATTCTATTATCACTGTAAGCAAACTTCTTTCACATTTCTGTATTGTTTAGACTTTGCATTGTCCTTTTCTCAGGATTATATTGATTATGCATACTGTTTAATTTCTTGATAAGAGTATGTAGTAGTCTATTTTATGAGCCTGTGATGAATTTTATATCTTCAAGTTTTTATATGCTATATCCTGAGTTTCTACTTCTTTTATCTTGCTACCTTTTACCATATAATTTGGTTTTCAAATAGGTTGTGGACGCCAAAAATCTTCTTTTCCAGATTGATAAGTATCGTCACTTGTCATCCTATCCTGAAGCAATTCATCAAATAGCATTTGCTGTAAGTCTTATGCCATTCTACTCTCATGATGTAGTTCCACAATAGCTTTTGTATTTTCAGAAACAGTGTTTGATTCTTATTCTTCTTCCTTTTTTTTTTAATTTTTTTTCTTTTTTTTTTAATTTGGATATTTTGTGGAGTGTAATGAATATTGGATAAGTTGAGCATCTTAGAGGCTTATGAATGTCACTTATTCTTGTAGGATGTTGTAATTCTTAACAAGGTCGATTTAGTTTCTCCAGAGCGTTCTGGAGATGCTCTTGATGAATTGGAGAAGGAAATACATGAAATTAACTCCCTTGCTCGTGTCATCCGCTCTGTTCGATGTCAAGTTGACCTGTCTGAAGTATTGAATTGTCGAGCATATGATGCCACAGTAAATCCTATAAAACTCTGTTCAGACTCATCATGATAGGTACATTAGTAAATTATACTGACCTACATTTGAACTGATGTTGCTCAATTTTTACCCCTACTGGCTCACAGCATGTCACTCGTCTAGAAGGACTGTTGGAGGAACACCAATATAAATCTTCTCAGAATGTTCATGACAATAATGTGCGAACCTTGTCCATTTGTGAACCGCTGGCAGTTAATCTTGATAAGGTAATTCTCCAAATTGCTAGCTAAAGTCATGCTCTACTTAGTTGGTGCACCTTGTTATTATTACGTTTCTCACTAGTGTATATGGACAATTATTTGGATTATGTCTTCCAACTGATCAGTTAGATGACTGAATCCTTCTTGCTTATATGACTGGAAATTTCACAACAGTATATTTTCTGTTTATGTAGTGTTATAAACATCTCTCTTGTTAAAGTGCATTCTTTTGTGTGTAAAATAAATATTTTGTGTTTAATAATGCCTGCAATTATGTTTTATGTAGGTTCGCTTATGGCTTGAGGAGATTCTTTGGGATAAAAAAGATGGCATGGATGTGTACCGTTGCAAAGGGGTTTTAAGTGTTAAACACTCCGATCAACTGCATACTTTGCAGGTAATATTTTGCAATGATTGATAATGACATGAAAATTTCACTTATGCTATTGTTTTTTAATTAGGCAAAGTGTTTTTCCATTTGTTGTCTCTGATGCTTTGTCGCTTTATGCTTTCTTAGTCTTTTCTTGTGTGCTTTCTTCTAGATTCTCAGCTGTTTTTATGAAAATATTCATAATACTCTTAATTGTCTTTTGAGTTTCTCTTTTAGAGAATGTTAAAAATCTGGCAACAAGACATATTGTAGTAGCAAGAAGAAATGCCAACATTTTCAAGAATTTAATTCATCCTGTGGTTAGCTCTATTGTGAAATGGTTAACGGTATTCAGGGAACTTCCTGTACCACTCAATTAACGTATAGATAGATTTGGATGGTTTCAGATCAATGTAAAAAGTTAGCTAAATTCTTGAAATCTTCAGTGGATTCCCAAGATTCTTTAGAATTCTTCACCAAAATTCATGGGAAGCTACCTTAGAATCAGTGGAGAACTCTCTAAGTTCTATGTAGAAATCAAGTTTCTAATCATATTAGTTGAGCTTACTGTAAACGAATGTCAGTTGGAAGGAGTGTCTGATTTAATTGAGAATTCTTCATCATTGGTTATTGGTGCCATTATTCACCAATGTATGCAAATTTATCTTTATTCTAATCACTGGCCTTGCCTGAGCTGATTAGATGAATGCTGTCTCATTTCTAAATTGTTTGTTGCTGAACATTTGGCAGGCTGTGAGGGAGATTTATGAGATTGTTCCAGCTCGAAAATGGAGAACAGAGGAGAAACAGATGAATAAGATAGTATTTATAGGTAATCCTCTAATGGTATTGCTCCACTTTTTTAAGTAAAATTCTTAAAAAAAAAAAAGAATTTAGTTTGATGTAATTTCTCTGGCAGGTCATCATCTGAATCAAGACATTCTTCAAGATTCCTTTAGAACTTGCACATTAGCAACTACTTAACTTACAAGCCACGTAGTGAGAAGCAGCATTGCGAGGAGATTTGCGATCTGGAAGCTTCAATTTTCTAAAGATTGTTTTTGAGTCCAATTATTTTGAGTGGAGCTCAAGCAGTTGGGCCATACCGATTTTACCTGTTGAATAGGCTTTTTCTCGTAATTGGGATTTTATTAGTTTAAGCGGCAGCATGTATATTATAAATTATCAGTGATCACCTCTTCCCCTTTAATTCTATTTTTCTTTTCCACTTAAAAAATGGAGAACCAGTAAATACTTAAAATCTTGAAAAATTGAGGGTTGTGAATAGAAAAGGTATTGCACTGGGAGTTGGTGGCATCAAACTGCTCTGAATCTCGATAATCATAAGCTGCCCAAAGGAGACACAAGAAGAATTCAGTATTCCCTATTTCCGTTAGCAAAAATGAAAGCTAACCGTATTTCCTGTTAAAAAGATTGCACAGGAGCTCAACGGAAACAGCAGGAACCTTTTTCCAATTTTATACAAGTTAAAACTGGAAACTTTTGGATCATAGTTCAAGTAGGAATCAAACTCAACTTTGGGAAACAATTAGGACGAGATATTGACTTTTTGTAGACGTAAACAGCGAAACCATTGTCTCTATATAGTCTTTACGTAAGTGTGTCTTTTGCTTAGCACTAGAACACTGGGACAGCAACTGATAAGTAAGCAAGCAAGCAAGCTAACGTATAAGCTCTCTCTGTCTGATTAATGGCCTCTCAAGGTGTTTTTGGCAGTATTAATGAAGAAGAAGAGTTTGATTTGCCGTTGGGGTGCCGATTTTCACCCAATGGTCAAGAGATTATCGTGCAATATCTTACTAAAAAGATCTTGAACCAACGGCTTCCTAGCAATATTATCAAAGACATTGATCTGTATGCTTATGATCATCCTCGCCAACTCCCAATCGGTGATTCCGTCTTTTCATTATAGTTTTAAGATTTTGCTCCACTGTATATAGTATTTTGACACATTCTGGTTTTTCTTGTTTAATTTGTATATAATACACATTACCTGTTCAGGTGAATTTAAGAATTGTAAGCCGGACGAGGGGTATTTCTTCACCCAGTTGGAAAACAGAGACGGCAAGGGACAGCCTAAGCGGACTACGAAGAGTGGTTACTGGAAGGATACCGGTAAAGTTGAACAAATAATTTGGGATAATTCAATTGTTGGGTTCAAGAAAATTCTCGTCTTCTTCGAGGGGAAGCCGGCGACAGGAACGAAAGGTCGCTGGGTCATGCATGAATTTACAGTTAATCCCTTGTATCTTTCCGCTTTTGCTCTTGACATACCCACTCAAACCAAGGTCCGTATTAACTGATTAGCAACACAGCTTCATGACTTCTGCTCAATTACAGGGAAATCTGATTTAATCTTTAATTAAATTGCACTACTTATAATATATTTTTTTTTTTTTACTAAATAATGTTCTGATGTCATCTTATTAACTTTAGGTAGTCAATTACGTGGCATGCAAAATTCATCACAAAAAAAAGAGTGGCACTAAACGTTCAGAAGCGGGGAAAAAAAAAATTACCAGTACGCGAAAAGACTAAAGCATATTGACGACTTAGGAACAGTCAGCCAATTAGCCATTAGCTTAGCCACCATCAACCGAGTGGAGAGTCTCCACTGGAGACTGATTTTTTTTTTTTGCCCATGGATAGATGGAGAATAATGATTTCTGTGCTGAAATAAAGAACTGGAAGAAGATTCATGGATGAATTTACTGTTTGAATTCTGAAATAGATAAAAAAAAATGTATTGATTTGATTTATAATTCTAACCTTCCCTCTTAATATTGAATCTGTTTATGTTTTCTTACCCAAAAAACCACCATGGTCCGTCAATTTCAGTTTTATTTTGTTTTTGCTTTAATTTGTTTTTCAAGTGTAATTCTAAACTCCCCTCCAAATAATGAATCCGCGTAAAAAGTACTGTTTATTAGCCCATGCCATATTTTAGGGGAATATTCCCCAAGAATAATCTTATATTTGAATGATGAACCTGATACGTTCGTAAAAAAAAAAAAAGTTCATGCTTTTGATAAAAATTGGGGAAATAAAAAAAAACACAAAATGACCAAAATCCCAACCGGATGGTTCGATTAAAGTTCGTTTGAAAGAGCTAATTCGGTTCTGTTAGCCTGTTAGGTTAGCTTTGACCGAACGCCAGGCAACTATCGGTTTCATTCCGGTTCGTGGTGAACCCAGTTTTTTTTTTTTTTTTTGAGGAGTTTAACTCAATTAGATAGTGTAATACTGTAAAAATAATTTAATATTATAGTTCCATTATATTATTAAATTAAATAATTTAATTATTTTTTAAAATTTTAATAAAATTAAGAATTTTAAACCAAATCAGTATCATATATAATTGATTTAATTTAAAATTTTATACTTTATTTAAGTTTAAAAAATTATTAAATTACATAGAATTTAAAATTTATATATATATACCTCTTTTGACATAAATATTTTTTTTAATATGTTATCAACTTATATAATTTAATAAAATTAATTTTTAAATTATTTTTAAATTATATAATTTAATAAAAATATTTTAATTAACTATTAATGATATGATTTTAAAATATGTTTGTATAAAAATATTATCAAATTATATTATTTAATTGTGTGTCCACATCGAAAAAAACCCATGCTCATATAAACAGTGACGACGCAGATAAATTTTACAATCCCTAAACCCTTTTCTCTTTCTTCACTTTCTTTGTATCGCGAAAGAGAGAGAACGACAAATTCCCTCGCACACACCCACGCTGCCGCCGCTGTCACTTTCGTTCAAGTGTGCGAACGCTGCAGCTTCTAGCCGTTCTCGATTTGCTTCCTCGTTCCAGTTGCTGCCGCCTCTGCCGTCGCTGCCTCCGGCTTCGTTCGCCGTCGCCAGCGCCATAAGGTAAGGTTATACGTGCGATTCCAAATTGTGCATGAATGGATGTTTGAAATTCAATATTATTTTGGGCATGGATAAGAGGCGTTACAGGCACTGAAACTGTTCAATCTTCGTTTGTATAATGGCTGCTTGTAATTGTTGCTGATTTGGTTTCTTAACATTGTAATTGTTCTTGTCTTGAGTGTTGATGGTGATGAATTATCAATCTATTATATATGTTTGTCATTTGGAGTTGTAACTTCAGTAGCTTGTCGCCTTGGTACTGGACTGCGCCTTATTTTTTTCTTTTTCGTGAACTTTTTTTTAAAGGACTTGTTGCGGACCTTGTGGTTGCTTGGTAGTTGGTATTCATTTTTGTTTTTCATTTTTGCATCATTGAGCTGGGCTGGTACTTGATTCATTTTGAACTTGAATTGAATTTTGGAATAGGTTGTAACCCGAATTGCAACCAAAACTGAAATTTATATCTGAATTTGCAATTCAAACCGATCCAAAACTCGAACCCAAACTCAACCGAACCGAATTAAATTCGGTTTGGGCTTGGTTTGCGTTTTGAACTTGATTGGGTTGAATTCTCCCATCCGAACTGCTTGTAACCCAAACTGAAAACTGAACAACCCCCGAAACCCGATTTGCCCATCCCTTAGTACCTATATTCCATTACTGTTGATCTGATTAGCCTGATCTTCAAAATGCTTCTATTCTGTAGTTGATCTTTTATTTTCTTATCAAAATTTATTAAAATGGGATGAGAGCAAGAGTTCTATTCAATATTGTTGTTTTTTATATCTTTCTGTCTTTTTAATGATTTTGTACTTGGGTTTGGGAATAAGTGTGATGCACAGTGTATGAGTGATTAGAGGCAAAAAGGATCATTACTGATGTTCTAGTCTAATCTCAGGGCCGACTGTTTTGACTGATGGCATTGGTTGTAATCTGTGGGCAACCAAGCAGTGGAAAGTCACTGGCAGCAACATGTCTAGCTGAAGCTTTAAAAGAATCAGAGGCAAAAGAGACTGTCAGGATTATTGATGAAGCTTCTTTTCATCTTGATCGCAATCAGAGCTATGACAGTATGCCTGCAGAGAAGAATTTGCGTGGAGTTCTCAGGTCTGAAGTTGATAGATCTGTGTCCAAAGATAATATTATAATAGTAGATTCTTTGAACAGTATCAAGGGCTACAGATATGAGTTATGGTGCTTGGCTCGTGCTGCAGGGATTAGATACTGTGTTCTGTATTGCGACTTGGAAGAAGATCATTGTAGAAAATGGAATAAAGAGCGCCGTGAGAAAGGAGAAGCTGCTTATGATGATAAGATATTTGAAGATTTGGTAAGAAGGTTTGAGAAGCCAGATAGAAGAAATCGGTGGGATTCCCCTTTGTTTGAACTGTGCCCATATAAAGATGGCATAGAAAATTCTTCCGCCGCCATTTTGGACGCCGTTGCTTATCTAACCAAAAAAGTGGATTCAAAATCACGGGATGTTAGGATCTTACAGCCAACAATTGCAACACAAAATACACGATTCTCTGAGGCAAACTCATTGTATGAATTAGACAGAGCAACTCAAGAGGTGATTAATGCCATTGTCGAAGCACAATCCAAGGCTCTTGGAGGGCCCATGAATGGGATATCTCTTGGGCAGGGTTTACCAAATATCAGTATTTCAAGGTCAGTTGGGCTGCCAGAGCTACGAAGGCTGCGAAGAACATTCATCAAATTGACAGGGCAAACAAGTTTGAGTGGACCACCACCTCCCTCAGATGCTGACAGTGCAAAGCGGATGTTTGTTGACTACTTGAATAGGGAACTAGAAACAACTGTTTGAAGGATGCCGATGTTTTAGTAAGCTATTTGATACATCTCTGGGTTAATCCTCCTTTTGAGTTTTTGAGTGTTGCAATATGAATGGCTTTGTACTAAGAAGTAATGTATTGCTTTCCGGGGAAAGAATAAAAAAAAGAAAAAAAAGAATGTTGTGTTTTTGGCATCTATTGCATCAGAGAAGGCCTAAATCCTTTATTATTGGGCACCATTGTAACATTGCCCAGCAGACGTGCGATTAATAAATTTCTCTCAAGGATTCGTGTCGAGCAGAGCAGTACTTGAGAAATTAATAGCCCAAGGCTTCTAGCAACAGTCGTGCCCCGCGAGACAGAGAACTTGAAAACAAGTGGAGAGCTCATTTTTTATTATGGCCGAATGGTCAATCTAGAACCCAGTCTAATCTACAGGTTGGCATCAGCGATTAAGTTAGGCTATCGAATTTCTATCAACTCAATTAAATTGGAATAAATTAAGTTGGTAATGAGTAATGGGCAGAGAAACCCCCTGATTTGACGGGATCAATTTTTCTGTTGACAATAAAAATGAAAATAAGAACCCAACAGAAACTTTCATGTTTCACATTGGTGTCATTTGACATGCTGAAATGCTTTGAAAGCAAAAAATTAATGCAGAGTCCATTCTGTTTTGACAGGTGGTACATTTTAACGCTGTCTCTGTTAATTAAATCCAACGAATCGCAGACTTAAATAAAGGGTATACTCCATAATCAGACGACGGGCAAAATCACAACCGCCCATTCCACTACTGCACCAAATCCAAGGCCAGAATCTGGCCAAGTCACGCACTATTGCAATACCACCTGTCATTCTAGCAAATGCCAGATGGGCTTGAATCTTTTTTTAGGCTGGCGTAGCGTAGCTGCGTAATTGATAGAACAAACAGATTTAATAGTGGCACTAAAAGCAAAAGCTTGCAACATAAATTACAATTATTCCTTATTTGTGTTGTAGAGGAGAAATGATTTGCGGCCTGTTTGTTTTGTCTAAAAGTTAGAGCCTTTAATTGTTTTTCAGATCTGATTTAATTAAAGTATTTATTTCCAACCCAACACAACCCCCAAAACTAGAGTTCGATATAACCGGACGCTTAACAAAAGTAGCTCTGTTTGCTTTCAATCTTTGTTCTTCACTGATTCAACGACTCTGTTAATTGGTGCGCATTCATAATCCCTAATTTTGTTTCCATTTTTTTTTTCTTTTCATCTCTTTTTGTGCTCTTGATCTGATTTCTGTAATAGGTTTCTTTTTTGAGATCTGGGTTTCCTTTAGTTGATTATAGAAATGGAAACTTTTGCATTCTGGTCTTTTGGGTAGTTGAAGTTGTGTAAAGCAAATGATAGTTTTTTTTTTTTTGGGTAACAGTCATGCCAGCCGTTACTGAATCTAAATTAATTGTGTGATATTGATTCGGTGGATCTTTGACTTTTCTTATTGCAGATTGATCTGGTTGGTTGGTTGATTACTTGCTGTTGCAGGGTGGTGTTTCTACAATTGGCATTACTCAGTAGTGTACAATCAGCATTACTATTCTGAGAGAACTTGATTCTTTTTTTGGTGTGATTTGGACTTTTGATTCTGCTGCATTGTTCAGTTTTTGTGAATTACTGATCTGTAATCAGGAACTCAAACTTGGGTGTGGTGATCTGGTTCGTGTGTTTTTAGTAACGTGAGTGTGATGTTGCAATCACACGTGAAATCTCTGTGCATTTTATTGGAGGTTTAGTTTAAAAAGGAGTATCTCAATGCTTGTTTTAGTTGTACGGATTCATGGTAACATATATCGGAACTTATGTGTTATGATAGGTTATGGTTTTCGTTGTTCTTGGATTAATACATTAAAGGGATTTGCTATCTAGTGGACTTTGAAACTCAGACTGTTTAGGCGATCAGGCAATTTGGACATGAGAAGCCCCTGGTTCAATAAACTGTCTGTTATTCTTGGCCGCGGACCACCTCTCAGCTGGTTGTTATTATGCTTTTTAAGCATTGTTGCGCTAATTGCTGTATTAGGATCATCAACCTCTAATACCTTAGACTTTGTAACTTCATCCTCGAAACCCGATATTTATTCAAGCTATAGGAGGCTAAAGGAGCAAGCTGCGGTTGATTATTTGGAGCTTAGAACTCTTTCATTGGGAACAACTAGGCCAAAGGAGCTTGATCTTTGTGGCAAAGAAAGAGAAAACTTTGTGCCTTGTTACAATGTGTCAGCAAATTTGTTGGCTGGGTTTAAAGAGGGAGAGGAGTTTGATCGGCATTGTGGAATGCTAGGACTAGGAGACCGGTGTTTGGTTCGGCCCCCAAAGGATTATAAGATCCCCTTGAGGTGGCCAGCTGGTAGAGATGTGATATGGAGTGCAAATGTGAAGATAACAAAAGACCAATTTCTTTCGTCTGGAAGCATGACAAAGAGGTACTCCTTAATTTATGCTAAACATGATTCTTCCGTGGTTGTAAGTGTTAAATTGAAACTTACATTGATCCTCTACAGTTGCATGATTTGCTCAAATCATTAGGATTGTGTAGTTTCATTCAAAGTTTATTGTTCTCCTCTCTGTTTTTTGTTGGATTTGTGAGATATGATGGTTTAGTCATGTCTTTTTTATCTGTAATAAAACTGCTAGGTTGATGTTACTGGAAGAGAATCAAATTGCATTTCATTCTGAAGATGGATTGGTATTTGACGGTGTCAAAGATTATTCTCGCCAGATTGCTGAGATGATAGGGCTAGGATCTGACTCTGAATTTCTTCAAGCCGGTGTAAGTTTTCTTTGCATATCATGGTTATTAATGCGTATATTTTAACATTAACGTCAAAACTTGCCAAAAGAGCTTGCATTTGTTGAATAGAAACTTTAGGATCATTTTATTCTAGCAGTAAAAACCAGGCATGTTTTGTGTCTATTTTGCATTTTTCTTTTGCCCTTTATCCTTTTGAAAGGAAAATAGAACTCTTCGCGTTATGATTTTTAATCTTTGCTATGTCCCTTACAGGTTCAGTCTGTACTTGATGTTGGCTGCGGATTTGGAAGTTTTGGAGCTCATTTAGTATCATTGAAGCTGATGGCTGTTTGTGTTGCGGTGTACGAGGCAACTGGCAGCCAAGTTCAGTTGGCCCTTGAGAGAGGTCTTCCGGCTATGATTGGCAACTTCATCTCAAGACAACTTCCATATCCATCATTGTCGTTTGACATGGTTCATTGTGCTCAGTGTGGGATCATTTGGGATCAAAAAGGTACATCTGGACTTATTGAGCATTTTTCATCTAGTCACTGGTGTGCTTTCTTTTGGTTGATTCAAAATATTATTTGGGGAAAGGAATGTGAGTGTAGCTGGAATCCTATATTTTGCTTTCTGTTGTTTGCTTAAAATTTATTGTGTTTGTTTCGGTGCTGAATTGTTCTTGTCTGACAGTGTTACAAATGGGGGTTCACTGTTTTAATCCATTGACTGACATCCATAGGTATTTCATTACTGCTTATTTAGTTTTAACCACAGCATATAGGTGCTGCTTGGCCATAAATGAAAGAATCGTATGGTTATCAACCCTGAGTGAAGTCCTGACTGATATGAGCCTACCTTGTTTATATTTCCGTGCTGAAATTTACTGGAATGATGTATCTCAAGAATAATGTCAGGAAGGATAAGATGGCTGTGTAGGGCAAGAAATCCATTTTCTGGTAAATTTTGGCAAAGACCTGATGGCATTCAAACTGGATGCGGTATTTTGAGCTGTTAGCAACTTAGCATGTCTGCAGCAGCTGGATTGTTTGCTAAAATCTTATGAGCCTTTTTTTCTTTTTAACCTGAACTGAAATTATATTTCCTGTCTATTAATATTCAAAATTGTCTAAAATTCTTTGTGTTCTCTGCCCCTCCATTGTTATAATTTTATTGACAAATAGCATGTATTGAACTGATTCTGAACTTCTATGCTGAAATGCCGTCTCTGCAGATCTCATCCCAATTGGATTGTTGGCATTAGTAGGCCATTATACGTAAGAAATTTTTTCCTTTGTGAAAATGTTCCAATAATGCATATTCCACCAAATTACATTCTATTTTATTCAGCATTGGCTTATTGTAGGTTGTCAGACACAGATATAGTTTTAACCAGACTTATATGGTCAATATTTTTTAGTTTGAATGATAAACAAAAAGGTGAGAGATAGAAACATTGGAAACCATAGAATACGCATCTGATGTTGGAATTACTTAATTTTTTTAATTCTCAGGAATTATGAAACACTCAGAGTTTTTTGTAATATACCACTGGATTCATGTTGGATGTTTCAATGATCACGTCTATGCTATTGTCGACGTGATTTGGTTAACTAATGTCATGATTTCTTTAATTTTTATTTTTAGTGTGTTACTTTCTTCTGAGAATCTCATTGCTTAGCTTCTGACCATTACTACACAAAACAGAAGGCATATTTCTTATTGAAGTGGACCGGCTACTCAAGCCCGGAGGTTACTTTGTTTTAACCTCGCCTGAAAGCAAACCGCGGGGAAGTTCATCAAGTAGGAAGAATAAAAGCTTGCTAAAGGTAATGGAAGAATTCACTGAAAAAATATGTTGGAGTTTAATTGCTCAGCAGGACGAGACTTTCATTTGGCAAAAGACTGTTGATGCTCATTGCTACACATCTCGGTGAGATTCTATAACAATAAGCACTTTTCTATTACACTTTATTTTCTTTTTGAAAGGTTTATTCTATTACACTTTATTTTCTTTTTGAAAGGTGTATTTTCTTTTTTGAAAGGAATTACAACTTATGTTAGTTTCGCTGCTAGGTAGAAGGTTTTTTTAACTTTAGTAACTTCCATATTTCCATGTGCCTTGTTATAATGAATTATTTTTGTGAGAAATTATCATACTTCTTTCTTAAAGTAATGGCTCTAAGGGAACACTATTCTGATGCTTCTTTTATTCTTCTATAACATAGCAAGCATGGTTTACCACTTTGCAAAGAAGAACATGATGCTGTACCATACTATCATCCCCTTGTTTCATGTATAAGTGCAACAAACAGCAAGCGCTGGATTTCCATCCACAATAGGTCCTCTGGTTCCCAACTGAGCTCAGCTGAGCTTGAAGTTCACGGAAAGTATTGTTTCAAGATTATCTTCTCCCAATGTATTGTTTTGGTTGTGCTACATGCAGTTTGTGTATTAATTCCTTATCGGTGTGTTGTTCCTGTTCCAGTTTTTTGATGTAGTTTTGTCCTTACAGGAGTCCAGCCTGAAGATTTTTTTGAAGACTTACAGGTCTGGAGGTCAGCTCTGAAAAATTTCTGGTCTTTGCTCACTCCCTTAATTTTCTCAGACCATCCTAAGAGGCCAGGCGATGAAGATCCATTACCTCCATTTAACATGATACGCAATGTGATGGACATGAATGCTCATTATGGGGGTTTAAATGCTGCATTTTTGGAGGAGAAAAAATCTGTGTGGGTGATGAATGTTGTGCCTGTTAATGCTCAAAACACGCTTCCACTTATACTTCATCAAGGCTTTGCTGGTGTTTTGCATGATTGGTAAGTTAAGTTTTGGATTTGTTAAATAAAATTTGTGAGTGTGATGTTTGTAAGCATCTTAGAATTGAGGCGATTAAGAATCAGGATTGATCTCTTGGTTTTGTGGAAATAAAATAAAAATAAAAATAAAAATAATAATTCAATTTTTTCTGAGGTTTTCCTGAATGAATTTTCTGGCAAAGTTGTCGATAAAAGTTTTTATTTTGAATGGTTTATGCTATTTGAATAATTTCTGATTTTGAAACCTGCTGAGATTAAGTTGCTAACAATTGTTCTGTAGCCTTTTTGTGTTGCCTTCTTTACACTTTTTTTTAATGAGGATGTTGACTTCTTTACTTCTTAGGGAAGAGTAAATTTGTGAGATATAAAATTTGCCCATATAACAGGAATTTAGGAAATCAAGATCCCTCAAATGGTAACTATGTTTTACTCTTTCTTTGATCTACATGTACCAAGACAGTTATACATGTTTGCTGAGGACCTTCATAAAATTCAAAGGCATGTTTAAGACAAAATTTAAAAAATTCTAGTTATTTTTTGTTTTTGTTATTTGTTAGTTCTGAATTGAAATATTTTGTCGAGAAGAAAATTACTGTGTCAGACTCTCAGCTGTATCATTTAGATTTACAGATCTGATCTATCTGTATGGGCACAGGTGTGAACCCTTCCCCACTTATCCCCGAACATATGACATGCTTCATGCAAATGGGCTCCTCTCACATCTCTCTTCAGAGAGGTGCGATCTGATGGATTTATTTTTGGAGATGGATCGAATTCTACGCCCTGAGGTATTTTTTCTGCGTTCCATTTGTTTATTATCCAACTGCTTATTCTTGAGCATTATGCTGTAGCCTACAAAGTTGTTTATTATAGCCATTTGCTCCTTGTTCCCGGTATTGTTTTACAGCAGTCAATAATCCACCATCACTTTATTTTGATATATGAGATATGTGTTTGGTCACCAGGGATGGGTTGTTCTTTCTGATAAATTGGGAGCTATAGAGATGGCACGAATGCTTGTTACACAGATGCGATGGGAAGCAAGGGTGATTGACCTTCAGAATGGGAGTGACCAACGGCTACTTGTTTGTCAAAAACCTTTCTTGAAGAAATAATTGATTTAGCATCACATGATATGACTTGTACAAATTTTTGGGTCTCTGGTAATCACTCAAAATCTGTCCAGAGGTGGAGGATAAATCATTGGCAGTAATGACCTTATGCCCTTGTTACTATTGCCAGAGCACGAATAGTCTCACTGCATCAGCATTTGTTGTATATGCCGAGGTGCTCGACAGATGTTGTGTCAGCAACTGATCCAAGGGCTCTGCTCGAAGCTGTAGATTAGAAAGTTTGTCGCACAAGTTGCTGCAATTCATTTTTTTTTTTTTTTTGGTTCTTTTTGTCAAGGCGATTGTAGCAATTCATTCATCCAATTTTTTGTTCCCCCCACCCCCCGGGGTTCTTTATTTCTTTGTTATCTTGATAAAGTTTCTGTATTGAACAATCACTGATGACCCCGGAATGACAGCAACAACCATTGTATTGTAACGCAATTTTCTTTCACGCTTAAGCTTATGCACTGAGTGCTGAGATAAGGAATGTGTTGAAAGCCTCGTAATGTCAACGAGAACTTTAGTGACCAAGGCTCTGTTCGCTGTGCGTGAGACGTTCATGCCTTCTGCCCACCAGATGAGTAGTAAGCCTATGGGCTGCATGTGCATATTACGTGATCTTCTTCGTTGAAATATTACGTAAGAGACGCAAAAGTGCCGGCTGCCGCTGCTTGCTTGTGCCGTTTGTTCAGTTGTACTTGTGTCGAGATTCATCGGTGCCATTACCGTGGAGTTACTATATCCAGTATAGCATTATTGTCGCTGTCAATTCTTCTACTTTCTGCCTCAAAGAGGTATCCCAAGTTTCTTAAGTTTTTTAATCCGACAAACAACAGTCACTGCCCTGAAAAGTAACAAATAAAGAAAAATTGAATGGGACTTAATTGATTACCTAGTTCAAGAAACTAAACAAAAAAATATATATTTTGTAATTTTCTATCAAGAAATGCAAAAAATGGTGAAGGAAAGTCTAAAATATTTTTATTTTTAGCCAAGTGTCTATCCGTATCTTTTTCACTTAT
Source organism: Atalantia buxifolia (assembly GCA_030444775.1). Taxonomy (NCBI): domain Eukaryota; kingdom Viridiplantae; phylum Streptophyta; class Magnoliopsida; order Sapindales; family Rutaceae; genus Atalantia; species Atalantia buxifolia. The sequence continues at coordinate 22,339,855 of CM059837.1, read as the reverse complement.
CATTTTAAATTAAACTTATAGATTTTTTTAAATCACTAGGATGGACTTAAGCCAAGTATCTTATCTATGAATTTAAAATTAAACACATAGTTTAAGTCCACTTTCATGACTTGAAAGTTATAAAACTTTATTTTCTCTATTTAGATGTAAATATCTGAAAATTAGATATAAGTTCTCAAAAAATAAACAAATATATTTTTAAAAATGTCTGAAATTAATAAAATTTCAGATTTCAAACATTTAACAAACAACCTCTAATAACTTATATTCGGTCATGGTTCATCAAGCTTCTAATAACTTATATTCGGTCATGGTCCATCAAGCCTGATAGGTTTTGATTCATATTTAATCTTTTTTTTCTCTCTTGAGTTTTCCATTTAAATTTCTATCAATACGGTACCCTTTCTGGGAACTCTTTTTTTATCTTGGCGAGCAGGTATGGAAACTTTTCACCTGTTTCTCCAAATTTTCTTTGCCAAATATTTTTTCATCACCATATTAGAATCATACATTTCAATGATAAACTTTGTACGCCGCGGCTTGTTGGCTACCTTGCTGAGAAGATAACAAATTATCACTGCTTCATCTGTTAGTAATTTTATCATCAGTTAATTGCTGATGAGTGATGATTGTTGATTGCTCTTGCTCTCACAGATCAGTAATGAAATTGAGATTTCCCTTGCTCTCCATGTGAGTAAAAATTAATGAATAGCTAACGAGACAATAATTTTCAGTTTACAAGTCTACATAGACGATACGATATATGCAGCCGGTATTTGAGCCGCTCATTATTAATGGTCCATGAAACTAAATCGAAATTTAAGCATGATCTTATACGATTCAGATGATTAATATTTCAGATGAAAATGCTTTTGAAAGCATTGTTTTAAATGCATACAAGCTCAACCTTTTCAACTAAGACAGCAGAGACTCTAATCTTGTTTCCTAATTCCCATAATACAAACTCCGCACAGATTTTTCAGTATTCAAGATATAAAGCCACCCTTTTATGCATCACAAAAGGCAAATTCAATCTCCAGTCTCTCCTTTTGCGGCTTAACGGTCTACCTTTCTCTTGAGGGTCCCTGTTCTCCTTCACATCTGCCAACTTCCACACACAAATCTCTGAGTCCATCTCTATGGAATCCAACAGGAAGACTCCAGTCTTTTCCCTGCTATCAGATTCCTGGTCTTCATAGCAAACTGTAATCGGCATCTCTTTAAAACGACCCAAATCATCAGGCACTTTCAACATCCGTTCTGCACCAGGAGTTGATACCTGCAAATTAAAGCAAAGCCTTATTTGTTATATATATTTTTGCCATCACAGCACATATGAACCGAGCAACAATAAAAAAGCACAGTTAGCAATTTATTTCGTTACCTCAAGAGCCAAATCAGCAGGTATTTCTCCAAGTGCTCCAACTTCATCTAATTTTTTCTTGTATTCTTGACTATAACTTTCGAGCTCCTCCATGCTAGGACATCCATATCTAATACAAGGCATGTTGGTAATTTAACTTAAAAGAAACATCAAGAAATGAATACAAATACTTTACCAACAACACAATCTACAATCTAAAACCAGCATAATTGACATAAAACCATTTAGGAACATGGTCAAGCAAAAGAATAGACACTATTTTGATCTAATTTGTTTGTGTAGAGGAAAATGGGTATATTTTGCATACGAATGAAGCTTCTATTAGCTATCAAAGTTTGACAAGAAAGTATTCAACTAAGGATTTTGAATGAACATTGTTATTTATCAAGAGCCCGAATAGAAAAACAGGAACTAACAAATAAAATAGTTTCAACTTAAACAACTCCATAAGTTAGAACTTGTTAATTGAATGCCACTTATTGACTAGTGGATTGAATTGTTTGAAATATTTGAACATATGTAGAGTACGTTGATACAAAATTTTGGAAATTAATTATTTTGGTAGTCTATGCTTCCTACTGTACCTATCAACCATTAGGGGTCAACAATGATTATTTGAGTTCTAAATTATGAATTTTGGTTCTCATCATTGGAAAAAGTTTAATACAAACAAAAGTGCAGAAAGCCTTACTTGTTTGACAATTTATCTAGTCTCACATAAACATATCCACGAGGAGTAGCCTTGAAAGCGTAGAGTTTTATGTCATCACCAAACTGCAACAAGACCTCGTGGGCAATAGATAGAGCTCGTTCACCCCAGGGGACACCTTGGAACACCACGCCACCCCCATCCCCTCCATCACCAACCTGTAATAACAAACAAATGAATTAATCCAATATAAATTTATGAGCAACCAAACTCTGCAACGAAACCACGGCAACACAGTACCTGAGGCTCGGCCTCATCCTCCTCTTCCCATCCATCATCTGTGGTTTCTCCCGCTTCAGTTTCTTCGTCTGCAACAGTACCAAGAGTTTCTCAGCGACTCCAAAACCACATTTAGAAGTTATCAAAAACAAATGAGAAACAATTGAAACTTAAAACAAAAATGGAAAGAGAGTGAGCCGAGAGCGGAGGTAGTAAGAAAATTGTAAAATTGCCATTGAATGCAACATCAAATAATATAAAAGCAAATAAAGCCGTTGGAATAGAACTTTAATCAAACACATAATACACATGAGTAACGGAAGAAAACATCATACAGGACCAGCGTGGAAATAGATAAAACGAAGCTTACGCTGAAGTGGGTGTTCTTCGTAGTGGTCTTTATTTTGAGTGACACTGGAGCTTAAGAATCGACGAGATAAAGCTAAAGGAGAAGTTGGGTTAAGAGAAACACCGACAAAACGAAAAGGATTTCGAAAGAGGAGTGAGTTATCTTGTATATTGGGCAAAGCCAAAAAAGAGAGCCTTTTTTCCGACAAAGATGAAGAAGAGAAGAAGAGTGACCACCTGCCCACACTCCGTCGTAAATTTTGAAAAAACATAGTATCACTACTGCTAATGCCCGGACACTGTCTCAGGCCCCTGGGTTTTGTGGGGCCCGAAAGTCGGTTTTCAACTGTTCTAGACATAAAACGACTGGAGATGCAGGGGATCGAACCCTGTACCTCTCGCATGCAAAGCGAGCGCTCTACCATTTGAGCTACATCCCCGACTTGGGCTCTGAGCTTACATTAAATATTAATATATCTTAAGAAATTTATTTACCAGAACAATCCTACTCCCAACCGAGGTGCACTTGCGTAATGAGAATGAAACCGCGCGATCGAAAAAATAGCCGAGAGGATTATTTAGATTTAGTTAATTGTCGTTTAACTGATATTCCAACTGATTTTTTTGATATGCTATGGGTGTCATTGAATAGAATGATTAGTCGACAATTAACAGCAGATTTGAGACGTCAAATGTGTAGTCATTATCAATTTACAAAACATGTTAACAGTTGCAGAATTATGCCAACGAACAGATTCTCAGTCTAAATTACTAATTGTTGTTTCCTAATTAAGTATTCACCTCTCATCCTTTAGCATGAAGTTGTTTGGGATCTGAGGTTGACAGATTATCTAGTACATATCTCCCCCATTAATGTGGATGAAACAAATATCTCCCCATCACTGAGTGTGTAGAAATGTAGAAATCTAGTGTCTAAATCTAAGATAGTCTGAAGATTTCTGATTGTATTATTACGTATCACTGTTTCCACCCCAAAAAAAAAAAGGTCAGAATATGTATTCACTAAGAATTGTGCTTAAATTTAAATCTCCAACGAGGATTCCCACCATCCCTACACTTAAACTTTGAAGGGAAAATAAATGAAACTGGAAGCAAAAACAACGGCCAGAGCGACACAGCCCACATCCACATATAATGCACATGAAAAAATTGCGAGAACATGATATTGGACATTTAACTGCCCTTTGCAACTACCTTTGGCCATCATCAAACCTACACAAAATGTAATGCCATGGGGAATGGGAAAACAATAATTGAACTATTGACGGGAGAAACAAAATTTCAAAAGATTCAATACTTTCTATTTTTCATTTCTACATAAAATTATCTACAGGCGGAGTATAGTTCGAAGGGTATCACATAGATTTTGAATGGTCTGTTCCTCTTGTGTTACTTGCAGCTCTTGAAGTGGCATCTCATCATAACACCTGCACGGTAATATATCAAAACAAGCTCTAGTTTAGAAAAATAAATAAATTGCAACCCATGAATGACTCGTACAGGCAGAACAGATAGAAATTAAGAATCACCATCTGGAGTCAATTGGGAATTTCAAATATCACAAATTGCATAAGCTATCTGATTAACTGGGCCTAAGGTCAATAAGAGAAAATTAACATGCCACAGGTTTACAGAACAAATGAGTATAATTGAGCGAATGATGAAATCATACATTCTATGGTAAGCTAAAGCCTGGGCCAGATTCAATAGCGTGGAACTTGAAGTGAGCCTTTGGTAGACACTTGGAGGGAGGGGAATCTGTACCACATTAAACAGCCTATAAGACAAGCAAAAGTATAGGGCGCACACGCATACAAAGAGAGAGAGAGAGAGGTCTAACCTCATTTTGGCCCCTTCGTCCTTTTTTGGATTGTCCATCACCAGTAAAAAGTTCCTGCAGTGCTTCTACTGCCACCGTTCCTTTGTTATCATGTTGCATGGCTCCCAGTACATTGTCCGACAAGAGAGCAATAGGGGAAATATCAGTTGCCCTCAGAATTGGAATTGGCACTGTATTACCAGCTGCATATATGGACCAAAGCTGCAGGAACCAAAAGCACTAAATATTAGGTATCTTTGTTGCAGTCCCATGATCAGCAATAAGGCATGCCTCAATGAAACAAGAGAGCAAATAAAGTGCATCACTCAATTTCACGAGGCAGGGTAAGCCAAACTAAACAAGCATATGGTAACTAAGCAATTTTCTCAGCAAAGGAAAAACGTTAAACAGAAAAGCAAGACCTAGTCATTCTGAACTTCAGGAAATGAAATACTGAGTTTCTTGTGAATTAAACTACCATATGTTTACAGACTGTCTAAATATCAAAAAAAACTTGATAGGGTAAAAATCTAACCATTTATATTCGACTTCTATACGTTCTTACATACTTTCATGAAGTTCTAGAAGTTTCCAAATTCATTCCAACTTCTATGTAACACTGGAGCCAAGGGCTCAGGTCAGGTTAGTTATAATGCAATCTGGAAAAAATTTATCACCATTCCTCGATTATTTGGTACATGGAGAGTTCAAAACAAAAATCACCTTGTCTTGCAACGCAAAAGCTTTCTTGCTAACTGTTTCACTCTTCAATGTGCCACTGCTGGTATCCCTGCCACTACCAATCTGTCCTTGAGAAATTTTTGTCTTGAGATTTTCAGCAGAAGAAGGTTGTATTGTTTGTGTAAGATGATGTGATTCACCAACCAATTTATTGCTTAAAGCAACACCTGCTGCACCATCCACCCTGACAGGATACCCAAATGAATCAGGCACTTCAGTAGGCAAACAATAACTTTTTTAAAGAAGATACATAACAGGAATTAATCGATAGGTCACAAACCGAGGTTATGAAATCTATTGCCACAATTGTAAAACCAAAAGATAATCTTAGCCAAATAAACAAAATTTGGCATTTTCCTGGAGCAAAGAGAAAAGACAAGAATCATACATGTGCTTGCAAGTTAAATATGAAGTATCTAGGGTAGGAAATACCTAACATCAGCCAATTTGCCGCCGGTGCCACTAATTTCAGTATGTCCAGGAAGAGTTGAAGATTCTTTAATATCGGAATATTGAGTCTTGGATATTGTTTTATCAGTCTCATGAACTACAACAGTCCCAAAGTCACCTGTTTAACAAAGATTTCAGCTAAATCAGAAAGAAGTGAACTAATGGTAAAACTAATTTGCTCTCTCTACCCAGTAACCAATACTTCACAGAGAAACAAGGTTAACTACACAATATATTTACATGGTTCCTATTTATCACCAGCAAGCAGGCTCAAGTATGCAATCCAAACTTGGATTAAGATTGTCACATGGTAAATAAACTTCGAGAATTTTTCCCCATGAGTGAGAGTTAGTTTATATGAAGAACTAACTAAAAAGAAACAACAATTTTTGAGTTTGCTCATTATTCTTATCTTAGTTAAAAGTATGCACACAACAACCATACCACATTTCAATACGAAGATAAAGCAACATAAGAATAATGCAATCAAATTGTAATGTGATTTAGGGTTTAAATACAGTTTCCTTCTAATAACTGAATTTTACTAGAAATATAAGATACACAGAGTAAGCAATACCTTCTTCCATATCCTCCAACGTATGTTGCTTTTTCAAAGCACTAGTTGCAAGCACTTCATTTGTCACTTGAACCTGAGGCTTTGATGGCACGGTATCTCCATAATCCTCATTCAACTTCGGACCCATTGTTGCCTGTTTCAGAACCGGAAGCAATACAAGCACAATCATTGATATATCACATATATACTTAAAATATAACGTTTATGTATGCGAGCAGTATGTGTATGTTTGTGTTTGTGTGTGTGTAGTGATGAGATACATAGATTTTATAACATGTCTGAACACACAAAGTAAGGAAATAGAAGCAGACATTGACTTCTGGTTCGTCTGAGAGAATATTTTGTGCTTGCTGAGCCATTGAGGCCCTAATTTGCCTTGCCTTTTCAATCTTTGGCAACATTGCAGTAGCTCCACATTTGCATCTTTCGATGAATTTGTGCTGAAGTTTGAAATGAAGAGAATAGCTTTGAAGTAAGAAAGTATAAGAATAGAACAAAAGAATGCATACCAATTATATAATATAAGTTAGAAAAACAGAGACAAAACACATGAACACGCAAGCAGACATTAGCGAACATGACTATACTGGTGTTTTGACATCACAAATCTCAACAGGTAGTTGTCCAATCCTTAAAAGGTATTAATAAGTATTATACTTATCAATAGTTTATAACTATGTGAATATAAATCACATGGTTCACTAAATCATGGTGATCACAGAGGCAAAACTTTTTTTCTTTTTTCTCCTTGTAGTTATTAAGAGATCAAATTATCAAATGCAGATAATTCTTGCAGGCATTCAAAGCATTTTGTCACAATCTATAATGGAGATACAAAGTATATTATTTAGGAAGCACAGAAAACTCTTATAAAAAACAATATGGAAAACTCTATCAAAAATGACAACTGGAGCATAAAAACAATATGAAAACTAAGAGAAGCAGATTTTAAATCTTAATGCGAGAAGCTTTTTCTGGTAATTCATGCTTAGCAACTACTTTAGGAATAATTGCACCAAGCTTTTTCAAAATTGAAATTCTTAGGACAAAATTTTACTGAAACCAACAATTACCATACCTTAAGCATTTCAGCTGCTGTGGGACGAGCACGCGGTTCCTTGGTAAGACATTTTGCAACAAAATCATGAAAGACAAGAGACCTGAATGAGAATCATCAAATTTTAACATTGATTTACAATGCCAATCATGAAACAAGCACAAGTAGTCACAATCTTTACTAGAAAGATGTGGGCATTTTTTATGATTATTTCTCTGATTTTTGAGACACATCATCAGATTTATTAGTATAAGGAAACTGATAAAAGGCTACCATACATGAGCCCACAACCCCTGGTGGAGGAATCAATATATCTAACTATGTCTTTTGTTCTACAATGCAGTGCCATAAGGATCATTGAGTTGAGTATAACCAAAAGCTGACTAAATGCAGCAAAAATTCACCCTTAACAACTCTAACTATGTCTTTTGCAATTTGTTAGTGTCATAATTGAAGCTGGATTAATGACTTGAGACCCCAACATCGTACTTTACAACCAAAAGGTTATAGGATATGCATTACAAAAGCAAGACCGGAAGAAATTTATGAAGGAAAACAGGGCTTAACCAGAGATAGACAACTTAAGCAAAAAGAGACCCGATGATGGTCATCAATATCTTTTACGAAAAATTGTAATATGATGTTGAATGACCATGAATTCCCACCAAATTTGTGGGATTTGGACTATTTGCAAGCAACAAGTTGCATGACAGCTCAGGAAACCACAGCATGTGCATACATGCAAACGGCAACAAAAGAATGAACTGCAGATGCAGTAATGAAAAGAAAGGCTACTAAAGTCTTTCGATTATCTGCGATGAATCTGATGACTGCACCTGTAAAACGTGATATGGTTTGAGAATGAAACACTTGGGAAACGGAAAGGACTAATAAGAACTGGGGTCTGTAAAGAGAAGATGGCCGATGAATGTCACATATTATATGGCATAGAAAATAATGGCTACAAATTCGGTTGCTGACTCATAAAGCCAGCAAAAGAATCTGTTGAGCATGGCAATCATTTCTGAATTTCTAAGCCACTTGCAAGACTGTTTCTAGAGGACTTGTTTTAAGAGATTGTTCACAAAAAGAACTAAAATAACAAACCATTTCTCTTTATCCTCGAGCATTGGAGCTGGCTCAATGGATATCATGAATAAAACCTATAATAAAAAATTAATAAGTCAGATTCTTAATAAGCAAAAATTGAATACGAAAAATGAAAAGGAATTACAAGACATGGCAATAAGAGAAAAAATGGAGTAAAAACTTCTTCGTGTAAATCTATATAACAGCAGAAGAAATATATATGATATTGAAGTCTGCTCCCATTTTCCAAAAATAACCTGACCATGTTTCTATATCATTTTTTAATTTATAAGAAAGAAATGATGTCTAAAACAATAATGAATAGCCTCCACAGAATCCCTCAATCTATTTAAGCATCATATCCATCCCTGTAGATTATCCCAACTGGCATATACCCACAGTACTCCATTTTCTGTATGTTATCACGTATCCCACCCCAAATTAAAATATTTCCCTTCCATTTGTATGAAGGGGATTCACACCCTTGATCCCTTGCTTCCCAAGCAAGAGGCCAAACCAACCAAACTGTTCCTTAAAACTATTTTGGCTGTCCATAGCAGTTCCATCAACCATAATACATTAAACTGAATGGTGATCTCTCACACCTAATTAATATGAGCAAACTTTCAATTTTATGTTTTGGGACATCTATCCCCCACTCTTCATCTTCAAAACATCCTACAATTTACCAATCCAGATGTAGGTTCTGTATCAAGAAATAATATAGTGACAGTTGAAGCCAACATCAATATAAATTAAGGCAATTAAAATATAGAAGTTCAAACACTTCAGTATTCCAAAATATACAAAGTTCAGACTAAAAAGAAATTAAATGCACTAACCCTCATCGGATGGACCGTTGACCTTGGAGGAAGGCCCTGAAAATAACGAAAAAAGCAGTGCTCAAAACATCATTACCAAACAGAAATAGAAGGAGCCAATTTATGATTCAATTAAGAAATTCTAAATAAGTTGATAAATGGAAAAGCTAAGATTGATGAACTCAACTCTACTGAGTTATATTTTCATTCCAGGCACCCAGGTAAGAATGTGGACAAATTCTAAGGTTTTATAATCATAAAAGAATAGCTCTGGCAGAAACTAAAATGAATCAAGATTACCTAGGGCAAGGGCGCAAAAAAAAGATATGACTGAAAAAATTTGCTCATTCAGAGAAAAAAAAAATTTCACAGACAACTTTTTGTTTTTTTTTTAGGGGGCAAAGAACAGTGGAGCCATTCATCCCCTGGATAGACATACCTCAGCCATTTCAATTGCAGAGACACCAAGGGCCCAAACGTCCACCTGGGAGATGATTTGAAAGTGTACCAAGAAGTTAGCATGACCAAATGACTTATCAAAGCAAAATCAGCACCATATCAAAGTTTCCCAATAGCACTGGAACCAAGTATTAATCCAAGAACCTCATAATTAATAGCTAAAACAGGACAGTCATTGCTCTAAAACTTACAGATTCAACTTTTGGGGAGAGTGTGCGAGTTGTTTATTTCAAGAATAAGAAGGAAAACAACCGAAGTACTCACAAAAGGGTTTCAGAAAAAAACAAATGGAAGAACAAGCGTCATGTGGATTTACAAATATACATAAAGGACATTAGAACCCTAATCACATAATCAGACTGCTTGATTGACATTTTTTCTTCATTATGTCACTAAAAAATTGCTTATAGAAGTAACAAAATTTTCAGATATGTTTCTTAAGCTTTTCATGTGATTTCCACCTAATCTTGTATAAAGATTAGTCCACTTGTGCTTCCAAGTGTTTTCATGCAACTTCATACCCACAATCTTTGTGTTAGTAATTCATATTGTTTTTTATGCACATCTGGAGATTAGTCACCTTCAAATAAAACTTGAAATCAAGACAAGAAGATGTCTGATGACCTCAATCAAATCCAAATACAAAAGCATTAAAGGGAAAAATAAAAAAGAAAGGAAAAAGAAATAGTGCTCAACAAGAACACCTAACCAAACTCATTCCTCAATGGAAGCATCAACATTATGTTACCCATCAAAATTATATGTGTCCAGCATCACTGAAGAAAATCCTAAAATCTGCTTTTCACTATTACTGAGGCCCAAAATCCCAAAACTACTAGTTACTCAAGCGGGAACAAGTAGAAAAGATATCTCCTTAATCTATTCAGATTCCTTTTTTTTCTTGTTTATGACAAATCTATTCAGATGTTGAAATAAATGCAGTAGTTAGCCAAGGATCAGTTAGCCCCATAACCAATCTATCTCATAATCCATGAAAGTACTTTAGCATACACATCTATACTTAAACATGTTTCCTCTGCTAATTAATTACTTAATTCTACCAATGATGGAAAGGATGGGATGGTGAACCACAAAGCAAGAAGGAGATTTAAAGAAAATAAAGTTCATGCAGCCAAAAGATACAATACCTTGCCATCATATCGACTTTCCTGAATAACTTCTGGAGACATCCAATGTGGAGTGCCAATAAACTGAAACAATGTAGAAGGTCATAAAACATACCATCAGAAGTCAAATCCATGCAGATTAACAAAAGAAGTCATCAATGCAGGAGCAATACCGGCAAATACCAACAAAAAGACCAAGTTATGTAGAAAAAGTGACAAAATGGAGTTTGTAAAAGAAATAGGAAAAAATAAACATAAAAGCAGAGTAAATACCAAACTAGAAGGAAGAATTTTAACTAAAAAATTCAATTGGTTTTCACATAAGCAAATCGGAAGATCCATACGAACATTAAGGCAAAAGAAATCACTACTCTTTTTATTTTTGTCCAGCGCATTTGCAACAAAATGTCAAAATCTATGACATACTAGTGCTACTCAGAAGTTAAAATTATTTTTTTAGGATATAAGAAATTAAAGCAAAATCCATATGTCAAATACGTTACCGTTTGGGTACATAATCCAGAGAGTAAAATCAAAAGAAATGAGCAACTACGAAAACATATTACTTATTCCAAGGTGAGCAGATTAAGTTGAAATACTTTATCACTTCAATCAAATATTACTACTCATTTGTAATGCCAGCTTTCTAGAAACCTCGAGCGCCCATCTAACTATTTATGCAAAAATTAAATGATAAAATACCGTGTTACGTTTTGACATGGTCCTTGTAAGCTGCGCCGCAACTCCAAAATCACCTGATAAATTGACACCAAAGTTCTGAATCAATGAACTGTTACAAGCAAATGGAGAACCAATATGCTAACTTTGCAATGGGAAACCACGAACTGAGAAAGGGAAATTAGAAAACCCCAGGGGGGAGGGGGGTGGAGATGGAGAGGTCACCAATAAGGATTGAAGTACAAACAAAAACTACCAATATCACAGGCTGGAAGTGAAATGCAAAACCTACAACATGCACCAACGCACTGTTTTTGATAAATTAATATTGTTTGATGATTCGTACTCACCCAACTTCACCTCTCCTTGATCAGTCAACAAGATATTACCACCCTTGATATCTCTATGGACTTTGAAAATTGAGTGCAAATAAGCAAGGCCCTGCATATAATAAGAGAAACAAAGGCAGGCAGAAATATGTATGACACTACATTGCTTAATATTTAAATATTCATTTTCAAACTTATCAAAGTTATGGATACCTTTAAAGCTTCCCTGCAAATGTATGCTATTTGATATTCCTCCAAAGGCTCCTCAGTAACATTCATCAGGTCAGCCACACTTCCACCCCCGCAATACTCCATCACTATCTGCCAAATAACAAAATTATTTATACTGAACTCTGAGAACCCAACAATGATGTTTCGACGAGCTATGGAAATAGGAGTATTAAGCAAATGCCGAACCACCCACCCAAAGATACTCTTCCCCTTGGTAACTACCGAGGTAGCGGACAACATTCGGATGACTACACTGCTGCAACATCTCAATTTCACCACGAATTTCTTCATATCCCTCCTCCTGAACACAAATAACATCAAAAAATCATTTCCTGTAATCCATCCAACTTAAAACAATCATAGAAAATAGTTTCATGCCAAACAAGGAAGCATTTATACCCCTTCAGATAATGATATAACTTTGATGGCAACAAGCTCCGAAGTTTTAAGATCTCTAGCCTTGTAAACAGCCCCATAAGACCCCTTCCCTGCCTCCTCAAAAATTAGAACAACAACCAAACAAACAAGTATCAGCAGTGTCAAAATATACTGCAAAATCAGCTATCCACGAGCAAACAAACTCTTTCTTTCTTTTTTTTGTTTTTAATTGGAAAGGGAAAAAATGCCGTAATAAACCTAAAATTGACTAAGCACAAAGCATATTATATGCCTCATTGAAAAGCCTTACAAACTTGAAGTATTTTCCAATTCAGCCCAAAAGAGCCAACTAAAAATGCCAGAGCTGTAATTGATTTGAAATTTTGACTAAGAGCCTATCTGTAACTGTTGTGCTTCGAACTCAGATGAATTTTGAAAGCACATAGCCTACCGAGTTTGCTGCTTAAATAGTAGAAGCACAATTTTAGAAATTATAAAATGATCAAAAGAGAAAATTCATGTTCATACAGAAAAACAGGATTAACTAACAGTAACTGTCAGAAGTCAGTACATGGATTTCGAAAAAATAAAAAAATAATAACAAAAGCGAAGAAAAAATTCAGTCCTAAATTCGGGTTCAAAACGCACCGAGTTCGTTGAGCAATTCATACTTAGTAGTAGGATCTTCTCTGGTAACACTCTCCGGAATCGAACTCGACGACACCTTTGTCTGCTGCCTCACTTCCTCTCCATGCAACGACGAGCTACTCCCAAACCTCCGCATGCTAGCCACCGCCCTCCCCATCGTCGAATCGTCGTATCCTCCGCTCCTCCTCTCTTCGTCCTTCGATCTAACAACAAACGTCCCGAACTCATCGTCACCGTCCGTTTTCTTAAACTCCGAATACGGTTTGTTCACTATCGTACGGCTGTTTTTAGCTTTGGTTTTAGTTCTGGTTTTGACGATCACAGTGCCAAAATCGCCGTCTTCCTCGTCATCGTCTTCGGGAGGAGCGGCGCCGAAATCTTTAGGCAGGCGTTTGAGGAGCGGAGGGAGGGAGTCATCGTCCTCCATGACGGCGTCGTTCTGCGAATAGTTGGTTCTGGAATCTGAGTCGTATCTGGTCTCTTCATCGTCATCGTCGTCGTGAATTACGACTGTTGAGTAGATTTCCGATCTCGATGGCGGCTTCGGGGTCCGCCGAGATGTGGGCGTGTGATCCATTTTTCTGCCCACGAAGAAAGAGACCGCAAGTGAAATGTTATTTTCGCCCAAGCAAATCGCAGCCGTTATTGGACTCCAGTGTCCGTTAATCCTCAAACATTGTTTTCGCGTTGGGCCTACTGCTGCAAATTCCCCGTATTTTGTCTTCTTAATACACCGCATTAAAATATCGAAGAGGCTTATTTAGGTTTATTTGAACCCATTGAATTATTTTTTATATTTTAAAAAAATATTCAGTTTTTATTATTAAATAAATAGTGATATTTGATCCATTTAATTTATTTTATCAATCCTTATTTTTCAAAACCCCACTTTATTTTCAAATTTGCCTTATGAAAAATAAGAATAAAAACTTTTTTTAATCTTTTCAATTAATCATCTAATTGAATTTGCTCTCTCTCTCTCTCTCTCTCTCATTCTTCAAACATCACCACCTATTTTCCTCACTACTTCAAATAGAATTGTAAAACTCAATATTTTTAACAAAATTACCCGCTCGTACATTTTTTATAAAGATTAATTTGTTCCTGTGTATATTTTACTTTGCAGTGAGACTATCTAAATTCAATTAGATTATTATAGTCATTTTGATTGTCCACACACGGCCAACAAGAGCTTCAACTTAGCACAATCTAAATGCGGGGCAACTAGAACAATGGCGTTGGCCCAGATTGCATTTTGGTTCTTAACTTGTCGACTTTGGATCATGGGTTATGGTTTTTTGGAATTTATGGATTTTAGTTTTATAATAATTGTCAAATCCAATGTATGCAGATTTAATTATTTTGTAATCTTAATTTGATTATTTGATTTTTATTTCAATTAAAAATAATGTATTTTGTAATTATATTCCTGCTGCCAATGATGAATTGGTGATGAAGACTGGTGGAAGGGATGGTAGTGATGTTTGAGCGAGAGAAAAGAAAATATAATAAAAATAATAATTTTTTTAATAAGGATAATTTGAGAAATAACTGAGCTAAATTTAAAAGTGAGGGATGGTGAGATAAAATGAGGGGTCGCCGCTCCTATTAAATAGACGAATTTTATAACACATATTTAGTTAGGGTAGTTTAGATCCAATTCAATCTCAATCAATCCAATTTTTATCAAATTGATATTTTTATTAAATTGAATTGTAAAATAAGTGGCGATATTTGGCCTTTTATTTATTTGACCAGCCCCACAAACCACTTTAAATTACCTAAAATGATAAATAGTTTTTACATACACCCATATGATGATTAACTTACATTAAAATTTAATTTAAAAACTTTTTAAACAGTTAACTGTACAAAAATATTATATATAGTACTTTTTTAATCATAGATGAAAATAGTTTCCAACATCTAATAGAAGAAGATGAATAAAAATTTTCCATTTAATTTTTGAACTCAATTTTATGATAAGCATTTAAGCTTATACATTATTCAA
Organism: Atalantia buxifolia; assembly: GCA_030444775.1. NCBI lineage: Eukaryota > Viridiplantae > Streptophyta > Magnoliopsida > Sapindales > Rutaceae > Atalantia > Atalantia buxifolia. Next base: position 22,324,759 of record CM059837.1, on the reverse strand, counting down.
AGACTAAAATTTAAGCAAACAAGAAAATTTTAGAGAAAATTATGACTATTGCCCTATCATCGCGGGACAAATCCATGCATTCCAATCTCTACCCCAAGAATTTCATCACTATATAGCTCTAATTGGATTCAAGTTAGCAAAATTCCAGCCATAAAATCCACGCTTGCACCACCTGCACAAATTACAAATCTTTTTTTTTTTCCTTTTTGAAAGCTATGAATAATACGAAGAGAAGGGGAAATATTATTAGAGTTTATCTTCATTTTTAAATAGATTTAAAAAAAAATTATATAGTGAGTGGATAGAAAAATGAGAGATTAAAAGTATTTTCAAAATTTTCAAGGAATTTTTTTTTTAAAGAAAAAGTGAGTAGTGGGGTTATGAATAATATGAAGAATAGTGGGGTTTGGTGAGATAAAGTGAGAAGGGTGAAACTCAAATATCTATACCCTTGTAAAATAGAAAATTCAATGTTATTGGATTGATTTATATATTGATCTATAGTTTAAATCTAATGTAAACCATTCCAATCAATTAATTTATTTTAAAAAAAAACAACATGTCACCTTTATATTTAACTCTCTAGAAAAATAAAACCTTATTTTTCTAAAAAAAATTAAAACCTTATTTTTCTAAAAAATAATTAAAACCTTATTTTTGTGCAAGTATAAATATAAAATAATAATGCGGAGTACAAATTAAGAGTACTCAAATTTCAATTGTATTTTTCCTTACTAACATATGATAATAAAAAACACGAGTCATAAATTGTTAGTAATAGAACTCTAGAGTGCAATTGATAATTTTTATTTATAAATTTTTATTTTAATCGGATTGATTAGATCGGATCAAATTAAATTAGATTTTGTTTTTCGTTGATTTGGATTATATTAGATTTCAATAAGTGATTGGATCCAAATATAAAATCTGATGTATGATGGATTGGACTTGGAGTTAGACAAAATCTAATGGATTTTAACCATTGCACACCCCCACTATAGAGGTATGTTTATATGACCAAAGTTTCTTACCTCGTTATCATCACTACAATCATAAGTATAATTTTAATTTGTAAATAATAGTTGTATATGTAAAATAGAATTGTTATTGCAATTACTACTAAAATTTGAGTAACGTATCAATTGGATGGTAAAAGAGTAATTTTCAAATTATAAAACTCACCATCCAACAGATTTTTTTGTTAACACTAATCCCACTTGCAATCCAAAATAAATTTTAATTTGTAATACCAAAAGCACCCGCAATCTGCAAAATCATTTGTAGCGGGTGGGTTTGGGAAGATTTATAGATTTACCGGTACCATTACCATCCTTAAGCGGGACCTTGTTTTGATTGTAAACGTTTGTATCAGAATCTTTTTATATATCAGTACTAGACCACCCACGCATAAAGATGATGCTATTTTATTTTTGGATCAGTGTGGGAATATATATGCTGTAATCTTGACAGAATGTAATCTATGTATTTAGTTGTTTGTTCTTTTGAAAGTGAAAGAGTGTAATTACGTACGGTCTGTGACGTTGATTTAACTTACTTTCGGGCTTTCAGCACTGGAGGTGTCGTTTGGAAATGGTCCTCGGCAGAGTATACAGATGCCGATGGCTAATCAAGAAGCAGTGCATGTGTGTATATACATATATTGTTTGTCCGCCTCAAAATCATATGGAGATGCGGGAAAATCGACAATGTAAACTTTATATCACTTGAGCATCATGTCATTTTCACGTGTAGCTGTAGGATATATTCCCCGCTCTTAGTATGAGCGCGTGCATATGTGTGAGTGTGTGAATAAGTTAATTCATGTTGAAGAGAAATATTACAATAAATTAGAGGTATTATGTCATTGTTACAATAAGTAATGATGTTATGATATATGTATATTTATTTTAAAAAATCAACAGATAAATGGTAATTATATTAAATTCGATTACATATATTATCCATGTATTAGTCGGTTGTTTTACCTCTAATGTATTTTATAATTAGTCTTCAGAAACCAAGAAATACGAATAAGAGAAAATAACAGATTTCTCCTACAAATATAAGTTAGAAACACATACACCCAAATTCAAATAGATTATAAGACTTATCTCTTTTAAAGTTAAAAACATTACACTTAACTACCTTACACCAACATGATTAATATATTTAATTTTTTGGCGTAAGTGTTTCTAACTTATATTTGAGGGGGAATTTGTAATTTTCCGGTATGAACAAATACAATTTAGTTGACACAGAATCATTGAATTAAATTCAAATTAAGTAATCATATGCGAGACAGAAAAAGTACGAATAACATCATGTTTATTCGGTAGTTTATTCAATTTTTCCATCTCAAATATGCTATCCCATTTGACATATACAATTTTCAAAATTTAATTGTTTTGAAATTTTTTTATTTTTCAATTTAATGAGATTCAAATTAGAATTTAATTTTATAATCTCTTTATTTAATCTCATGTGAGGGGGATCCGAACAATGCTAGGACAAGAATTAGTAACTATCTAGCAATTTTGGTATGGCAGGGCTAAGAGAGTTTTATGGCACACTTCAACTGTGGTTTGTTTAATTTAAAAACAAAAATCATTGCTATATAACGTACGTTAACAAATAAGATAGAAAATAATAATAATAATAAGAAGAAGAAGAAGAAGAAGAATAGAGACGAAAGAATAAGAAAAGCACTGAAGACAGCAATCGAAGTGTACATTGGTTTGGATATCCAAATCTAAAATCCCAATTGCATCTGCTTTTCTCCTTTAACAAATGCAAAGTTAGATAGCGTTTCGAAGAACAAATTATGTTTTTACAGATATATATATTCCAATTTCTAAAGAAGATGAGTCTCTTCACCAAAAAGACTCGTGACCATGTGTGTTTCGAGGCTTCGGGTTCTTATTCTTTTCTTCAATCATTTGAAAGGTGCTACAGTAAGGCAAGGTGCTTTCCAAAACGTTAAAGTGAAATTCTAAAAATGGGCAAATACTAGACTAACAAGAACCACTAGTGTAGAATCTCATCGTTTTCTCATAAACTTTTTTTTTATATACGTTATTGGGGTGTTTCGATCAGATTAAAGAAGGAACAACACTTTGTAAAATATATGAATGGTAATAGCAACAACCACGATTCTCATTTACCATTTAATAAATTCTATGAGGACAAGTGAAAGGCCGCGCACTGTGCAAGAGACAACTATTGAACTATATGTACAAAAATGGAAAGGAGAATAAAGGCGTGTAGATGTAGATGATAAATGGACGATCCATTGATTGTTTTTATAAGATTACGAGGATCTAAATTATGCAGCACAATGGCGACAAAAATAAAAGATGTTTATAAGGTATCCATTTGCAAAGTAAATCAGAAAAGATATGATAAACAATGTGTCGATTGTACCACCAAAATATCTAGGGATATGGATGCTCTCCATGACCATGACTATGACCACGACCTCGTCAAACCCTCGGAAAAAATGGTTCCATTTTGTTGTAGAATTATATTGTAGAAGGTTAGTTAATCTACAAACTTCAAAAAAATAACATCATATAATATCAAATAAAAATGTAAATTATGCCTCAAATTATGCTTATTATCATTTCATTTCATCACAGATTCAAATGATGTTTGATGGTTACGAAGAACTCTGGTGACCACCATGGAGGCCCATGATTTTTTTTTTCCCTTCTTTACAATTTATACATAAAGGTGAGTTTTGATTTTAACCTTGGAGTTGGATGAGATGAATGTCAGTTTGTGCTCCTTTTCGTTCTTTTTGTTTACATAAATCTTTCCAAATTATAGTACGTATATTTTTCACTCTAAAATTGTTGATTGTGTCGTTTTTTACTTTTAAAAAACCTGAATTTTAACATGTAATATTCATAATTTTTTTTTAAAAATAAAATTAAATAAATATTTTTAATCATTAAATAAATTACGCCAAACATACACTAATTAAAAAATATCTCTATTATGAAAAAGTTTGATATTTTTAAAACATTACTTCTAATTTATTCACTATTCATTACATTCTCACCCAAAATTTTTAGTTTATTATTTTTGAACCATTAAATACAAAATCGTACTCACATCCTCTCCTAGAAAAAATCCCCAAAGAACCGGTCCATAGAGATTTTTATCATTCTTAATCCTTTATATACTAACTCTTTAATCATAATATCATTTATTTGTTTATGACTCACGTTTAATAGGAGAGATTCTAAAATTTCTCATATAAATGCCAGGACAAAAAGCAATCGCTATTAATTCAGTATAAAACAATATTTAAAAAGAGCCGTTCTTTGCATGGCTCGTAGAATATTATGAATAATTCACGGGCCGGTTACATAGCAAGTCAGTAACCAAAACAAATTCATGAGTAAACAACCTGCAGGCTTCATATTGTATTCGCCGTTCACCTGATAACTCAGCCCGAATACGCAATTAGTGTCGTGTGTTTTTCGAATGTTCAAAACTGAAAAAACTAAAACCATTACGTAAAAATTAGATCTATTCACATAAACTCCAATTCTTAAGATTAATATCTCCGTGTACAGTGCATTACGACGTTAACTAGGAACAATGCAGCAAAAGATTTGAACTTATTGTTGTTACACAAACTAAAACTAAGCTAAGCACAACCATGAGCGATAGTGCAGTAACATTAGCCAACTACTTTTGCTATAACACAATCTATCATGCTATGATCTAAACTTGGGAGCCCGCAAAGCTTAAAAGATTAACCGATCAGACCAGCTACTCCCTAGGAATGGCTTTGCAAACTAGAGGATTTTTCATCTCCATGGAAAGTTTCAAGCTTTCCGTCAAGTCCACGTTAGCTGCTGCTTCATCGGAAGCCACCCATTCGAAGCTCTGCAGCAACTGAGCCAACCAGAGATGGACAGTGGCCAAACCCATTGCTTTTCCAGGACAAACCCTCCTGCCTGAGCCAAAAGGAGCCAGCCTCAGGTCGGATCCCATGATGCTTATGTCCTCTTCAATGAACCTCTCAGGCTTGAACTTCTCCGGCTCTGCCCAGACTATTGGATCATGAGTGATTGCCCACATGTTGACCATGGCAGTAGTTCCAGCTGGGACAAAGTTGTCACCGACATAAACATCGCGAACGGCAAGGCGGGCCCATGAGAGTAAAGGGCCCGGCGGGTGAATCCTGAGAGTCTCCTTCACAACAGCTTGAAGGTAAGGCAAGCTTGGGATGTCAGAATCCTGAACAGGCCTTGAGTTGCCAACAACAGAAATAATTTCAGCCTGAGCTTTTGATTGGATTTCAGGGTGCAATACCATTCTTGCTAGGATCCACTCCAGCAGGATAGCAACTGTGTCTGTTCCTCTAAATATCATTTCCTGCGGATTAACGCAATATAATTAAAAAGGAAAGGAAAGAAACTACAAACATAATACGACAAAAGCCAAATTATGAAGCATGAGAAAATATGAAACATACCCAAAGAACAGCAATCATATCAGAGTCATTTAACTTGGCTTCTTTCTCCAAATCAAGCAAGACATCAACAAAATCACCAACACAACTTTTGTGATCATCCGAAACACCAGCAGTCCTCTTCAACCTGTGCTCTTGTATTATCTTTTCAACAAACACATTCACTTTCGAGACCAGACTCCGACACCTTTTCCTCACACCTTGCAAATCAAGCCAACCCAGCAGAGGAAAATGGTCACTCCAGTTAAATATTCCTAGCAGCTCATACCCTTCACTCACTAGCTCCTCAAGCAGGAGTCCTTCTTTCGATTCATCAAAATCATATCTTTTACCAAACACGGACATCATGACATTGTTAAGAGATGCAAAGTGAAACACCTTTTTAACCTTAACCTCACCATTTTTCGCCATCAAAGACTTCACTTGCTCCACCATTTTCAGTCCCACTTCAAGTCTGAAACTTTCAATCCCGGCGATTCTTCTGGGACTAAACAAATGGGTAGCTGAGATTCTCCTGAGGTTCCTCCAGTACTCACCATAAGGAGCAAAACCCATAGCTCTATGAAACAACAGCTCATAAGCAGACTCCTTCACCGGCCTATCAGCAAAAGCAGGGCTATTCAGAATCTCTTTAGCAGTCTCGGGTTCACTGGAAATAACAAACCGAGTCAACCCCACGGAAAAAGCCATTAAAGGCACGGCTCTGAAGGCTGTAGCGAGCTTGGCAAGGACACGGTGAGGAGTTGAACCCACAAACACAGTGAGTGACCCAATGAGCGGGTAACCTGGCGGACCGGCAATTGATTTCGGAGCCTTGGCTCTAGCACGAGCCCAGGCGAGTCCGCCAGGTGATAGCCAGACTGCAAAAATAGCCATGAAGAACACAACCCAAAGGAAAGATTCAAAGCTTACAAGACCATACTCAAAAAACAAAAGGCGGTATTCCGGTGACATTTCGAAAACGCGTATCGTATGCAATAACAGAGGCTTTCACGTTTCTACGGAAGAGAGAACGGTAAAGGCTGTTGCTGGTAACTCGCGAGAACCAAAGAGGGTGAAACCAGTGGGTTAAATAGCAGTTGGGTTGGCGGTTTGAGGAATAACTTAACCATAGTAAAAGAATTAACCCTGGTTGAATAGTACTATAAATTGCAAAAGTTTATTGTTTTTTGACGGATACAAATCGCAAGAGTTATGTTCTTTGTTTTGTAATTTTCTTTTTTCATTTGTGGAGTTGAAAAGAACAGGACCAACTTTATGAACGCGAGAGAATCCTTTTCGGAATCGTAATAGTCCTTTTGATTCTGCTTGGAACATCAAAAAAGATCCCATTAATTGCTGGCAGGTCAGTGACGTCAAGATCAATGTGATCAGACAATCTTAGCCGTGTGATTTTAGACATAATCGGCGATGTGGTTTGTACTGAACTAAAGCCGTGGAAAAAGAAGAGTAAGCAGAAACGGATTGATGCAGTTCACGTGACTCTCTGCGACTTGATTCTCCAGAATTTTTTTTTTCCGCCATATCAGACGATTGACTTTCGTAACAATGAAGTCAATCAATGACCCGAAAGCTTTCGTTGCACTTGGCATTTATGTTTTCCGTTTTAGAAATAAAATTCATGAAACGTGGTTTATTGGATTTAGATTTTGTAATAAGTTCCTTTCAAAAAAAAAAAGATTTTGTAATAAGTTGATTTGTATTCAACAATTCATAATTTTTAATCATACATGTATCTATAATAATATATTATTAAATTGATTTATACTTAATTATTATATTTTTTATTACACATACATGTATAATAATATATAATTAAAATTTAATTTTATATTTTTATTCAACAACCACTAATTATATATTTTTAAAAAATTAACAAAATATTAACTCAACAAAAACTTATTTTTTTTTTCTAATAATGATATGAATAGAGAGATTAAACAACCTTCTTTGATACTTTTATGGGGGCACTTCCTAACGCTTTAAAGTAGTCAATCATGATATCGTTTTATTATTGTTGAAATAAATTTGTAATGGGTCATTAAGCCGTATTATAAGTGCAATTAATTACCAAATTGCCGACCTTTTTTGCGTAAAGAATTATCTATACGATTGACTGTCCTAGTTGGAACCTTTTGATTCAAATAATAAATACATAAAATAAAGAAACTTAATCAAGTTTTTTTTTTTCCATATTAAAGACCACCAAAGGATGAGGGTTAGGCCAGCTCTCTTATTTGTAAATTCATAAAAATAGATGAGAAAAATCTAGAGGAGATCAAGAATCAAAACTTTGAAGTCCAAGACAATGAACAAATAAACAAGAAGTTACTAAAAAAAAAAGTAATTAGACCAAAAACACCAAAATAAAGACAAGCCAAGCACGAATCCTAGAAAAAAAAAATCAACATAGAACTAACGAAAAGATAGTGGAGGAATTGTCTCGTAAGATACTTGCGATGAGTGACTAAGGTGAAACCTTTCACTACGGTGAAACCTTTCTTATAACTAAATGAACGGGCTAGAGCATTGAAGTCAGAGCTAAGGTCAAGCTCCTACTACCTTCAAGTTCGAACAAGAAATAAGCACCAACTACAAGTTTCCTGTCAGAACTACAATCCTCATTAGATTGAATAGGAATTATAATAGAGTGTGATTTAAAGCACACAACCAAATGTCGAAGAAAGTAGAGCTCGTGGAAACACTTTGAACACTAAAATCAACTAAAATCATATTATTAGCATCACTAGAATGATCAAATGGATTTTGCAAAAAAGAATCATCATGATTTCTAGGCTTAACAATCAAATCAGACTTAGCCAAGACCTCAAAATCATGTACCTTACATTCGGGCTTGAAATAAGAGGAACAACATGATTTAAACTCAAAGGCATATTATCAACATCATAAATTAGGCTATAATGCGCGAATCAGTGCTCTAACCTTGATCCACAAGAACTTGAGCATTATTATCCAAATCATAAAGAGGGATAAAAATAAGCCCTTGGGAGCGATTATCTACAACATCTACATACTAAGGAGCAAGATCTACCTTAGTCTACATATTTGCATTTGAAATTGGCTTCTTACCCTTATCCCAACTCACTATATCCTATACCTGATCAACAAACTTTTGGGATTTCAAAAGCCTAAGATTAGCTGCATAATAGGTATCAGTGGAGTGGCCAAGAACTTATAGGGAACACAATAAGCAAGAACCCTCTCAAAAACAATATTTTGTCAAAATTCAAAATCATCCTCACCAATTCATATACGCGGCAATATAAGGCCGCGAGACATCATACCCCACTAACTCACTAAGACTATAGCAACAAAAGGACCATTAACAAAATCCTATTAACTACAATTAAGGTCAACACGAAGAGGCTTATACTTAACTTATTTTGTACAACTTTTAAATTAATATAAATTATATTATAATTTAATTTAATAAGGTCTATTTTCACCACTTTACTTATGTCCTTTTAGCCTTTTTTTTCACAAAAGAAGGGGGAAAAAAGAGATTTTGAGAGAGGGTGAGTCAAGTGGAAACACATTATGTATATAGAAAAGGTAGATTTTGTTAAGTTACATAATAATATAACTTACAGCATCGTAAATACCGCATATATAATGTAATTATTAAATACTTGAATAGTTGAATTATTAAAAATAATATTCATATGTGTTTACTAATTGGGAATGAGAGAATAAAAATGAATAATTTTTTTACTTTCAAAACAAAGAAAGGGAGAATAAAATTTGAGTGGGCTCTATAAATTTGGAAACGTGAAATGAGAATATCATTCCTAAGTGGATGAAAAGTGAATTGACATTTGTACCCTTAGTGAAAATTAAAAATTCCTTTTTACACAATTTATAGTAGTAGTAGTAGTAGTAATAATAATAATAATAATCAACTAAGATCAATTTAATAACTTGTAATAATTCATCTTGATTCTAAAATAAAATAAACACATTAATGATAACAAAATTCATTTTTTTATTTTGATTCGCTGTTAAAGTAAATAATTTATTTTTTTAATTAAAACCACCAAGATGGTGAGGGGTTAGGTGGGAACCCTGTCTGTAATATAAATTATAAAATGAGGTGAATACACAAGGAGGTGGACATAGACCTAAACCTCGAGTAAAGCACAAAAATAAATAAAAACGAATAAAAACAACAAAAAAGAAAAGGAAAACCATCAATACTAGCGTCTGATGTGAGGGACAGCCTGCACATTCAAATAGAGAATACCAGATAAGTCTGTAGAAAGATCCTGAGGAAAGAAGAATGCCAAAGAACTCGATAAGAGCACACCCAATTCGCTAAGAAATCAACAGCAGAGGGAGTCTCACGAAACACATACCTAACTAGAACATGTGAAAAAAATGTAAAAGAGCACACATCACGCAGTAAATGAGCATAATCCCAGTGAACAGAGCCCGTGAATGAATCCAAGAAACAATTGTGATTGAGTCCGACTTCACATAAGGGTGTTCAGAATCCAATCTGATTCGTTTAATCCAATCCATAGATTGGTGGATTGGATTGGATTGAAAATTTAAAAACCCGCAATTAGTGAATTGGAGTAAATCCAAAAAAATCCATGAATCCGCAAAAAATATTTATTTAATAAAAAATGAAACTTATAAATATGGCATTATACTTACTAATAAATAAATAAATACGTTTAAATATAGTTACATTAACACCATATTATATCTTATCTGATAATAATATAAAATAAAAATAATTAAATAAAAAAGTATACCTTCCTAAGCAATTCATTTTCATATATTGATCTAAATAAATAAGTTTTTTTATGTTTTATATTTTGAAACTCTGAATGTATTTTTTACCTTTATTTAAACAATTTATTTATTTACATCTTATTTAATTTTGACTTTGATCGGTAGTAAAATTATTTTTATATTAATTTTTTATTTAGTTAGTTCGTGGACAGGACATGATTAAAAATTTATAACCTGCAAACTAATTTATAAAATGATAGATTGGATATGGATTGGGTTAAATCCGCGATCCGTAGATGTATAGATTGGATTTGGATTAAGTTTTACTAATCCGTTGATTTAATTAAAAATTTCTAATCTGCAAAATCCGATCTGCAAACACTCCTAACTCCACCTCAAGAACAGAATAACCAAGATGAGCAGTGCGCTCCAATGCCTCGCACACAACCACGAGCTCAACATAAAGAGTCGGCTGGCAGCCAAGAAAGGATACAATAGCAGCCAAAACCGCACCTCAATGCTCTCGAAGAATACCCCCGAAGTAGCCATCCCAAGATTGCCTTTAGAGCATCCATCTATAGTCAGCTTCGTAACCCTAGAAAGAGGCCTCATCCAAGAAACTAATCGAATCGGCCTTTTAGGAGGAGCTATAACTTGCAAACCCCCTACAATATGAGATCTTAAAACTCCCCTCAGCTGGGAAGACTTAAATCCAAAAATAGAACTAGCAAGCCTGAGATCTGATATCACTTGAAAGATAACCACATCAACAAAGAAAGACTGCGAATCAAACCGGAAAGTATTATGAGCTTTCCAAACTTGCCACAAAATAAAATAAGGTAGAAGGACCCGAAGATGATTTTGAAAAGGGGCACACTGCCGCCAATGAAGAAACAAACTATGGGGAGTTAGAAAAATAATATTTCTCATACCCAAGATTCGCTGAAAATGAGCCTAAATTTGGCAAACTCTCTGGCAATCAATAAATAAGTGTCAATAGGTCTCAGTAGCTCGACCACAAAAATAACGAAAGACCATGCAAAGAACCCTCGGGCACAAGGCATTATCAGTAGACAAAAACCCATGCAACAACTACCAGAGAAAAAAAAAAGAAACCAAAGATGGGATATGTCGCTGCCAAATAATCGAAAAAACCTCATCTATGCACAAGCTCCTAAGTCGTTAGCAAATGAAAAATGTCATTAGAAGCAAGATCTCAACGAAGCGAATACAGCTCCCCACTAGAAATAGGAATCAATAAAATTTACTCCATAATGAAAAAAAGGCAAAACATTCTCCAACTTACCCCTATCACAAACTGTACCCTGCCAGTAAAAAGAAATCAGCATCGAAGAATATGATTATAAACAACCAAAAGACAAGAGCCTGAACAACAATCATACCAAAAACTATATTGTCCATGTCCAACCAACCATGGTAAGTAAATAATTTATTTTTAAAAAAATGAAAAATGAGAATTAAAAAAATAAATTAGAATAATTTATTTTAAAATAGACTGAAATTGAAATTAAAAAACTAAAATAAAAATAAAAAATGAAATGATTGAGAATTAAAAATAAAATTTTTTTAATTTTAATTTTAATTTTTTTAATTTTTATTTTTTTAATTTTTATTTTTTTAATTTTAATTTCAATCTATTTCCATTTTACTTTATTTTGATTTTAATTTAGGATAAGGCATCACACAGTGAATCAGAAGATCATTACATGATTACATCTAACCATTGAATTCACTTAAATTGAAGTGAATCCTATCTATTTAAGTAGATCTAATAATTAATGCAACTACAATACAGTACTATAATTACACTGTAATTGAATCTGTTAATTTATTTTAATTACCCAAGAAGTAAACGCAATATTATTGGATAGATTACCGAACTTTAACCCCAGCCCAAAGGAAAGCAGTGGGCAGAGCAGCGAAACACGAACATTCATTGTGTAAAAAGAGGTTAAATTTCGTCGTCAATGTTGACTATCGTAGCCATGTTGACACTTGACAACAGCTAGCCCGGTGCTTGCAGCAGCAGCAGAACTGTAGCAGGCTGAAAGCGACATAGTAGCGCAATGGCCATCCCCATTAAAGATCTCTTTCCTTCTCTCTCAATCCCTCGGGTCTCCCTACAGCTTGCACATATATGTTGCAATCATTTACGGCGCCGCCCTACATGTCAGGAAATTTACGACAGCACAGCTAATTTACACTACCATCCTATGTTTTACGCTCATTACTCCTAATGGCTATTATCATAGGCTGCTTAGTCTTGTCCTTTTCTCTTCTTTCACAGCTGTTTCGTTTGGGGACCCCATTGTCTGGCAGGAGATTCGTTTACTGTCTAGCGATCATGTTGTCTCTGTCACAAATAACCCTCACCTCTTGTTTCTCCACGTGGTTGGCTTGAGTTGGGACCTTTCCGAACAGTCATTACTGCTTCCGTACACCAAGTCGATCGCCCTGGAGCTGGGCCATTCACTGTAACTTTTCTCTCTCTCTCTCCTTTAATTTATTTTTATTTATTTTTTTTCGTTTGAGCAGTAACCATCATTTTTATTTCTCTTTCATTGGAAGTGTTTGGCACTTTCCCATGCAAACACAGAGCATTGGAATTTGGAGAGAAAAAACCAGTGGAATTCTGCGGCGATACTACATTACTACCAAGTATCAACGGCTAGCTGGCTTCTTTGGGTTAGCAGATTTTATTTTTACTGCTAGCCTGTTTTTGGAATTGCAGGCAGATCCATAAGTAGAAATGTGATGGGACAAACGCTCAATTAATTTTATTTGAGGATAAATGTGTATTTAGTTGTTATATTTTAAATTTAGTGTTAGTCTAATTTTATTTATTAAAAAATATTGTATGATAGTTCTATCGTGAAATACGCTATAACTAAATCCAAATTAAATTAGTAAAGGTAAAATTATATTTTATCTTGGTATAATTTAAAATAAAAAAAATTTAATTATGAATACTCTAAGGGTATGTTTGATGAGCGGTCTACAAGGATCTATACTGCAATATAAATTTAGACCTGCGTTTGACTGCAAAAAACAATTCCCCTGGTTTGAAAAGATTGTGCGACAATTGAGGTGTAAATAAGACCCGCCTCCTCCCGCGTGTTTAAATTGCACATCTCTCTTTCTTTTTTTTTTTCCTCTTCATCTCTCTTTCTATTTTAACTATTATCTAATATTAGCTATTAAATTTAATACAAATCAAATATCATATTATGTTTAATTGATAAATAAGAAAAGATGCTGAAATCTAATGCAGGTAATTAAATTTTTATTAATAAATCTAAATAATAAATTAACTTAATATTAAATATTTATTAAATTCATATAATCTTTATTTAAAAAATAAGTAATAACTATTTAGTATTATTTAATATTATTAAATAATAAAAATATATAATACATTCTATATTCTACCAAACATAATACTATATTATTTAATACATTTTAATATAATAAATTACATTATAATCTAATACAGTCTAATACAGTGCGCCACACTAAACACACCCTAAAACGTAGGTACTATACACTCAAATCGCAAAATGCAAGGACTGAAAAAATGAAAAGCAGTCTTTCCCGCCCTTTCCCATTCCCACCATCTTCTTGCTTGGGTGCCATTCGTGTCGCCTAAAGGCTCCCTAAATCCTACCTAAAATATAAACAAATCTTGTGTGTTGGCTTGTCATTGAATAGAAATTATTTTATTTCACTTGATTGGGTGTTTGTTATGGAGGCTTAGTTGGAAGTGTGAACCTTGTTTTCGGTGTTTCTTTTTAAATTTTCTTTTCTTTTTTTTTTCTTCCTTTCACGGTTATTTCTATGGCTTATTATTAAGGCAAAAGTTACGTTACATTAAACGTACATTCACACACAGCAACAATATTTATAGTGGAACTTACCGTTGTTACTGTATGTAAATGTACGTTACGTTTGACGTAACATACTAGGTTCCTATTATTAAAGTGGGTTTGTAACAGAACTTAAGGGCCTGGTCAGTATCATTTTGAAGGACTTATTTTCTTTTTTATTTTTGGCATTTAGATGTAATACACATTTAGTCCGTTAAATTCAAAAAATAAACTGTAAATTGATTTCTAATGGAAGTTAAAATTGTTTTCATTTCACTTTATTGGTTATGTCTTAAAATAATATCATTTTTATTATAACAGGTACCGTTAACATTTATATTTAGGGTTAACTTGGAAAATTGATAAAATTTTTATCCATTAACGTCCCAAAACTTTTGTTACGTAGACCCACATCTTCCATAAGTTAATATTGGAAGGATATTATTATAAAATTAAAGGAAAATAACAATAGATGTGTAATAAACTTAATGATTGGGGTGTTTCTTAAGATATTTTTAAAAAATATAATAACTAAAACAATCATGAACTTAAAACATAAAGATAAAATAAGTGTTTGTCCCTTATTTGTTATATAATTCATAAATAAATTTGAGGATAAGATATTGGGTAATCCTTGAATATCACTCCTTATTTATTTACCATTCATCAGATGTGTGTGCGAAATAATTAGTTGATGTATACATATATAAGGAGTGAATGGAAAATAAGTAATGCTCTAAATACACCAAAAAGTTTTTTTCATAAATCTAATGAGATTATTCTAGATTATTTTATAATAGCACAGTCATAAATTTTTATTCTCCTATTAATATATACTTTATTCACTAATATTTTAAGATATATTTATTTTTTCTATATTTGTCCAAGAGATGGCTATCCCTATATAATTATCGTAAAGAGAAGAAAAATCCTATTATGCTGTGATTTAAAATCACGGCATTAACATTGTAATTACTGTGTTGTATTAGATTAGATCAATAATTCACAGTTAATAAAAAAAGTTAATTAAATTATATTTAATCGAATTAAAATAAAAAAGAGATTTGCCTCTTAAAAATAATAAATAAATAAATAAATAAATAAATAAATAAATAAATAAAAATATAAGGCAAAACGCAGTCCCCAATGAGCGTTTTGCGAGAGCGAAAGACACCATCTAACCGTTAGCTGACAAACCCCCACGCCACCGCGGCATTCACTTCCGTTCTGGTGCACCGACGATGCCTTAATAGTTGCCGCTCAGATTTGCAGCTTCTAGCCATTCTTGAGCTGATTTTCTGCCTCGTTCCAGCTGCTATTGTCTCTACCGTCGCTGCCTCCATCTGGGCGGGCGTGCAAACTTTGTCTTGATACATTTTTTTTTTTATTTTATATATTTTTTTCCACAAAGATCTATTTGTTAAGATCCCATTACATTAGTTTAAACTGATTAAAACCAAACTACGCGACGGCAGTTGTTGGAGAAAGATAGAAGTCCATCTTCCTGGATGTTTTGCTTTAAACTCATCATTCAAGTATTAGTGTCAAAACTCAAAAATCTACAAAAAACTTTGAACACAGTATTAACTTATTTAGGTGCACGATCTTTAAGGACACTGCAGGAAATTATTACCATTACATTTTTTTTTTTCTTTGAGAAGAAACTGAAACTTTTATTAAAAATGAAGATTAAAAAGGAGAAACCCAGAGCTTGGCTATATATAAGAACGCGCATCCAGCACTCTATAATGCTAGATCAGCCCCATGACTTTATCCCACAATCATATGAATACGAGCTTAAAGTGTAATTGAAGTTATAGGACACTAGGAAGCAATTGAATATCTTTTAGTTTTTGTTCCTATACGGTTAAGTTTTGTAATTCTGGTATGCTCCATGACCTACTTTTGTTGTATTTTTGTGTGAAAATTCTGGAATGGAAATCATACTTCTTCGTGTGTGTGTTTTTTTCTAGGTTTGCAGTTGCGCATTAGATGTTCTTTTTGTCAGAATCTTCCTTTCTGCAACAACTATTGGTAGTTAGTAAATATTAGAATGCATAGCTTAAGTCACATTATTTATGAAAAATGGTTGATATGATTTTATAAATATGGTCTTGAATGAATATAACTATATTACATGAAATAGTAGATTGGTAATAGGTGTGGCCATGAGTGTGCAAGTGATGGCGTGAGAACTTGTGAAAAAGGTGTGATTTTTTGCATGTTGTTCGCCAAAAGTAGATCCTCATATTGCTTTTGTTGCCTGCTCCCCCACTATTGCTGTAAGGAAAATTCCTTATTGCAAGTTCAGTTTTGACCGCAATATTGCATTTATATGGTGTGCCATTTTCTATTCCATGTTATAAACTTTAATCTACACTTGCCAGTTTTGAAACAATGAGTTTCCTCCAAAGTGCAAAAAATAATCCCTTCATTTTTTATTTCTTCTTGTGCACTTGATCGGTTTAGAATTTTTTTTCTCTTTACTTAGATGAGTTTCTACCGGAGAGGCCAACCAGAGAAGTTTTGTCATGAACATTAATGTATTATCAATGTATATTTTCCTCATTCTATATGTGTACGATATGATATGTTCATATGCTTTAGAAAAATGGTTTTTTCCCAATATTACCACCCGTAGTCACAACTTACTGACATTCAAAAGTCAACAATAATTACTTAATAATCAAGTTTAAAATTACCATTCTACTAGCTTCATTACAGTAAAGTGGCTGAATTGAGATGGTCCTCTCACGAGGCTTTCATATCTGTTACTTCCTTTATTATTCGGGCGTGATCGTTATATCAATTGATGACAAGGCACATCAGTCTCTCAAGCTGGTTGGTTATTAGACACCACAGTTTGTGTTACCAAATGCATAGAATACTTCTTAGAAGATTCAGGTAAGCTTTTTTGGCAATCTGGTAACCTAGCAGGCAAGGGAGAAAAGTTGGCGGCAGACACTTGAAACCCAGAAAAAGTGAGAAACAATTTAATAATCTTTTCATTTTCATGAAACCAAGTACGATTTTATACTCCCACAATACAAGAGATAACTTGAACCTTGACCTACAAAATTTGTAATATGATCTGTAAAATCTCAGTAGAACTTAAGATCTTTTTAACTGTTGTCCATTGTTTCTTCAGTTAGTTCAAAAAACTTTCTTTTTATTTATTTATTTTTTTTTTAGGTAAAATGACTGCAGAAGCTTGTTTGCTGAAAATTGAAAATGGCTAAACGTCTTGAATAAAGTTGATAATGGTAGTTTCACCTAAACCTTTGTTTTACTTGTGTCTGATATCTTCATCTGTAGATTCTTGTGTTAAATTTGAAAATGGCTAAAAACATGGATGAGGATAACGAGAATAATTTCTGGCAGGATGATAACGTGAATTAGAAAAATCTAATTTTAAGAAAAAAAAACCGACCTTTCCTTGAGTATTTGTTAATCTTCTTACATTAAATATTTATTTGTCTGATTGTTGGTAAATTTATAAATGTTGAGTAAAGTTAAGCATAATACTGTGACAGTGCACGGATTTTATTTTTCTCATAATACTAAATTAACTACAGCAAGCAAGAAGCAAAAATATTACTGGAACAAGTAAAAAAAGTGGTAAATGCAGCTACAATATCAATTAACTTCCACTAAATTATGCACATGTTTCAAGCAATAACTTATTGCTATATATATATATATATATATATATATATATATATATTTAATTTTTTTAAGGATAGGATTAAATTAGAGAAATGTTTCAAAAAAGTGAAGAAGAGAATGCTAAATACAGAATGGTTGGTAGTGATACAACACAGTATAACGACGAAGAAGAAGAAGATTTTGTAAAAGGCACCATGAAAGCCATGGAATTAGATGCACTCCATATCATTTTGCAAAATTGTTGGAGATTAAATTATTCTATAAAAAAAAATTAATTTACCTAATTCATCATAAAAGTAAATTAATAACAAAAATATGTGTAAATTTTTATGTTATTTTTAAAATTAATTGGATAAATTATTTTTTTCTTTTTATGAATATCCTCAAGAATATTATTGCAGGATTATTATTGTAAAAGGAAAGAAAAAGTAAGTGTAAGAGTATAACATATTGAACAGTAAGAATGTTTCGATTAAATTTATTTCCTAATAATTTTTTAATGTTAGTGCTAAACAGACACTTAGCTAAAATTATAAGGACTGAAAAAATAATTGACTTCAGAATTAAAAAAATTGCTATCTTAGAATTCGCTGGGGAAGAACATCGCTGTCCGTTGCAAGTATGATGATCTTGGTTAATACTTTCTCGTAGTTTGACAGCCATTCCATAAAGCCAAATGAATTATAGTCCGAAATATTAGTCCATCTGAATGCCTGAATTGGACCCCGCTCAGGTTTTGTCCTTTCCAAATTTACAAGTTTTTTTTATCCTAAAATTCTTTTTGAAACCTTTTGGGGAAATTGAGTGGCCACAGCTCCTCCAACACCAGTCATACATACACATTGTCCATCGTTTTAATCATATTAAACTTTACTAGTTTTCTCACTTATTCAATTCCTACCAATTAATAGTTAAATATTAGCTTTAAATGGATTTTTTTTCAAAGATGCAATCCAAAAACGATACATATTATGATTATATTAACAAAAAGTAATTAACTTGAACAGTTAGAAGCAAGCAAGAGAAGCAATAAGAATCAAATGCATGCACGAATTAGTTGAAGTAAATTAAGAGGCAGAGATTAAATTTTGAGGATGCTAAACAATGTCTAGAGTTAGCACAATTAATCCATGAGTTGTCACAACTTAATTGTCTCACATGCTGCAACTTTTTAATTTTGGGTGATAATTCAAGGTTGCTATATGTTACATGTGATGTAACAGAGGATGATGATGCCAAACACCAATAATCAAAGATTTACACTCAAGAACGGAAAATGAATGTTTCTTAATTAAAAGGTAGAGATTAAATTTTGACAATGTCTAGAATTAGCACAAGCGATCAATCACTAGGATAGACAGCAAATTAATCCATGAGTTGTTACAACTGAGTTGTCTCACATACTGCCAACTTTTTAATTTTGGGTGACAATTCAAGAGTCGCCATATGTAAAGGGACACGCGACTGTTATCTGTAAGATAGCATGATCTCAAACACTAATAACCAAAGTTTACACTCAAAGAACGGAAGATTAATATTTCTTAATTAAAGCAAGAAATACAATAAATTGCAACCCCAACAGAAAGCATCGGTATATAAAACGGATCAGCTTGACCTTGTTCTTCAAAAGAAGAGCCATCATCCAACAAAGTAACCCTACGGAGGCGACGATCCAAGGTTAAAGGACACGCGACTATTATCTGTAATCAGTCTATATATAATTAACTCCATATATTTCCGATCAAACACATAGAAGCATGCAAACGACCGTTACGTCCGGAAATGAAGCTCATCAGCATCAAGAGAAGGTTACACGATCGACCCCCTGAAGACCAAAGTGATAAGAAGCCCGTCTCTCTTTGTACGCTCATAGATTCGAGAGGAGTATATATGTTAATGTTATGAAGATCGCCTCAGGGATGCACAGACACTACAACAAATATGACTTTTTATAGCGCTCCAAAAATGTTATATTATAGTTATTATAGCGTTTATTTAACGTCGTGATTGCCCGTGCTAGCTTTTCTCTATAGCGTTTTTAAACACCGCTATAGATGTATAGCAGTTTTTAAGTGCTGTTATAAAACTATAATAGCATTTATTTAACGTTATCAAATATCATGATAGAGCATTTTTTGGAATGCTATTTGTTTATAGCATTTTTTAAGTGCTAGAGGAATAATTGTTATTCAAGTAATTTATAGCATTTATATAGATGTTATAATTTAGCTTAAGAGTCTATAGCATTAGCCAAAACGCCATAACATGTTTTCATGCTACAAACTATTGATAGCATTTTATGAAGTTTGATAATGCTATAATAATCTTTTCTGGAATGCTATTATGCTTGGTTAATTTTGTAACTTTTTATTTACTTTATAGCATTTACTAGATATTTATAACATAATGGAATACAATATGATTGATAATTAAAACTGACAATTTTAGCAAAAGGAATAAACTATATTTCATTAATTCATGAACAACAAATACCATAAAGTATATTAAGAGTAAAAAAATTAATATCATACATATACAAAGGCAAACTAAAGTTAATGTCCAAAAAAAGACCTAGCATTATAGTAAACATCATTTAAAACTGTGAATGTCAAGTTTAACAAATACCAATAGTCACTCCAATAATTATATATACCATTAAACCCATCAAAATCATCTAACCAAAACACTACCATTAGACCCATCAAAATCATCTAACCAAAACACTAAGTCAAAATATTGCCTTCAATTAAACTTTTAACCATTCATACCGAAATTAATCTTCCATAACAATAATCGCTTCTGTTGGCCATGCAATTGAACTTCCCAAAGCATCTTCTATTGTTTCCATATCTGTATATTTTTTCCACAACTCAGCAGAAGGATTTTTCACCTCATCTACCCACACGCGAGAAGCATTTTTTCCAAGAGCTACACAATGCACCATTGCATTAGGATCATTTGTTACCCAACGTCCTATTGCAACTACTTCATCTACTTCAAGCCAATTCAACAACTTGCACTTTTGGCCTTTCCGATTTGGGCTTACATGCTGTGCTCATAAGTAAAACAAAAAAAAAACATTTCTAATTATAATTAAGTTAATGGTTGCTAAACTATTAATTAGGACAGCATAAATTGTTGTATAAGGTTAAACTTTACCTGTGGAGTACTATTAGATTGAGTTGATGTAGATAGATTTTGATTTTGTCCATCATTTGATACTTCACTCTGTAGAAAAAGAAATTAAAAAAAGAAATTAATTTCACTATTTTATGAAATTAAGATTCACAGGTAATTAACGTAACATTTAATAACGACCTTGCTATTACCAATTTGCTCATTAAACTTTGTATGAGTTTGTTTTGATCATCCATGAAACCTTGCATTTGCTTCATTGTGTCTTGTAATGTGTCAATTTGTTCTTGCATTTTGGCTTCCTTCTTAGTTTGCTGAGATATTGCCTCTAATTTAGATAGTGTCACTCCTGCTCCTTGACCTCTAACACGACCTCCTTGCTCAGGTCCAATAAACTTTGATAGTATATCATTTTTAACAGATTTTGATTGTGCTTCTGACAAATCTGAATTTTTTTCAGCTTCATACATTTCCTAAACTCAAGAAAGAGTTATTTATTAAAATATTTCCAATAATTATTGCTAGCATATCTAAGTTATCATCAATAAATTTGACAAATACCTTCACTTCAACAACTTTTGAACTAGATGGTTCACCATTCTTTTTAGTATGTGCTTTAATCCAAACATCAATTCGAGTTATTTCTGATGGATTTGAACTGTTTTTCTTCTGGAATGAAAATATTTTTAAGTCAGAATTAACTATATATATCTCAAACTAATAACAAACACTAGCTAGATAAATACTGTATTGTTTGAATATAATTAAAGATTTACCATCTTATCTTGCATACGAGCATATCCCATTCGACTTCCGGTATATGGAATATCTTGCTTCGTCCTCATTTCCTTAAAAACCTTGCTTTTGTCCTGTTTTAATGTACATTAATTACATCATTCTAAATAAAATAATATATGCATGAATGAATGTTTCAGCTACGACTATAAGCATACATACCATGAAGGTTTTAGAGGTCCTTTTTTTAATAAAAGTCTCCCACTCGTCAGGTTTGACAAGACTAGGTCGAGCATCCAACTTTTTTGTCAATCTTGATTTATGTGCTCGCCAGGCTTTTCCCATCATTTGTAGCGTATACTTTTTTATTGCATCTCCTTCCAAAAAAAATTTTTGCTGAATGTTTCAAGCAAATAAAAAAAAAACTAATGTTAGTGTCATGTTATAATTTGAACTGCACTCTAAAAATAGATGTGTACATATTTACCTCCAGTGCTCTCAACAACAAAGCTTTCTGCTGGTTTGGAACATATCTCCAATCATCATAGTTTATAGACACAGCCTCCTTTACCAAACTACCATAAAACGATGAATATAGCACAGATGATTTTCCAATAGGTTGCCCCAAATTATTCAATTCTAAGACTATCTTCTTCCCATCTTCATTTGCCACATCATGACATACAGTAGGGCCACGTTTCTTCTTTGTCAAATTCTCTTCATTACAAGATTGATATGGATTTTCAGATGTGACATCATTGAGATCTTCATTAGTTAAGTGTGTCTCGGTAATAGGTGCATCTCCAGACTCAGACCTACTTGATAAACTTTCCTTCCTTTTTCTTTTGGAAGCTTGTCGAGAACTCTATTGACCATATATAAAATGACTTGGCATAATTTCTCATTTTTAACATACATAAATATAGTAATCTTCAAAACAAATATAAGTATTTACCTCTAGGTTACACATGGTACTTCCCCAACGTTCCTGAAACACAGGGTCAACTTCAAAAAATCACAAAATATTCTACAAAAACGATATTGACATGGAACTACTTTTAAATGAAAGCTACTTAAGTCGAGAATGCAAAAATATTCATGAATCACTCTAGAATATAACCGATCAATACAATTTATTCATTGTTTCCAGGTCTATCAGTAAGTTCTATGTAAGTGTTCTTAAAATACAGGGTCGAATTCAACAAATCACAACAAATTCTACAAAAATGATATTGACATGAAATTACTTTTAAATGAAAGATAATTAAGTATAGAATGCAAAAATATTCAAGAATTACTCTAGAATATAACCGATCAATATAGTTTATTCATTGTTTCCAGGTCTGTCAGTAAGTTCTTTGTTAGTGTTCTTAAAATACAATGTTGAATTCAAAAATTCATAACAAATTCTACAAAAATGATATTGACATGCAACTACTTTTAAATGAAAGCTAATTAAGTCTAGAATGCAAAAATAATCAAGAATTACTCTAGAATGTAACTGATCAATACAGTTTATTCATTGTTTCCTGGTCTGTCAATAAGTTCTTTGTCAGTGTTCTTAAAATACAGGGTCAGCTTCAAAAAATCACAAACAATTATACATAAATGATATTGACATGAAATCACTTTTAAACAATTCTGCAAACATGATCTTAACATGACAAATACAAAAGTTTGCTAGTTATGAGTGTTTCCATACCTAATAAAAGTGATTGCACATAATTGCTGAAATGAATCAAAATAAGTCCTTGTACGACATGTTTATAATGAACTGCATAAAAGAAAACATTTAATTAGCTTACTAATATGTATAAGAAACTAGAATAAGTTATTTATAAATTTGCTTATTATAATCAAAACTACAACAGAATATGTATTACAGTTACCAAAGAAAGTTAAATATAGATCCCTTCACAATTCTCTCTGTGGGAGCTACCATCTTCACCCTCTATATTGTTATCAAGCCTTGATATATCTAATGGTCGTAAGGTTGTAATACAGTTTTCAGCATAATTATCCAACTCATGAAATCCTTTTGGAGGTGCTCTCAACACAACATACCAACTAGACGAATCATTCTCCCTTGAATAGAACACTTGTTTTGCTTGAGATGCTAAAATAAACGAGTCCCTTGCAAACTGATGTTGTCCTTGATGTAGATTAACCAAAGTAAATCCATCCTCAAATTTGACACCATTTCTAATGTTAGCCCAATCACAGTCAAACAATGGAATTTTCAGAGTATAGTAGTCAAGCAACAAAATATCTTTTATGACACCATAGTATGAAATTGTATCGATGCAACTATTTGTATCTTTTGAACTAGATTGACAAACTGTAACTGACTCAATTAAAACACCACTATTTTGTGTCGATTTCTCAACATCCTTTATATGATAACGTTGATAATTGATGATGTATGCATTATAGCTCACAGCTTGCCTTCGAGGACCACATGCAAGGCATTTTAATGTCATTGAGATGTCGTTTCTATTTTCTTCCTCAATCTGTTTAGAAATTAAAAAATATCAATTAATGAGATTTCAAGAAGCAAAATAAAATAAAGCATAGATCCCACAATGCTACTATATTGGAACCTTTTGTTCAAACCAACTGGAAAACTCTTCTGAATGTCTCTTCCAAAGTAAACCTTCATTTCTTGAGAGTCTCTTATCCGAATGTTTTAACTCAGCTAAGTGCAAACTAAAAGAAAGGAGATAATTAAAAAAGGTGATTACTTCATCTCATCTAACGAAAGTTTAAATTAAAAGACTTACCGCAAATATGGTTCTACTTCAGCCGTATTAAATAACACATATCGATGAGCACTTTGCAATCTCTCATATGTTAACTCAATTATTGATCCTTTAGAGATTGGTCGGCCTTCAAGTATCATATCATGCATGTACTCTTCATTTCTCCTTTGGTGACAATCCATATCTGCTACTTGCTTTATGCATCTACTAAAATAACTCATTTATTCATCGGCAAGATAGCATTTAACAATACAACCCTCTGGTCTTGCACGATTCCTAACATATCCTTTTAACTTCTTCATTTCTCTATAAATACAATCAAACATTATGTCAACACAAGAGGCTTTTTAACTTAAACTAACACAAAAGAATTATTAATTTATATATATTGACAACCTTTCAAAAGGATACATCCAACGATATTGAACCGGCCCACACAATCTTGCTTCACGTCCTAAGTGGATTGGCAAATGAACCATTATATCAAAGAATGTGGGAAGAAAAAACCTTTCAAACATGCACACAATTTCAACAATATCCTCCTCAAGTGCCTCAAGTTTCTCTCGGTCAAGGACTCTTTGACACAGATCATTGAAAAATACACATAACCTGAATATTGCATTCCTTGGTCCTTTTGGAAGTAAGCCTCGTAAAGCTACAGGCAACAATTGCTGCATTAACACATGAAAATCATGGGACTTGAGGCCTGAAATTTTACAATCTTCCATTGAAATACAACTACCAATGTTTGAACTGTAACCATCAGGCAATTTCAAATCTAAAAATCTTTTGCAGAAGATTTGTTTTTTCTACCCTTGATAATGTATGTGGTGCTTGTGGAAGAAAAGTACTCTTCTCACGCACATCTGGATGTAAATCTTTCCTTATTTTTAATTCCTTCAAATCCATACGAGAATGAAGGCCATCCTTTGATTTTCCCTTTATATTGAGCAAAGTCCCAACTATGCTCTCACATACATTATTCTCTATATGCATCACATCCAAATTATGACGCAATAAAAGATGCTGAAAAATCAAGAACAAAAAGAGTATCATGAGGAATTTATTTAGGCATTATCAATATAATTACAAAAAAATTATTCAATAAAATCATACCTGCCAATATGGTAAGTCAAAAAATATTGACTTTTTTTTCCACACCGAGTATTTTTTTATCTTCCTTTTGTTCTTTCTTGAACTTTTTCCCCAATCATTTTCTATGTCTTTTACCTCTTTTAAAATTTGCGTTCCAGACATTACTCTAGGTCTTTCCTCAAGCTCTTCATGACCATCAAACCACGATTTTTTGAATCGAAGGGAATGGCTAGAAGGAAGGAAGCGTCTATGACCCATATATACAGTTTTTTTACTGTATTTTAACCTTTTTGAGCATGTATTAGAACTGCATATAGGACATGCTGCCTTACTGTTGTGCAAATTTTGTTGAACTCGCAAGCGCACGAATCTATTGTAGAATAGATTAATGGTGTTGAGTGTCGATCCCACGAGGAGGTGGATTTTAATTGTGTGTAGAATTAATTATGTAAATGGGTGATTGGATTTATGGGGAAATTGATTTAAAGGATGCTAGAATTTAAATTGGATTGGCAGAAATAATTAAATTGGAAACTATTGAGATAAGGCACTTGGGTATCTGGATCCGTATCAACATGCATCATGGGCTAAATAATCCTTATTAATACCAATTAAATCATGAGGGGGGAATCCACACCTCATGAACCACGCTCTAATCAATGTGGTGTCAAGGGCTTATCGTGCCAAATAATAATAACCTTATACTAGGGTGCCTAAAAAACTGTGGCAAATTCTAGACAAGATTATTATTATTTGTCGAAAAAAGTCAAAACCTCCACAGAAATTAGAGGGGAAGAGAAAATAAATTTACCAAATAAAGCCCATGACACATGTTGAGACTTCACCTTCAACCCAAGTTTAAAAGAAAATTAGCCACTCATAATTGAACTAAGGGTAAAATAGAAATTTTATTAAAATACGTAGAAAATACAAGATGGAGAAGGAATTACAGAAAACTAAGCTAAGAAATGGATTCAGGGGTATCAAATTAGGGGGGGAGGCCCCCTTTTTATAGATACATTGAGTGAATCATGGCCATCGGATTAAAAATAGTTTGGATGCACAAGATTGCGCCACGTCATCGTGATGAACAAGAAACACGGTTTGACCACGGGTTTGACCACGCGGTTTGAACAAGAACATGGTTTGCACACGGTTTGAACAATAACGCTGATGCGAGCGAACAAAGTCGTGAATGCGATCCATGAACAAGACTGCATACATGTGAATAGTGCCGTGCGTGTGAACAGTCCATTTTTCCTTTTATGCTCTTCTTAAGGTTTTCGACTGTCCTGAGTTCAAAAGTGACGTCCGTTTTGCTATCCGAAATCTCGTTCATTGTGAAATGACCATGATACCCCTAAAATACACAAAATACTTAATTAAAACAGAACACACATAATTAAATAACAAGAGACTTAAATTAAGAAAATTAGAGATGTTAGTGAGATTTAAAGTGTAAAATGATGAATTTCTCCTTTATAAATATACACTTTCTAACACTCAACACACCCCCCAACCAGCTTATTGCTAGTCCCTAGCAAATAAAGCGAAAATAAAATTCAAACCAAAATTTTTTTTTTTTTTTAAACAAACTTGTTTATTCAATCAGACTAATGATAGCAATCAAATAAAAGTATAAGCATTATCTCCAGTCTAAAGAAACATCACACCCACATCAACCATCCACATGAATCAACCAAGTAAATACAGCTACTTTCAAAAATGACATGTCCAACCCCAAAATTCTCACCGGTAATAGTGACACTTTCACAAGGAAATTAAACCCAATAAAATTTGTCACTTCAATGAATGATAAATGGAGTGAAGATAGTAAAGAAATAATATCACACACTCTCACCAAGATGAAGGAAATATGCCCATAGCTTAGAAATAACACGATCTTAAGTCAAACAGAATATTAGTCAACCCAATGTATTTTTTTTTTTTAATTTTTTTTTTATGCATTACTACATCTTTATAGCCCATATAACTAGCTTCTACTTCAGACTATAGTTCCCTAAAATCAAGAAGGACTTTTATTAGGATATAACGTAGGCTAGGGACATGGCTAACAAAGAAAGGAAAATAGAGAAAACAAAATATATGTTTGAGAAAAATAATATCTTTTGGAAACTAAAAAAAAAAAATGCATTTCACTTATTTATTATTGTATTATATCTCTCTCTTTTTTTTTCTTTTTTTTTTCTTTGCTTTCTCTTTTTTTTTCTTTTTTTTTTCGGTATTGCACAACTTTACTAAACAAAACAATTATTTATATTTTTCTCAAACATGAATGGGTGATGGAACTTGTAAGATATCGGGTAATACTCCAAATTGGAGTGGGTGAAGACGATAAGTTGACAAAGAAAAGTTTTTTTTTTTTTTTTTTTTTTATAAAAGGCTCAAAAGGGCTAACTATGGATATTTCACATAAGGGATAGCTAGAAAGGCTCAAACGGGTCAAAGACGGCCTTTCCATCATCTTTTAGGCTCTTACTCCTCCATATCTACTAGCGAAATGGACCTTTAGATGTAGCAACGCATTTTTTTTTTTTTTTTTTTTTAATTTTTTTTTTAAAAGGGTTGACTCCAAGGAAATCTAAAGATCATGTATAAAATAATAATACTGCTAAGCTGTATGAAAAATGGGCAAAAAGGGTTACTCTCCAAGAAAAATAATAGGCTCAAAAGCTCACTTGGTATTTATTATGACATGTCAATTCTTTCAAGCAACTCATATTTATCTCCGACATCAACATGTAGAGTAGCAAACATAGTGTAACATCACTCAAGACCAAAGATAATACAAATACTAAAATTCGAAAATCATCATGTCATCCAAAAACAAAATCACACTATTTTTTTTTTTTTTAAACAACATTCTACCCCCCAACCTATTCTAAACATGAAAGGGAAGTATGCATGCAGAAATGTGAAAATGATGCAGAAAAACTAATTGAAAATGTTACAAATAAAATGATAGAAAAATAATTTTTTTTTTTTTTTTAAAAAAAGATGGGTTTTTAGAGGCACTACACTCATATTCAGCCATCTTCGACTCTAAATTTGAAAATGCATATTTATAAAGGAGAAGTCAAAAAGTTAGAAAGATCACACGAAAAATAAGAAATTTTTTTTTTTTTTACTAAGAAGATGCGTTTCTAGAGTAACTACACTCCATATTCAGCCATCTTCAACACAAACAGTTAGCAAAGTTAGTTTCTACAACAAAAAATTAGTAAAAACTTAACCAACATTCCATAATTGTCAACTATCCCCTCCCCCAACTGAACTAAACATTGTCCTCAATGTTTTAAAGGAAAAAGTAGAGTTTAGAAGACATCACCTGGGTGGTGCAACCACACTAAAATATTTACAAAGGAGATTTAAATCTAATTTGTACTTTTACTGCTGCTATTGTTACCATCGTTATTTGTACACTCCAACACCAAGGTCTTGGGATCCGCTCTGCAGTCGATAAGCTTGTAATGATCAAGTAGCTCATTAGCGGTGTGAGCACAAATAAAAAGCTTTTTCACCGTGGAGGGAATGAAGTAGTTTTTATTGCATGGTTAAAAATGCGATAAAGCCATCATAAAAATTATTGACATTTAACAAACCGATGGGTTTTCGATGAATGTGCGAGATGGGCCCAAGATGCTAAAGTGATAAGTGCCTCTAGAGTTGCAAGATCTCCCGGTAAGAAAATAAAAGCATCGATGATTAAGCATTTCGGTTATTCTTTCTTGCATACCTGAGACAACTAACTCTTCTCCAGTCGGTGAGTTAGACAAGCAGCCCAAAGGTTTTAGGGTTTGTGGTATGATGCCTAACACTTGACTTCCTCCGACAAAAGCGCTTTACGAGACCAATTTTGATAACCCTCGGTCACCTCCGCCGTATACTAAGTGTAATTTTCTCTCTCTGCCATGCATCGGCCAAGATCAATGGCTGCCTCAAAGAACTCTTTATATTTGCCATAGTTAAATCCGGAAAGCACACAAATGTTCTTGAATTGTTTATTGGGAGTAGCTGCCATTATGATACTTCTCAAAAATAATTTGTGAGTGTAAACGAAAAGAATCATATTTAAGGATCTTGGCGGCAATGGGTCACAGCTGTGAATGAGGTGTCATGTCTATGTTAATTAATCGTGTAATGCACATGGCTTGAGAGTCAAAAAGGAAACAGTAAAAAGGAAAAGCAAGTAATGACAAATATAAAATTATTAAAGACAATAATGCAAATGGTAAAACAACAGTGAAATAAAACAACAATAAAGTGAAAGGATATTTACAGGTAGTTGCGACTGTGGCTCACATCTTCCTCTGGTTTTACGTCCAGAAACGGCTTCAACGGCCTCTATGGGTCGAGGATAGCCTTCCCATCCAGTTTTCTTATAAACTGGCAAACAGGGTCGTTTATAGTCAGATTCCCGAGATCAGATATGTCGTGCATGCTCTTTCTGGAATGATGGCCATAACTGGAGAATCGCTCCTTGCACATATCCACTGGGATGCGTTTCAAGAGACAAAGGGATATCATCCAATGACTCCTTATTCAAGCCATCCCTAATGAATTGAATCTTATCTTCTCTGTTATCAGACACCATTCCTAAAGAACATCGTTTTTTATCGCATATCATTCTGGCACACTTATGACAAGCAACCGAAATCTTTCGAACTCTTCACTTTCTTGCATAATTTCCTTTACCACAACCAGGCATGTATGCAATAAATTTAGGAGGCAACTCACCTGCCAAGCTTACTTTAGCCTCAATTAACCAGCGGATATCAGCAGGTATGTTATTCCTCATGAGCAATCGCATGCGTTCGGACCGAGCTTTATAGATTGTGAGGAGGGCATTCTGAGGAAGTGAAGGGAATCGATTGTGAAGCTTTGCCAAGATCTCATTTCTGTCCATACCTTCGCCTCAGAAGATCAGTAATTGTGGGAAACCAAGAACCGACTTGATTGTCACGAGTACCGTTATCCGCCACTTGACCGGGGTGACAAACAAACACACAAACTAAAACACACAAACGAAGTAATAAACAAAAACACACAAAGAAAATCACAATCGTCCTCTTATGGAATTTACCTCAAGCTCCAACTGGATGTTGTAGACACTGCTCTCAATGTCTCTGAGTTGGCTTTCTAAATCCTCAACGTGGGATATTAACTCCTATGGTTGTAGCTTCCAAATACGATGTGTTTTACAAAATCGTATCGGCCTCTGAGATGAGATTGGACACGTTGAAGTCGTCAAGGATGTTCAAGAGAATCGTCTCATGATTAAAAGTGATAAAAGAAAGCTCAATGGTTAAACAAACACACTTATGCACAAATGATTTCAATTAGCAGAAGAAAATAAATAAATAAATAAATCACCGAAAAGAAAAATCTTAATTCAAATCTGGTGGGTCACTTAAATTTACTTCGATGTCCTCTCCATGTGGTTGGTACTCTAGATATGGCTTTAATCTTTGACCATTAACTTTAAACGTGACACCATTTTTTGGGTCCTTAATTTCAATTGCCCCATGTGGAAAAACAGTATGAACAATGAAGGGGCCAGACCATCGAGAGCGTAGTTTACCTGGGAATAGGTGCAAACGAGAATTGAATAAAAGTACTTTCTGACCTGGAGTGAAAGATTTTCTCATAATCTGCTTATCATGAAAGACTTTCATTCACGCTTGTAAACCTTGGCGTTTTCATGATGCATCATTACGAATTTCTTCAAGTTCTCGCCACTTTGTAATCGTCGTCTTTCGAGCCAGACTTGCCGCATGTCAAAATTGAATTTCTTGATGGCCCAAATCACGCACGATGCTCGAGTTCCACAAGTAGGTGGCAAGCTTTTCCATACACTAGCCTTTGTAGGTGACATCCCACCGGGGTTTTGAACGCCGTTCTATATGCCCATAATGCATCATCAAGTCTTAATGACCAATCTTTTCTGTCTGGCCTCACGGTCTTTTCTAAGATGTGCTTTATTTCTCGATTGGAGATCTCAACTTGGCCACTGGTTTGCGGATGATACGGAGTTGCCACTTTATGAGTGATGGAGTACTTTGTCAAAAGTGCTTTGAATGATTTATTGCAAAAGTGGGTACCACCATCACTGATTATTGCTCGAGGGAATCCAAAGCGTGAAACAATGTTGCTCTTCAAAAACCCTATCACCACTTTATGATCATTGGTTCTGCATGGAATTGCCTCTACCCATTTTGATACATAGTCAACAGAAACCAATATGTATTGATGACCAAAAGATGGGGGAAAGGGTCCCATGAAGTCGATACCCCATACATCAAAAATCTCAACCACTAAAATTGGATTTAGTGGCATCATATTCCTTCGTGTAATGCTCCCCATTCGTTGACACCTATCACATGAAGAACAAAAGGTGTAAGCATCTTGAAATATAGTTGGCCAATAAAAACCACATTGTAGAACTTTTGTCCCTGTTTTCTTAGCGCTGAAGTGGCCTCCACAAGCTTGTTCATGGCAGAACGAAAGGATGTTATGAACTTCATTCTCTGGGACACATCGTCGAATAATTTGATCTGCACAATACTTGAACAGATAGGGGTCATCCCAGAAAAATTTCTTTATTTCCGCAAAGAATTTGGCCTTGTCTTGCTTGGTCCAATGCTCTGGAAGTTTACCTCACAACAAGATAATTAACTATATCAAAGATACCAAGGTAATACTTCCACACTCATTAATTGTTCATCCGAAATGACTCATTCAATGTTAAGGGTTACGTGTTGATGTCAAAGTGGAGACGAGAGAGATGGTCACCACAACATTTTCGAACCTTTCTTATCTTTGAATTCCAAGTCAAACTCCCCGCAAAAGTAACACCCAACGAATTAGTCTAGCTTTTGCATCTTTCTTTGTGAGAAGATATTTCGAGCAAAGATGATCTGTGAACACAATAATTTTACAACCAATGAGATAAGATCGAAATTTTTCTAATGCAAACACTACTGCTAGCATTTCTTTTTCAGTAGTTGAATAGTTCAATTGTGCATCGTTTAATGTCATACTAGCATAGTAAATAACATGAGGAATTCGATCTACTCTTTGTCCTAATACTGCTCCTACTGCATAATCAGATGCATCACACATAAGCTCAAATGGTAGGCTCCAGTTTGGTGGCTGAATGATGGGTGATGACGTCAACAAATGCTTTAGTTTTTCAAACGCCACAAGACATGAATCATCAAAGATAAAATGTACATCTTTAGCAAGTAAATTGCATAAGGGTCTAGAAACTTTGCTAAAATCTTTAATGAAACGTCTATAAAAACCAGCATGCCCAAGGAAAGATCTTACTTCTCTGACTGTTTTAGGTGGAGGAAGATTAGAAATGAGATCCACCTTGGCTTTGTCAACCTCAATACCTTTGCATGAAATGATGTGACCAAGAACTATACCTTGTTTTACCATAAAATGGCACTTCTCCCAATTTAAGACCAAATTCTTCTCTATACATCTCTGCAAAACTTGTGTTAGATGATGTAAACATTGATCAAATGAGTCACCAAAGACAGAAAAGTCATCCATAAAGACTTCAAGAAACCGTTCAACCATATCAGAAAAAATGCTTAACATACAACGTTGAAATGTAGCAGGTGCATTACATAATCCAAATGGCATTCTCCTATATGCAAAAGTGCCAAAAGGGCAAGTGAAAGTAGTTTTCTCTTGATCTTTTGGTGCTATGGGAATCTGATTGTATCCTGAGTAGCCATCTAGAAAGCAATAAAACTCATGGCCTGCTAATCTATCAAGCATTTGATCAATAAATGGTAAAGGAAAATGGTCTTTACGTGTGACAGAATTCAATTTTCTATAATCAATGCATACACGCCATCCTGTAGTCACTCTAAGTGGGTATCAATTCATTATCGGATTGGGAACTACCGTGACTCTCGACTTTTTAGGGACAACTTGCACAGATCGACCCCCATGAACTATCGAAATTGGGTAAATGATACCGCATCTAATAGTTTAAGCACTTCTTTCTAACAACTTCTTTCATATTAGGATTTAACCAACGTTGCATTTCCCTAGTAGATTTAGCATTTTCATCAAGGTGAATGTAATGCATACAGTCTGCTGGGTTTATACCTTTTATGTCTGCTATGGTCCATCCTAATGCTCCTTTGTGCTCTTTTAAAACATCCAACAACTTACCTTTTTGCTCGTCATTTAGGGATGATGAGATGATTACCGGTAGAGTGCTTTCTTCTCCCAAGAACGCATATTCCAAAGTGTTGGGTAATGGTTTGAGCTCGAGTTTCGGTGGTGACTCTGATGATGGGATGATTTTCTTCTCTGATGGTGCTAGTTGTTCAACTCTTGACTTCCATTTATTAGTGTCCATGGATGGCGCTGAGTCAAGTAAGGCGTTGACCTCATCGATTGATCTGTCAACATCAAAATCCAAACCAAAGTGAGTTAAACATGTTTGTAAAGGGTCATCACTAAGGTTTGAAATAAAAGTATCATCAATTAATGCTTCAATTAAATCCACATCAACAATTCCATCATCTGCATTGTGAGGTTGTTTGGCAATGTTGAAGATGTTGAGCTCCATGGTCATATTGCCAAAGGACAACTGCATGTTTCCAGTCCTGCATTGAATGTGAGCATCGGCAGTTGCCAAGAATGGTCGGCCTAGGATAATGGGGATATGCTTCATTGAATCCTGTATTGGTTGAGTGTCAATTACAATGAAATCAACAGGAAAATAAAACTTATCTACCTGTATAAGCACGTCCTCCACAATACCACGAGGTATTTTCGTGGATCGATCTGCAAGCTGTAACACCACTGGAGTTGGGTGTAATTCTCCCAATCCAAGTTTCACAAATACTGAGTAAGGCAAAAGATTAACACTAGCTCCTAAATCCAACAAAGCATTCTCAATTGTGTGGTTCCCTATACTACATGAAATAGTGGGGGAGCCTGGGTCTTTACATTTTAGAGGAATTTTGTGTTGGAGTATAGAACTAACATTTTCAGTTAAAAATGCCTTTTTCTGAACATGAATGTTTCTCTTTTTAGTACAAAGGTCTTTAAGAAACTTGGCATAAGATGGAACTTGCTTTATTGCATCAAGTAAAGGGATGTTGACACTTACCTGTTTGAAGACTTCAAGAATCTCACCTGTGGATTTTCCTTTCTTTCCTTTAGCTAACCTCTGAGGAAATGGAGCTTTAGGAACGTATTCTCGTGGGTTGGTTTCTTCTTTCTCCTCCGGTGGTGAGTCCTCAGCATTTACAGGTACAATCTGAGTTGATTTTGTCACTGGCATCTCCACTTTGTTGTCGACTTCTTTTCCTTTTCGTAAGGTCATGACGGCTTTGACCTCTCCATGCTGTTGTGGTGAACTAGTACTTGCTTCATGTACTCCTTTAGGATTAGGCACTGGTTGACTTGGAAATTTACCTTTCTCAACAGTTATTGCCAAAGTCTCGAATCGAAGAAGCAAGTTGTCCCACCATCTTCTCGAGGCTTGAAACTGATTGGGCTTGTGAGTTGAAGCCTGCTCTCATCTCATTCCGTAGTCCATCAATGGTGCGGTTTTGTTGCTCAATCGTGGAGTGAGTAACATTCTTGAGATTCTGGAGAGCATCCTCCCATGGTTTGGGTTGAGAGTAATTCAGTTACGATTGTATGGTCTAAATGGTGGTTGAGAGGCTTGAGGAACTTGAGGAATTGGTTGCATTGGTGGAGCCGAGTCGCCGGTCCATTCTGGGAATCCTTGAGACCATGAAAAATTGGGGTGGTCTCTCCATCCAGGATTATATGTGTTGGAGTATGGGTTGTAATTTGATGGCTTCCTCATGACACCGATGGCATTGGCTTGATCTGAATATAAGTCATGGTCATGTGGCTCTGTTGTTTTAAGAATCAAAGATGCTATTTGTCGAGAAAGACCTTCAACCATCTCTTTGACTTCTTTGATTCCCGAACCTGACTCGCCAATGTGAACCTCATTCACTCCTTTAATTCTTCTAGTATTCCTGAGAGATCGACTCCGCTGTTGGGAATTATCTGCTTGTCAAATCTCTGTTGCACTTTTTGACATTAGCTCTCCTCCACTTGTTGCCATTAGCCATTCTTGCACATTTGGCAATAATCCCTCCAAGAAGTATTGGCATTGGTGCCATTTCTCGTACCCATGATGTGGACACTTCAAAAGTAGCCCATTGAATCGCTCCCATGCTTCAAAACTCGCTCGTCTTCTCTCGTGAACTCAAATTTCCCTGCGAATAGCGTTGGTTTTATGCACTGGGAAATATTTATTTAAAAATTTCGTTACCATTTGTTCCCATGTTGCAATGCTATTAGCAGGCAATGTATTGAACCATGAACGAGCTCTATCCTTTAAAGAAAATGGGAGTAGTCTAAGTTTAACATCATCTTCAAAATTCTCATATTTAAAAGTTTGACAAATTGTATGAAAATCATTCAGATGATTATATGGGTCCTCATTTTCTAGGCCATAGAATGTTGGGAGACAATTTAGCACACTAGGTTTTAGTTCAAAACTCCTAGCGGCTACATTTGGGTATCGTATGCATGATGTGCTCAAATTAGCTAAGGGACTGAAGTAGTCCTTAAATGGCCTCTCTTGTGGTTCTCATTGCAAATCCATTTCAGTTTTATCTTTACGTGCGATGTGTTTGTGTGTGCGAAGTGTTCTTTCTAATTCAAGGTCTATAGGTTCAAGATTAGGTGATAATGATCTACGACCATGCATGCAAATAAAGAAAATAAATTGAGAACAAAACAAATAAAAATAATGAAGAAGGAGAAATTACGATACTAACCTTATTGCGCTGTTACAACCTTTCTATGAAAGCACAAAAAAAAATACGTGAAATAAAATAAATAAAATAAAAATAAATCAAGATAAATGAAAAATTACAAAGAAAAATAACTTGAAAATTAAATTGCAGAAATTTAAAGAAGAGAAAAAGAAATTGGTACCTAAAATGTAGATTCGCTTCTTTTTTTTTTAATTAATTAAGAAAAAAAAAATTACAAGGAAACAACTAAAATAATAATAATAATACTAATAGTAATAATAATAATAATAAAATTATTTACAAAAAATTAATTCTACAAATCAAAATACTTACCTCCTAAAACGCGCCAAAAACTTGTTGTGCAAATTTTGTTGAACTCATGGCGCATAATCTATTGTAGAATAGATTAATGGTGTTGAGTATCGATCCCACGAGGAGGTGGATTTTAATTGTGTGTAGAATTAATTATGTAAATGGGTGATTGGATTTATGGGGAAATTGATTTAAAGGATGCTAGAATTTAAATTGGATTGGCGAAATAATTAAATTGGAAACTATTGAGATAAGGCACTTGGGTATCTGATCCGTATCAACATGCATCATGGGCTAAATAATCCTTATTAATACCAATTAAATCATGAGGGGGAATCCACACCTCATGAACCACGCCTAATCAATGTGGTGTCAAGGGCTTATCGTGCCAAATAATAATAACCTTATACTAGGGTGCCAAAAACCAGGGCGAACTAGACAAGATTATTATTATTTGTCGATTTAAAAGTCAAAACCTCCACAGAAATTAGAGGGGAAGAGAAAATAAATTTACCAAATAAAGCCCATGACACATGTTGAGACTTCACCTTCAACCCAAGTTTAAAAGAAAATTAGCCACTCATAATTGAACTAAGGGTAAAATAGAAATTTTATTAAAATACGTAGAAAATACAAGATGGAGAAGGAATTACAGAAAACTAAGCTAAGAAATGGATTCAGGGGTATCAAATTAGGGGGGGGAAGCCCCCTTTTTATAGATACATTGAGTGAATCATGGCCATCGGATTAAAAATAGTTTGGATGCACAAGATTGCGCCACGTCATCAGTGAACAGTAACACGGTTTGACCACGCGGTTTGAACAGTAACATGGTTTGCACACGGTTTGAACAAGATGCTTGCGCAACAGTGTCGTAATGAGCGATATCCATGAACATGCAGACTGCATACATGTGAATAGTGCCGTACGTGTGAACAAGCCATTTTTCCTTTTATGCTCCTCTTAAGGTTTTCGACTGTCCTGAGTTCAAAAGTGACGTCCGTTTTGCTATCCGAAATCTCGTTCATTGTGAAATGACCATAATACCCCTAAAATACACAAAATACTTAATTAAAACAGAACACACATAATTAAATAACAAGAGACTTAAATTAAGAAAATTAAAGATGTTGGTAAAACTTGAAGTACAAAATGACGATTTTCTCCTTTATAAATATACACTTTCTAACACTCAACACTTACCTTTTGTGGCACATCCTGCCAAGTTGCCATATGCTGGAAAATCGTTAATTGTCCACATCAAAATTGCTTTCAAGTTGAAAATTATCCTAGTGAATGCATCATAAACCTCTACACCATTCTCCCATAGCTGTTGTAGATCATCTATTAGCGGTTGTAGATAAATATCTATATCATTACCAGGTTGTTTAGGCCCTGGAATCAACAATGCCAACATTATAAATTATTTTTTCATGCACAACCATGGTGGGAGATTGTAAGTCACTAACATTACTGGCCAGCAACTATATGTTGAACTACGATTACCAAAAGGATTAACTCATCCGCTGCTAGACCTAACCTTAGGTTTCTAGGATCTTTGGAGAACGAAGGCCATTTTTTATCAATTGTCTTCCAAGCTAAGCTATCCACTGGGTGCCGCATTTTATCATCATTACTTTGATGATCATAATGCCATCTCAATTGTTCCGCCATTTTTGGTGACTCAAACATCCTTTTAAACCTTGGTATTATGGGAAAATAAGTCAACACTTTTGCTGGACTTCCTTTATGAATCTTTTTAGTTCGACCATCTAACTTCCATCTAGAAGATCCACATTTAGGACACGTTTCACTTTTCTCTAGGTCATTTCTAAACAAGCAACAGTCATTAACACAAGCATGTATCCTTATACAATCTAGTTGAAATGGTTTCAATAACATTTCAACTGAACGAGTAGAATTTGGAAGAGTATTTGGTTCGGGTAACATATCACGCAAAATCTCCAAGAGGTTATCAAAACTCTTATTTGAGTATCCGTACATAGTCTTGTGCTTATATAAGACAGCTGCTGCAGATAACCTAGTGTACTTTGAGCAACCTGGGTACAATGGCGTTTCAGCATCTTCTACAAAATTCATTGGGCAGTTGTCTTGCTGCTCATCAACATTTTCATGAATACCTCTGTAATGGTCATCTACATCTCTAGACATGTTATATGTATTAGTCATTTCCACATCAGTACCTTTTTTTCCAAACTGTTCCCCATGCCATATCCAAGTAGTGTAAGACATATCCATCCCGTCTTTTAACAAATGCAATACAATTGTTTCACCATTTTGATGACAGAGATTTTGACATTTTTTACATGGACATCTCACTAAACCTTGGTTTTCTACATTTAATGTAGCATTTTCCACAAACTGTTTTACTCCATCACGATATTCTTTTGTATTTCTACAAATAAATGTAAAATATCAATTAAAATTAATAACATTATAAGAAAAGAGTAAATATACAATTGTTATTTGGCAAGTTAAAAAAACCTTTTAAGTTGAACCCACGTTTTGTCCATCATCTTGAAGTTCTCACTTGACCTGAGACCATAAAGTTATGAAATATATCAAAAAGGCAGGATTTTTTTATTATTTTTACAGCTGAAAGGAAAAAAAAATGCAAGTAATAGAAAGCTTAAAGCTTTGTACATACCTGACGGATTGATTTGAGAAGATGAAGTTTAATTCAGCTACTTTTGACTAATTAGAGAAAGGGGAAAAGAGAAGGTTTACAGTGTAGAGAGAAAAAGAGGAAAGGGATTTGGGAAAAAAAGAATAGAAAGCTTTTGGGCTTTTTCTTATGGTGGGAAGAATGTGCGCCAATATGGAAACTTTAGCGCCATTTTAGAGATTTTTTTATAATAAATTCTATAGCACTTAATAAAACGTTATAAAATAACTTTTCAAT
Organism: Atalantia buxifolia; assembly: GCA_030444775.1. Lineage (NCBI taxonomy): Eukaryota > Viridiplantae > Streptophyta > Magnoliopsida > Sapindales > Rutaceae > Atalantia > Atalantia buxifolia. The sequence goes on along the minus strand of CM059837.1, from coordinate 22,285,169 downwards.
ATTTATTTTATAATTTCTTTACAATTACGCTATCCTAAGTATATATTTATTTAGAATTTTTAAAAATGTCACAATATAATGTTATAATATGAGCGCCAATCTAATAAAATTTTGTGTCTAAAAAAATATTTTTTTAATGATTTTTTTATTTCTATAGCATTTTTAAAATGTTATAATTTGTTTTTTCCAATAGCTTTTACAAAAATGTCATAAAAACTATTAAGTAACAATTTATTTTATAACTTTTTTTACAAAACGCTATGCTAACTAACGTTTTTATAACTTTTAAAAAATATGTCATAATAGTAATGTTATACATCTAATAAAATTTTAGTTTAATAGCAGTTTTTTTGAAAAATGCTATAAAATGTATAATTGTGATGACATTTGATATAAAACGCTATAAATTAGTGCTATAATAAATCATATTTGTTGTAGTGAGAGAGAGGACTAGAAGTTGGAAGCTGCCTGCACTTGCGTTGACACATCGAATCATGCATGCAGCAGCTGGTGCAAGTAATAATTAAGGGTCACTACCATTGCTCGGTTTGAGTCCAAGAATGTAGTCATTTCAACATGCATCAGGAAGATGCAACTTGATGATAAGGTCAGCGCTAGGGATAGAAGAACACACGTATTGCTGAAAGTAATAAGCTCGGTGAACGCCATTCTCGCTGGTCTTTAGCTGTTTGGCTTCTAAGATAAAATTAGACCCAAAGAGTCAAGACTGGAGATTGGGGACGGGAGAGTGGAGAGGGATATAATACAGACGAAAGCAAGTGTGCTTGCTAGGGCATAAATGCTGCTGGCTTACCTCCTGAAGACACTTGTATTGCAGTATTATTACTTGTGCTGTATTAAAAGACTATTTGCTAGCCTGTTGACCAAGTTTTAACCGTATCACATATTATTTGACAGTAAGCTAGCTGCTGTAACTAAATTTTGGTTTTGGGGACGCCCAAACGAAGCACATGTGCTGGGGTTTATAATAAACATCTGTACACTATGGCTGTTTGATATGCCAGGCAAAAACTCCTCCAACACAAAATAACGAAAAAGGCGTAATTAACTAAAACAAGCTTGCATAATTTTAACATTAACTAACAACATTCATTAGACACAATAACTAAAGTTAACATCATGCGCCACCAAAGATACTTACTCTAGATAGCTAATTAATTAACCATATTAATCCTGATAATATGCTAAATTAAGCCGCTACCCCTGCAGCCTCAAGAGGCAGAATAGTGCAAAGCAAGTAAAGGGCATCAGTCATCAAATTCAACCCTACAAAGCTCATCAAGCAATATTAGTAAGGAGCCACCATTTGAGCATTCTCATCAGTCATCACTACACGACAAGACGCTCTTCATCCAAACCAATTTCAGCATAAGTAATTAAAAGATCACATCAAGCAGATGCAGATCGATTTCGAAATAAACCAATAATCCCGTCCCTGAAGCCGCGCAGTAATTTAAGGACCAAATTAAGTATGAAGACGTGAGTAAAAACGAAACTGAAAAACAGACAATTGATCAAAAGGCTCCTTCCTGTCATGGTAGGGAAGAAGATTCCATTTCCATCGATAAAATATGTGACAGATACCAGGGCGTCATCAGAAATGGAGGCATGTTGCTGTTTTCTTAATGTTGAGGGCTCGCGGGGCAAACGGCCAAGTTCTGATTAATAATGGTTGCAATGAATGCCCCATGTGGAGCTCAGGAATATACTAAAGAGTTAAAATGAACCCTTTAATATTATTTATGGCAATTGCTACCTCACAGATGCATATTAATATTGTAGTAGTTTCTTTGGTTAAATTCTAGGAAAATGAGAGAGAACAAAATTGATGATCAAGAGGTTTTCAAACAGTTTACGTAGTAAACAAGGTTAGGTATCTCGGGGGAAAAAAAAGTTGGGTACTCATGCATCATCACCGTCCATTACATGATGATCTTCATCAATATTTTCGAGTGAAATTGACCTGATAAGATAGCCGAAAATGCTTGACTGAATTCGATCTGCACCCTCATGCTTTGTGTTTTTTTATTTTTTTTTTCCTTCTTTAATTTGAGAAAATTCTCATGGACCACAGCCATGCACACCATGTGAATAGAGATTACATACACATATACATATGTGTGTGTAGAGTGCTTATCAGATCCAGGCTTAAAGTTCGCGATGAATTTACGGTGTTATAAATCCATTGCAAAACTTTAACTTCATAATGAAAAATTTTCTTCTTTTTATATAGTATTTTTCTAGTGTGAATGCCCTTATCTTTTTCGTATAGATATGCTATTAAGACATGTGAATTAACGGTGTTGAGTTAAACAACGCTTGTTTGCATTTAAAAAAAAAAAGAGGGATATTATATATATGGAACGAATGCTAAATGGTTGATTTGAAGCAGAAAAAACCTATTAGCGGAAGGATGAGGGACAGGCATGTCAACTGGACACACTACATATATATTTTTCATTTGATCGACTCTCCTAAATTAATTTACAGCTAGCTGGAAGTTGTTGAACATATTAGCCCGTTTTAGGGGTTATCATTATTCACTCTCTCAGTCTTAGCTTCAGCATAATTGACTAACAATCCGTGTTAGAACTTAAAAGAAGAAAGTTTTGGGACAACCGAATAAATAAAAGCTGGTCAACACTGCAATTGGGTGAAAGAAATTAACTAGCTAGTTAGTGTATGTTTGTGTTACCATCTATATTGATTAATGACTTCCAGATTTCTTTTCATTCGCCTCTCGCATTCAACTCAACAGTCGCATAACCAATTGACAGTGGTCCGATTCCGATATTAATGAGAATCATATCATTGAATGCTCTACCGGGGCTTTATTTTTTAGGACATAGCTATGGTCCATAATCTAATTATATGGATTATGGAATGATCATATAGATAAGTGGATATTTCAGAGAAATTACCAAAGGGTTTTCAGATGGGGAATAAGTAAATGTGAGCATTGGTTGGTACTAGCCAAAAAGCTCAAACTGTGAATTTGGGACGTGGACTTTGACAGTTTAACTCTTGGGTCCAAATTTATATTAAAAATTTTCAATGGTTGTAGATTATACTCGGGGTAGTAGACTTTTAAATATACACGTCATAATATTATCTGTTTATTATATGATTGATATAATATTTTTAATGTATTTTAAAAATTTCTTACTGGAGAGCCAATGCCATCAAATCAAATCAAAACACCTGAAAAAATGAACTCTTAATTTCAATCTCCAAGTGAGAGGCAGGAACAACATATTCAAAGGTAGATTTCAACCATTTTTCACTGCGTAACGTCAGGCAATTGCTCCTTCAGCTTCAATAGATGGTATCGCTGCCTCTGTTAACTCGTCCATTAAACCTCCAAAGACAAAACCAATAGCAAAAGAACGAACAAGAAGTACATCTTCCCAGTCCCCACGACCATGAAGAATCATCTATTGACTACGCTTGTTTCACATCTTTCTTACATAAACAAGATAATTTATCGAGACTTACACCATGGAAATGGAATCCGGATAATCATGGCAATTCAAGTTCGGAACCATATTTATCTAGCTACTTCACATACTATGTACAAATGTTAGTAAAAAGTTCTGTTTGCCATGTCCAAAATATTAATTTGTTGAATTGGTATATCATTCTATTTAGCTCTTCTGAAATATTGCATAATTTTATTATCAGTAGCGCCTGATTCATGAATCATGAAGCATTTCCAGGCTTTAATTTGCATTCCTGGGAATTGAAAGTTCACAAAAATATTCATAAACTAAATTGGAGATGCAGGGGATCGAACCCTGTACCTCTCGCATGCAAAGCGAGCGCTCTACCATTTGAGCTACATCCCCATCTGTCGCTGATAACTCGTCAATTAATATTATTCATGCAAATAAACATTTTTTCTTCATTTATTTTTCACGGAATCGGGACGACAGCATGTTCATGGTGGGACCTGGGACAAATTGACAATAATCGGTGAAGTTGAAACAAGAATGAAAAACACTTGCAAAATAATTTACTATGAAGATGATGAGGAGTAATGCGAATGCCGGTGGATTTATTCATGCTAAAAAATATATGAGATGAGATTTAGATTGGGATTTTTCGCTGGCAATTTGGCATCTTGAATTGCTTTATTCACGTCGAATAATTCAAAGATAAAACGGCAAAAATGAGCAACATGCATGCATTTGCATTCGACACGTATCAATTCCAATTGAAACCCACTAACGCTGTTAATCCATATAAAAAACTTCACTCGAAAAGTTTGTCCATTCTAATTTTAGCATTGACCAAAAAAATAGACTGTTTGCCTCATTATTCAAATGTAAGTATTCAAATTTACGTCGAGAAAAATTAAGAAAAATGTGTTTGATTGAAATGCTTTTAGAACTAAATTCTAAATATAACTATCAGAGATTATTCAAAATTATGAAATAATAAAACAACAGTTTTATTTATTTATTTATTTATTTTTAGTTTTTAGTTTTTAGTTTTTTCAGTGAGATTATAAATATATATGTATATATAAGTAAGTTCAAAAAACACACTTTTAAACACAAATTTAAATCATACATAATTTTCTGAAAATTGTTCATGAAACTTGAATGAAGAATAAAGTCTACATTATTAACTTCATTTTTATTTGGTCTTCCGGAATTGGACATTAGATCCCACCATTTCAGCTAGATCTGTACTATATTAATCCTAACCCTTATTCCAAACAAAATTTAAATTTTACTAATTGAAGGGTTCCAGTCTATTTCTGAAATAGCTAAAGGTTCAAGAATGACAAATTTTAAAGGATTTGGGTGCCCCCCCTTATTTATGAGTAAAAACTCGGTGTAGTTGTGAAGTCACAATCCAGCCCCTCCGACAGAAGTGATTGAACAAATCCAAGCTAAAAAATAAATAAAAACAAAGCAGAAACAAAACAGCATCCAATTCCAATTCCAATTTCAATTCCAACAATAAGCGGGGCAGGCAGGCAGGCAGGCGTGGCAATATCCTCCTCTAAAAATAAAATAAATCACAAGATCACCGAATAGCGCGCTCACACATTGAAACAAACCTTCCCAAACGGACGGTCCAGATCCGGTCTTTGGTTTCCCCCAACTTGCTCGATCTTTAACATCACCCCTCCTTCCCCCAACAACTATATATAAAACCCCTCCTTTTCCTTCGCACCCCTCTCATTTCTACCTCCTTTTAAAATTAAAATATAACAAAAATTTTTTTTTTAACCAATTCATATCTCTCTCGCGTTGCATTTACAATGTCCACGACGGAGAAGGAGAGAGAGACTCACGTTTACATGGCCAAGCTCGCCGAACAAGCCGAGCGTTATGAAGGTCTCATTCTCATTCATTTATCTGATGGTCGGCCACGCCATTGTTGATTTTATTTGATTTATTATTGCCACTAGTAATGCTGTACGTATAATATGAAACATAAGATGATGATACAACACGTCATATCAAGTTTGTACGTGTAAGTTGCACATATAATGCTTGCCCAAATATTTTAAACTTGATATTGTTATTATTATTTTGTGGGTTACGTGGGTGCAGAAATGGTTGAGAGTATGAAAAAGGTTGCGAAGCTTGGTTGTGAGATGACAGTGGAGGAGAGGAATCTCCTGTCGGTGGGGTACAAGAATGTGATTGGCGCAAGGCGAGCTTCGTGGCGCATTATGTCTTCGATAGAGCAGAAGGAAGAGTCTAAGGGAAACGAGCACAATGTGAAGCTAATCAAGGGTTACCGCCACAAGGTAGAGGAGGAGCTCTCCAAGATCTGTGGTGACATTTTGACTATCATTGACGAGCACTTGATCCCTCCTTCCACCTCTGGAGAAGCCACCGTTTTCTACTACAAGATGTGAGTAATTTGCACTAATATTATGTTAGATTTCTTTATGCTTCCATTATTTTTTATGAAGGTCAGTGTCTGTTCATGCCGTTGATTGACTTTTTATCATTTCCCATTTTTACAGATTCAAATAAAGCTATCCACTATATCTTATCTGCTATTGTAGTGTATGCGGGTATATAGACACACACGTATAATACGCAAAAGGGTTAATCCCATAGGAGAATAGTTGTGCTTGAGTAATTGTTCCTTTTTCCTGCCTCTTGTATAAGTGGTGGACTTATAATTAGCTGCAGGCATTTTGATTAAAATGCTTGGCCCTACTGAAGAGATGGGTCTAAGACGAGACTCAGAGTCATGTGATGAGATCTTGCATTTTACATCTTTTGCCTTAAGCACATGGAATGGAATTGTTGGTATATGAATTTTAGAATTTTTCCAGGACATTAATAATTCTATGCTTTATCTCGTATGATTGTAATTTCATTATTGATTTCAATTCAGGAAAGGCGACTACTACCGGTATCTAGCAGAGTTCAAGGTTGACCAGGAAAGAAAAGAGGCAGCTGAGCAGTCGTTGAAGGGCTATGAGGCACGTCCACCAGGCATCCATTTCACATACATATAAAAGTGTTGAGCATATCCACATTCATTTATTTAATTCTCTCATCCGGTGATGTTCCCTCCCTCTTGATGTTGTTGCCTATTTATCCTTGTAGGCTGCATCTGCCACTGCGAACAAAGATCTTCCTTCAACCCACCCAATCCGCCTTGGCCTGGCTCTCAACTTTTCAGTATTCTACTATGAGATCATGAACTCTCCTGAAAGGTACGGTTGTCTGTTCTTATTTGAGGTTATTGAATCCTACCAGTATAATTTGCTCAACCTTTTTGATGAATAGTTTTGTTCCCAAAATATGCAGAGCATGCCATTTGGCTAAGCAAGCTTTTGATGAGGCAATTGCAGAGTTGGACACCTTAAGTGAGGAATCATACAAGGACAGCACCCTAATTATGCAGCTGTTGAGAGACAACCTCACTCTCTGGACTTCCGATTTGCCCGAAGATGGAGGTAATGCATATATAGATGTCGTAGACTGAAGTTGCTGAAATTGATTGATCAGGAGCCACCACTCTGTGAGCTGATCATTTAATGCTAGCACCAATAATAGGTTTCGCTCGCTGTTTTGATATCTTCTATGACATGAGAATATGATATCAACTAATGTGTATGCATTAAAACATTATCTTAAAGTACGCCCTGCCTCCACGTGCAGGTGAAGATAACTTTAAAGCTGAAGATTCCAAGCCAGCTGCTGAAGCCGAGGTATGTTTTTAATACGATTCATTTTGTCCCCGTAGCGAATTGATTTTGCCTCTGGCTACAAAGTGTAAGTTAATTTGTAGTTGGTTCAGCAGCATTGAAGAGGTGGCTGGAAGCCCAACACAGGACAATTGGAAGTTCAACTACTTTATATACGTGGCATCATTCAGCATTTATCCCAACAGGATTGGATAGAAAAATGTAGTCATTTTATGAAAATGATGCTAATCATCTTTCTGAGTCCTGGCGAAACAGATGATTAATTCCATCCGTTGTTCTTTCTTTTCCATTTTTCATTTATTATTTTTCCCCTTTCCCCTTTGCTTATTGTTCTCTCTTATAAACTGTCAAAAAAAAAAAAAATTGGAATCTTTTCCTTCCACTGCGTACAGTATTGCATGGCTTCTACTGTGATCACTTCTACAAAAATGCCTATCTAATTGTACATGGTGCCACACCACTCGTGGCTTAAACAGTTCAATCAAATTCACCAAAAAAGGAGGCCACAAATGGAACAGAGCAGGTTTGAATCACTGCTTTGTACGAGAGCTTCTCTTTCTACTCTTTCTGGATACAAGGTTAATGCATCGACTTTATATGTATATCATGATGTGCAACACAAAGTGAGATTACTTGCAACTGTAATAAAGCTACTTGCTTTGCTATTCGCATTTAATCAGTTGCTATCAGGATTTTAATAATACATCAAAGTGGGAACCGTCAGTGGACTTAAAAAAAAGGGCAAATTACGAAACTCAGAACAATCAAAGCCCGTGTGTGTATGTTATTTATCCCGAGTCACCACGAGACGCATTCCCGTTTGCAATTTCAATTAGGGAGTTTCCAGGGCTTCATTTGTATAATTCAAACACATCAGATTAGGCTGTTACACAAAAGCGAACTTTCAATCACGAATAAAACAATCAGCTGAATATGGGTGAATGAATATCCCTTCCGAGGGGATTCAAAAAACAAGACAATAATGACAAAGGTTTGACATATACATTTGTTTAGCCTCATTTATTCCTCGCCAACATTAGCTGCAATTCTTTTATCTGGAAGATTTTGATGAAACTAACAAGAGAATCCTATGTGCTAAGCCCATGTTTGGTTGTCAAAAATAAGAAGAGAAGAGAAGAATGGAAAGGGGAGAGAGGAAAAGAAAATAAGGTAAACAGAAAGTCAATCTCAATTTTGTTGTCCGGATTGACAAGGAATTCATCTCTTCTCCCTTATTTCTTCTCCTCTCTAAACATAATATTCTTATGCACCACAGCTTTCATGATTTTATTTTACCAATGAAAGAGAAACTGAGAATGCCTCCAGGGGCAACGACTATGAATTGCATCAAATTCTAAAGCAGCGCTATGTTATCCTAAAGCTTGGACCTTGATTTCTATGAACATTCTTAAACATAATCAAGAACATTACCACAAAAAAAGGAACCTAAGACAAGATATACCAACTTAAAATAAATATATATACATCAAAATTGCCTATTAAGATTCTTCCTTGTCAAAATAACTTTGTGGCAAGCAGAAATCTTCCTCGTGATTCAGGATTTCCATCTCCTCATCATCTGGTTTCTGAATTTAGAAAAGCAGGATTAGCAAGAAAACTTACAGTTTCTTTAAAGAAAGAGGGAAAAAGCAAAAACAAAACCAAAGTCAACAGCAAAACATGTCACACTGAAAAGTGAAGATTAAACAGAATCATGTAATTCTAAATTTTCAGCTTTCTTTATTTATTTATTTATTCCATTCACTGTCTCAACTATCCAACTTCCTAATGAGCAGAGCCACTAACAATTTTGTCAATATACAGAATCCTCACATTAGGATTCTCATACTTCCCAGTTATACTTACCGCATCCTGTGTTTATGGACATTTTAACTGTTTATCTAACTTAGTCAAGAGTATGTGCAGCTTCACACAGGACACAGGCACGTAATAGCAATATGTGAACTGACCCCTTTGTATTAACTAATTCAAATTAGATTCACAGTTACACTTATCAACCTATAAAGGCACTAAAACAACTAACAGATTACTAACCAGAGGCCCATTTTGACTATTTACAGTTTTACTATTAAGCTTGCAAGTGAAATGATTGTACTCTTCAATCGTTAAATTAATAAAGTACCAGCATATCCAGGTTGTAGAACCGATCCAGCAACTGCAAAACCTCATCCGGAGCGAAGTGTCGGTCAAATCTGCGACAAAAAGCTTGGCCGAGTGTGAAAAAAAAATTAAAAAAAAAAAAGGCAAGGGAAATTGAAGATTTTCTGAAATCTCACTAAAACCTTGGACAAGTTATAAGAAAGCATAAACATGAAGCACAACAAACCTTCTTCGCAGAAATTCCATGAGACCATAAAGGACAAAGTGACGGTGTATGCCTGCTTGAAAACAAAGTTTTGACAATGTTATGCACTTCCAAGTACAAAAGCACTAAATTGAAGATGCAACCTTCTTCTCACAAAATAAAAAACTAGTGACATATTTCAATTACATAATTTCAAGCTGACTATATGATTACCATAACATGAAATGAGCTACCTGAGTTGGAACTTTATAAGCTGTATAATAGCCAGCAAGTTCAAGCATGAGAGTGGAAACAGCGGCAAGGATTCCAGCTATTATAGATAGGGTTAGTAGTGAATTTTATTTATTGTATTGCTATGTAACCACCTAGGGGATTCCATTCTACAGCAGCTCAATCGAAAACATACCCCCATTAAATTTTTTCAAGTAAAATCTGCGTGTTTATACTAAAAAAGTAATGTTTGAAGGCAGTTTTCTCGGTGTGTTTATCATAATCAAATTCACAGAAGTAAAGACAGACAAAAAGCGTTTAATTTGGATATGTATCTTAAATTAATCGAAAATAAATAATAAAAGGAAAAGGAAAAAAAAAAGAGGGAACGTGCCTCGAAGCTTGACAGGAGGGTAAACCTCAAGAGCTTCCAACAGTCTGAGCTCTAATTCAACCTGTGATTGCTCCTAAATAAACCACCATTCATCAAACAATAACACACGTTTGAATTAACAATCATTTCATCATTAATATTACACTCGCACAGAGAGAGAGAGAGGGAGAGAGTTGACGGAGACCTTGGGAAGAGAAGAGGCAGAGGACGGGGGAGCTTTGCATGGCGAGTGTACGGACATTCCATCTTGTTCCTCTTCTCTGTCTTTTTCTTTTACTTTCTCCTTGTCTTTCTCCCTGCCTCCGCCAGCGTCCACACCCATCTCCGCCCTCTTCTGATCACAAAACGACGCTGTTTTTGCTATTGCTGGGATATATGATTCGGATGTCGCACGGACGATAACGATATGATAAATACAAAGTAATTTGGGTTTTTGTTTTTTTTTTTTTGCCCCTGGGTTAGGGCTTTACTTTTACAGTTTGGTCCGAAAAAGGAGAATTCAAACTTCCAAGTGAGACGGACAGAAAATCAGATTGGGTTGCGAAATTGGGCCTGCTTAAACGAGCTCATCCTCATTCCCGTGGAGCTCTATCCAGCCCAGCCAACATTGAAATTCACATAAGCCACAAACAAATGGAAAGCCATAAACTATACAACGGAACTCGTCAAAAAAATATTATTTCTGAAAATTTCTCTAATCCTCTAATTGAGTGATAAATAATTATTTGTTAAGGGAAAAATGATTAGTTAACTAATAACCACGGAAATCATAAGATGATTCGATAATTACAGCTTGTATTTATTTATTTATTTATTTTACACTAACTATTATAATCAGACTTGTAACTCATATTACATGAGACTAATTACTGATATTTACAATCAGACTATCACTCATATTTACATGAGATTATTACTGGGACTAGTATATAAATTCTCATGAAGTACCGCCTAAATTTTTAGCATTTCTAATATTCGAGAGACGTCTACTCCACTCACATTAGTAAGGGAGAAAACTGACCTTCACTCAAATAAATAAAGAAAAACTTAAGCCTTCCACAATACTTTTGTGGGTTGTTTGTAATTATTTATTTATTTATCTTTGCGTGTTGACTGTTCGTGGGTTGTTTCTTAGTTGATTCGCATGCTCCATAATGTGTCATTCATATATCTAAATAATTAAAGCACCACACCTCCAGACTGCAGCATACGCAGTGCATCATGCTGCCTTTCTTTTTCTTCTTCTTCGTCCTTTTTTTGTTCAATCGCCAACATAATCATTCACATTTTGAAGTAGTTTTTTCTTTTATTTGGGTATAAAACCTGCCGTGATATGTCTTATCGTTAAGAGAATGGCGACAAATTAAAGTGCCTTTTCTTTCGAGTGGCCATCGATAAGATGACATTTTAGCTAACAAATTTACCGAACATTTCATAACTCATTGATCAACAGGCACTTGACCGTTAAAAGCACGATGGGTATCGTCACATCTCCCTTGTCCAATTACTTCGAAGGGTTGAATTTGTTATGTACTAACCATTTTGGAAGTAGTTGCAAGTGAGTTGATAAGTAGGGTAGGGGGTTATGGCACATATCACAATGCCATCTATTTTTTTTTTACATTTATCAACTTCATTGGCAACCACAAACTCACAAGGAGTAAAGTTGTGATCCGCAGCGCAAAATTATAGAGTTCAATTTTCTCGTCTCGTTAGTCTTATAATTTGTAGACTTTATTTTCTCGACCACGGATTAAAAAAAAAAACACCTGGAGTCCGGTTTATAGTCAACGCATTACTCATCCTTTGCCATAAATTTTGTAACCTCATTCCATGCACCAAGAAATTCTACAAGTTTAACAAAGTTCCGTTGGGACCATCACCGTGTATTCGTTTAAGCTTTTACTGATTACATTCATACTAAAAGTGAAATTTTTACTTCGCTCTATAAATTATTCAATAATGTCACGCTTATAAATAATTTAGACATAGCTTATGAAAACTGAATTGAAAATTTACCACACGTAAAGAGATTAATTGAAAAGTAATGACAGTTAATAAAAGTATTATACAATACTTTTATCCAATTAACAATTTAATATCATTTAAATTAACAACACAATTTGTCCAAAGGTGTTTGTTTCGTATAATTATTATTTGTGCTGTATGCCTCTATATTTGTCGTGTGGTATTTCCGTATGTCAGAGTATTTATGCAATATTAAGAAAAAAAATCTTGCACTTAATTAAAGTTATAAAATTCCCATTTCAGCAGTGTTTAATGTTACTGGGAAGTTTTAGAGGGAATTTCAAGTAAAAGACAAAAGCAACACAAAACGATTCGTAACTTGCAACACTTAACGCCACTTCGTCATCACCATCTCTCCCACTTGCTCTTTCCCATCTCCATTATTGAATTTGAACAACTTAATTAACAAGCCGGCCCGTTTTATTATCACCAAAAGATTCTTCTTCTTTCTCAGACTGCTGTTTGTTCGCATTTGCACAACCTTTAACTTCAGGTGTTCATTTCAATCAGCTTTGAACTCGACAAGCTAATGTATTATTGTCAGTTGGTTGCTGTGTATGTAATTTGATAATTTCTCTCCGTTATCTCCGCTTCATGCAAGCTTAGGACCCTCGAGATAACCGTCGTTTTAAGATCTTATTAGACAAAAACAAACCCACCGTCTTATTATAATAAACTCGAGCAAAATTCACTCTCTTTTGATCGTTTTATTCTCATCTGCAGTTAATGGCTTCAACGGCCAACCCAGTTCAGTACTCGATCAAAACTCCCCGTATCTCTTCACTCTACTTGTCGAGCACTAAAGTTTGTTGTGCTCAAGCACTTAACAGCACTCGATCACTGACTTCAAATGCCAGGCGCGTGCTGGATTTTTTGCCGTTGCCGGAGAAGAAAGAATCTTCCCCGGGAGTTGGCTTTTGCGGCGAGCGGCTGAAGTTTTCCGGTCGGAGCCAGCAGATAAGAAGGAGAGGCACCGTTGACTTTCCGGTTGTTTCAGCAGCTGCAGCTGACGCTGATGGTCATGCTCATGAGATTGAGATCGAAGTTTCTGCTGGGTTAATAAAACTTGTTTTCATTTTTCCTCTTTTTAATGTTTGACCGCTGAGATAGTGAAGGATACGATCACATGATAAGAGGAAGAAAGTTTTGGTGCTTTTTATATTGTTGTTTGACAATGATCGATTTCAGAGTCAAAATAATTTTTTTTATATTTTATTTTCTTATGATATGACTGCAGATATCCAAAGCCATCAAAGAGCTTTGGTGAGAGATTTCCCGCACTGGTCACTGGCTTCTTTTTCTTTATGTGGTAATTGAGCTATCCAATTTGGATAATCATCATGGAATTTGGTTGCTTGATTGCATTTTTGCCCATGGGAAATCTATTTTCTTATTGCATAGATATGCTGATAATGCAACATGCACTTATACTTCTAATTATTTTTACTTCTGAATGCTGTACAGTGCTCACTTGATGCCTTATATGCTATGCGTACATTAGGCATAGTTTAGCTTATTTTAGTGTTCCTCCTATACAACTTCGATTAATCTCTAAGCCATTTTTATGCAGGTATTTCTTAAATGTTATCTTCAACATACTCAACAAGAAGGTCTACAATTATTTCCCATATCCTTAGTATGCTATCTTATCCTAGTGGATGACTTGAATCCCTTGTTACATTCGCATATTTCATCCTAAACTTTCCTTATTAAACTCTATCCCCTGCATAATTAAAAGAGAAGTTTTCACCTTTCTGCAGCTTTGTTTCTGTCATACACCTTATGGTTGGCGTTGTGTACTGTCTGGTCTCTTGGACTGTTGGTCTACCCAAGCGTGCTGTAAGTTTCTGTTTCAGTCTCTCACTTGGTGCTTTTGCTTCATAAGCCACACTCTGGCCTGCCTAAGTGACATAATTTTCTTTTGTTTATAACCAGCCAATTAATAAGGAGCTTTTGGTGATATTGACTCCGGTTGCATTCTGTCACGGCCTTGGACATGTCATGTCCAATGTGTCATTTGCCACTGTAGCTGTATCTTTTACTCACACCATTAAAGGTAGAGCAAAATGCATCTTGAGCATGCTACTTTTATTGATATTCATTGTATCTATTAATCCTGTCCACAAGGAAATGTAGTAATTGATTAAGACATAGATGAATTTCAACAGGCATTTATATTCTTTCAAGAACAAAAAGTAGATGACCCTTAATTGAGAATGATGGTTTATGTTCCCTAACAATCTTCCTGCATTATTTCACAGCTTTGGAGCCATTCTTCAATGCTGCTGCCTCTCAGTTTGTTTTGGGCCACCAGATTCCCTTGTCTCTGTGGTTATCATTGGCTCCTGTTGTTATTGGTAACCATCAGATTCTCTTCATTGATATCGAACATTTTAATTTAACTGAACTTCACATGTGAGATGAATTACTGATACTATATACATTGTGAAATCTTCATATATGGCTTTTAGCTACTGACTGTCTCTGTTAATTTAAGGTGTATCAATGGCTTCACTGACTGAACTTTCTTTCAACTGGACTGGTTTCATTAGTGCAATGATTTCAAACATTGCATTTACATACAGAAGTATCTATTCAAAGAAAGCAATGGTATGATTCACAAGTGTGACCCTCAGTATTTTTCGTTTTGTACATTGTTAATGATGGCTCAAATGATCTAGGTACATTTAAAAGCTCTTTAGCTTAATGTATGGAGCTGAATGACATAGTCTGTTGTATGACTTTGATTGAAAGAAAGATACGCCCTCCAAGAACCCTGACCACCGCATATGATGTTTTTTGGCCATTGGTTTTCCTTCTTGTCAGAAATTCAGATTTGAGTCATTCTTTGATTAGACATGCAATTGAGTCCATAATACTGATGGAATCTTGTTGAAATAAGTCTTAATAAAATTTCATGAACTACTACTTTGAGATAAGATATGTCCAACGAGAATTTCCCAGATAACTTTGAAACAAGACAATGTATACGCAATAATAATCATGATTCAGCATCTCTCTTGTTTAGTATCAGACTTCTAAGCTCTTTCCGTTCATGTTATTTTACCTTTGTTCCTGACATTTTTTTCCCCTCTCTTTTGGTTCTTTCAATTTAACAGACAGGTATGGACAGTACAAATGTGTACGCTTACACTTCAATAATTGCCCTCTTCGTCTGCATACCACCAGCAGTACTCGTGAGTTTCAAGCCACCAACTGAGAATCTTAAAATTCTTTTCCTTTCAAATCATTTTCCTTGTGACCCTCATTTGGCCTAAAACATGAACTCAGATCGAGGGCCCGCAGCTTATGCAATATGGTTTTAAGGCCGCAATCGCCAAGGTGGGACTCTTCAAGTTTTTGTCTGACCTATTTTGGATTGGAATGTTCTATCATCTGTACAATCAGGTATGCCATGGCAATAAGAAACCTGAGGTTTTCGATGGTTGGAATGTGTTAATTGACATTATAGAATTGCTGTTGACTTCCTGCACTTCCCTGTTCGGTGCTTAACATTTGCAGCTTGCTACAAACACACTGGAACGGGTTGCACCACTTACACATGCAGTTGGCAATGTGTTGAAACGAGTTTTTGTTATCGGTTTCTCCATTGTGGTATTTGGTAATTACTTCACGGCTTCTTTCCATGATTTGTATGCAGACATACATCCCAAATTCTGTAGTAATATAAGGTTTTCTTGGCAAGCACAGTTTTTGCGGCCGTCAAGTTTCGTTGCTTATCAATATTATTGCAGCCATCAGGAAACCAGAATTTTGGATAGAAAACCTTCTATAATTTAGCTCCGATCATCCTGAATTGTAAATGTTGAAGTCGCCGTTAGGAATGATATGGTTGAGCTAACTTCTGATTTTGATTGGCATATACCTTGTAGGCAACAAAATCTCCACACAAACCGGGATTGGCACGGCAGTAGCAATTGCAGGCGTTGCCATCTACTCCCTCATAAAGGCAAACATGGAAGAGAAAAAACGAGTAAGATTTAAAAGTCCCGACTCTTTTTTGTGTAATCTAGTTGAATAAATAACTGACACTGACACAACTTCAATCTTAACAATTGGAAGTTTTGAGCAATATTTGTAGCTAGTGAATAACCCCCCTGAAAACAGCTTATGCTTTCAATATTTGCATACGAACAAATGTTACAGGCTTCGCAATACTTTCTAGCTAGCGATTCTGTTTCTGATTATGATTTTTATTCACTGTTTCAGAAAGCTGCTTTGGCTGCTGCTTCGTAGCTCGTACAACAACAATTCTAGTTCAGAACCGAATGCATTTACTAGTAATAAAGGAGATCCTCGTACAAAAGCCGGATGTGTCTACAGAACAGCATTTTGTAGAGCTGATGATGGTAACATTTTGGCCTGCGCATTTGAAAAATCTCTTAAGAAGCATAGAAAAGAATAAGATCAAATCTTAAAGATGGATTGATCACTGAAAAGATTTATCTATGAACCCTATTTTTGATATTGGTTCTATGCATCAGCTGAGGTGCAAGCAAATGGCATCCTTCAATTTAAATGTGTACACAGGTGGATTTTTTTATTTTTTATTTTTAAGGAGACCAGCGTTAGATAATCTACAGCACAATAACTAAAAATGAAATTAACCTACCAATTAATTTTACCCGACGACACGATAACTGAAAATAGGTCTAAATGGCTATAATTTTAAGCCAATATATATTATTATTTCATTTGCACCAAGGAGAATGCGAATTTAGAATGCGAATTTAAAATGACTGCATCCAGCTCGTCTTACGCCCTGTTTGGCATCAACATGCTATATGAAAAAAACTGTAATTATAAAATAAAAACTAACAACATGTGGTAAATATAAATTTTACATAATAATTTTAATAAAATTAATAAAAATACAATAAATTTTTTATACAACAGTTAGTGTTTAACTGTAATGCTATAACTTTTTAAGCTATAACTGCCCAACCTCAATTCCAAACAAGACTTCAAAGAGGTTATGTACATCAAGATTCAATTCCTATCTTATCAGAATCAGCAATTAAGAAATGTAAAAGAACTACAAAGTAACAACATCAATGCATAATTTTCGCCCACTGTAGTTAGTGCTGACCCTTGGGCCAAAAAGGGTTTGCAGCAAGCAATGTGACAAATCCTATCAAACATAATAATGTGCCACAATCAAATATTCCATTCTCAATTTTCAGTTTGGTATTTCTCACCTGTAACAACTTTTTTGACGATTTAAAAAATTCCATTCAGGCACACAAAGGCGTCTCTGACATCTAGTTCAGCTGGTAATTATTCTACAACTACAAAGGAAAGTTAGGAATACAAGGAATGTCCTATATTATAAGGTCACAAACTTACAACTACATTTCGGGGAAGGATGGGGGAGGCAAAACCCAAACCTCAAATAGATAACCCATTCGACTATAGTATTGTTCCACCCTGCCAATCTAGCTAAATAAACAGGCTAGTGGCAGAACAACAAAAACAATAATAAGGATGAATCTGCGGAGAGAACATTATCTGCTGTAAATAACTTAAATTATCTGAAATGGTACAACACTTATTGGTCAACATTTTGCTGCCCTTCTGGATTAGCTCTAAAAGCACAAAAGAATGAAAAATAGAAAGAAAAAAGAACAATGAGAATAAAAATATTGCTAACCCTTAATTGTGCCAAATACTCAAAATCGCAGAAGTGTCAGATAATTTACAAACGCAGGAGAAGGCTCATATGAAACTAAAGCTGGAAATATGTGAACTCGGCCAACCCTGTCATCAATCAGCACTGAGATCTCCAAGTCTAATAAGAAGCAAGCTCTGTAAAAACAAGAAACACCAAATATAAATAAAGCCTGATTCGTTCAACATTATCCAAAATACAAGAATTATGATAACTAAGTATCTTTCATTAGTTTTGTTTGACTGCAGTGATTGACAGTTATATGTTGAGCATAATCACAACACTGCATATAACAATGTTCCTGAATCTAGGAAGGCTGAAGAACATGCAAACATGAAAACAAGATATGTTCAACAAAACATTCAAACAAACAAGTAAGAGGAACTTCAGCATCAAAATTTTAAATTAGTTAGTCTAAGAAATATATAGAAATAAAGTAAAGTAATATGAAGTCAGCTAAAATTAATCATCTAGGCAACATGAGATTCTTTCCACCCAGCTTTCTTGAGATTCATGTACTTTACCATGCATCAGAACTTACCGATCATGCATAACCAGTGCTGTACTCAAGATTAAACAGGATGTTCTTGCGATTCTCTGTGTTCATTCGAATATCAAACTTTTTAGCCAGGGCTTCCACCCGGTCATTACTTTCCTCGTCCATCTCTCGCACACAACGCCTTCTGACCTTTTTAAGAGTTTCTTTTGAGGGTGCAAATCCAGCATTTACCTGCAAAACAGGTCCAGTAATACAGGTATTACATTTTTGCTGCTATAAATCAATTAAAAGAAACACAAATCACTCAATCACTCATAAGCAAAAAAAGGAACTCACCATCTCATCAATTACAGAGAGAGCAGCCTTTTGATCTCGGTTGGTAAGATGGGCGTCAACAAGCAAAGAATATGACATTGCATTGGGTTTGACACCCAAACTTACTAAATGCTCAAACACCCTTGAGGCTTCAAATGTCTGCCACAGGAGAAGTTCATGAACTTTCAAAATAAGAATCAACATACCAAAAATGCAAATTAGTTTAATCATGTGATGCATAAGCAGTTTATGTGTGCATGTGATGCTTATGCAGATTATTACAATGCACCTATCCTGAATAGGGGTTTTACTATTATTAGAAAAATAAATAAACTAAACACCCTTCAACAGCACAAGTCTCCTGGCTGTGAATTTATTCGCTCGGGTGGGGTAAGAATGCAGGGATAGCCGTAACATGCATTCTCACCAAGCTCCACAATACCTCTGCAGGCAGCAACACTGGATGATACACAATTGTGATCATATATCTAAGCATGCAAAACATGTGTGTTTGTCAAATGGAGAGCAATATGGAAATCCAAGTATGCACCTTTTTGAGCTTCCCAAATGCATAAATTAAAGCATTGTAGGAGTGAATATCAGGGGTCAACCCGAACGAAGAACCCATTGCCTCAAAGGTTTGGTAGGCACGGTCAAGGTCCCAAATATTTGCACAACCTAAAATTACACAATTGATAGCAGCAACGGATTTGTAAGGAGGCTCTGCGCGGCTGAGATTCTCAAGTTGAAAATACACCTGGAACAATATTTGATATACAATTAGCAACAACCCGCATTTGTATGTTAAATTGATGAAAGATATTCTGAACCTAACTACATAATTACCACAAACTGTATGTGCAATTTCTCTTCCAGAAGAATATTAAACATGCAATATTACCACATGAAATATATAAAGCCTGAACTACAACAATAAGTTTGCTAATAACAAATATAAATTAAATTATTATAACTTTTCATTAAAGATTACACATTGAATCATAATAAGCATAAAAGACTGCAATTTCAGTATTCCTTTTTCCTTAGGAACCTGCAATCTATATTCTAGTTGTTATTATTTACTTATCATGAAGAGTTATCATCATGGCAATGCCAGATGCTGATATAAGCAAACAAAGGTTTGTAGGATGCTAACCATGCCCAAACCTTGATGCACATGTGGCCCAAATAAACAAACAAGGAAAAAGAAAAAGAAAGAAGCTGTAGAATAACACCTCCATTTTCCAAATAGCCCATAACAAGACAGAAAGAGGTTATTAAGAGTGATGATATGTATAAGTGCTCATTGCATATCCATCACATTAGCTCAAAATAACAAATTTTGTTTAACAATAATGTGCATGTAGGTGCTTTGAACTTTATTTTACAAGACTCCATTGGATAGTAGTAATAGAAAAAATGACATATTTCTATATATATAAAATTAGGAAAGACAGGCCAGATACCTCTCAAACTTATTTATTCAAATCAGAAATAGTCGGATGATAAATAATCTTAACTAGTAGATGATTCGCTAAAGTCAGAAATGCCGAAGTATTAAGGACATACCGAATCCAATGTTTCAAAACCCTTTCTGGAGCAGGCCACAACCAATGGATATAAAGAGGTAAAGGGAGAGAAAATTTCTTCCATGTCTATGATGGAATCGCCATAGGAAGTCTCAAATTCATTCAGGGTGCTAAAAGCCCTTTGTAGATCTCCCATTGATGCATGTGCATATATTTTTCCCAGATAAGATTCAGGTTTAGGGACCCTCTTTTGTCTCAAAGAGCGCCGTAGAACCGCCCATGATGCATCCAATAGTTTTTGATTGAAGGTCCTACCTGCAGTGCCAAGCACCGACACGACTAGTCCTTCATCTACAGAAAGCAGAACAGGAGGCCTTGCATTCTCACCACGTGCCATCCATCTGGCCAAGAATTCCAGGGCATAAAATGCTAACTCACTGTTATCTTCCTGAACTGCAACTTCTGCAATAATGTTGCACAAGTTCCAGGTAGGACAAAGAGCTTTATTTTGATCCATAGTCTGGTAATACGCATAGTAACAAAGTCACTTAAACAAATACATAGCAAAAAGTAGACCTCCCTTCATGGAATGGCTCATGTATGAAAGAATTCAATCATGTACCTTGCACTTCTTAATAATGGATACCAGTGCATCTGGCCTTTGCTCATCAACACAGCCCCGCACACATTCAGTAAACACATTCATAGATAGCATATAACCAGATTTCAAAGCCATGTCTATATATTTCAAGGCAGAATCAATCTCCCTCTTCAACAACAGCAGGCTGATAAGTAAGTCATATGTCTCATCATCAGGCAGAGAATCCTTCCCTCCTTCCAGCATCCTGGTTAAAATAAAGTCAAGGATAATGCATTACATAGTAAAACTGACATCTAAGTACTCGCCTGTGTGTACTCGATGGTGTGAGTCGACATCAGAAACTAAAAGGAAAAGCTAAAGGCCGGAACCAGCCAAAACACGTGCATTATTTATTATTAAAAGTACCATAGTATGTAAAACGCACTTAATCTGAAGAGAAAACTGACCGTTGAAGCCACTTCTGAGCAGCCTCGGACTCTCCGGCCTGATGCATGGCCTTGAGGACCAAATTATACGACGCAGTATTGGGGACAAGGGCAAAATCCTCCATTTGTGCAACTAAATCAATCAATTCAGCAGTAGAGGCCTCCAACATGAAATTAGCCCTTATATAATGATTATACAAACCAACATCAGGCTTATTAGGCTTCCCATGCACATCAAAACTTCGAATCCAAGACTCAAACATTTCCTTCATATCAGACCATCTCTTACTCGTCATCCAGTTCGCAAAAAGATCCATTAAAGTATGCGCATCAATTGTTTGTGATATCGCCTGAACGCGTTGGGTTGGGGCATTCTTGAGGAGCCCGAGAGGGATCAACGACTGAGCCAAGGTTTCCGAGTTGGGCGCCTGGTTCCGCCAGTTCTCATTGTAAACTGGGCTGCCGGTGGCAGGATTTGGCGGGAGAGGTGTAGGCGGAGTTGACTCGACGAGCTGGGGTTCTTGGGAGAGGAAAGTGAAGGTGGAGATTGAGAGGGATTTGAGATTAGGGTTTAGGGTTTTAGCGAAAAGGGTTTTTGTTCGAGTGAAGATCGCCATTTGAGATGCCATTCACTCAAGTGCGTTCCAAGCCAGTGTAAAAGCAGTAACACTAATAGTAAAGCTTCCGTTTAGGGTTTTGTTCCGTAAGCGGCTTGAGGTTTCATGTGAAAGATGTTACGTGGATGGGTGGGTATCGGGAAATGACGACGGGTTTCTCTAATCTTTAAATATAGGGCCTGTGTAAAAAATAATTTTCAAACTGCACTATATTTGTGATTTTGCAAGAACCTGTGGACCCAAATGTTATTATGTCAGAGATTGTTAGGGTGCGTTTGGTAACGCTCTTCGCTGGGCGTTTTTCTGTTTTTCAAAACGGGAAAACATGCTTGGTTAGCTTGTTTTACAACTGTAAAACAGTTCGAACTCTCACAAATGCAATGTGTGATCATTTTTTTTTTAATTATAATATATAATTGAGTAAAAATAATTTTTTTTATCTAAGTGTGAATGAAGTAGACATCCATCGAATATTAATGAAAGTTAAAAATTTAAGTAGATCTCTGTAAATTGATCTCACTAATAATCTGATTTATAAATATCAGTTATAATTTCATATAATATAAGTTGTGGTTTGAGAAATAATCTCATTTAATAAAAAAAAAACTGCAACAAAAAATTCTGAAAAATAAATTGTCTTCGTTCTTCAATTTTTGTGAACGAAAGTGTTCTCTCTAAACTAAGTTTGCAGAAAAGAGTGGTGTGTTATACTTTGTCTGGGCTCACGACTGCTTTGTTAACTCTTTCACTATTGTTTTTACTCCACCAATAACCACGCAAATCTTAACTCTTTCAAGTAAAGAGTATCTCTATTTCTCTTATTGCTCACGGCCAAATTTACATAATTACATGTGCGGTTTTTTTTTCTTTTAATTGTTGGTTAAAATTTTGCATTTATTTTTGTTATATCAAAATATAATTAAAAAATCTCTCTTTTATTTTTTTTTCTGCCCCCTAGTTTTTATCTAATAAGAATGAATTATATTGATTGGTGTTTTTTGGGCGACTGGTGTTTTATTTTAAATTATTTCATTTTAATTTATAATGTGCATGCCAATATTTTTTTTATTTCTAGGTGATGATGGCCAATGATTATGATCTTCGTGTTAAAACATGTAGATGTAGATATTTGGATTTTTTTTTGCAAATATTTGTACTTGACTCTTTTATTCATATATTTTGGGGTGTAAATTATAATTATGCACAAATGAACTACTTAATTACCTATGATAAATATAATTATGGTTCAAACATTTTATATGTTAATTAATGCTACTTTTATTATTTTATTATTTCACATTTTTTATGTTTTTAAACCTAATAAATAACGAGAGGGATTTCATGGTGAAAATATATTATTGTTGAACGGAATTCGATTACATTGTGATTAAAATAATAATAATAAAATATATAAATAAATTGAAACAGACAACCAATAATTTGAAACAAGTAACCAAATAAGTTTTCATTTAAAAGATCATATTAAAAAAGCATCATTTTCTTTCTCTAAAAAATAAGGGCAAAAAAGCACCAATTAAAATTATATTACCAAACAACCAATGGGCCTTTGGCCCAATGAGATTGTGAGTGAAGGGTTTGAACCTCCATAAAAGCATTATGGTAGTTAATATTAATCTTCCCTCAATTATCAAATAATTGAGTGGAGCCAGCCTATCTCGCACGAAATGTGAGTGGAGTAGACAGCCCTCGAATAGTTGAGAGGGTTTAAGAATCTTTGTAGTGCTTCAGAAGAGTATATGCCACGAATAAAGTCTAAGTTGTATAATCTGTTTGTAAATATTAATTGTAATTATAATATCTAATATAATATCAATAACAGTCATGTATAACTGTATTTAAAAAAAATTACATTACCAAACACGCCCTTCGTATTTTCAGCTTTTTAGTACTACCGTTTTTTTGGTATATATTGAGAATCCTCAAGAGAGGGAGTGAATTCAGAAATGAAGAGAGTGCATTTAGGGTTCCCGACCCAGACATTTCGCAGCCTCCGTAAATGTAGACCAGTAACTTCTATCATGAGATCTTGTCAACGAGCCATTAACAAACAATCGAGCTCGGCCCAATTCCATTCTTAGTTTATAAACGAAAGCATGAAAACACTATGCAAGCTCGTGTTCTTAAACGAATTGTTACATATTTCTTTCCCTTTAAGTTTCGACATCGTAATTGGTTATCGGCTTTTTAAACTTTAAATCGAAACGCAAATACATGATGGGGATTAGATTTTACCAACCTTTTGTATCTTTTACAGTAATATATTTGTGATTAGACACTGCCTAATTGCTATTTGGGAACTTATGAATATCTCTTATCTGTCTTCGATTTGACTCCACCCTGAAGCTGGTTCTGTGCTTGGAAACATTGTGGTCAAATGAAATATAATTGTTTGATTTTTGTAGTTTAGATTTTAGAACATGTGGCATTCGCTGTGTTACAGCTCTGCCCATTAAGCAAGATTCTAAAACTTTTAACACATGCAAGACCATATAATAAACTCAAAACTCATGCGATGCACACATAATTAACCGCACGTGTTTGGGTGTCCTAAAGGAACCGCAACATTGTTTCTTTTTCTCCACATATGCCTCAGCATTTTGACTATTGGGAACAATTCTCCTTCGTTTTCAAGCCACCGTCAGGCCGTTGCATTAAAGTTTATGAAACGCATCATCTAGTAAGGACAAGTGTGGGGAATTAAATTGACTAAGCAGGCACATGCATGAAGGTTTAAGTTTATTCGGACGTTTTGAGAATGTTTCTTCTTCTTCTAATTATTTTATTTTTATTCATTTTAGGTAGTATATTAGTTCCATTCATATCAAAATATTTGTTTGACGGTTTTAAGTAATACTCAACTCTTTATTTACAAAAATCTACTCTAAATACTTCTTAAAGTAACAAATTTTTTATATGAAAACCATTTGTCCTGAACTTTTATAGTCAGCAGGTGTCTCATAACCTTTATAGTAGGTGGTGTATATTGTTTATACGTGCAAAAACAACTGCGGTGAAAGGTAGATGTGGAAGGCATCTAGCTTTGTGATTGTGGTCCAAATTTGTTCTCTTTTGGTAGGAAATTCAAGAACCCAATCAAACACTTTTAGAGACTGCTCATTTGATCAAGAAAAGAGAGCTAAAAGTAACCACAGAATTCTTCAAACAAGTATGCTTCTCCAATTCTTGCTCCTGTTGGCTCCACCTAACCTAATTGCTGGCACGACCCATTACAAAACACGATATATACTTACGATTTTTTTAATCCTTACAGTTACATATATTACGTTTGCTCATTATTGATGAATTTAATTATACTGCCATCATTAGAAAGTCTCTTGGCTCTTTTCCGTTTAACCTTGTTCAGCATGGGCTTAGATTCTCATTACTTTAGGAACTGGACAGATTGTTTAAGGTCGTAGAAGGTTCTGTTCCAATTACAACAAGTCTTTTTAACTTTTCCTTTTTTCTTACAAAAAAAAAAAAAAATCGAACTCCTTCTCCTCTTTCTTTTGCTTTTGCATACTTTTCATAGCTCAAAGGCGCATAATAATGCATTCTTTTATAGTTCTGTTTAGAAATTAGTGCTTCTTGTTTGGTAACGAAAGTTTAATTTTGATGTATTTGTGATAATACGAGTCTATATTTTTTCAACCTTGTATTTTTTTTAAGATTCGAACTCATGTAACTGGTTAAATTAAACTGCTGAAAACCACTTAATCAAACACATAATACTTAATAATTTGATGTCTTCTTATAATGAGTTAAACCATTATTTTTAAATTAACATTCTTATCATATATTTATTTAGCTTTGTCGGTGAATGATGGGTTCGAGACAACTAGTAAAGCAAATCATTTTATAAAGTAATTTTCACTTGTGCTAATTATAAAAAGAAAAGAGAAAAATTACAGGCCTTATCTTTTATTCATTTGTTTTTATTATCTTGTTTCCCATGTCAATTTTCGTGCCGCCGGCAAATTCGAAAAATTGCCGAGTGGCTTTGAATCTTTTTTATGAATCCCAAGCGTTAACTTGATGAAGTTGACATATCCTTTTGTTTTATCTTTTCGTGCGATCGTGTTAACAAATAATAAACGTCACCATCTTGCCCGCTTTAATAATATAATTGAAAATTGTTCATGATTTTAACCTATTACCTATGCTTTAATATCAATTCCTCATTACCCAACAGGAAAAAAAAAAAAAAAAAAAAAAAAAAGAGTTGAAGAATGAACAAGCATGGTAACACAGAACAATTAATTACAATTGCAAGTCAATTTGTTATGGGCTCTTGTGGTTGTTTGCTTCTTATTTCCTGTGTGTGTTCGGCAAGATGAATCTTTTGGTGTGTAAAGTTTTGGTTTTTGCTGTTTGGTGCCTACCCGAGGATCTAAATCTACCGAACAAAGATTGGTTAACAAGGATCCCAAAATCGAAGTCTTTACTCTGCAGCTACTCAAATGATGTGTGGAAGATGAACAAGTTGTTGAGAGATTGTTCATCCATTTGAATATCGTAAGATAAACACACGTACGGTATTTTGAATGAAAAGTGGACACTGTTGAACTTTTCTTATATTGTTAATTATTGTTTATGTCGTAACTAATCATTCTTGAAACAAAAGTTTCTCTAAGATTTTATTGTAATTCAAGAAATGAAATTTAATCTCGATTAAAACAGACCAAATAATTAATAATAGATCAATAAATAAAATAAGTAGCTTGTGGATCCTCCAATATTTCCTAGTACAGCTGCTGGCTGAATAAGACGAGCTTTAATCAATCAATGTGGGTGTACTTTTGAATCGGTGTGTCTCTCTATTACTGCTTGCACCTGTAGGACAAACTGAGAGTAATGGCTGGGTAAACATCAGCTCAAGGACGGTCGTTTTTTCATTAAATGCTGGTGGCTTAAAATAATATTTTTAAGCAGCATTTTCTCTCCACGCATGAAGACAACCCCAGAGAAGATTACCAAATCATTTACGTCAACTATTTTGCAGTCAAATGCTGCATGCTTTGGGGTCAAATGATGCGCTTGGCACAGCCGTGGCTCATCACAGAGGGAGGAAGAAAAAAAGAAAAAGGAAGAAAATTGTAAGTATATCTCATCATATATATTTGTAATTTGGACGTAGAAAACTTTATACCGTAAACAAGTAATGCTATACTTATAAAATTAGAATACAAAATTTATATTTTAACTAAAAAACTTGCATGACATTTTATCAATGTGTTTCTCATCAGTACCATACAGTGATTTTATATTTTTTTAAAAGTCACACCACTTTCATATCTAATGAGCCATAATTTTATTTTGTCAATGTTGAACTCATGCTATTCGTTTAGCCAAAGCATAATGATAGATAGCAAACACATTGCAGCAACGAGAATGACCCCCAAAAAAAAAAAAAAAAGCCACCAACCTGTAAAACAAGGATCCTAATAATGCATGCACCAAAATGAGATGCTGATGGTGCTCCAATCTAAAGCTTTAAAAAAAGAAAGAAAGAAAGGACAATCAGAGTGCTGCTCATACTGACACCCCATTGAAAAAAGATTTCGATGGACCCTCACAAAAGAGAGGGACCTCTTTGCTTTGCAAATTACGAGCCCACGTTAACCAGAAGGACAAAGTTGGGTTAAGTTTTGATCATACGCATGGGTTTATGACCGTTTGAACTTTGAAAGAACTACCCCCAAAAAAAAAATAATAATAAATAAATAAATACTGTCACGATTACATGACAAACCGATTTTAGAGTTCCCATAAAAACACTTTCCCCAATTTGATATGAACATTAAAAAATAAAATTAAAAAACTATATAGAATATATGTACCTTGCTACGTTACAGAGACGCTTTGTAAGAATAACCATTTCATGAAAACTTGATTGTGGGTTCGCGTGGGCCCCACAACCAAAGATTTATTAAATGTGAGGGCTGTTACTTACAGAATCTGTAAGGTAGCCCTCTCCTAGAATATATATATATAAATAGTGTTTTAGTACCGAAGTGTACATGACATGATAGGCTTAATATATATGAATCAGATACAGACGCTTTCACCATCACCACCCGCTGTCTAGAATTCTCCTTGCTTTCTCTCTCTTTTTCTCTCTCCCACACACAGAAACTCTATCATCTTTCATTTCAGCTTTCTACCCACTTTCTCTTAAAGAGGTTTTAATTCCCCGTCATTTTGCCTCACGATCTTACATCGGTCATGGCTCTCATAGCTTATTTAGTGCTTTTCATGGCCATGACTGGCCATTCAAGTAGGCCTCTTTGATTGCTTGTGTCTTTCTTTCCTTGTTATGTCTCTTGGTTTCTGTCGTAAAAGTTAAAAAAGAAAGATCTTTTTATGTGAACTGACCAATCCTGTTCTTGATTTTGTTCTCTCTTGCTTGCAGCTGCACTTTATTGCTTGTGCAAAGAAGGGTTGAGTCAGTCAGTCCTCCAGAAAGCTATAGACTATGCTTGTGGAGCTGGAGCTGACTGTACTCCAATCCTCCAAAACGGTGTGTGTTGGAACCCTAACACGGTGCAAGATCACTGCAACTATGCCGTTAACAGCTATTTCCAGAGAAAGGGCCAAACTCCTGGAAGCTGTGATTTTGCAGGCGCTGCTGCCACTAGTCCCAATCCCCCTTCCAGTAACTCCCTTCCATAAATCACCCTCGTACCTGATTCATTTTCCTGGTTTGCATATATACTGATTTTGGTTCCCCCTGTTTCTTCCCTTGCTCTGTGTGATTTTCAGATGCCGGCGGCGGTTGTGTTTACCCATCAAGTGGCAGGTATGCCTCTATGTTTTTATTCTCTTGATTGTCTTGCTACACCCAGTTGAGGTTGTTCCTTGTGTGTGTGTGTGGGGGGGATGAGAATTGATTTCCTTTTTGGATGCTGTTCAGCTGTCCTGTTCTAGATCTCCTTATCAAGATCAAAATACGTCATGAAGAATCACAGACTGATTAGATTTCAGCATCAACTGTCTTAAGAATCCGATTTCCAACAATCTTTGCTTTTTCTAAATTTCTTACTTGTGAGCATCAGTAAAGTAATTAAGACTTTTGCTTTAGGATTTCATGTTAGGTACAACCTTTCACTTTCATTCACTCGCATGTTGCAATAATTGTGATCCACAACTGGGTTTTGCTTCCATGTGCATCACTGTATCAGCTTTTGTGTATGATCTACCACTCGTCCCTCTTTTTTTTTTTTTTCTTTTTAAAAAAAAACTTTTGGATAATTGATTTGTTCGCAAGTCAGAATGCTTGACAGCTGTGAGCTGTTCTGATGTCGACATTTCATTAGTGCTTTGTCCTCTTTCTTCCCGGAGATATAGATTCCGCATCTTAGCTTTGACATCTGTTCCTGCATCTCCCCCAGTACCGTTTCCGATAAATGTTTGTTGTAATAATTTCGTATTATTTTTTATTTCATTTTACTAAAGTTTTATTTGGGTTTTTGTCTTCTTTTAACAACAGCCCGGGGACAGGCACAGGCACAGGCACAGGCACACCAACCACCACTCCAACCACAACACCGACTACAACACCAACAACGACGACGCCTACAGGCACAAGCCCTGGCACATCAACGGTATTCGGTGGCACTGGCAGCTCGCTGGGCCCAACCGGCACCACCGGCATCAATGACTCTAGTAGTGTGGCTCTCTTTAAACTCACTAACTTTTTCTTCTCTTTTGCTCTGACTCTCTGGGTTTCATGCCTAGTGCTGGTGTGGGGCTGAAAGATACATTTAGGAAAAAGTAAAGGCGGGGTCTGATGTGCGGACCAGATTTTGCCACGACAAGATGGGTAGCCTTGTAATTTCTAAATGGTTGGTGTAGGAGGGGAGGGGTTCGTCTAGGGGCGAACCCCACTATGGCTTTTTTTGTTTTGTTTCTTACTATGTGGAAAAGCTGGGGAATTCGATTCCTTTTGCCTTTTGGGTGATGATATACTAGCTTTTTGCGGTAGAACCTGATCTCCCCCCTTTAGATTTTTCCCTTCTGTACATTGAGGGAGGGGCACTACTTTTTTTTTTTTTTTCTCCTCTTTCCTTTTTAAAATTTAATGGAATTGTTACCCACCCATCCATCCTGGTAGTAAAAACCTTATGTTGCCATGTCCATAATTTCAGATCGTTATTTTGATTATTTTCCCCCTTGATTAATTGAATGATGATCATGAACTTTTTTCCTTTTCTAAAGCCGGGGACTGGTTCATTGTTCAGTGCGAGTAACCTTCTAAGTTAATTTTTTTCCCCTGAGCACGGCAATATCGGTGGGAGAATTAGTTTAGCTTTATCATCACACTTTCGGACGAGATTTTCACAAAAAAATGCATGGAGCTAAATGCCTAAATAATGCAGATTGGGACTCCTGAACTACCATACCAGCCCACCGTTAGGACAGCAAGCACTAAAGTTGTCGATATATATTAATCAGGGAGGCAATTGGGTGGTCATACAACTTCAATAAATTAATCAGTGAAATCTAATGGCTCTGTTTGACAAATTGATCGGTTGGTGATGCAACATCCAGAGGCCCCAATATCATAAAGCTATGGATTTGTGAAATTCATTTCTTGATCAAGGGCACGAGACTTTTTTTTTTTTTCAATCCCCACGTAATAAATAACATGTTATCTACTTATCTGTATACAATGTTATGAAGAAAAAAGCACGACGACGGAGAGCTAGTGAAAAACCTCTAAGACGCTAAAAACACCTACTTCGTATTGATAAGTTCCCAGTCCTAGAAATTTAACATCTCCCTGCAAATTTAACTGTGGTCCCTTGCATGCCGACACAATGAATAGAAAGCTTACGAATTTGAAAATAATTTTATGCTCATGGAAGAAACCCAACAGAATTCATTGAAAGACAAAATAGAAAATTGGAAACAAGATGGGAGGTCTAGGGAACGGGAACCGTATGAGTTTGATGGGTTTTTTTTTTTTTAAAAAAAAAACAGCACTGCTTAATTAATAAAACCTCCTGAGGTATTAGAAGAGGTATGAGGTCAGAACTCTTTGCTGTCATGGGTTGGCAAGGAAAGGAATATACCAATTTCCAACACAGGATGACAAAGGCCTCTAATAAGTCTACTATTCCTAAAAATAAGAAAAAATATTGGATCCAAGTGTATTTGGCTAGCTTTATAAGTAGAACTATCTAATGGACCCGGAATGAGCCCACTGTGATTTACAAGGATTTTAATGACCATCTATAGCCATGCAATAAACATAGATGACATAATGAACTTTTACTGTATCCTGAATTCCGCCTTAATACAAGAAGTCAGTGATTGAATTCTAGAATAGGAATGAGTGAAATTGCTGCTTCACGCATATACTGAACGAGCTTTAGTAAATGGAAGCAGAGATAGAGAATGGACTTTCAACGCTGAGAAACTAACTGAGGTTCTGAAATGCACTTTTCTTGAATAAATTCCACTATCAACTTGGCTACAGCGCTTGGTTTTTCCACATGAGGAAGGTGACCGCAGTCTGGTATTTGGCGTATAATTGCATTTGGTAATTCACAGTGCAATCTCTGTATCATATAGCTACGCAAATTAACATATTACACTGTATGCAGATATCATCATGCAGTAGAAAGATTCAATTAATTGAAGGCCAAATAAGTCAATTGATGAGAAACTTTTACTACTAACAAACTCTTTGGTTTTATGAAAATCATAGAAACCACTCATTTTTTTAGAGTGCTCTTATGTCTACAAAGCTTAAAGTTTAGTAAATACTAACCACCGCAAGCTTGCTGCTAATAATCTGGTCATCCTCACCCCATATGATAAGAGTCTTTTGTCTAACCTGTGCAACATATTTGTAAATTGCATGAAGAGAACTTACATTTTTGAGTATTTACAAATTCGAAATTGACTAAGAAATGCTGAATCACACGGCACAATAACCGCTGCTTAAAACTTGATAGAAACTATAATGCAGTTTCTTGCAGCATGATACAAAGGCAAGCTTATGCATGAAGTAATGGCTCGCCCAATATGTACACTTGGCTCCGAAATTTTACTGGCATATACCTCTTTCTGGAATACACAGTCATGTTTGTCAAATGAACACATAACTAGTATTGCAGTGTTGAAGATTATTTCTGTTACTTTCAAAGGTGCGAAGCTAGACAAACATATCCACTGTACAACGACCCTAATGTTACCAGAGGCAGAAAAACTACTAGAAAATCAGCAATAGATGGTTGTAGCAGGGGTTAGACCAGTGAACAGAATAAAGAATTTATTTCTAGTCTCGCATTAGCTAATTTTTCTGTTATTATTTACTCATTGGCATTGTTTCTGTAATTGGAATTTGGAGCTGGAAATGAGGATGAGAAGCAGCAGAAGAAGCTGCATAACTATGATGGCAAGATCCAAAACAAGAAATTTCTGTATGCTACTTAGCACTACACGACTATCCAATTAGCTGTAATTATTTTGGACGTTGAGAAATTTATATAGCCACACAAGAAAACACGCAAGACTAACCACCTTGATGAGAAAAAGGATCTTTCAACTTGACTGATATATTTACCTTTAAAACTGCCCAGAAGTATTTTGCAAGTACCCACAGCCTTCATGCAGTTAAGCCCCATAGATATACATTTGCATACAAATTAGCTTCACCATTCATTGTAGACAACTACTATTAGTCGATTCACCAGTCATTTTAGATAACTACTGTTAATCTTTTACATATGCAACTATGCAAGATGAAGGACGTCTAAAGCTTGTTGTCTTAAATGAAAAAGGCATTGGTACAAACCTGTTCTATTTGAGTACTGACATTATAACCGCCACTAACCATAAAACTTACGGTTGCATCCTCCCACCAAGGATATAGACAATGTAAGCGGCCTATCTGGAAAGATTGAAAGAATAAAGGTGTCATAAGAGCAAACTTCGCCAGTGTAAAAGTCCTAAAACATTCTGGTGAAGAAAATAATTGACGCTGGAGTACTATGATTAGCTTATTTGAACAGAGAAATACTTACATTAGTCCAATCTATGATGGTACTGAAGGATGTATGGTTCAATGCCAAAATGCTTGCATAAAGGCGTACTGGAATGCTTTTCAATAAATATACCTGACTCAAAAGTTGTGCTCGATGATTATTGCAACATGTATAAGTAACCCTTAACCAAGGAAGGGGATAAAAGAAAAGGCTTTTAGTTTAAAGATAATACATGCGAACCTAACAGCAGTTGTTACTGGTAAGCTGTGGCTTGCTCTGTGTGTGTGTGTGTATGTGTGTGGAAAGTCGTATACAATATATTCCATGCACGAAAGCAGCTTGATTCAGCAACTACTATCAATATGACTTCTTTGGAATGGAATGCATTCTTACAGAAATAGACAACATTTGAGAAAAAATTTATCTAATATTGTTAGGTGACATGCCGCAGAAACCATATGCAGCTTTAAAGAATGCTCTTGTAGATTTTTTTTTTTTAAAAAAATTATGGGCACCCTGACCACTAAACAAATATAGAGGCAACGAACTATATCAAATGGAAGACACAACCCTATTTGGAATTGGATAGTGAAGATAAATTTATGCAGACAACAACAAGAGGCTGGATTTCAAGGTTTTTATGCGTCAAGCAGAAGATTTACCCCAGCATAGGCTATTATACTTGGTAACTTTGCTGAGTTTCCAGTTCCTTCTGCATATACACTTGCATCAATGAAAACCAGATTTTCCACCTAAAAGATTAGATAAGAGTTATAAATTTCATGAAACAAAGGCACTAATATAAAAGAACTTTAATCAATATACAAATAGCAACTTCTCTGCAGATGATTTAGATTTATAATGCCTTTCGCTGATTTAGATTTATAATGCCTTTCGCTAACCTCAGTTATCATAAAGTACTTACAGCTTCAGGATGGTTGACTGCAAAGTCAATTGCAACAGCAGCACCAAGGCTTGGACCAACCAGTATCATGGGCCTTTTGATGTAGGTCTTCCAAAGCTATGCCAACATGAAACAGATATATTTTTGTCTCAAGCATAATGAGAGGCAGCAAGATATAGTTAATAAAACTTAGGTTAGCCTTTTCATGTGGGTACTGGCTTATTAATAAAAAACCTCAAAACTCGGTAGATTGACTCTTTAAGCATGCCAATGGAGGCACTGGTAAGTAAAATCAAGAGTATGTGACAGATCAACAAAACAGCTGATTAAATACATAAAATTCAAGAGTAAATAAAGCCCCATAAAAAATCTGCTCTGTGCCACACATGAAGCTTCCAATACTTGACCAATGTTGGTACAAGAATTTCCTTCATACGGTACAGTACCAAAGGAGAGAAGACCGTCCTAAGAGAAAAGAATTACCTGATAGAAGTGCTCACGCTTGGTTGTCACATTACATGGTGGAGGTCTTCCTGAAAAGCACCGGTACAAAAGAATAGTTCAAGGCATCATTAATAAAGTAGATATGGAAAAATTTAAAATCTATAACTGACATAACGTTCCCATAGCTAAGACAAACCTAAATCAGAGAAACCCCAGCCAAGAATATCAACAGCCCAAGTCTCCAGACCGGCCTCCTCAAGCAACGGATAGGTGCATCTCCATTCTAAACAGGAGCTGGATAATAAGATAATGTGAACTCCACAAACATACTATTTGGAAATTTTTTGAAAACAACAATGCATCTTGTTTATGCAGGACCTGTCAAAGCCATGAAGGAGAACCACAGGGCTGGTTTTGGTCGGCTTTAATGGCTTCACAACACTACTCATGATACAGCTTTCTGAGAAGTTGACCTGCATTGACAACAGTCTGGGAATGAGCAGGACACATTCATAGCTCGTATTTCTTGGAAAATAGGTATATTAAGGTCACAATGAAAAAAGATTTATAAGCCAACCGAATGAAATTGAAAGGTAGAGTTTCTTCATCTTCACATTAAACTATAATTTACCACATCAGTGCAGTTCAACACACAATGTTTGGATGAATAAATTATAACTAAATGACTTCAGAGATGTTGAAATTAGACAGGCTATAAGTATTTGCACAAACACTAGTAATATCTATAACATCTAATACACAATAAGATCCATAACAAGGTTGAGAAACAATCTCTTTCTTTAATAAACCTTTTACAAAAGTAGTTACACTATGGTAGGACCACAAGTACAGTAAAATTTTCTTAATAGCTGGAGAACTTACGTTCCTGAACTTTTATTTGGCAACTTTTAGCATAGGTCCAACCTTATGATCGGAAACCACTTTTCTAGAATTAAGGAATATTTGGAACAAAGCTATTGCAAGTAAGTTCAGGTCTTGCTAGCAATTTTTATCATCGAATAAGGTCTTGAAAAATTTGCCAGCCTGAATATATAAAGCACCAATCGTTTTTCATTTATCAATTGAACTGATTAATACTTTCTATTGCAAGATAATGAGGAAGAATCAAAAGCCTAAACGAGCTTCATATCACTGTGATTAACTCACTCCAAATTACAGATATAGAGAAGTTCAAGAGTTCAAGACATTCAATACAACAATTAATTCCGCTTTTTACTTTTCATTTTCAAAAAAATTCTCAGCAGTCAAACAGAGCGCTAAATACAAAGTTTATCCAAACAACGAGCAGAATGCGATAAAAACAAGTCAAAGACAGAAATTAAGTAACATATAAATATA
The DNA here is from genome assembly GCA_030444775.1 of Atalantia buxifolia. Classification (NCBI taxonomy): domain Eukaryota; kingdom Viridiplantae; phylum Streptophyta; class Magnoliopsida; order Sapindales; family Rutaceae; genus Atalantia; species Atalantia buxifolia. The sequence continues at coordinate 22,249,604 of CM059837.1, read as the reverse complement.
TAATACAAAAATTGAGAATTACGTGAACAGGAAGCCTCTCAATTCTGGCGGCCAGTTTACGAGCGAACGGGTCTTTGATATTCTCTACTTCTTTTGGTAGAAACGAAGGAAATTTCTCGGCGAAGACCTTGAACTGCGTCTTGTTTCTGCATGTCGAGGCAAATGGTGCAGGGCTGAATGTGAGGTGGGTGAGCATCTTCGTCACCTGCCGGTCCCAATAGCATCGCCCAGTGTTCTGTCTCTGATGAAGAGAGACCTCCACCGAGGAATAAAAAAGCATGTATGACGATAATGCTATCATAATAAATGTGACAAGTACAACAAAAGAAAGTCAAGACGAAGTTTGTTTCTCCATTAATAACACTTCATAATTGCACTGCTGTTTCCATTGTGGCATCTTCAGAGAGCAAGAAAGTTAGCGTCCTTTGGCAGTTTGGCTAGCGAAGGACCGACGGCGAAAAAATGCATCAATCAAATAACTGGGCCCACTGGGACCGATAAAATTTCATCGTGTCAATCTAACGGTTAATATTCAGGGAGGGCCTCTCACAATTATAATATCAGGTCTCATCAGTGACCCTGTCGCTGTGAGAGGCGCATATTACGTTGACCGTAACTTAGCGCCTGCCAATATGACCAATCAAATTCTCCCTGCTAACAAAAAAAAAATTACATTTATTAAATAACAACAGATTCACCTCACTTCTGCACTAAGTACTCCCACACATTTTGGCAACAGTTGAAACCCCGCTATGGATCCACAGCAACAAGGAGCAGGCGCTACACAGGCACAGCCTCGGCCTCGGCCTCAGCCTCAGCCTCAGCCTGGCGATTCGTCTGCTATACTAGCTGTGTTCCTCACTTTCATCGCTATTGTCTCACTGGTAAATTCTCTCCTATTCCTACTTCGTGCTTTTACGCATATTTAGTCACTTTGAATCTGGTATATCAGTTAATGTGTATGATATTATATTCTGTTTGGCAGCACGGAGCTTTTTCTTTCTTTCTTTTTTATTTTTTTTTTCACTTCGTTGACCATTTTTGGCCAATTATATTTGATTTTATGGTCGCAATTTTTTTTTTCATTTAGTTCGTTTTAGGTTTTAATATTGGCTTAACATCTTCTGTTTTAATCGTTTGAATTCAATCTTGTAGCTTTCCAAATATTAAATGTTGTGATCCCTCCTGAGTAAAGGGCTTTCCTTAGAGTGAATCAGTGAAATGAAGAATGATTTCGATTGGCTTGTTGTAAAGTTCAATGTTGTTCTAAAATGAACAGTTCATCAATGTATTATCATGGGTGGTGTTTTTATTGTGTTTCTCTTTTGCTTAAGATTTCAATAATTTGTTATTTTCTTAATTGTTTTTTTGCTTGGTGATGCACAGGCTTTAAAGTCATGAGGCCAAGCAAACATTTAGAATTACATAATTAATTGTACTTCCATTTATATGACATCAGAGAAAAAAGTTGAATTGTGCTATATTTTTTTCCAATTACCCTTTTCATATGTTTATGTATCCTTGATGTTTTCTAAGTGTGCCAAATTCTGACAAGTCTGTTTTTGTAATAATTCACTTATGCTGCACTGTATCTAATTTTAAATATTCCAGATATTGATCCCATCCTCATCATCCATCAAAAGTAGCCTGGCCATTTTGCACCAAGTTCCAGAAGGTCACGTTGGAGTATATTGGAGAGGAGGTGCCCTTCTAGAGAATATTACACACCCAGGTCTGATTACAATAGTCTTTTCCTTTGTGGTTCACATAACGTAGTTGCTTATGTATAACCTCTTGATTGCTGCACCTACTCATTCTTAACTTGCAGGCTTCCATCTGAAGTTGCCTTTGATAACACACTACGAGCCTGTTCAAGTGACCCTTCAGACAGATCAGGTTAAATTTGTTCCAATTTATGGAATTGGTGATCTCATGTAGGTGCTTGATCCCTTCCTCTGTCAAAAACTGCAGGTTACTGATATTCCATGTGGGACCAAAGGGGGTGTAATGATCAACTTTGAGAAGATAGAGGTAAGGTTCGAGATACTCCTTGTTAAAGATAATGAAAATCTAAGATTGACGTTCACCACATGTTTGTGTTGATTTGTATGCTCTTTCCACAGGTTGTTAACCGGCTTCGTAAGGAGTATGTGTATGAGACTCTGCGCGATTATGGCGTGCAATATGACAAGACATGGATATATGACAAGATTCATCATGAGATCAATCAGTTCTGTAGTTCTCATAGTCTGCAACAAGTCTATATTGATGTGTTTGATCAGGTAACAACAAATCTGAACATAAGTTTGCAGATAACAGTTTGCTGTCTAATAACATTGACCTGTATTTTTCATGCAATTCCTCAGTCTAATAATAGCATCAATGATTTTCCTATATGTGTGATCTGAGGGATTACGGGGTTCAAACTATGTTATGCCTATTTTCTAGTGTTGTCACTCTAGCAAATTGCGGCGGAATAGATGCAGCTATATTTTAGGTTTGTGGAGCTGTGGAGATCATTAATATCTCACTGATAACATTCTCTGTCACTGCAGTAACATACCCAAGCTTTACGAACACTCACACACAAATCAATCAATGTGTGCTTGTTTTCAAATCAAATTTTAATGCATATGACAAAAATCAAGTTGATTCTTTCAAATTGATGAAAATGTGAAAGATTCTTGTAAGTGCTCAAAGATTCTTGTAAGTGCTTACTCTATAACAGACAGTAATCAAATTTATTATTGTTATCAGAATTATAATCCATGTTAACAATCATCAATTTAACTTTCAGATTGACGAAAAGATGAAGGATGCTCTTCAGGTTGACTGCACGCGTTATGCTCCAGGCATTGAAATAATCAGTGTGCGTGTTACAAAGCCTACTATTCCAGATAGAATCAGGAGAAATTTTGAACAAATGGAAGAGGAACGTACTAGGGTAAATTAAAATTGTATTTGGTTTTCTTTATTTGGTGATTTTTTATTGTAAACTGTTATTGGAGAAGAAGAATTCTTGTGTTTAGTAAATTGTACATGACCAAGCCAGGGTTCTGTCAGATACTACTTTGATTCTGTGTCATATTTGCAAACTTGTCCTATGCTGGGCTGGGGCTTCTGTGTCATTATTGATATGCTCTATTGCTCTGGCAAAGGAGGTATTATGGGGGAGGTGGGTGGGAAAAATGTTGTATGATTATATTGGTGAACATGGTCTTCCCCAAAGCAACGGGTCTTCTTGTGCTAAGGATGTTTAACTTTTCATTGCAAAAACTTAGAAGGTTGCATGTGTGCCTGTACTAAAACACACCCACAAACACACAGAGAGAGACATGAATGGTTACTGTAATATGATCAGCCTTTGATAGAAGCTAATATGCACTGATGTATTGTTTGCCGTGTTACCATCAAGGTGTTAATTGCTATTGAGAAACAGAAAGTAGCTGAGAAAGAGGCAGAGACAAGCAAAAAGATGGCTGTCAGTGAAGCTGAGAAGAATGCCAATGTTAGCAAGATCCTTATGGAACAGAAGTTGATGGAGAAGGACAGTGCTCGGAAGCAGGAGGAAATTGACAATCACATGTACTTGGCTCGTCAAAGGAGCCTGGCAGATGCTGATTTCTACCGGTAAGATGATCATTTTCCTTTTATAGGATTAATAAATAGAATGAGATCTTGGAAAAGATTTATAGTGTTCTTGTCCCACTGTCCGTTATTTGCAGCATACTGAAAGAAGCAGAGGCAAACAAGTTGATGCTTACTCCCGAATATCTTGAACTGAGATTTATTGAGGCCATAGCTGATAATACAAAAATTTTCTTTGGTGAAAAGGTTCATTACCTCTCTATCCAACCCCTCCTTTGTGTTGTGTGTGTTAGAGTGTACTGAGCTGAACTCATATCTTTGTCCTGCAGGTGCCTAGCATGATTTTGGATCAAAGACTGCTAGGGAACTTCCTTCAAGAGATCTCCAGAAATACATCTATGAAGGGATCTGCAGATGGTTAAATGCTAGTTTGTGTATATTCTGGTGCCAGTAGGTGCAGACATACTGTCACAAAAAATCAAAGAGAAAGTAATAATTCAATGTGTTCATCCTAAACCGTAATCATATTTTCGGCGAGCACCATTTGTTTTTGTAGGGGAAGGTATCCTTTTTATGGGCGATCGATCACCTTTCCTTATGACCATCATATATGAAAAGCAGATCGTATTTCTCATGTTAAGAAAACCTTTTTGATTTTTCACTCTTTAACTCTGTTTCTATGGTACTTTAAAAAAAAAAAAAGTCCATTAAGGAACGATACAGGATTAGCGATTTTGCTGCTTTTGTTTATTCTCTTGTGATGCTTCTAGACAAATACTCTCCAATAGGCCGAAATAACTTCTGCTACTGAAGTCTTCTTGTGAACTTATGGTGATCCACTCTATTAGAGGTAGCAGTGTAGCACCACCCAAATTCTTGGGGCATTATATGTGCAGACTGTTACATGTTTTAAGTATTCATAAAATGTTAACTATGCATCACATTTTCAATTTTTGATGAATTTGAGAGAAATGTGTAATTCAAAAAAAAAAAAATTCAACAAAATCTTAAAAGATAATAAAATATAAATAAATATATAACTAAAACAATGTAACTCATAGCTGTTGTAGCATATAGTTACCCTTAGCGGCACTGGCATGTATAGTGCTCTTATAACACGCATTGGAATGAGGCACTCTCTCAATGAAGTGTCCGGATCAGCATGGAGCTCTCAACGTGTACTTTGGTTGTGCTTAGGGTTGGCATTGCGATCAAATGGGTCGGAATTTGTTGATTTTAATCTTAATAATCGAGGACAAAAAAAGTGTCTCTAATCTTGTTTTAAATAATAAATTAGACAAAAATATGTCGGGATTAATCGGGATCTTAAATTATTTAAAATGATATAAATTTTGTTATAAACGACATATTAGTACTTATAACCGACATTTTATGTATATTATTATCAAAACTGTTTGTTGTACACGTATTATTGATGTGTCAAATTCATGCGATTCATCCAATCGATTTCTAAAATCTAAGATTTGAGGACATTTAGAATCTTGGTAGAAATTTTCAAAATTTCAACCTAAATAATAAAATAGACAATTTTTATGTATCCCGATCGGAATACAAGGAACTCTGTCAACCCTAATTGTGCTGTAGCTCTCTTTGTAATGGCAATAGCTGAGACTAACAGGCAACAGCCCACGTGGCAGTAACATGTTATTCCGGAATTTAGACCTTGACACGCGTCACGGGTGTATTCCCAGTCCCTACCTCATGGCCTACCATCAATTTCAAAGTTGTAATTGTAAAGCACGTACGTAACCACAAAAGATCTTCAACTCTCTCAAGCGTCCTCGTCTTCGCGGACCAACACAAAAACCTGTATTTATGCAACTACTCTCTCACTATTATTGACTTACCCGGCATCATATCTATATCTAAAATCTCCCACTTAACAAGAACTGCACGTTAATCTTGCGGATTTCATTCAACTCCTTAATTAATTAACTTCTAATCTTTCTTCTTTTGAAAGGAATAAATTACCAATCTAGACCAGATGAAATCATTCACACGATATTTATGCTGCTATCACCCGGCCTTGACCGTTACTTTAATTTCGCACGTTATGTTGACTAGAAAATACAACAAAACCAACCAAAAAACAGAAGTTGAAGTTAGCGAGTCACGATAAAACACGAAACAAACTGTTTATCAATCCGCGCTATATAAAATAATCACTTAAAACTTGTCACTCATTCAATTGGTGACAAAATTGTCAAAGGCAATCTGTGCAAAATTTTCAAACTAGCGACTTAAATAACTCACGCGACGTTGAAGCACGCAAGATCCAACCAATCAACGAACAGACTTCACTGGCCAAAACGTGGGAGATTTATTACTAAACGACGCATCTTTCGCGTATGTCTCGTATCTAAGAGAATCCACTTGCAAGATTCCGACGGATAAGCGGCAGATCCTGATTCTTCGTAAAAAACCCAACCCATCAAGCTGTTCTTACAAAAACATGAACATGAACATTAACAGTGTTTAGCTAGAGGTGTATTTGTAAGATTTCTGAACTTTACGGCTTCTGACATGATCCTGATAACAACTGGGTCCTCTTCTTACATGAAGTAGTAGTTTGTTTTACAGCGGGTTCGTACTTTTGACTGTCCGGTGATATTTCTTTCTTTCCGCTTCTCATTTTGTTCATTTTGTTTGGCAGTGCACCTGAAAGTAATAATATCACTTATGTTGTTGCTTTCATTTGCGGCATCAGGTTTACATGCGTTATAAGTTTTTTTTTCTTGTTTTTAAATTTCCCCCGATTTATGGGAACATGGTGGGTATTTTAATGGGTTCACTTCCTGAAATGTTATCTTATCCGGGTTTGCTTTGATTTTTATACTGTTTTAAGTGCTTCTGAGATGCACTGATTTTTACTTTTGACGCATCTAATTTAAAGGCAAAAGAAACACTGTTTCTAGTGAAGATTTGTCCTTGGCTAGATAGTTATGGAAGGCTAAGATGGAAATCGATTGACTCAAATTTGCAGCTTGATTGCAGGATTTGGGGGAGTCCCTTGCTTGATTACTTTCCAATCTGAGAGGGTTACTATATCCAGTGATTTGAAAATGTATTTGGTGGAGAGCAAAGCAGGTGCTATAGCGTGCATGCTGTTTTCTCTGTTCTTTTTGGGTACATGGCCTGCTATTATGACTCTTTTAGAAAGACGGGGCCGCCCCCCTCAGCATACATACCTTGATTATACCATGACTAATCTATTGGCTGCAATTATTATAGCCTTCACATTGGGTGAGTTTGGTGATACAAGGCCAAATTTTATACATCAACTTACTGAAATAAAGGTGAGTTTCTTTTGTATTTGATAGTGTGATGCTATATTATCAATTTATGCTTTTTCATAGGGCGGCTAATTAGATTAAGGGAGATCAAACAGTTATGTTATTGTTAGTAGAAATCTCTTGCAGCAGAAGTAATGACCTATAGTTCGGACTTTTGGAACTGAGCAGATTGGGAATTGCCCAAAGACATTCTATCTAATTAGAAGAAAAGGTAAAGAACTTTGCTGGTGCGTGGAAGTTGGTTGCAGCAAATTAATTATTGGAATCTGTCTTCAAAATTGTAGAAATTTAAAGCAGATTTGGTATCTTGATTATGACCAAAGATGATTGATTTTGACGAGCTGTCAAAACATAAATGAACAATCAAAATCTGGAAGGCTATGGTCAGTCCATATGAATCTATGATGGATTTTGTAAGTAAGGTTGCAAGAAGAATCACTATATTTACTGTGAGAAAGATGTTTACAACAGAAAAATAACACCCAGTGTGCTGGCAAACCCCATATCACAGACTGCCTTCTTCAATTGAATGAGAAAGGACCAGATTAACATATTGATATCTGTAGCTCTTCATGTAATGTCTAGAGGCTCTGAAATTCTTATAAGGTGCCAATTTAGTGTCTTTGTCCACTAGTTGGTGCTTATGTCTTATTTTAACTATTTAATTTAATTTGTAGTGTCAGTGGCCCTTGCAATGTTTTGGGACATTAAGTGTCTCAATTTGATCAAGGTTTAATGGCATTTATATTCACATATGCATTGTCGTCGTGTACTCATTGCAATTTATTTTGATCATTTAAGGTGATTGTCTAAATCCGTCATGGCCAAGCATCTTGTTTGCTATGCTATATCATTGCTTATAATGGGTTTCTGAATATTCTAGGGTAATTGATGCAGGATAATTGGCCATCTGTTTTGTTTGCAATGGCGGGTGGAGTGGTTCTTAGCATTGGAAATCTATTAACACAGTATGCTTGGGCTTTTGTTGGTTTATCAGTAACAGAAGTGATTAGTTCAAGCATTACCGTTGTTATAGGTTAAGTGATGTTATTTTGTTGGAAAAACTTGACTATTGGATGTCTTGATTTGGTGCTGATTTTCCTTCAATAATTGACTCTGTTTTGATTGTAACAGGTTCAACCTTCAATTATTTCTTAGATGATAAAATCAATAAAGCTGAGATCCTTTTTCCCGGCATTGCTTGCTTCTTGGTTGCAGTTGGTCTCGGGTCAGCTGTTCACTCATCCAATGCAGCCGACAATAGAGCAAAACTTAACAACTTGCCAAGTGATTCCAAACCTGGAACTAGGTATGCCTTTTCTCCTCTGTATATGACTAACACGTGATGCTAGGTAATGAGAATGCATGATCATTATTTGTTAATGAATGCCTTATTCACATCAAACCAGTTACCAGATCTTCAGCCTATCTTGGTTAATCACTCATCGTTGAGTTTCCATTTTATTAGGTGGAGTTTGTATCACAGACTGCAATGTTGAACTGTTATATTCTTAGTACCTGTAGATGATATGATTTATGAGCACTTAGCCCAAACACCACGATGAGAAGTTGCATCAAATTAATGAAATTGTCTCTCTGTATTTTAATTTTGGTCTTGGTGTTGTGTGTGTGTATGTTGTTTCTGTACTAAAATTGACCTTTTCCCAGGGCTACATTTATCCCCACATCGAGTGAAACATTGCCAGAGAACGGTAAGAACTCTCTGAAATTGGGATATTGCAAGTTTTTCTTACTTTTCATGTTAATTGCATGACAGTTATGGTTTCATTTTGTGCGGACAGGAATAAAAGATCCGGAGGTTGGAAATGACACAGTAGTGAAATCAAAAGCTGGGACTGCAGGCTTCCTTTTAGAAATTGAGAACAGAAGATCAATTAAGGTTTGCAGTTCGACTTCATAATTTATGGCTCTTTACTCGTGATGGCATGTTGTCATTCTGCTCTTGCATGCTTCTACAATAATAGGTTGAGCACTATTTAAACTAAACAGTTGCTATTGGTACCATCGAAACTGAAGCGGTTCATCACTTCTTTTCTTTTAAATGGAAAATAACCATCTTTGTCCGGTGCATATGTCACTTCCCAGCTTTCATACAGGACCAATGTTTTCAACAATTGTTTTAACTTCTTGCAGGTGTTCGGGAAGAGCATTTTGATTGGGCTAGCCATAACTTTCTTTGCTGGTGTTTGTTTCTCTCTCTTTTCACCAGCATTCAATTTGGCAACAAATGATCAGTGGCATGCTTTGAAGAAAGGGGTTCCTCATTTGATCGTCTATACTGCATTTTTCTACTTCTCGGTATCTGGTTTTGTAATTGCCCTCATTCTAAATATCAGGTTCCTTTTCAGTCCTATTCTGAACACACACAGATCATCATTTAAGGCTTATTTGAATGATTGGAATGGCAGAGGCTGGGCCTTGTTGGCTGGCCTCCTGTGTGGGTTTGGGAATGGTCTCCAATTTATGGGGGGTCAAGCTGCTGGATATGCAGCTGCTGATGCTGTACAGGTTAGTTTTAATGCATGCAAGAAAAGTACAATTATGTATTCAAATGTTGAATTATTCATACTCATGCATGTTGTCAGGCACTTCCGCTTGTAAGCACGTTTTGGGGCATGCTTCTGTTTGGGGAGTACCGAAAATCATCTCGAAGAACATATATACTGCTTGTCAGTATGTTATCAATGTTTATCGTGGCTGTTGCGGTCCTGATGGCTTCGGCAGGGCATCGGAAATGAGTATGCTCAAGGTTCTTAGTTGGAAATTGTGTAATCCTGGTTGGTTGGTTGCTGGCGAGTGTGGGAATCCTCACATCATTTCACGAACAGATTCAATAGTCATTGGCCAATTGAGAAACAAATTTAGAAAAAAGCAAGAAATACTGGTAGAATGTGTAAAACTGTAAATATAAATAATGCATAATGAACCTCAAATTCAATCACGACTGATTTTTTATTTTTATTTTTTTTTGGAAGGAACCTTAATCAAGATCTCAGGCTTGTAAATTTTATTGTTCGTTCTCTTCTGCAATCAATATTCTCTTCCCGAACTTCAAAGTAGCAAAAAAGGGGCCAATTGTGCATCCGGGGAATCGAACCGGTCAGTACCGTGGGAGGGTACTGTGATACCACTACAGCAGATGCGCTTTTAACAATACTACTTTAAGAACACATCATATTGATTAGTCTCTCAATTGCACAAATAACAGATTAGTTTAAAAAATTCCTGCCATTGTCTTATAGTTTAGTAAAAGGAGTTAATGCTTACTTGTATGTAGTTGGCAATAATATTTGGTCGAGTAAATAATGCTTGCCGGGGTCAAATTTTGTAGAGCCAGTGTACTAATTAGTTTAAGATATATGTTATCAGAAGACCACAAAATCCAATTCCAAAGGGAATTGCAGCAAATTTATACTTCAACAGCATTTATCAGAGATTTAAAAACAAGTTAAGATGCAACAATCTGATTCGCAAGGAATATGACCCAATATATATATACAATCTAAGTCTCCTCTATCACTTGGTAAGAATAGACATTGGGAAACCCGAATCTGAACCTCCATGTTAAATTATTGATAACCTTGCTTTAAAAAATTTAAATGTCAGATAGGACATCTGGGAAGCATGTAATTTTAAGATATTGAAGGAAATATTGTTTACCCTCAATCTGATAAGCACTTGTCTTCATCAAAATTGCACCAGAATGACAACAGTGATTTTGACCAGAATGACAACAGTGTTCGCCATCTGATACTTTTCTCTCCATTTTGATTCAGCAGGATTCAGATAATCACCTCAACCACAAATGTGATCCATAAATTTTATCCGTTCTCACCAATTAGGTGTGGAACATAGAGACTGACTAGTCAATCTTTTTATCTAGCGGCTCAGTGATCCAATTTGCCCTCCAAATGAGAGAGGGAGATAGAAGACGTTCAGTTTTCCAACCTGACGACTTCATCTGCACAAAAATTGAAGCTTATGAATGGCTATGTCACTTAAAACTAGAAAATTATAAAATGGTCACCTCCCAAATAACAGTAAAATTGTGCTTCCAAATCAGTACCTTGCGAATAAAAACTTCGTACTTTTCATCCATCCAAGATTGGCTTGCTGAGTGTACAGATCTGTTTCCATCCACCATCTTTGCCACAACAAGGGCATGAATGTATGACTGCAGGACATCTGCAGCACTTGAATCTTTATGTACAATAGCTCCAATGATCCCTTTCCTCTCCACTAGCAAGTACTTTGCTGAAAAGTCCAAGGTACCTTGAAGAGTTAGCACATTTTGGTTTAAAAAAATTATAATTTGATAAAATGGAAGTTGAGTTGAACCTGTCTCGTAAATTCCAGCAGAGGAATGTAGCAGGTCCATCCTGTTTGACAATATTAATGAAATCAATAATTTGTTTATAAAAAAGAGCACTGGGTTTCTTATAGGCAGCTCAGAGCTGCCTACATAGTGGATGCAACAAGAGCTGAGCCATTTTTTCCCCTTTTTTTTTTCATAAGATAAGATGAGCCATTGTCTTCACTCAAAATGATTGAGATAAGTAAATCCATATTTTAACGGTTCAGGTAGCCCCTATACTTGTTGGAAAAACACAATAAGAGCATCACTGCTCTTTAGAATAATCCACAAACACTTGGCAGAAGAACTCTACACTCAAAGGACCCTGACAGAAATTTATGAGCACGAATGCACAAAGAAACTCACATTTCTTGGTGACCAAGTGAAGAAACCCTCACACCTAATTCTACACGCATGTGCAGTAACTTATCCTTTGAGATCCATGAAGTAGTCCACATCGGCAAAACATGCTCCATGGTAGAGACCTGCTCCGGAGAGAGAACTGGCAACATATTCAGGTGTACGCACTAATATCCACTTAAAATAAAATGAACAAAGTGAAAGTAAACTTTGAAAGCAATGCATAACTTCATATTGGGGTTTACAAAAGCAATAAAGTTACAGATATATTCTGGATTAATTTTTGTTGCAACAACATTTGTCTGAATCTAGTCACAGTAAAAATTGGAAATATCTTAAGATCTAATTTTACTGACCTCAGTTTCATCTCCTGCCTAGATGAAATAATGGTGGGTTTCAGAGCAAGTAGGAAACTTATAATTAGAAGTCCTATATATTACCTTGGTCAGTCTCCATGAACTGCTGCAAAAGAATTGAGCTCCTCTGAAAGTTTAATGAATTCAATGAAAGGCATCGGACAGCCCTGTAGTTTGCTGCACACAACAATTATCATTGCTTACAGTAAAATAAAAAGATTTCATTAGTGACTGATATTATTGACAAGTTTTTTTTTTGGGGGGAGGGGGTCCCATCTAAGTATAAATATTAAGGATTTCATTAATATACCATTCAACTAACATAATACACTATAAATGTTGGGGGTCAAAGAGAAGCTAGCACTGGAAGTTTATTTCAGCTCTAGAGCTCATGCACAGATCTCCGTCCTTTCCCCATACCTGTTTCTTACACTTAAAAAGATGAGAAGATGAACAATTCTCCAAATTATATCAACCCAACCAACAAGTGTTACTTGTTATGGACACAGATTTCAAGTGGAAGTTTCATCCCCGGTTTTGTGTGACAGAAAAGTGAAAAGTCTCTATGTACACTTTAGCAGTAGAACTTACCGTACATATGAAACATTGTTAGAAAGAGAAAAGAAAACCAAATAGAGAAGGGGTTTCCTATTGTAATGCGAGTAAGAAGCATCCCCAGAGCCATGCCAATCATTGTTGCCATTGTCTCTTGGCTCCCTTCCTATTAGTATTTAGAAAGAAGTAAATGTTGAATGTTTGCGAATTTTTATGAATCTCATCCACAGTTAGGTTTTCTTTAGTTATTTACCTTGGCAGATATATCAGCAGCATTATTCTGGAGGGCAAAATGCTGTGTCAAAGCAGCTCTAGTAGCTCCACTTGCAACACCAGCTAATTGGAAAGACGGTTTAGAGAAAGATTAATTTAACAAACCAATCAAGTTCTTGCTGTATTTTACGCAATAAAGGGTAAAAATCCATGGGGAATACACATAGACATACTTTCAGGCACATAAAACATAAGAGTTCCAAAACATGTAACTCTGTTGACAGCTTTCATAATGTACCGATGAGTATATTGTAACAGACAACAATAATTTAATTCAATCATATTCCCCAACATAAATGCACCTTGAACTGAGGTATTAGCAGATGTTAAGTAGATCATAGAGAATTTCATGTTTTACATTGGAGGACTAGAGAAACTTACTGAATGATCTTGATAAGCTCCCTAAGCAAACAAAAAATGCAAAAGCTGAAGGAAACAAAGGGGAAAGAAGGTCCATCAACATCCCTGCAAACAATATAACATTCATTCTTTTCATTGAAGTCCTCAACAAGAGAGATGTAACAAAACCTAATCAATTGTGTGGCAATGCATCTTTTTCTGCTTAGCAAGATTTTCAATCTAGACATAGCCAACTTCAATTAAGATTTTCAATCTGAGAGAGAGATATATTAAATACACTGCTCCACAACCACAATATTAAACACCTGCAGAGGGAGCAACATACCAAGATCATTCATAAGATCTGCGACCAGACGCCACATTTTAGCATTGCTATCCAGATTTGAGCCCTAAAGATTAAAAATAAACACTAGACAGTGTCAAAATCGAATTGAATTTATATCATCAGCTTCTTTTATTTTTCAATTTTATAATTTTTTTAATTGAATTGAAATTCTCTATCTCTGCACGTATGAGAATGCGATGACAAATGCCTTAAATAATTTTTTCCAAATCTACATCAGCTGCCAACTATGGAGAGTTGGACACCCAAATTTTGGACTAAGTACATAGAAATTGAGTAGACAATAGATAAAAAGCAAATCACATGAATAAAAGAACATCACACCTGATAAAATGTGAACAAGACACCTCCAAGCATTCCAGTAAGATCCCTCAAAAACCACTGCAAGCATTTGGATATGCAAAAGCATTGATCAACACATTATTATTCCCAACAGTCACTGTGAGAACTAAAAAAAGCTGAAATCAAGCGTAACTACAAAAAAGGGAAAAAAAAAAAAGAAACTGTGATAATAACTAACATGTTTCTTAGGCATTATAATTTACCTGAAATGTTGCACCGATAACGGTAGCTGATTTCTCACCAACGCCAATGGCACTCAAAAGAGCCTAAATCAAAATTGAAGAACAAAAAAATCTGAAGTAACAGTCAAAGAGATTTGTGTATTCAGATACAAAGAAAACTAAAAATGGATCTTACTTGAGTAGAAAGCATGGTCCTAATGTATGTCGAAAGGCCCTATAAAACACACAAACGAGAGTAAAACAATCAATTCCAATATAAAGAAAAAAATATTTATACATGCAAATATAATGTGCCCACCTGCAAAGAATCCCATACTTGAAATGGGACATAATCTGGAGTCACACTGCCAGGAAAACCCTACAATTTGGTTTTAAAAAAGATCATTGACTCTTAAAATCAAGCAACTGAAAAAACACAAGATCAGAGATTGAATTAACATGCCTCAGGTACAAAAGCTTGGAGAACTCGTCTCCAGACATGGTTAAAACGGTTACCGGATCTGCGCATCACAAAAATAAACATAAATTAAGGGGAAATAATGATTTTGATGATGGAAAACAGAACAGAGAGAGAAGAGAGTGAAATTTGTGGACCTGTGAATGGAGAGAGAAGGAGATGCGAAAATTGTAGCGGTTTTGAAGAGCTTGGTTGAAGATGATCCATTCCATTCTTCGATTATCAGCTGTTGCTTTGATTTTGCTACTTCACTTATGCCTTCCATTAACTTCGAAATTGATTGAGACAGAGCTCACTCGAACTCGAGTTTTGGTTGTTTTGACTCCCTCGCAACAGCTTTGTGCTTCATATGTGCTTTGTAACTGGTTAGCTTTTGTCTTTTCTTTATCCCGTGCATTTCTCTTTTTCTTTTTTCTTTTTTTTTTCGTTTTTAACCTTTTATACGAGATTTTATTTTATTTAAAAAAAAAAGAAGTGTAATAGAAGAATTCATATAATTTACTTATAAAAAAAGAATTCATATAATTCTATTTGATATTCTTCGGCTGGATGCTCATCTGTTATTCTTCTCTTCATTTGGATTCGCAGGCCGTCTCCTATATCGGACGATATGATTGATGACGTTTGTGGTTCCTTTTGATAATTTTATGATTTTTTTTTTCCATATGTATTCACACTGGCTTTAAGAGATTTTAGTTTATTTTCTCCCCTTGTGTATTTAATTTTTTTGATTGATCTATATTATAGGTAGAGATCTTATCGTATCCACCTCCATCATCTTGATAGCTTTTATTAAAAAAAATTGCCACGTAGCTGGTAAATCAGGGTTTTGGTTTGACGATGGTTATAATGTAGGACTACCAAATTAATTAGGTAATAACAGAAAATCAGTAAATGGAGAGGGCCAAAGACCAGGCCGTCAAAAATGGATAAATTATAATAAGTTTAAGCAGGTTGCGGTATAGAAAACTATAAGATAGAACCTAGAGGGACCAAATATTAAATTAATAAAAATTTCAAGTCAATCCCACATATACACAAACATAGTTCTGCAATGTAGTACACGGCGTCACCAATCACCATAGTCGATTGCCCGTCGTAAGAATGACTCAAAAAACACAAGTGAAATAAAAAGCCACATATATGAACCTTCCTACGTTAGTGAGAAGGCAAGAAAGAGAAAAATAAGAAATGTTATGTTGTTATTCTCCCTCTGTGAATTTTATTTACTAACCTAACTGTAAAGATGGTTTTTAACGACAATGTCAATACGTCTAATTTACCACTTATATTTTATAAAATACTTATTAATAAAATAAACCTACTCAAATTTGATGATGAAGAGTGTAACTCAAAAGCTAAAGAAAGATGATTTCGACTTGTCTTAATGCTAGTCCAATAAGAGATAATTTTTTAACCAATAATTTGCAATACCATTTGGTAAATTTTGAAATGCAATAAAACGGTTCTAATAATAGGTTAATATCGACTTAATAGACCCTTTAAGTTAAAGAGGACATACTTTACATAAAATGACAAGTTATGGTACTATCCGGCGAAACCTAAAATTGTTTAGGCACACACGTGTGCGTTTGGGTCTCGAACGTCGCACTTTGTGGTTAGCAGCCACGGGCTTAGCCAAGTGAGGTATTCCGGCTATGTTAACGGGGCATCAGATATTAACTGACAGAGGAAAGATTTTCTTCAGGCATTCGCCCACGTTCAGAAACGGGGTCGCCGAGCAGACAGAGCAAGTTTGGAGATGATCATAGAATGTGGTGGAGAAAAGAGGCTTCCTTTATGCTTATACGCAGAAAATTCTTCTGTTCCTCATCATCAACTTCACCTGAAACCCCATCACTTTACTCCTTCCTCCAACCCTCAATCTTTTCCCTTAAACCAAAATCGCTACAACAAGACCCCACCAAAACTCCAACTCAACAACAGCAGCAACAAACCCTAACCCAAGACCACATCACATCACTAGAAACCACTCTTCACAAATCCCTTCTCACCAACAACACCGATGAGGCCTGGAAGTCCTTCAAGTCTCTAACCGCAAACTCTTTATTCCCCTCTAAACCCGTCACCAATTCTCTGATCGCCCACCTCTCCTCTCTCCAAGACAATCACAACCTCAAGAGAGCTTTTGCTTCTGTTGTTTATGTCATTGAAAAGAACCCCAAGTTGTTGGATTTTCAAACTGTGCATACCCTTTTGGGTTCCATGAGAAATGCCAACACTGCTGCCCCTGCTTTTGCTTTGGTTAAGTGTATGTTCAAGAACAGGTACTTCATGCCGTTTGAATTGTGGGGTGGCTTTCTTGTTGACATTTGGAGGAAAAATGGTAACTTTGTTGCTTTTCTTAAGGTTTTTGAAGAATGTTGTAGGATTGCTTTGGATGAGAAGTTGGATTTTATGAAACCTGATTTATACGCTTGTAATGCTGCATTAGAAGGTTGTTGTTATGGTCTTCAATCTGTTAGTGACGCTGAGAAGGTTATAGAAACTATGTCTGTTTTGGGTGTTAGGCCAAATGAATCGAGTTTCGGTTTTTTAGCCTATTTATACGCCCTAAAAGGGCTTCAAGAGAAGATAGTTGAGTTAGAAAGTTTGATGAACGAGTTTGGTTTTTCGAGTCAAATGGTGTTTTACAGTAGTTTGATTAGTGGATATGTTAAGTTGGGAAATTTAGAGTCTGCCTCGAGGACTATTTTGCATTGTTTGGGTGGAGGAAATATGGAGAAATCTGATTTTAGTAAAGAAACTTATTGTGAAGTTGTTAAAGGTTTTCTTCAAAATGGAAATGTTAAAGGATTGGCGAATTTGATTATTGAGGCTCAAAAGCTGGAGCCTTCTGGGATTGTGGTTGACAGGTCTGTTGGGTTTGGTATCATTAGTGCTTGTGTTAATCTTGGGTTATCAGATAAGGCTCATAGCATTCTTGATGAGATGAATGCTCATGGTTGTTCAGTGGGGCTTGGGGTTTATGTGCCAATCCTGAAGGCTTACTGCAAAGAGCTTCAAACAGCTGAAGCTACTCAACTGGTTATGGATATAAGCAGTTCGGGGCTTCAATTAGATGTGGGTAACTATGATGCTTTAATTGAAGCTTCCATAACGAGTCAAGATTTCCAGTCAGCTTTTTCTTTATTTCGGGACATGAGAGAAGCAAGAATATATGATTTAAAGGGGAGTTACCTGACGATAATGACAGGTTTGATGGAGAATCATCGGCCTGAGTTAATGGCAGCATTTTTAGATGAAGTTGTTGAAGACCCTCGAGTTGAAGTGAAAACCCACGATTGGAACTCCATTATTCATGCATTTTGTAAAGCAGGGCGATTAGAAGATGCAAAGAGAACTTTGAGAAGGATGATATTCCTCCAGTTTGAGCCAAATGATCAAACTTATTTATCACTAATTAATGGTTATGTGACTGCAGAGCAATATTTCAGCGTTTTGATGCTGTGGCATGAGATTAAGCGCAAGATTTCAACTGATGGACAGAAAGGGATTAAATTTGAGCAGAACTTGGTTGATGCATTCCTTTATGCCCTTGTTAAAGGGGGTTTCTTTGATGCAGTAATGCAAGTAGTGGAGAAATCTCAAGAGATGAAGGTTTTTGTTGATAAGTGGAAATACAAGCAAGCATTTATGGAGAACCATAAAAAGCTTAAAGTAGCAAAGTTGAGAAAGAGGAACTTCAAGAAAATGGAAGCACTTATTGCTTTCAAGAATTGGGCCGGTCTTAATGCATGAACTTCAGCTGTGCTCTGTGCTTAGTAGTTTGCTAGACTTTTTGTTCACAGCTTATTCTACTGCATAGACATCACTACTGCTCAACTAGCTTATTGGATGCTCTGGGGCTGCTCAATTGGAATTGGACATTTATTATGTGGATGAAACAGGAACTATTTCAAAGTTTTCAAGCGGTTAGAACATATAATTGAGCAACAATTGTGTAAATGCCTTGTTTTACCAAGGTTTCTGGGTAAATGGAAACGCTGGCCAAAGCCCTTGATTTTGGGCTTCTTTAACCTTGCAGGCTTTGGAGGCTAGCTTGCCTTTGACAGATGGTTGAAGTTTCATTTTTGACCTGACTGGGCAATATGTTTTGTCTTCGGATAAGAACGGAAGGCGTTATGGACAGAAAATTCTGTGTTACAGAGGTTTGGTTTTGAATTCTTTTGAGCTGTCAACCTCTTCAGGAAAACAGAACAGAGCAAAATTCAGCGTATTTTGCATTGTAGCCGGAATGAACACTATGCATTGGAAAATGCTTCACTTACAATTTACAATTGTACGACTGCATATATTTTTCAGGAAAAAAAAAAGTGAAAATATATCGTTTCTTTGCAAAATAATGAGAGAAGATCAAGTTACTCCTATTGTAATCAGTTTAGATGGCCAGTATGATTGCTGAGATCAATAAGATAATTTTGTTAGAATTTCTGTGCATATGGATCCATGACAATTATTCTATTCATACAAAGGAGTTTATTTACTTGTATATTTTTCTTCATTTATTTCGGTAAGCTAAGTATATTAAATCATTTGCATTCTGTTACGGGATTTTGATGACAATTTGAACCTACAAATATTTTAGGACACACGATCAAACAGGAAATGGAAACAGAAGTGGCCCATGTCCATTTTAAATTTTACCATTCTTTTCTGTTCGTTTTAAGCGTGAATAGGGAACAGGTTTATATCCACTTGCTGTTTTGGTTCACAAAGGTTTCTTTTCAATGGGCACGGTGTTGCAAATTTTCTTGTTGAAAATGCATATTGCCTTTTAGCTAGGTCCCACAGAATGGATTGGCTCTGCTTTTTAGGAAGAAAAAGATGCAGAATTTTGACTAAGTTCACCCCCACCGAAAAGTAAATCTTTTTCTTGTTCCTTTTCAAATATCTATTGTTCAAAGTAATACTCTTCCGTCTGTTTAATATTTCATGTTGCTTAGTCTCCTACTCTTCGAAAATCTTCACCAATGTCACCTGCTTCAAATCCATTCCTCTTTACCAACATATTGCTTCTGCTCCCCTTCCTCCATACGTTATCCTTCGCTGTCCCTGCCATCCCAGTTAATGGCACATGTCGCGACATATGTGGCACAATCTCTGTAAGATACCCCTTTGGTACTGAACCTGGCTGCGGGCACCCTGACTTTGCTAGATATATAAAATGTGTCTCTGGAACTCTGGAATTCTCCACTGGATCTGGCATTTATAATATTTCTTCCATAGACTACCCAAGCAACACCATAGTTGTCACGGACCCTTTCATGTCAACTTGTTCTTTGATGCAGAATTCTGGAAGCTTTATCTTGGATAAAGCCAGTCCATTTACTATTACACAAGACAATATCATCGTTTTGCTTGGCTGCTCCAGTACATCTCCTGTGTTTGATCCATATGAAGATTTGTGTGCTACTGGTTCCCGTCTTCGTGTTTGTAGGGGAATGTATTCTTGCAAAGGGGTGTTAGGCATTGGGTTGCGGCAGAATGGACCTGCATCCACTTGCTGTGTTTACGAGTCTCCAACTGGCCTTGGGTCAGCTTATGCATTGGATATTCCCAGGCTACAATGCTCATCATATACATCAATATATGGGTTTGGTGGCAACGAGGGAGATCCAATGAAATGGAACTATGGGATTTCTTTGCAATACAATGATTCTTATAACGCTGATGCATGCGAGGATTGTGAAAGCAGTGGGGGTTCGTGTGGCTTCACTGGTTTGGATGGGTCTTTTGCTTGCATTTGCCGCAATGGTCGGAACACCACCACCAATTGCCTGGGGCAAGGTCAGCTTACAGTTCATACCGTTGTTAGTTTCCTCAATTTTCTTAATTCTTATTTTAATTTGTTTGTGTGATGTATGGTTTTGCTATGATTAGGCTATGCTTTGAGCGGGACATGGGGGCCAAAAATTCAAACCATGTTGAGTACTGGAGGTATTTCTCGTACATTAATGGCATGCCTTTTTCTTTGTTGACTTTATAGACATTATCTTTTAGCAGCAAAAATATTTTCTTATACTTTTTTTCCCAACAGTTTTATCAAATGACTCCTTTGTTTTTGCAATCAAAATCTCTTCTTGAATGATAGTTTGATTCCCAAGTTACACAATTTTTGTTATTTGATGTACATGGAGGCGCTTCTACTTGAATATCGACTGTTTGCAGCTCTGAAGCTTTGGATATTTTCAATTTCATTATTCATTGATGCATTGATAAAGTAGATATGTCATCGAAGTAATCTTCTTTGAAGGAATGTTGTCACCTTAATAAAAAAATTTCTCAGGCATTTGTTGATTGCAGAATCGGCTCAAGTTGCATGTATGGTGACAGTTTAAAGTTGTTCCTGAAGTTTTGGTTCAAGTAGAAGTTGCTGACACCCATAAAAGCTTTTCTTATAAAGATTTAGTTATGAACGAACAACGAACTTAGCTTTTCTTCCTTTTTGTTTGGCTATAGGATTTCTGCTATTGTGGATGACACTGTTTATTTGAGCAAAGAAGATAGTTGCCCTCAACTTTAGAAGACCTCAAGCATGGAAGAGTTTCGACTTTCAACCAGAGTTGGCTCAAAACTTCTTGCCCTCATTGCAAAAGCAAAGGCATTGCTATCTTCATGGGCTTGAAAAACCTTTAGGATTTTTTTTTTCCTTTTTTATTATATAAATTTCTTAATCTGTGTTCCTGATTCGTGCCACTCAGAAACTCTTCTGTTTGAATGGCAGCTGTAACGCGTGTATCTAATTTTGTGAAGTGATGTCGTAGCATACATTGTTAGATCTTAAATTTTAATGGAATCAAATGTGCATTATATTGAAAAGCATATTTAAAAAAGGAATGAAAAGAGAAAAGAACACACACACAATGGCACGGACATAGACTGTTCTGTCATACTTATTAAAACCAATTCCGAGATATATTGGATTGCCAATGAATTAATTTATACAATTCTTACTATTAGTTCCAACTTTCTGTTTCTGGAATAAAATCTATATCAAGCAGAAGGTGGGATAGTCCTAAATTCTAAAAAAATTTACGTGATATATTTTCATTGTTTTTAAATAATTTTAGAATCAAATTATATCGTTATTATAAATATTTAACTAAGTTTTATCCATTAAATATTTATTCATTTCATCGTAGGCATTGGATTATGATTTATGTGATGCGTTAACAATATTTTCCTAAAATGATACCTTTCTCTTTTATTTCGTTTCTTACCACTAACATTTATAAATGGTCTGGATGACCGTTAAAAGGATCGTTTTAGAATTACAGTTACTCTTCATTTCATGTTACTTATGTTCCTCGTTGCACGTGCCCGGAGGGTAAAGCAACACTTGACGAGTTGACTATTCCTTTCATATCTTGTTACTTTTATTTTTCTTTATTTTATGGAGTTATCAGATTATTTATTTAAATAAATATCCAGTTGGTTATTTGTCATTTTTCAGCTTGTCATATTAATATCGAGTGTTAGCTTTTGTGCGCAAGCTATCAGGCAATGCCTTGCTTTTCATGAACCTTATCTTGATTCTATTTATTGTATTATTTAAGTGGGACGAGAATAATTTAGCTTTTGTTGAGGTTTACAATGTTAAGAATTAATATATTTCAATATACTTGCTTTGAAGTTTCAACTTGCCCTCTGGGTTCTGGGTTTATGAAGTTGTTCTTGTCGGCTTATTATTTTATCTGTTTTTGATTGATTTTAGATCGTTGGTGGGATGAGGGAATTGAGATCGATCTTCTTGGGAATCTTGTTGGTTCTTGGAGCCTTTCGATTAACAATTTCACATAAAGAGCAACCGCTCTCAAAGATTGCAATTCATAAGGCTGTATTTGCTCTTGATGACAATGCCTATATTAAAGCCTCTCCCAGTATCCTTGGAATGAAGGTGAGCTAATGAGCTGCAGTCGCGGCACATTTCTTTGTTTCTCTTTCTTATTATTTTGTGAGCATATATGAAAAGCAAAATTAATTTGATCACCACTTAATGGTCATGAAGTTGGATATTTGATGATCCAGTGTCATTTTCATGGTTACTGAAACTTCTATTGCTCAAAGTTTCTTCCTTACGCTTAGAACCAACAGTGAGAAGATTAAATATGCTTAAGAATGAAATATCTAAGTTTATTTTGCTTTGGCTTAAAAATACTTTTCAACTGTTTCAGGGGCAAAATTCAGATTGGTTGACAGTGGAATATAATTCTCCAAATCCATCAGTTGATGATTGGATTGGAGTATTTTCTCCCTCCAATTTCAGGTAATACATATATGTCTTTTCATGTTATTTGCATAATGAATACACAAATTGATAAGGGGTACATGTATGTATGTTATCTGTTGGTCTTTATAATTGAACTCAATTGTATGGATCTAATTGCAAATAATAAATATTTCACTGTTTCCAGTTCTTCCACTTGCCCTGCAGAAAACCCAAGAGTTTATCCTCCTCTGTTATGTTCAGCGCCTATTAAGGTTTGCATTGTGCTTCTTTGTCACAACTTCTACAGCTTCTTTCTTATCTTGCTTTTGGCTGAAGTTGTGCTACGTTACTTCTCCTGACAGTTTCAGTATGCAAACTACTCAAGTCCTCAGTACAAAAGTACAGGGAAAGGTTCATTGAAACTTCGGTTGATTAACCAAAGATCGGACTTCTCTTTTGTGCTATTTACCAATGGTTTGTTAAATGTACGCTTCTAACTGCTTTCTCCTCATACTCCCTAAGGTTATCTGAATCCTACTTATTAATTCCCTGATAACCAAATTGTGAAGAACTAAAGATTCGGGTGGTTGGCCTGCATAATTTTTTTCCTTTTACTGAAGGAAATTCATGTTGAGATGCTTAGCAATTGTCTTATAGAAATAATGTGTCTGTTAACTGCTTGATGGATAGAATTATCTTAGCAAGGCGATAACCTAACTGCTCGGGTTCACTATGTGAAGATGATTTTGCATGGTAACATCTTTTTTTGTTTTAATCATGACCTGTGTCCTCTCCTCGGCTATTCTGACATATTATTGCAAATCTTTGTTTTATTTTCTTCATCTTGTTTTTTCAGACTAAATGTGGTGAAATACATGAGACGGAGGGATGTTTGTGGTTCTTACTCAATACGTTTCTTCTATTATATGTGGTTCTTACTCAATATGTTTCTTCTATTTTCGGCATCATATCAATTTGACTATCTTCATCTGTTTAAATTTTGTTGTATTATATGATGCTATTGACTTATTCTATCCTATATTTTCACCTGGAAGATGCAAGTTTCTCTTTCATCTGTTTATCCAATTCTTTACTCTTGCTATAATTTATTTGTTTTTCCTCTTATTGCTGTAATAGCCGAAGGTGGTTGCAGTGTCAAACAAAGTAACTTTCACAAATCCAAAAGCACCAGTTTACCCACGTTTGGCACAAGGAAAAGTGTGGAATGAAGTTAAGTAAAACTTCTCATTGTAAATCTCAAACTCATGCAAATTAGGCCCAGTAATTTGATGATTCCTTTGAGCATAGTAAAACTTTTGTGGCTGACGACACTTTTCAACTTCATATTCAGATGACAGTAACATGGACAAGTGGATATGGGATAAATGAAGCAGAACCTTTTGTCGAATGGGGCCCAAAAGGAGGTGATCGGACATATTCCCCTGCTGGAACACTGACATTTGGACGTGGGAGTATGTGTGGTGCGTAGCTCCTTAGCCCTTTAAATTTTCATCCAAAAAAGATGTGCTTGGGAGTTCACTGAAATTGCAAAAAGAGTGACAAACCATTATTATCGTAACTATGAATTCTAATGCAATTTATGGCAATGAACATCAGTTATCAGATAGAACCTTTTCTCTGTTGTGAAAATAGAGATCATTTATGCATGTTATCCTAGAAAGATGGTGAAACAAAAACTTAAAAAAAAAATTAGTTACGACATGAATAATAAATTACTTATGTGATTACTTAATCAAATGGCTAATCATTTGATTGTTCTCTGAAATTGTGTTTATAACTGCATTAGTATTGTTTCTGTCTTTGCTTTTCTTTTTTGACTTGATAAGGCTTCTTATAGTTACAAAATTAACTAAGGCTTCTCATAACTAAGTACAATGGATTTTGTGGCTGTTTGATTTTCTTCGCTGGGAAAATCACCCAAAAGTTATGCCCGGACACTTCTGTATAAGGTGGATGATTAAATCAAATTTAGCAGCACAGGTGCCCCAGCAAGGACAGTGGGATGGCGTGATCCCGGCTACATACACACCAGCTTTTTGAAGGAGTTGTGGCCCAATGCAATGTAGGTTACATCTTATGCTAATTTATGATGTTGATTGTAGGTGTGTTAAACTTCTTATACAAGTTGATACTATCTTTAAAGTTATTGCAAAAAATAGTATCACTTTTTTTTTTTTTTTTGAGAAAAAATATACACTGAGAAAAGCAGATAAAATAGTATCACTTGGTTACTAGTATTTCAGTACAATATGCAGAATACAATGAGTTTTTTTTTTAAAAAAATTTTATTAGCAGAAATTTTACCCTTTGGCCGAAATAATCTTTATGTATTGTTCAATTGAATTCATTTTTGGTTTTAGGCAAATCACAATTAGGCTCTGGAACTATTTCCTCTCTATTGTGGAACAATCCAATATTATATCTCTCTTAAAAGGATTGAATCGAAGTGCTAAGCCGATGAGTTTTACTATCAAATATAATTGCTGGGTGTTAAATTTGCACCATGTTTAGATGATTTCTGCCAATCTTTTAGCAGTACAAGAAACTCAACATATTTATCTGCTTTTCTCAAATTTTCCCTTCTCTTATGCAGGTACACTTACAAGGTGGGCCATAGATTGTTCAATGGTACATATATTTGGAGTTCAGAGTATCAGTTTAAAGCATCTCCTTATCCTGGTCAGGATTCTTTGCAGCAAGTAATAATTTTTGGCGACATGGGAAAGGTTTGAACTATCTTAGAATATTTAAAATAACGTCAAGTAGTGGCACTGATGAGATCTGAGATACTGAAATCTAAATTTGTTAAATGTATTACTGCATCAGGTTACTATCCATGTGAATGAGTGTGTGCATATGTGTATATTTGTCGCTGTCAATAATGCTTGAACTAATCACTCATTAAAAAAATATTTTAATTCACATCCAACAATGTAATCACAATAACCGTTTAAGGTGAATATGCAAATTTATTTTAGCTTTCTGATGATAGTGTGAACTGTTTTTGTTGAATAATGGTTAAATCTGATGCAGTATAATTTTTATTCCTCTTTCTTCGAAGGTATTTCTCTCTGTTTCAATATCACCTTATGTTTAAATTGGCTGATGATATGTTTAAAGATTATGACAGATTTTAGTCCAAATAGCAAATACCAACGCAGTTTGTGAAGTAGTTTGTTTAATCTTTCATGTTGCAGGATGAAGCTGATGGTTCTAATGAATACAACAACTTCCAGCGTGGTTCTCTTAACACTACTAGACAGCTTATTCAAGACTTGAAGAACATTGATATAGTTTTCCACATTGGAGAAATATGTTATGCAAATGGCTATATCTCACAGTGGGACCAGTTTACAGCACAAATTGAGCCAATTGCATCAACTGTGCCATATATGATTGCAAGGTTTGTCATAATTCACTTATGTAGCTCGCCAGCTTGGCAGAGCATTCACTGGTCCTAAACTTGATCTTACGTTGTAATTGGTGATTTCTCCTTCCAGTGGTAACCATGAGCGTGATTGGCCGGGGACAGGTTCTTTCTATGGAAACATGGATTCTGGTGGAGAATGCGGTGTGTTGGTTGAGAACATGTTCTATGTCCCAACTAAGAACAGGGCTAAGTTCTGGTATGGGGATTTGGGTGAAAAATTATCAACTTAATTAGGTTTAGAATGCTATAGGATCTATTGTAAGAATTTCGTTATTTAATTCAACTGTCGATGGATGTTATTTTGTTTACACCTTTGATTAATCACTTTATAGTACCATGATCTTATTATTTTTGCCCCAATTTATTTTGTTTATAATAAGCAAAATATTGATAAGTTGAAAGGATCTAAATAGATTTTTCTGTTCTTTCTTAGTTTCTTTCATTCATTTGTCTCATGATTCTGTGGCATCTAATGTTGAAATTTTTAAATTTTATTTCCAGGTACTCCACAGACTATGGCATGTTCAGATTTTGTATAGCTGACACAGAACAAGATTGGAGAGAGGGAACCGAGCAATACAGATTCATTGAGCACTGCCTAGCATCTGTTGACAGGCAAAAGCAGCCATGGTTGATATTCCTTGCGCATAGGGTTCTTGGATATTCTTCTGATTTATCCTATGCTGTAGAAGGATCATTTGCTGAACCAATGGGGAGGGAGAGTCTTCAAAAACTCTGGCAGAAGTATAAGGTTGATATTGCTGTTTTTGGTCACGTGCACAATTATGAAAGGATATGTCCCATATACCAGGTATCATCCCAATTTAAAAAGCATCGATGACACTACTACACCTTGTTTCTTTGCTACATTTTGCATCTCTGCCTTCTGATAAGCGAAATTATGAAAATGTGACGTTTGACCATTTATGAGTTAAGAGAACAGACAGGAAAAATGTGATCTGCTTTATTGGACAGAGTGGAAACGCACTAATGTGTTTATCCTTTCTCGTACCACCGTCAGTTGTGTTCTCCATCATGTCTTTAAACTAGATCTTAGTAGTTTTTATAACATGCTTATGCCCTTGTTATGCTTTGAATGTGTGAACATAGTTTTGTCCGTCAATTCTTCTATCAGTTTTGGTCATGATCTTTCGTTTCCACAGTGGCATCACGTTTAATTATAGATTGGACAATTATCTATAACACCTGTTGTCGTAAATCATGCTTTGGAAGCTACACTTCTCTTAGCTAACAACTGAGCTGTCAAATTTTCTGCTGCAGAATATTTGCACCAATAAAGAGAAGCACTATTACAAGGGCAGCCTGAATGGGACGATACATATAGCTGCTGGTGGTGCTGGAGCAAGCCTTTCACCATTTACCACCCTCCAAACCACATGGAGTTTATACAGGGATTATGATTACGGATTTGTTAAACTTACAGCATTTGACCATTCAAATCTGTTGTTCGAGTATAAGAAGAGCAGAGACGGAAAAGTTTACGACTCTTTTAGAATATCCCGGGATTATAGAGACATATTAGCCTGCAGTGTGGACAGTTGCCCGAGCATGACTCTTGCATCCTAGTTTTTGCAAGGGTTTAAGGTTTAATAAAATTTCTTGCGAAAAATTGCAATTCATATTGTGACATCCTAATATATGTTATTTTCTTTGGTTTCATGTACACAAAAAGCAATAAAAGTGTACAAAATTTAGAATATCTAAGCTTTAATTTATATCCTGGTGTTGAATTCGGATAACAGAGCGATGGACTTCAGCCATGGATACAAATATTTCATGCTTGATTGTTTCTGTCTAACCCTCAACCGTGTGGATTGAAACGTCAGAACGAGCCAAAACAGTGGGTGCTGCTGATTTTAGGCCAGAACTCAGGGGCAGGTTGAAAATTTCCCAAATAATCCAGCTGTAGTACTACAGTAATTATACGATACCATAATTGGATTCAGTCGTTGGATTCAGTCAATAATTATTACTAAAACTGAATCTAACGACCGATCAAACTGTAATATCGTACAACTGTAATATTACATTTTTATCTTTCTTATCAACTTACTAGGTTTCTAGAACTCCGTGCCCAGTGCCCAGTTGGCAATTGGGCAGGCAACGGCGTTGACATAGTGTGGCCCGCGTGACATAATTTACTTTCCTTCTTAAGCAAACGATTGGTGCAATCATGCCTTTGGTTTCATCTAAAAACTGATGTAGATTCTCTGAAAATGACCTTCCTTAGTAAGAAAGAAACGGCTTACTGTCTTTCAGATCTGGTGCTACGTTCCATATTACTTGAAATAATCCATTTTTGAAAGTACCCACTTCATCCGATCTCAGTAATAACTTCTGCCTGATTCGTCATCTTCATTCATTAATGCATTCCACTTGGTCAGCACTCGGTGGTCACTACTCAGTACCATTTTTATTTGTTTTGTTATTATTATTATTTTATCAACTTCTTTAAATAGCCAGTTGGTTATTTGTCATTTTTCTACTAGTCAGACGAATGAGAACTGTGTACAACATACTAAGTAAGAATTTTTTCTTGGTGTACAAACGGTTGCGCCAGAGATTGTTTAATTGTAATTTGTCATCTTATGAGCCAACGACTTTGCTTTTCACGTATATGTATCTCACTTATATTCATATTATTTGCAAGTGTCTGGAGAATAACTGAACTTTTTGTTAGATTTAAAATATGGTTGAGAAATGGACTCCGCCACATGTAGGTGTAAATCGAGGGATCTTAATATCTCGGCTTCAGCCAAGCTTGCAAAGCTATGCTCGATAGACGTTTGGCCAAAGCTATCATTTTATGAATATGGATTTAGACTCGCGATAGCCTCTGTTTTATTGCATCAGTAGATTGTAGATTGGAAAAAGATATCGTGTTGCTTTAAATTTTTTCTTTTCGGGAATAAGCAATGATAAAAGTTGGTATATTTCACCGTTGTTATCATGCTTTGAAGTTGCGATTTGAATTCTGAGTTTTGGGTTTCAGAAGATGTTCTTACCGATTTACCATCTTTCCTGTTTTTGATTGATTTTAGATACTTGTTGGGATGAGAGAATTGAGATTGATCTTCTTTGGAATTCTATTGGTTCTTGGAACCTTTCTTGGAACCTTTCAAGTGGCAAGTTCTCATGGAGATCATCCGCTCTCAAGAATTGCTATTCATAAGGCTATATATGCTCTTAATGACAACGCCTATGTTAAAGCCTCTCCTGCTGTACTTGGATGGAAGGTAAGCTTCAGTAACACCACGTTCCTTTAATTTGTTTCTCTTTCTTATCATTTGGTGAACATACATGAGAAGCCAAATTAATTTGATTACCTCTTGATGGTCATGAAGTTAGATATTATTTTAGCATTTGTTAAAGCTTCTGTTGGGTCAACGCTACGTCAAAATACAAACCAACGAAAATCTTAAACACGCTAAAGCATGAAAAACACAAGTTTACTTTGCATTTACTGAAAATATATTTTTCTGTTCCAGGGGCAAAACTCAGAGTGGGTGACAGTGGAGTATAGTTCTCCAAACCCATCTGTTGATGATTGGATTGCAGTATTTTCTCCTTCGAATTTCAGGTAAAAAATAATATTTCTTTGCTTTTTATATGCATAACGGGTTGATAAGACATACATATATTTATGTATCTTGTTGGTCTTTGTTGATTGAGGTGAATAATATTAATCTTGGAACCATATATATTTCACAATTTCCAGTGCATCCACTTGCTCTGCAGAAAACCCAAGTGTTAATCCGCCACTGTTGTGTTCTGCACCAATTAAGGTTTGCATTATGATTCTTTGCCACAACTCTTTTACCTTCTTTCTTATCCTGGTTTTAAGTGATTGTTTGCTGGAATTCGTATATCAACCCTTAACTACCTTATTTCTCTTGACAGTATCAGTATGCAAACTATTCTAGCCCTCAGTACAAAGGTACAGGCAAAGGATCATTGAAGCTTCAGTTGATTAACCAGAGATCAGACTTCTCTTTTGCACTATTTTCTGGTGGTTTATTAAAAGTACGCTCCTAAATGTTGTTTTCTTCATAATTTATATGGTTATCCGAGTTTTTCCTAATTATTGTACCCCTTGGATACCCAAATTGTGAAGAAACAATGATTTATTTAGTTGGCCTGTCAATTATTTTCTTTATTAAAGGAATTTGTTGAGATGCTTAGCAATTGCACAGAGAAATAATATTTTTGTAACTGGTTGATAGATTACAAGCGCAATCCATATTTTTGACTTTGACTTGACCAATATATAACTTCTGACCTTCCTCTCATCCTTCTAGAACCTTCATCCTGATCCAAATGAAACCATTAATGGTCTGGTCTATGCTAATCTTTGTCTTATTTTCCTCATCTTGTTTTTCTTATACTAAGTTTGATGAAATATTATGGAGGACTGTTTCTATTGTTCTCAACATCAGCCCAATTTGTCCTCCTTCATCTCTTAAAATCATATTCTATCGTTTGATATTAATGGCATGTCACTGTTACAGTCCTATCTTTACATCTGAAAGATTCAATTTGTTTACTTATGCTCTTGTTATAATTTTTTTGTTTTTCCTTTTGTTGTGATAATAGCCAAAGCTGGTTGCAGTGTCAAATAAAATAGCTTTCACAAATCCAAATGCACCAGTTTACCCACGCTTGGCACAAGGAAAAACATGGAATGAAGTAAGTTCAATTTTTTATTGTAATTCTCAAAACTCTTGAAATTTAGGTCATGTAATTTGAGATTACTTTCAACATGTTAAAAGTTCTACTTATCTCTACCTTGACAAGCTGTTCAATCCAAAAGTCCACAAGCAAACTGGACTTGAATGTTACCAATGATGTTCATTGTTATTTCACTTTAAAGCTGACAATATTTTTAAATGCAGATGACAGTAACTTGGACAAGTGGTTATGGGATAAATGAAGCAGAGGCATTCGTGGAATGGGGCCGAAAAGGAGGTGATCGTACACATTCCCCAGCTGGAACACTGACATTTGACCGTGGGAGTATGTGTGGTGCGTAACTTCCCTGCTTTTTAAATTTTCACCCAAAAGATGTACCTGGGAGTTAACTGGAATTGCCATAACTTAAAAATGTCAAACTGTTGTTAAATTATGAATTAAATGCAATTTATAGCAGTGGATATTAAATAGAAAATAGTCTGCTGTACATAATGTAAATACTTATCCTAAAGACTTAGTTTCAAAGTATATTGCAAGCTAAT
The DNA here is from genome assembly GCA_030444775.1 of Atalantia buxifolia. NCBI lineage: Eukaryota > Viridiplantae > Streptophyta > Magnoliopsida > Sapindales > Rutaceae > Atalantia > Atalantia buxifolia. The sequence continues at coordinate 22,218,163 of CM059837.1, read as the reverse complement.
AATTTGATTGTTCTCTAAAATGATATCCTATAACTGTAAGTGTTACTGAATGTTACTTCTTTGCTATTTTTTAAATCGGTAAGGCTTCCCCTAGTTTAAAAAAGTAACCGAGTACAATGGATTTTGTGGCCTTTTGTTTTCTACATTGGGTAAAGTCACCCTAAAGTTTTTTCCTGGGTGCTTTTGCCCAAGGAAGATGACTAACATCAAATTTTGATGAGCAGGTGCACCAGCACGGACAGTGGGATGGCGTGATCCTGGGTACTTGCACACCAGTTTTCTGAAGGAGTTGTGGCCCAATGCAATGTATGCTGCATCTTATATTAGTGCATGATGCTGATTTAACTTAATTAATGGACGCTTATCTATATTTGATTGCAGTATGCTGAATTTTTAATGGTTTTATTTTAAATTTAATCAGCGGAAACTTTATACTTTCCCAGAAATAATTGTTGAAATGCGATAACATTCATATTTTGTTGATTTGAAAGTCTGTTCTGATGTTAGGCAAGTCACAATTAAGCTCTGGATCTATTTGCTCTCTCTTACGCGGCAATCCAATAGTACATGGCCATCTTAAAGTCAGATCTTCACCGTTGAATACAATCATTAAATATTAATTTAGCACTGTGTTTAGAAGATTTTCATCAGCCTTTTGCAGCACATGGAACTTTAACATATTGAATGCTTTTGACTATTGTTCTTTTTTCTTATGTAGGTACACCTACAAAGTTGGGCATAGATTGTTCAACGGTACTTATATTTGGAGTTCAGAATACCAGTTTAAAGCATCTCCTTATCCTGGTCAAAATTCTTTGCAACGTGTAGTCATTTTCGGCGACATGGGAAAGGTCTGAACTGTTATAGAACATTTAAATTATGTCAATTGGTGGCACTGATAAGATCTACTCTATTGACAGCTCTATTTTGTTATACGTAATATCGCATGAGGTTATCCATACATTTGAATGAGCATTAACATACCCTTTTGTTATTATTCTCAATATTATACTCGTTATTCTTGCTTAAACTAATCATCTCTAAAATATTATTTGATTTTGCTTTTCATCTGGCAATGTATAAATGATAACCATCAAGGTTATTAGCATAGCTATTTTTGCTATCCAACGAAGGGCGAGTTGTTTTTGTCGAAACTTTTAAGCATACATAGAGTACCATAGGCACTTTGTACTCTCTTTAAAGGTCTTTCTCAGTGTTTCAGCATCTTCTTATGTCCAATTTGTTCATGTTTCACGTTTCAGGATGAAGCTGATGGTTCTAATGAATATAATGACTTCCAGCATGCTTCTCTTAACACCACCAGACAGCTTATTCAAGACTTGAAGAACATTGACATAGTTTTCCACATTGGAGACATATGTTATGCAAATGGATACGTTTCCCAGTGGGACCAGTTTACAGCACAGATTGAGCCAATTGCATCAACTGTGCCATACATGATTGCCAGGTTTGTCATAATTTACTTGTGTAGCTCAGCAGTTTCTTGGAGCATAAACTAGTCCTGAACTTCATCTTATGAGGGAATTGGTGATTTCTCCTTCCAGTGGCAACCATGAGCGTGACTGGCCGGGAACAGGATCTTTCTATGGGAACAAGGATTCTGGTGGAGAATGCGGTGTGTTGGCAGAGACTATGTTTTATGTCCCTGCTGAGAACAGGGCTAAATTTTGGTACGGGGATTTTTCAGGAAAAAATCATCAATTTAATTTGCTTTCCACAATGCTACAATATCTTTTGTAAGAATTTCATATTTTACTTTAACCCTTTTTTTGGTCTTTGACCTTGACAACACCTAGTTACATCATAATTTTTATTGACATAATTTGTTCTACTTATACTGTAACAAATGCAAACAATATTTAATCATATAAGATTCAGTGTCTGAGATTATTTGCAAACATAATAATCTGTGAGAACTAATACAAAATGACCTAACAGATTATTCTTTTATTTGTTAACTTGCTTTGTCGACTTGTTTCCTTATGTTGGGGATATATTGATGAAAGTCATAATTTTTATTACCAGGTACTCTACCGATTATGGCATGTTCCGATTTTGTGTAGCTGACACTGAACATGATTGGAGAGAGGGAACTGAGCAATACAAGTTCATCGAACATTGCCTGGCATCTGTTGACAGGCAAAAGCAACCATGGTTGATCTTTCTTGCACATAGGGTTCTTGGCTATTCTTCTGGTATATTCTATGCCGTAGACGGATCATTTGCAGAGCCGATGGGGAGAGAAAGTCTTCAAAAACTCTGGCAGAAGTACAAGGTTGACATTGCCATCTATGGCCATGTGCACAACTATGAAAGGACATGTCCTATATACCAGGTATTATTCCAATTTTACGTACTGAAGAACTACGCACTGTTTCATTGCCGCATTTTTGCCTACTAAGGAATTCAGTTTAAACTAATTTCAAAGAAATAGAAATCAGTTACAAATTCAGTTTTAGCTAATGTCAAAGAAACAGATATCATTTTCTTTGCCTCATTTGTTTTCTGATAGCTGAATTGTGATGGCATTCGACTATTTATACGGTATTTTATCTCAGCCAAAGGGGAAAATGTGAATAGGGAAAAACTCCAAAGCAACTCATATTTGTCTTTCCACATTCCACCATTGGTTTCTTTTTCGATTAGGGCTTAAACAACCAAAAAGAGAGAGAGAGAGAGAGAGAGAGAGAGAGAAATTACAGAATACGGCTGCCTTTATGCTTTTAAGTTTGAATGTGACCTAGTCATGTATGTAAATTTTCCCTTTAGTTTTCATTATTGCTTTTCATTTCAGTTATTGAAAATCAAGGTTTAAAAATTACAGTTCTCTTAGCTAACAACTGAACTGTCAATATTCTACTGCCACAGAATATTTGCACCAACAAAGAGAAGAATTATTATAAGGGCACACTGAATGGCACAATACATGTAGTGGCTGGTGGAGGAGGAGCAAGCCTTGCAGACTTTACCACCCTCCAAACGACTTGGAGTTTATATAGAGACTATGATTATGGATTCGTTAAACTTACTGCATTTGATCATTCAAATCTATTGTTTGAGTATAAGAAGAGCAGTGATGGGAAGGTTTATGACTCTTTTAGAATATCCCGTGATTATAGAGACATATTAGCCTGCACTGTGGGCAGTTGCCCGAGCACGACCCTTGCGTCCTAATTCACGCATGGGTTAGAATAAACTTTTCATAATAAACATTCTTGCTGAATTTCATTCATATTTTGTCGTGTTCCCATTCCATAATTCAATTGTGGTTTACTTTATTTTCATATCTAAAGGCCTACAAAGCTTTATTTTGTGAATAGTTTTAAATTGTACTCCGAGTGGAAGTTCATGCTTTCATAGAATGATATGACGTGAATTGTAATTTCAAGCAATGAAATCGATTCCATTGTGTATATTTTTATTTTATTACCAGATATTATAATACAATGGAAAAAAGATATCCTATGAGGACAAGAATATAAAGTAGAGCAGCATGGCAGAAATTCTGAATGTTTAGGCCAGAATTTGGTCCTAGTGTAAAATGTGGATAACAGAGGGATGGACCTTAACCATATATATTTTCTTATCCACGTATTTTCTACTTGTTTGTTTCTCTTGTCGGTATCCTAAATCTTGTGGCTCGAGATGTCAAAACAGATACATTGTGGCAACTGCCAAGCATAAGCTTTTCAAAATTTTATACTGTTATACCTTAGGACTGAGAGGGACTAGTTCTTTTAACTTTTTCCAAATTCTCTTGAAAATTGCAATTCTAATGCTGATAAAATTTTGTTGATGACAAGAGCTCGGTTTCATTCGGAATGTACTAAATTAACTGTCAGTTCTTTTTTCTATGTTCTCCGTAGCTTTTTGGGCATTTTATGGTTCATTTATTTATGTGGCCTGGAAGCTTGGATTTTGTTTGCTTTCGGTTCTGGGGTTAGTTGCTGTCTGAAACAAAATACTCTGGGTTAGTGTGTACCTCCTGAAGAAGAGACTCAAGAGAGAATATGGATTTATGGGTGGTTGCAGCAGCAACTGGTGCAGGTTACATAGCCAAGTACTGGCGGAACTTGACATCCAAAGAAACAGAAAGCTCATCAGAATCTTTTTCCTTACATTCAGTACATGAGCAATCTGAACCCAGGAGCTTGCTGCAGCGAAAACAAGATCAAACCAATCCCTTCTGGAGATTAGCTAGCAAACATGACAGAGATGGCTTTCTATTACATGAAGAAGATTTTAGCGGAGTTACAAGTACTAATAACAGTCAAAGGCAAGGGAAGAATAATGAAAACTTAAACTTGCTTTCAGTAACAAGTTTTTCTCAAGTGTTGGCAGATAATGAAAATTTTCGAGTAATTGGAAATGGAGTGCAGGGGAAGATTAACCTTTCTGATGCATCTGAGCATCTTAGGAGTAGCTATCATGGGAATTATCTTGAAGCCCTTGATTCAACACAAAGCAGCCTCAGTGCTCAGCTGTATAGGGAGTATGTTGAACTTGAGGAATATGTGTACAATTCAGTTCCTTCACAGCCGAGACCAACAGTGAGGCCATTGTTACTAACAGATGGACGTCAGATAATCAGCAGAGCTAGCCATGATTTCATAGCAGAAAATGAGATGCCGTTATTATCTAAGAAACTAAAAAACGGTAACAGAAAACGGTCCAGAAGATTCTCCATGACGAGGGAATCCATTCAACCTTTCCATTCGCAAGGTTATCCTTTGTTCAAGTTTGAATTTTATACATCTTCCATTATTTATCCGAACATAAGCTGTCTTATAAATATAATGCTTTTCAGAATAAGAATAGTTTCTAAAATACACATGAGATCCTGCCACTGACGCAAGTTAGCTATATGACTTGTATGATCGTATGATCTCTTCCTCTTTCAATGTTTGTGAAGCTTTAATAGCTGCACTCTTGCCAGGGTTTCACAATGCGAAGTTCAGTTTCTTCCTTGGCATCTCTGTTGGTATTATGTCTACCATAATTACTAACAGAAGTAAAGTGGAAAATATGAATGCACTGATAACGGAGACTGAGAACTTGGTTCAAGACTTGCAAGAAGAGCTTAAGATGAACGATTTGATGAACATAAAAGAGATTGCTAATGAAGATTTGGAAGTCTTGGGAACAAAAAAACACCAATCATTAAGTGGCACACCATATGCACTATACACCGAACAAGAATTGGATGTACATAACAAACCTGTTGGCGAAGAACCAGATGATCAGAAGGAAGAGAAATCTGAGGCAATTAGTAAAATTGAGGCAGAGCTTGTTGCAGAACTGGGGAGATTAGAGCTAAACATGAGGAAATCTAGCTTCGAAACAATTTCTGACTCTATGGAGGTAAGTTTATTGATATAAATAGGACAGTTTTTGATCAAATAACCCAGTTTTTGTCTGTCTGAAACAAATTCAGAATTCGACAATCATTTTTTTTTTCCAGCGGGATCCTGATGTAGTCACAGATGTTTTCCATGGTGATCTTAAACTAGACAAGGCCAATGATGAAGCTGGCAGTTTATCTTATCCAGATAATGATGTGAGCGAGACATCAACCGATCATCCAGATGAAACAAAGTATGCTGTGTCACCTCAGGAGTTAAGCTTGCGTCTTCACAAAGTCATTCAATCAAGGCTTGAAAAGCGGATCATGGAACTTGAGACAGCCCTTGAAAATAGCCAGAGGAGATTGCATTCACTGGAAAAGGAAAGCGTAGTCTCTTGGAGGGACTACTATGGCAAAGTAGAATCTAGTTCCCAGGAAAGCCAAACTTTTATAGATGAATACTGTTGCAAATGTCAGCTGTAATTTACAGCTGTGTGTTGACTATTGTTGTAGATGTCAGCTGTATTTTACAGTTATGTGTTGACTTAAATTCTAGATTTTAAGAGATTTAGTCCCTAATTTTCAGGGATACTAATTTACAACATCCTATCTGTTTTTATCATTTTTTTTCCTAGGGTCTAATGTATATAAATAGGTATTCTTCTCTATTGTAAAGAATGAGAAAAGAGAGACTAAAAAGCAGAAGAAGTAAATCTGAATTTTCACATGGTATTAGAGCAACTTTTTTGATCCAAGCCTCTGATTTTTTCTCTTCTTCCATTCTAAAGTCTCAAGCCTTCTAATGGAGAAGACAACAAACTCTGCACAAGAATCTGATATTTCCTCCAGTTCTGTAACAAGGCAAGACATCTCTTCGGTCTCCTTAGTAGGGGTGTTCAGAATCCAATCCGATCCGCTCAATCCGTCTGATCCGTAAAAATTCGATCCGTGGATTGAATATGAATTGAAAATTTAAAAATCTGCAGTCGATGGATTGGATATGGATTTACTTCTGTAAATCCACAAAAATCCGTGAATCTGCGCCAAAAAAAATATATATATATATATATATATAGTTAAAAAATTATTATAAATTTGATATTACATAGTTACATAAGTACTATAATATATCTTATCTATTACCCAATAATAATATAAAATAAAAAAATAATTAAATAATCAAATATACAAATATAACTTGTAAAAATTGTAAAACAAAATAAAAATAAAGTCACACACACTAGCAAAAGCAAAATAACATAACACCAAGTTATCAACAATTTGTAAAGTCACCCAAAAGTAAAATAACATAACGACAAGTCACCAACAATTTACAAACAAAAAACTCTAAGCTTCCCGGCTGTCACACGCACTAACAACTAGGGTTGGCAATGGGATAAGATGGGATAAGATTTATCAATCCCAATCCGGCTCCGTATATGCAATGGGATGAAAAAACGTCTCACTCTCATCCCTTTTTTTTGGGACAAAAATGTCCCGATCTCGTCCCAAAAGAGATGGGATCCTGCATCCAATTGGAAAAAATTTTTTTCTTAGTCAGCAATGAGATAGGATGGGACGGAATTTGTAAATCCCACTCTCGTTTCGTATATGCAAATGAGATAAAAAAAAGTCTCACTCCAGTCCCAAAATTTTTTTATGGGACAAAAATATGTCTCAATCCCATCCCATCGAGAAAAATTGTCATCCCTACTAGCAACACCTAATACTGGTTCGATACACTCTCGACACCGATTTGAAGGACGTCGGTCGGCGATTCCGAGCAAGCAAGCCTTCTTCTTCCTCGAGTCCATTGAGCTACTTCACAATCACTAGTTCAAGCCAACCAATTGCACTATCACAACCTTTAAGATCGCTACCCGTACTTCTCTTGGTTCCCATCGTTGACGGCTCCGTAATCACCACTTTTCGACAAGTGCAACAGCCTTGGTGAAGGATCAGACTATGTTTTGTTTCAAAAACTTCGTCAGTTCAATTAATTGTGGGTTTATTTAAACAATTAATTTCGGTGTTATGTTAATGTATTATTGTAACTTTAGTTGAACAATTAATCTTAGTGTGTTATATTTAGAAACTTTAAATGTATTATTGTAGTTTTATTTGAATAATTAATCTCAATGTGCTATATTTTGAAACTTTGAATGTATTATTTTAGTTTTATTTAAACAATTAATTTGTTTAAACTTTATTCAATTTTAAATTTAATTAGTAGTAAAATTATTTTTATATTAGATTTTTTTTATTTTATTAGTTCATGGATTGGGGAGAACTAAAAATTTTTAATTTAGAAACTGATGTGCAAAATAGTGGATTGGATATGGATTAAGTTAAATCCAAATTCGATCCGCAGACGTATGGATTGGATATGGATTGAGTCAAATCCGTATCCGATCCGTAGATATATGGATTGGATTTGGATTGAGTTTAATCAATCCGTGGATTGGATTGGATTGAAAAATTATAATCCGTAAAATTATGGATCGGATATGAATTGATATCCAATCCGTAAAATTCGATCCGCGAACACCCCTACTCCTTAGGTACCGAAAACCCCTCTTTGCAAATAACTCTGCACAAGTAAAATGGCAGAAATTTTTTGCAATGGTCTAAATCCGTCACCCTATTTCTTCGTGGCAAAGGCCGATTAGGATATATTATAGGGGAAACCAAAGCCCCTGATGTCTTGGATCCTAGTTATCCACAATAGGATGCTGAAAATTCAATGGTGCAAGCGTGGTTGATCAACTCGATGGACGCGGATATTGATAGGACTTATCTCTTCCTACCATTTGCGAATGAGCTTTGGGAAGCCGTGACAGAAGCCTACTCTGACCTTGGAAATGCGGCTCAGCTCTTTGAAATCAAGTCACAATTACGTGACCAGAAGCAAGGGAGTCTTTCAGTGACTCAATATTTCAATTCTTTAAACAATATATGGCAGGAACTCGACCTTTACTATGAATCCCAGTGGCATTGTTCCGAAGACGCCATTAAATATAAGAGGATGTTAGATAAAGAACGCCTCTTTGATTTTCTTTATAGACTCAACAAAGAACTTGATGAAGTTCATGGAGAATACTGGGGAAAAATCCTCTACCCTCCATCCGAGAAGCTTTTGTTGAGGTGAGGCATGAAGAAAGTCGAAAGAGAGTCATGATGGGGCTGGTAAAGGAACCTGAGACAGAGAGATCAGCGTTGGTGACCAAAAAGACAGACCAATCAGCTGACCAGAAAGGACATACCCGAGACTCATGCTGGAAGCTTTATGGAAAGCCAGCAGATTGGAAACCAAAACACCAGCAGGAAGCAAAGGGAATGGTGACAGAGAAAACTAATCAGTTTTCCCTCACAAAAGATCAATTTGAGATCTTTGCAATTTTTCTCATGCAAAATCAGCAAGCAAAAGGAAATGACTTGACCTCCTCTACCTGTAATGTAGTCCATACATGTAATCCATCAGCCCTTAGCATCCAATCCCTTGAAAAAAGTCCTTGGATTGTTGATTCAGGGGCCTCAGACCACATGACAGGGTCTTCTCAATTTTTCTCTAGTTACACTCTATGTTCAGGTAATTACAAAGTGAGGATTGCTGATGGATCATTATCCACTGTTGCTGGAAAAGGAACAGTAAAACTATCAGATTGTTTAACTCTTTTTTCAATTTTACATATCCCAAATCTTAAATGTAATCTTCTTTCAGTTAGTAAACTGACCAAGGACACAAGTTGTATAGCTAAATTATGTGGTTCTAAATGTTTATTTCAGGATCCAACCTTGGGGAGGATGATTGGGAATGTGAAGGAATATGAGGGCTTGTACTATCTCGAGAATAAAGGGCCCGTGAAAGGACACGCTCGGGTTTCTCAATGTGAATTTGTTTCTTCTGAAATAATGTTGTGGCACTATAGGTTAGGCCACCCTAGCTTTCCATATCTAAAAACCTTGTTTCCTTCCTTATTTAAAAATAAAAATTTGAGTTTATTATATTGTGATTTTTGCCAAATGGCTAAACAAACACGTGTTCCATTTCTTCTCCATACTTATAAACCATCCCAACCTTTCTCTTTGATTCATAGTGATATTTGGGGTCCCTCAAGGGTCAACAGCCTGTCAAAAGCAAAATGGTTCATTACATTCATAGATGACCACTCTAGGACCACTTGGGTCTATCTTTTAAAGGAAAAATCTGAAGCTGGACAAACTTTTAAACAGTTCCATGCCATGGTAAAAACTCAGTTTCAAACTAACATTCGTGTACTCCGTACAGATAATGGAACTAAGTATTTTAATTCTATTTTAGGGAGTTACCTGTCACACGAAAGAATTATCCACCAAAGTTCTTGTTCTGGAACACCACAACAAAATGGGGTTGCGGAACGTAAAAACAAACACCTTTTAGAGGTTGCTAGGGCCATTATGTTCACAACTAATGTACCAAAAATATATTGGGGAGAGGCCATTCTTACAGCATGTTATCTCATAAATCGTATGCCCTCTCGAGTTCTTAAATTCAAGACACATATTTCTGTTTTTCTTGACAGCTACCCACAAAATCACCTTGTTACCTCTAATTTTGCACTCAAAACTTTCAGTTGTACAGCTTTTGTGTATCTTCCAAGTCTTCAAAGAACAAAGCTGTCTCCTAGAGCCATCAAGTGCTTGTTTCTAGGATATTCTCCTACCAAGAAAGGGTACAAGTGCTATAATCCTCTTACAAAAAAATTATGTCACCATGGATGTCAAGTTCTTTGAAAATCAACCTTTTTACCCAAATAATTCTCTTCAAGGGTAGAATTTGAGAGAAGCCAATTCTTGGGATCTTCTTGACCTCTTAGAATCTAAGATGCCTAGTAATTCCAGTCTAGAACCCAATATGCCAAGCAATTCCAGCCTAGAACCCAATATGCCCAGCAGTTCCAGCCTAAAACCCAATCTGCCAAATACCTCCTCACTCAGTCCAAACATTCATCCTAGCCTACCTAACAACATAGAACTCAATCAACCAACAGTGTCACAAAGGAATGAAGGGATAAAAGCCAATTCACATTTGGAGGAACCTATAAGCGAGTTTCATGTCTATTCACGAAGGAAGAATAAAACTCAACAGGTACAACCACTTATAGACCAAGCAGAACCAAATTCTGAACTAAGGGAAGATCAAAATCGACATACTGAAAATGCTGAGAACGAAGCTCAGAAATCCACAGATTTGCCTATTGCAATAAGAAAAGGGGTGAGAAATTGCACCAAACATCCTATTTACAAGTTCTTGTCATATGCGAATCTATCCAAGGAGTATAGGAATTTTGTGGCTAATCTATCTAATGCCACTATTCCAAGAAATATTCATGTAGCCCTTGAGTCAAATAAGTGGAAGAAAGTTGTTCAAGAAGAAATGGCAGCCTTAATAAAGAATAACACACGGAACCTTGTACCAAGACCTAAAGACAAGAGGACTGTAAGGTGCAAGTGGGTATTTACAATCAAATGTAAGGCTGATGGAAGTGTTGACAGATACAAAGCAAGACTCGTGGCGAAGGGTTTCACACAAACCTATGGGGTGGACTACCTAGAGACTTTTGCCCCAGTGGCAAAGCTTAACACTGTAAGGATCCTTCTCTCTCTTGCTGCAAATTTGGATTGGCCTCTCAACCAGCTTGATATCAAAAATGCCTTCTTAAATGGAGAATTGGAAGAGGAAGTTTACATGGATATACCGCCTGGTTTCGAAGAAAAAGGACCTGCTAGAAGAGTCTGTCGATTAAAAAGGTCTCTCTATGGCCTTAAACAATCTCCTAGGGCCTAGTTTGACCGATTTGGGAAAGTTTTGAAGAATTATGGTTACTCTCAGGGGCAAGCCGATCACACTATGTACTACAAACGGTCTAAAGAAGGGAAGTTGGCTATTTTGATCGTGTATGTTGACGACATTATACTAACAGAAGATGACAAAGAAGAGCTGGAAGGATTAAAGGCAAAATTAGCTTGTGAGTTTGAAATCAAGGATCTTGGACCACTACGTTATTTTTTGGGAATGGAGGTAGCTAGAACAGCTAAAGGTATTCTAGTTACACAACGGAAATACACCATAGATTTGCTAAACGAAACAGGCATGACTGACTGTAAACCTGTTGCCACACCAGTTGAACCAAATAGCAAGTTAGGTCTTGAAGAAAATAGTGCACTCGTGGAAAGAGGGAAATATCAAAGACTAGTAGGGAGATAAATTTATCTTTTCCATAGCAGACCTGATATTTCTTTTGCAGTTAGCTTAGTGAGTCAGTTTATGCACTCTCTAAGAGAAATTCACTTAGTGGCAGTAAACCGGATACTTCAATATTTGAAGTCAACACCGGGAAAGGGACTTTTTTTTGAGAAGGGAGAAAAAAGGAATGTAGAAGCTTTTGTTGATGCAAATTGGGCTGGAAATGTCATGGATAGGAAGTCTACAACAGGTTATTGTACTAAGGTGTGGGGAAATCTTATGACTTGGAGAAGCAAGAAGCAAACTGTAGTGGCACGAAGCAGTGCAGAAGCAGAGTTTCGAGCACTAGCACATGCAGTATGTGAACTTATGTGGATAGAACGTGTTCTTAAAGAACTGGAGTTAATAAAAAACAGTCCTATGCAACTTTACTGTGACAATAAGGCAGCAATTAATATTGCTCATAATCCTGTCCATCATGACAGGACAAAACATGTGGAAGTAGATCGGCATTTCATTAAAGAGAAATTGGAAACTGGAGTTATCTGTTTGGTGTATATTCCTATAGGACAACAAACTGCAGATACGTTGACGAAAGGAATACCTGGACACAAGTTTGAAGAGTTTGTATGCAAGCTGGGCATGAAGAACATCTATGCTCCAGCTTAAGGGAGAGTGTTGCAAATGTCAGCTGTAATTTACAGCTGTGTGTTGACTATTGTTATAGATGTCAGCTGTATTTTACAGCTATGTGTTGACTTAAATCCTAGATTTTAGGAGATTTAGTCCCTAATTTTCAGGGATACTAATTTACAACATCCTAGCTGTTTTTATCATTTTTTTTTCCTAGGGTCTAATGTATATAAATAGGTATTCTTCTCTATTGTAAAGAATGAGAAAAGAGAGACTAAAAAGTAGAAGAAATAAATCTGAATTTTCACAAATACTATAACAACAATGACTCTTGGTTATAAATAAAATGCAGGATACCATCATTGACCTTCAATAAAGCAGTTTGCGGTAATTGGTTTACAATGGAAAGACTTTCTTTTGTTTAAAATAGAACAAGAATGAGAAGTACAATAGGCAACCTGCAAGACCTGTTATAACCAAAACCCAGTTAAATGCTGATGGGTAATCAAAAACTGATGCTTTCAAGTTCATTCCAAATACTCCAGTTACAACTGCAAATATTGTAGCCACAAAAGTTGCCGCAGTAAGAAGCAACTCAAATTGAATCAATTGATTCTGGACATTACCCTGTTCACAGAAGAGGAAAGACCATTGCTAATCAAACTTGACTTCAAGAAAATAAAGAAATCACCACCAAATCTGTAAGCTGTCATCACTACTTACCAATTTAATGTTGATCAAATCTTCCGTATCATCAATGTATTCTTTAAGCTGCATCACCAATCAAAATCAGTATTTTAGCATCAGCCAGATTTTGAAATAACTACTATTTTTGCGATTCTCCAATGACCTTATTTTCAGAGAGTCTACTCTTAAATACACACAAAATTAAACAAAGAGCCAGACACTCAATTATGAATGGATGAACACAAGAAACCTTCAAATAGGAACAACAAAATTAGCAGCAAAATATACCCAAGCAAAATGTTAGAAAACTGTGCTATCACATGCCTCAAACAATCATAAGACAGTCAAGTTGCAAGAAATACTAAATATGGTAAACTGCAAACCATACAAATTCGAAAGGACTTAACACATTGTTTAATAAGGTCAGTTATTTCTTACAGTCTTACCGATAACAACTTGCTGAGTGTATTGTCAACAACAACAAAGTATGCTTCCAGTAGCATTTCAAGTTGTTCAACATTTTCCCTGTTACTAGATGAACTAATTAAGCTTCCATGTTTTGAAGTCACAATACTACTAAAAGCCCTTTGCAATTTCTGAGCTCCACTGATTGACCGCACTGGTGAAACAGGAGCTGATTTTGAAACCACCCTGTCCAAACTTGAAATATTAGTCTGAGTATATACATCACTTGAAGAGTCCAACCTTTGTTTCTTCTCTGTAAGGTACATATAAGCCATGTCACCATCATCATCCATGAGATGCTCTATCTCATCACGGACCTGAAACCGAATCTAAACAATTATATAGAGGATAACTGGAGGGAAACAAAGAAATTTCCTAAGAGGATAAGATTAGTTTACCTTCTGAACTTGTTGGGTCAATGCCAGGAGTTGGCCTTTTAATCTACGGAGATGTTCCAGATTAAGAGTGCTAATAGATGATGCTAGTTCATCAAGTACTGGATATATCTCCATACCCAGTTCTTTGACCTATCAAATTGTACACTCACTCATTAGAACAGGATTTAGTTATGACAACAATTCATGTTTCAAACTGGCTGGCAGTCCTTTCATAGTTTTCATGACGTGATTAATATTTAGTTTTTTGACATCAGATATATTTATTGAAGATACCAATAAAATATCAATTTTTCTTCTTGGTAGTCCACCGAATCATTTTCCAGAATGCACACTTTACCAAGTGCACAATTCAACTCACTGTCACAACCTTGCATGTTATTGGTTGGGTGGGAGATGCTGGGAACTAATTATTCTATAATATCTAAATTCTTATGTAATGTCTCTTTGCTTAAAAAAGAAAAAGTGTAGAAGCAGTTGAATTACAGATAACATGAATTGCATAGTTGAAGCAAAAGTGATTTGAATGGCATAAGTTTTGACTGTGTTGAGACTTGATGCAAGCTGAGTATGCAAAGATGTGCATGGATTCAAACAATGCTATGTTTGAGTGGGAGCTATTTATTTCAGGAATCCCATAGTTAGCTAATAATGCAGACTAAAGCATACCTGAGCATCAAGAGACATGCAAGTTAATTCCAAAGCCAGCTCCAGTGCCCTAAATTCAAATGGCAGGTCATCTGAATCAAATTGTCACACATTGTAAGCAATTTATCCAGATAAGCACTACTAAGAGAAGATAATAAAATGATTTGCTGTATATCTAAAGAACCAGTTTAGCATACACCAAAGTTTTGCTTTATATACTTGTGTTAAACAACTTATCATGTCGACAGATACATTGATGTAGTCATTGCAAGTCTTAGTCCTTGGCACAGATTCATGAGATGCACCAAACATAAAGAAAATATATTTTGGGGGAAGGGGGAAGGAAAACTATTTCAAATATGGCTTCTTCATAATGGAAGAGGGCTGAGGAAGGAAGCTGATGCAGGTTATATGATAGCATTCATTCTTACTCTTCAACCAAAATTTTGAGGGCAAGTGGCGTGGATAACAAAAAGTTATTTGAAAGGCATATTGGAGTTTTTACTTCTGTCCTTTTTCAGAAACTCACAGAAAGCACGTGAAACCAAACTATTAATAAAATTTCAAAGCTTCATCTAGAGACAGCGTTTTACCAGCTTGATCCTTATTTGTCTGCAGGCGTTTGCACAATTCCAAGTAGTACTGAACAACACATCCATCCAAGGAATTCATTAAAATAACCTCATCGGCTGTGATTATACACCTGATCTGTTCAAGACTGACCACAATAGCCTTCTCCCGTCCTAATATAGTTGATGGATAAATGAACAAAGGGTCCAAAAGCCGTAAATCCCTGGCTGGAAGAGAACAATGTCTCATAATGGTAGTCTTATCGAGCTCCAGAATCTCAAAGTTTCCATCCTGATCAATCTTTATCCAAGAACGACTTCCGTGACCTCTCTTCTTTGTGCCTACAGAATGGGACCCGCGATTTCCTCTTGCATCTAGGTTAAGCCTTCCAGTATCATCAGAGGATGTTGATCCAGGAATAAAGGAACGAAGAAAAGGACCCCTTGATTCGGCCATTGGGTTTCAAAATCTCCTTCTTCAGATACCAAGCCAAAGTTTCCCAAAAGGTTAACATATAAGTACACATTAACGGATTGCAAAATGCTACTCTTTGAGCATCCCAACATTGTTTGCACGAGATGGAAACTGAAAGCATGTAGAACCACATCTATTGATGCTAACGTTATCCATGATCTTTGTGCATTTCTGAAGTGAAACCTGAAAATTATATATTGTATATGAGAAAGAAACCTCAATCAATTCAAAATTGAAAGATGACACTGCTCAACGGAAAGCAATCAGCTTGATTAATGAATGTATCAATCAAAACTTTACTCTTTTAACTAGTTAAACATAATTTGAGAATGCAAAGGGATCTCTAAATGTTTGATTAAAAAGAGAAAATAACACTCCCCTGAATTGAACGTCAAAATTTCGGTCTAGTAACTCAAACCCAAATAAAGATTAACTCATTCGGTGCGATATCTTCAAAATGTCAGTGATTAGGTATCACGACCTACGATATATATATCGATGAAACAACCGTAACTGGAGCATTTCATGGCCTGACTACACTCAACAATATTAATTGCATAACAATTTGACAAACACAGACCAAGTAAATTAAAGGAACCAAGAACATGAATAAGCAAAGAATCCTACATGGCCCAAAAAAGAAAAAGCAAAAGAATTGCACCAGTTCAAAATAGCTTCAGATTCTCAAAGATGGTGTTGCAAAGCTTGCTTTTCTGTTAAAGGACACAATTCACCTGAAGATGTATGGCTTTGGTTTCATGTGCCACCACGACACATCTTTCCAACTTGTTCCTGTCTAAACTAATGCTCATATATTCAACGGTTTGTATTTTTCATTTTCCGTTCTTTCGTTTTCTTTATTAATTTTAATCGTCAGTCCCAAATTCCCAATCTGTTTGCGTGTGAATTTTACTTTTCTAACGCAGTAGAAAGGTGTGCTTCTCTGCTGCTTACATCATCTATATTCTATAATTTAGATTTACGCCAACCCGACATCACTTTACGACGGTAAAGACAAGGGCATCTAGTGAAATTACAAATAAAACCAGGCTTGGATGTCAGGCCCATTAATAAAGGCCCAAGCCGACAATGTGCGGTGGATCCACTTATAAGCAAAGGCCAGAAACCAAAGAACAAGAACTACTTCTGTTCAAAAGAGCTTCAGTTTCAAATTCTCAGTTCTCGGAGATCATTAGTGTTGCAAAGCGTAAACTGAAGATATATGGGATTGGCTTCATGTACTGCCACGACAGCACAGCTTCGCTTCGCTTCACGTTTTTCTCTAAACTAAATAAATATAGGACATATAGTCAAGAAGATAGCTCAATAGTATTGGACGGTGATTTCATGTAACAAAATATTATATATATATTTTCAACCCACGTAGCTGGGTGGGTTAAGTCGATTGCATTACAAACTGAAACATTTGCTTCCGTTCCGTAGAAAAAGTTGTAGTACGACCCGAAAACAGACTTGTGTTGCCAGCCTTTGTCCGCTCATTGCCAAGAGTCAAAGGCTGAAGCCTCCTTGTCGTCCAGTCTAACAACATACATTACTGTTACCGCAGAAGAAGCTGCTTCTGTCGGCTGACACCAAATCGTCTGCGGATACTTGATGAGCCACGGAGGGATTAGCACTCAAGTCACACTCAAACATTGTTCCGTTCAACATAAAACTTTTCGTGATCATTACGTTAAAAATACAAACGTATTTTTGAATTTGTGAAAATTATTCAAACCAAAAAAAAAAATATGCGACTTTTGACATTACTCTTTTGTGTTTTCATTCAACAAGTAATACCGTTATGTCACATTTAGATATATAAAAAAAAAAAAAGAAAAAAAAATACAAACGTTAATAGCTCTAGCATTGCTCGGAAGTTGTTAAATTAAAATGTGGTACTCAATCATAGGTCCATCTATAGAAGTTATAATAGAACCTGTTGTACTAGAATCATTCTTCCAGCATAAGTTCACGGGGAGATGGCGCGAAAATCAGCCCGGAGGGAGTTAGTTACAAACGGAACCAAAAACGCCGAAAGTACCGCAACGCCTTCCGTCATTAGATGTTTCAAGCACTGAACCAATTCCAAACCCTAATTTCTTTTTCTTTTTCTTTTTTGTAAAATTTATTTTCCCAAATTCATTCAATTTTCTATCATTCCCGGGTCGGAAAAATACAACCCCAACAAACTTGTCCTCAAAAGACACAACATCACATTCATTTCAGCTTGCTTTTTTCTACTCTTGGGTTGTTATATCACGTATCCATTTTCTCTTGTTCCTTTTTTGTATTATGTACTTTTGATGTTTTCACAACGCGGTTTATGCGTTTCAATTATTTATTTTTACTTCCATTTTTAATCTACGTTATGTGAATTTACAGATTGATGAGGTAAACTTGGATGTGTAGACCGCCGGGGCCGCTTTCCGGCGAGGTTTTTTTTATTATTATTATAGCGGCTGGGTTTGTTATTGGATATTCTGGAATTAAATGAGCATTTAATGATGTGAGTTTCTCTGCTTATTCTTCATCAACCATTTTAATTGTTTAGGAATTTGGTATCTTTAAAATTTTGATTTTCTAGTTTCAATGTACCAAGGAAAATTTTATGCCAATTCATGGGTTGAAGAGTGATGCGGACTGTGGGGTGTCTTTTTTGCCGTGGGTGAATTAGCACATAAAGATCGCATATTACCCAGATACAAGTGTAGCAATTAGGGATTTGGAGCTGCTTTCTAGTTATTTTGAAGAAATCTGAGGATAAAATCTTTTAAAGGAACTGGAGTGCACTGGCAACGATTATTTTAACAGTTGTATTGTTGCGGTACTTCAATGAAATTTATAATGTTATGAGATGATGACCTTGATTGCCATGCCCTTTTCCCCTTGTACATGCCATTTTTTGGAATTTTTGCTTTATCTTCATTCTCCTGTTTGATATGTGTTGTGGAATTGTAAGTAAAATTATAAAGCTTTGATCTGATATTTTTAATACTTTTCAGTTATGGGTTCGGAAGATAAAAGTGGGAGAAGTAACCATTTAGAAGCACATTCAGGGACCACTGATCGGAGTGGAGGTAATATGCATTCAGATAGTCATCCAAGAGACATCAATGGCAATTGGCAACATCTGGAGATAATTCCAGAGCTCGTTGGTGGAAGTGGAACAAGTACGCATTCTGAAACTCGTCCTCTGGTTACCAATGAGAGTGGAAGCATTGACCTTTTTGGCACAAAACCTGAAGTTGTCGAGAAAAACAAAAGTACAAATCCATTCGAGACAGTTCCAGAGCTTCCTGATGGGAATGAAAGGGGTAAGCATACGGTAATGCATCCAGGCACTACGTTTAGTGTAAGTGATCTAGTTGTCTCAATCAAAAGTTTAAGATCATTCAATTCCTTTTCTGAATCAGTATCGTCACCAGAAGATCTTTTCCGAGTGGATACAGAACTTGGCAACTTCGGGTCACGAACACAACCATCAAAGGATGAAGAAATCAATGCTTCCAATAAAAACTCCTCCAAATCAAAAGCACTTGACAATTCTCCAGTTCCCGCTTCAACATCTCGATTATCTCAGTTCACCAATGAATTGATGGTCCATGACATGCAACCAACGCAATCCCCTCCAATACAAGTAATGGATCGCTCGGGAGAATATGATCCCCTACGGATACCGTCGGGTATCTTTGAAACAAGTAAATCCTCAACACCACAAGAATGGAGTGCTGCTTCAAATGAGTCGTTATTTAGCATTCATATAGGCAATAATAGTTTCTCCAGAGATCAGTTTAAGTCTGGAGAACTTACCAAGACAGATGAAATGATCATGTTCAACCCAAGCCCTACCATTCCGGAGGTGAGAGCTGACGGAGAGGGTTCTGTATTTGAGAAGAGTGATGCAAATGGAGGATCAGTAAAGAACACTAAGGAAGGAACCACAGTAGACAAAAGTCAGGAAAAGGCACCACCTGGAAATGTATTGTGGAATCCTTCTGACACGTCCAGCCATTCAAATGAGAGCTCTTGCTCATTTGCCTTTCCAATGTAAGTTAACATCATTCTACCTGAAAATACTTCTGTTCTTTGGCTTTATATGCTCAATTAATTTTAATAAACGTTCGTGCAACATACGTTGCAATGGTACTTGCATTAACTCAAAGTGAGAGTTTTTGTCAATTCTGTCACGCATAATTTGACATGCACGCTTGTTATATTGGTATGTTGGATGGAATATTTGTGCATGCAAGTCACAACAGGGATGCCTCTGCATTGGACTGTGTTTTAACCAGATCCAGCTACCAACTTTACATGCATATTATAATAGTATCTATAATTATATGGAAGTTCCCAACCCGTTCTGGCTGGATGAGGAATATTCCTTTGTATTGCAGAAAGAAGAAGATGAAGAAGATGAAGAAGAGATGTTGTGCATGTGGATGTGTACCCTGTATACCTTTCTTTTGCTGCAGAAAGAAGTGTAAAAGGAAGAAGTGTGCATGGCCATCATGCTACTGTTCTAATTGTAGCTGCACGTTCTGCTACTGTTCATGGCCAAGCTGCTACTTTAGGTGGCCAAGCTGCTACTGTTCTAATTGTAGCTGGGCGTTCTGCTACTGTTGGAACTGTAGCCTAAAAAGATGGTGCTGTCACTCTTCTACCACGTATGCCCCTGTTTCTCTTACCCTATACTAGCCATGTGCCAAGATTAATTGAAAACATAGTAATACAGTCCATTTTACTAGTATTTTGCATTATCACATCAGATTTCCATGTTTATCTATTTATAATTATAAATGCCATATATATAGATCATAGTGCACCTTTTGAGGCAGTGCAAGCTCTATAAAACCACTGATGCAATTTACTTTGGATTATTGCAGTTTGACAGACAGAGTGAAAAGTGCTTCGGTGAAACCAGATGTTGAGGAAAAGAAGCAAAAGAAGCCGCTAGCCACTGAAGTAGTGACCCAAAAGTCATCATCTAGCTGCTGCTGCTGCTTGTCTTGCTTCTCTTGTCTTCCATGTTCTTGCTCTTTTCCTAGTTTTCATTGTTCTTCTTGTTGTTGCTGTCGTCGTCATTGTTGTTGTCGATAACGACTGAACACTGAAGCCATTTTGCGGCTGTTGCAAGAAACCCGCCTGACCCTTTCTCTAGGTATCTGGAACCAAACCAAGAATAGCTATTTCAATGACAACAAGTCCTACCAATCAAGAGCCCTCAAATTTGACAGTTGCTATTTTTACCTCTGATTGATAAAAACAAGATGTTCCAACCCAGGGTCAGGCTCAGAGATTGTTCCTTTTCCGGATTATATCAATCTTACTTTATCCCAATGGGAAGAACCTTGAGACTCTTATTGAAAATTTCGGTTAGGGCTCCATAGGTAATTCTGCTCCTGTTTCAATCATGTTAAATGATGTCAATTCTCCTTTCTTGTTAAGTACGTTTATGTTGTAGAATTAATTGTGCAGTACGTGGTTTAGGGATGACTGGATACAGAGTCAATGCAGGCATACAAGCACCCCTTAGTTTTAATCAATTTCGTAGTTTTGTGTTCGTCCGCAGTCGAAGTACAATACAACAAAGCTCTTTTTTTTTTTCTCCTTCATATGGTGACAACGTCTTACGTCTTCACATCTAATGATTTAGTTTAGATTACCAAGTTCTCTCACATTAATCACACTACGTATTTAAAATTGAAAACAGTTTATATGCTCGGCTATCAAATTAAGAAGGTCATATTTCTTTCTCTCTCTCTCTCTCTTTTTGTTTTCAATTTGATTATTCATTAGTTAAATATAGATAAATGAGAATTAAATTCCAAGTTTTCATGGTACGTGACGGTATTAAATTCCTTCTGACGGGACCTCAAAATAAGCAAGACAAATTAATTTGATTGTAAATTTTTGATATTATAATTTTGAAAGATTGCTCTTAGATGATATTTATATATTCTTAATATTATAAATTAGTTGAAGTATATAGGTAGTTAAATTTTCTTTCCTCATCTCTTAAGTGAAAGTTGAAATTTTTGATGTAAATTAATTTTAATTA
Organism: Atalantia buxifolia; assembly: GCA_030444775.1. Lineage (NCBI taxonomy): Eukaryota > Viridiplantae > Streptophyta > Magnoliopsida > Sapindales > Rutaceae > Atalantia > Atalantia buxifolia. The sequence goes on along the minus strand of CM059837.1, from coordinate 22,196,639 downwards.
TTATGTGATTGTAAATATTAATTATAATATCATGTAATATATTATATTTTGAGTAATAAGCTCGTATAATAAAAAAATATATATAGGCAGTAAAAATTAAATGAAAAAGAAACAGCACCTAAGTCCTAAGACTTTACTTAAAAAAACACAATGAGCTTAAAGAGAATTAAAAACCAATCTTAAATATCATTATTTAAGTTCATTAAATTATATCATCAACCGACGAGAATTCTCTCGTCTCCCACCGACGGACGGTTACTTCCCGGTTTGAACAATTGATTCCCCAATGTCCTTTTCACGGCCTTTTTCGGGACTCTTTAACACTAAAAACGACGGCGTTGTACGCGCTATGCATTAACTTTGTCCGTTATTACTTTAAAATTAGGATAACATCGCTTTATATTTATTATTTATGGTTTCAAATTTTGAAATCCCTTGGAGCCAGATATCCAACGTGGGAGATACACGGATCCATTTGGCAAAATTAAGGGCCCCACAGCCCTTATCGTCTACCAGGGAACTGCCGTGTGTTAGCGGCATGAAGCACATTTGGTTGACTCGGCGGTGGTCCCCACCCTCACCGAGCAAAGTATGCTGGGGCCCACACCCCTGGAAAAACATGAACCCAGGGACTTCTTAGAAAATGAGAGTGTATCAGCAAGGGTGGGAAGCAAGTACCAGTCAGCAATATAGCATCCAGGAAATGATTAGAAAGAATTTCCTGCAATAAATCTAAAGGTTGCAGGCTCTTAAAAAGCTCAGAGAAATATTGTGGTTTCTTTCTCTCTCGCCATTACCAGAGAAAATGGAATGCAGCATGTTCGTTAAGGCTTTGATTTTTCTTTTGTTATGTGCTCTCTCTTCAGTTTCCGGGAAAGTGCTTCCTGAGAAAACGATTCTTCTGGAGTTCAAGGACTCGGTTTCTGATCCTTCAGGGATTCTCTCCAGCTGGCAACCCAACACCAGCAGCCATTGTTCATGGTTTGGCGTCTCCTGTGACTCTGAATCAAGGGTCATTTCTCTGAATATCACCGGCGGTGATGTCTCTGAAGGTAACTCAAAACCTTTCTTTTCTTGTCTCATGACCGCACAGTTTCCATTTTATGGTTTTGGAATGAGAAGACGAACATGTTTGCATGGTAGGGGTAAATTAGTTGGCAAGCTATCTCCACTGGTGGGAGGACTTAGTGAACTTAGAGTTTTGTCATTAGCTTTTAATGGTTTTAGTGGTGAATTTCCTGCAGAGATATGGGGTCTAGAAAAATTGGAAGTGCTTGATGTTGAGGGGAATTTGTTAAGTGGAAGATTGCCAAATGAGTTTGTGGGGTTGAGAAATTTGCGGGTTTTGAATCTTGCATTTAATAGGATTGGTGGGGATATTCCATTTTCTCTTAGGAATTTTGAGAGCTTAGAGGTTCTGAATTTAGCCGGTAATCAGGTGAAGGGGGTGATTCCCGGGTTTTTGGGTAGTTTTTTGAAGTTGAGGGTGCTTTTTTTGTCGTATAATGAGTTAAATGGTTCCGTTCCAAGTGAATTGGGAAAATATTGTCGGTATCTAGAGCATCTTGATCTTTCTGGGAACTCCCTAGTTGGTAGGATCCCGAGTAGTTTGGGGAAATGTCAGCAATTAAGGACACTTTTGTTGTTTTCAAATATGTTAAATGATGTCATTCCCCATGAGCTTGGCCGGCTACGAAAGCTTGAGGTTCTAGATGTTTCTCGAAATAGACTTAATGGTTTGATCCCCACTGAGCTTGGGAATTGTGTTGAATTGTCGGTTCTTGTCCTCTCAAATCTCTTTGACCCTTTGCTAAGTGGTAGGAATATAAGGGGAGAGCTGTCAATTGGGCAGTCAAATGCTTCTAATGGTGAAAAAAATTCTTTTATTGGCTCCATTCCGATGGAAATCACGACCCTTTCCAAACTTAGATTAGTTTGGGCACCAAGGGTAAATCTTGAGGGTAAACTTCCGAGCAGTTGGGGGGCCTGTAAAAGCTTGGAAATGTTGAACTTAGCTCAGAACCTTTTAAGGGGAGATCTGATTGGTGTTTTTGATAGATGCAAGAAACTACATTTTATTGACTTGAGCTCAAATGAACTAAGTGGGGAGCTCGATGTCAAGCTTCAAGTTCCATGCATGGCCCTTTTTGATGTTAGTGGGAATCACATGTCTGGATCTATCCCCAGATTTGATTACAATGTTTGTCATCAGATGCCCTTGCAGAGTTCAGATCTTCTCGAAGCTTATGATCCGTCATTTACATATATGCAATACTTCATGTCTAAAGCTCGCCTTGGAACGCCTTTGCTAGTTTCTGCTGCTCGGTTCATGGTGATTCACAACTTCAGTGGGAACAACTTCACTGGTCCGATTTGTTGGCTTCCGGTGGTACCAGAGGGGTTGGGAAGGCAGTCTGATTATGCATTTCTTGCTGGTGCAAACAAACTCACTGGATCATTTCCTGGAAGTTTATTTCGAATGTGTAATGAATTCCATGGAATGATTGCTAATCTTAGCAATAACAACATAGTTGGTCATATTCCTCTGGATATTGGTGTCATGTGCAAATCACTAAGGGTTTTGGATGCCTCCCATAATCAAATTTCTGGGATAGTACCCCAAAGTCTTGAGAATCTGACATCTCTTGTTTTTCTTGACTTGAGTGGGAACAAACTACAAGGTGAGATTCCATCCAGTCTCCATCAGTTGACGTATCTCAGTCATCTCTCCTTGGCTGATAACAACTTGACTGGTGTTATTCCATCAAGCATCGGTGAGTTAAGATCCCTTGAAGTGTTGGAGCTTTCTTCAAATTCTCTGTCTGGTGAGGTTCCAGAAGGTGTTGTGAACTTGAGAAACCTAACTGTTCTCCTGCTCGATAATAATAAACTCTCAGGACACCTCCCCTCTGGTTTAGCTAATGTGACATCACTATCCATATTTAATGCATCTTTTAATAACCTGTCTGGTCCGTTTCCGTGGAATGGTACTACAATGAATCGTAGTGGTGTTATTGGAAACCCTTTCCTCGATCCATGTCAAATGTACAAAGATATATCGTCTTCAGAGCTGACCAGTAGCAATGTAAGTTCTCAACACAATATAACTGCACCAACAGGAAGTAGAACTGAAGATCATAAAATTCAGATTGCATCAATAGCGTTTGCGTCTGCCATTGTTTTAATTCTACTTACTCTAGTTGTCCTCTTCTTTTATGTGAGGAAGGGTTTCCCAGATTCCAGGGTTCAAGTTTCTGAATCTAGAGAACTTACTCTTTTTGTTGACATTGGGGTCCCCTTAACATATGAGAGCATTATTCGAGCAACAGGGGATTTCAACACGAGCAACTGCATTGGGAACGGGGGATTTGGTACCACTTACAAGGCTGAGATTTCTCCAGGTATCCTAGTGGCTGTAAAGAAGCTTGCTGTTGGAAGGTTCCAGCATGGTGTTCAACAGTTCCATGCTGAGATAAAGACTCTGGGAAATGTGAGGCACCCCAATCTCGTAACTTTGATCGGGTACCGGGCAAGTGGAAATGAGATGTTCCTCATTTATAACTATTTTCCAGGAGGTAATTTGGAAAACTTTATCAAGGCAAGGACTTCAAGAGCTGTTGATTGGAAGATTCTTCACAAGATTGCTTTGGATGTAGCATCTGCACTTGCATATCTGCACAACCAATGTGCTCCGCGAGTTCTACACCGTGATGTCAAGCCAAGTAATATATTGTTGGATGATGACTTCAATGCTTATCTATCTGACTTTGGATTATCTAGACTGTTGGGAACTTCTGAAACCCATGCAACAACTGGAGTGGCTGGAACATTTGGTTATGTAGCACCAGAGTACGCATTGACCTGTCGGGTGTCTGATAAAGCTGATGTTTACAGCTATGGTGTTGTGCTGCTGGAGTTGATATCAGACAAGAAAGCCTTGGACCCTTCTTTTTCATCACATGGAGATGGATTCAACATCATTTCTTGGGCTTCTATGCTCTTGCGACAAGGTCAGGTAAAGGATGTATTCAATACACAGTTATGGGATTCAGGTCCCCATGATGATCTGGAGGATATGCTGCATTTGGCACTCAGGTGCACCATTGAAACCCTCTCCACCAGGCCTACAATGAAGCAAGTTGTTGAATGCTTGAAGCAAATTCAACCTTATGCTTGAAGCAAATTCAACCTTATGCTTGAAGCAAACTCAACATTCTCCTAGTTAGCAAGATTAGCAGCGTCTGTATCTGTACATCTGAGCTTCATAGATATGTAGTTATAGATTATATTAAGACATAATAATCCTCTGCATATCTCAACTTGTTTGTTGAGGGTTACCCCTGGATGAACTTTTAGTTGTAGTTTTTCTTCAGTATAACAGCAGACATATGTCTTCTTGCCGGAGGAAAACAGAGGCAAGTTCAGCCAAAAATCTTTTGGTTACTTGCTCTTTACAAATCTATTATGCAAATATGTCTAACAATGTATATTTTCATTGGCATGTTTTTGGATTTGCTCGCAGGATTATGACATCTGAACTGGTTTGTTGACCAGTCCAACTGGATGGATATATAGCTATTAAGATGTAAATCTTGCATGATCTAGACTAGGAACTCATTTGCACCAAATAAATTGAGGGTCGCTTCATGGCAAGTGCAAGCCACTATGAACCTTTACATATCTCTCACATGCATTTTTGTTCAGACTTCAACTTTTACACATTGCTTGGACCCATTGCTACGAGGGTCGGAGAAGGATTCTTGTTTTATAGTTAAGTAAGATCAGATCAACCGGCTGCTGACAAACTTTATAGAATGGCTTAGAAACACACAAATTACCTGCAGCATGCCAAGTTCACGTTTGCTGGACCGATGGCTTCCCCCAGACGATTAGATCCAGTGTATAAACTATGTCTTGGCACAATCGATAAGATTCTATGCACCCTTGAGCAGCATTGGGAATACGCCGTTGCATTCCGTGGATGATGAATGTGACGACATCTGAGTTATCATAATGGTAGATATATTATTGATCACATGGTCATTCGGCTAGTTACAAATTGGTAGCAGATGTTATATTAGCGGTTGGTGGCCAACTAATACTACTTACCACCAAGGTCATCCTGCACTTAAGAAATTGCCTACTAGCTCTATAGCTGAGTATCAAGGCCATAAAAGCAGCAAAGTAATTTCAGAGTGAAGTCTGGTCTTGCTATTTGCAGTAGCGCTTTCTTGAATTGTTGTCAATAATGGCTATCATTTTGAAAGAAATGTGGCCCAAAGGGAGAAATTTCAAACTAAAAGCCACAGTTGGGAGAGAAAAGGACACCAGGAACAGTGCTTGAACTCTCTGATGGCGCACGGTTCGCACTACCAATCTCGAAGATGCGGATCAGTGGAAATGACCATTATAGTTTTACGGATGCCCCGTATGAAAATAATTCGTTTAACGTTGACTACAACTTTGCATTTCATAATTGATTAATAGGAAATTTATTGCCTTCTAATATAACAATTATTTGAAAATAGACTAAGCCAATGTATTCATTTTCTTTTTATGAAACGAAGAGAATTGATGATCTATGCAGTCATGTTTCTGTCAAAAAGAATTCATTCCACCCTAGGATTGGAGGCCACTGAGCCGCCGGTAGTGACTATGAAAATCATACCACAACTAATATTAAGCTTTGACATTCTGCAGCATGAGAATAACCTAAGTGCAGCAAATTGAAGCATGACAAATATGTGGTTATTGCTTCTATTTTTGTCTAGCCATAATAGTGCTGATGCTCCATGCAACATTTTAGAGACAGAAGATGAGGAAAGTGAAAAAGACACCAAGATTAGCCGCCTGCCTCTTAACAAAAGATGCATTCCATGATGTGAAAAACTCAATCAAACATGATACACTGTTATCATATATATTAAGTTCCCTTTCAAGAAACTTGGAAAAATTAAATTAAAAGACCATTTTCCAAGACTCCTCTCTACTTTCTGCCTATTTCACAAGCCCATTCGGAAAGGGCAGGACACAATCATGAGAAAGGAGCAGCAGCAGGGTTTACAACAATATGCCGAAGTGGGTGGTCAACATCACCACCCCCTGCATGCTTGACGAACTCTGCTGGGGAGAGAAAACTGCCGTGGCACACACACATTATCCTCACTTCTTCTCCCTTCCCGTACCTATATAGTATACCTTCTATTTTTCTACCATTAGGACCATCTCCTTTTGTGAACACGCAAGGCATATCTTCATATGCATTCATTGCCATTTCCCTCCCCCCACTATTCCTGCAATCAAGTTTTTTGGACAGATTCTCTGGCCTGGAAGTGTGGCATGCATTTTCATTTATATTTGTCACTGAAGAACCTACAGCCTCTTGACTGCTACGATCTTGCAAGGCCTGAGCAGTAAGAAGGCTCCTTGCTTCTCCACCACTACTCATACCTGAGATGTAAAGAACATAATAACATTTAATAATATCCACTACGTTATCAAAAACAGAGTTCCCACGTTCTACCCCCCCTTCCTTTCTCTCCTCTCATGGTACTTAATTAGTTACACCATTGGATATTTAAGTAACTAAAAGTATAGCTGGGAATGCAACCAAATATCTTGAATTAAGCTTTAGTCAACTATTCAGATAACCAGCACATTAAATTGAAGAGAGTATAAAATTGGGAGAGCTCTCAAAAGAATTTCTTTAAAATAAAGTGACAACGAAAAAGAAATTGACCTGTTGAGCTAGCCCCCTGAAAAAAAAAAAAAGGTTGCTTCAAAGAATCATGGTGCAATTATAAACAATGTCAGGAACAGTTTCTAAGGACCTCCATAATGATTTTTGACCTCCTCTGTTGACTGCTGGCTATGCAAGAAAAATTCAATTCTTTGATACCATCGAAATAACACAGATTCTCTGGCAAGGTACAGTAAATTCCTCCCAGCAATGTCATGCAGGTTGTTCATTAGAGGTGAATCATTACAGAAAATTGAAGCAAAAGCAGCCAAAAAGCATTCTCACTCAGAATCTAGTTTGTCCACTCCCCTTTACTCTTCCCATTTGTCCCATTGGTATATGGCCATGCACTTCCTTATCACGATGATTACTCACAGTAACCTCTGTTGTAGCCATGCAATTATCATAAAACCCACATCCATCCCCCCCACCCCCCCAACCCCAAAAAAAAAAATGAGAAATTTTCCTCTCCTCCCCTATGTTGGACATCTAAGCTTTCATAAATAAATGTTATCAACTAGTCGGTGATCAGTAGTTTTGTGCTTGAGATATTTATGCTCAAGAACATAAAAAATTATAATACTTAACATGGCACATTTGAACCATTATTGGCTAAGTATAGCTACAATGCAGATGTTAGACCTTAAATGCTGTGTTGGGCCTGGATAAGTTGATACTTTAGTAGGTAAGTACTGCAGAAAGAAAAAAGTCCCAATTGAATTCTCTCAATCAAATGTGCATGTTTGTTTTTCTTCTTGTTTGGTTGTCAGTAAAGGCAATGAAAACTTGATAACATTAATCTAAACAATGACGATGAAGCAAAGCAGATGCCATGCAAATAGCTGTATATTTCAGAAGAAATCAAAGAAAAATTTCTGATTATTAAAAAAAAAAAAATTCAACCATGCTAACAGACCAAAACTAGAAGTTTAAACATTGAGAATAATTGTCATCTGAAACAGCCACCCAATCTAAGCTAAGGCCCAAGTTAGCTGCCAGAGTGCGTCCAGATACAAGACTTAAACACATCCGGTCGCAGGCTAAACTGAAGAATTATCCAATTCACTTACTGTAAATCCTAATATGAACATAATCATCTATATTGCTAACTTACTGACTTCAAAAATTCATCTCTATGGCACTATGGAGTAGGACCAGATTAATTCATAATTTAGGAGTCTTTACCAAACTACGTAACCACCTCTCCATCTTCCACTGACTAATTTTCTTGGTGAGTACTTAGGAGTCACCTGACGCATATCCCATACAATACCCATTACAGCTATCATATTAGATATTACTTTATTTACAGTCCATGGATCAAAGATCTACACTAGGAAATATTAGTCTCCATATCAATTATAACAATCAAGAATTCTTAATCTATAACCAGAGGTGTATCTGTTTCACTACAATGCTAGTAACAATCACCCACTGAATCCCCAATAGATCAAGAAAAATCTATAATAAGAGCACATCAGATCTCGAGGTGGAGGATCTTCCTTTCTGGAAAAGACACTACAACGCAGTCCACAGTACGTCAATAACTATATTTACCTTGCCCTAATGTAAAGGTCTAATCCTGACAACCCAACAACTTGAGCTAACAAACACATCAAGTTGACTAAAGTTTAGGAATCATCAAAGTCTAAAGTCAAAATATTTATGACTATGGTGAGAGCAACTAGTTGTACGAATACAAACTACCAGCTATCTACCTATATCATCGCAGGCATCCTTCTGGAATCTCAGTCAATATCGGAATTGACTGTAATCACCACAACAAGTCACTAGTGTAGATGCTAAACAAGTCATTTTGCTCTAATTGGATTTTCTTAATTTGATATCATGTATTTAATTATGCAGAATTATCACTGGTTTAAGAGTTTCACCCTTCAGTAAATGCAGGCTAATGAGTCTAAATCAGGCATTATCCTCAACTGCAAATTCAAAGAGCCATTATACACAAAAGATAAGCTAGCTTGGTAGGTGTTCAGAACAATAAATGACATATTTTCTATCAATTTCCTCGTCATCTGAAGATTGGGTAAGCATCAAACCCGTTAGCATTGTAGAACATGTCCAATTAAAACACCCACTTGCAAAAGATTAAAAAGAATTAAAAATGGAAGAAACTCTTTACTAGCAGTATTATGAAGTCTAAGTGGAAGCTGACACTATATTCTAATATAACAGAAAAAAGCAACTAAAATCATACCAACACCCCCAAAAAAAAAAAAACCCCCCACAAACACAAAAAAAAAAAAAAAGAAACACCAATTTTGTTCGTAATCAAAATCAATAGACACAAAGAGGAAGATAAGTCTTTGAGTACCTTGAAGAGGTTTACTCTCAAATTCAGTTATCCCAGATGAACTTCCACCTTGAGATTCCACAGACCCTTGAGAACAAGGCTGCACCAACCCCTGCAAGAACCCACCACCACTACCACCCTTCACTCCACCACCAAGCAACACCTGCCTAGCCGCTGCTGCCCAGCTTTGCATCCCAAAAGGTGGCGCCACCGTCCTATTCCCTGACAAATTATGCTTCTCATCGTCCAAATTCCCTTCTGTTTTTGCACTGTTAATGCTAGCACTAGAACTCGAATTCCTTTGCTTTTCACTTCGTCTTCTCTTTGCTTCCATTCTCCTTAAAGTCTGCAACTCCTTCCTCTTCCTCCACTCCTCTTCTGTCTCTGTTGGCAACGAAGATGCTCTTATAAGAGTAGGATAGGTTGCTGCTTGTGTTGTAGTATTATCATCCGCTGCAGATGTTGTTGCTAAATCAATCTCTCTAAATATTGGTATTGATCCTGCTATTGATGATGATCTTAGAAGCTTCTTCTTTGCATTCTTGTCAACTCCAAATCGTCCACCGAGTGATAATCCAAGATTCAGCTCTATTTCTTCTGCGGTTTCTTCGCTTCGTGTGAGCTCCAAAGATTGCTGTGAGTCACTTGTTGACCTGAATCTCTGCAACAGGTCTCTTGGATACTTCTCTATTTGTAATGAAAGGTTGAGCATTTCTTCTCTACTTCTGTTTCTGTTTTCATTGGCATCTCCCATTGTTTTGGAAACAAAAACACAAAGAACTGAAATATGTTTTCGCTACCTCTCGTTCAGAAAATAGATGATGCTTTGCCTTAGGCTAAGCAAAAGAAAAAATCTTTGATCCAATTCAGGGATGCCCATGTGCTAAAATTATGATTTTTATCAATGAGTTTTATCAAATCCATCTACAAGATAAAATAAAACGTTAAAAATTAAACCCCAAGTTGCAAACAGAAAGAAAAACAGAAACAAAAAACGTTTCTCTTTTATCTTTTATTCCTTAAATATGCGATACTAAAAAAATCGCTACGTTTTGAAAAGCAAAGCGAACAGATGAAACAGAGTGAAAAATCTTGCGGGGAAGAAAACAAAGCAAAGGAAACAGACACAAAAAAAATTATGAAAACAAAAGAAGAACAAAGACGAAAAAAAAGTTTACGTTTGAGAGAGGAAAATTTTATATCTTTTTGTCAGACGAAAATACCCTTGTTATTGGGGAAGGCAAGTACCTGGTACGCGCCAAGTGGCGATCATGGCAGGCGCCAGCGCGACACGTGGTAAAGACTGACATTTACTTTTTTCTTTTCATTGTCAGATGTTTCTTTTGGCGTATTTTAACAAGTTGGGGGAGCTGGATGGCTGGGAACACGTGTCGCTTTTTTATGAATGGCAGAAGGTTGGACACGTGTCGGTCGGCTTAGTCTTCTGGGAATTTGACACGTGGATGTTAAGGGTTGTTTTTATGCAGGCAATATATATATGTGTAACCGGCGTCGGTTTTGCTCGTGTGCCCGAGTTGGGGTCTCCCTCTCGCTTCGTTGTCGTTTAGAGTTATATCACTAATGGGAGATCTCGACTTGCGTACACTTCCATTTTCTCCCTTACATTCAGTTTGTGAGTTTGTAAAGATGATTTATTTTTAAAAATCATTTGATCTTTTTTTAAAAATACAAATTTCGCTGCCTTCACCTTTCAATGATCTGGGGGTATATATATATATTAAAGCGTAATTTACGAATCCTTTGATATTGAAATTGATAATTGTAGTTTTTTAAGTTGTGTTCGACAAATATTAATTATTGTGACTTAAAAATTATGTCAAATTATTGTAATTTAAAAATTAAGTTGATTTGATCCAACACAAGTGATAAAAGAAATTATTATTTTAGCAAAGTTATTATTAAAAAAATATTTATACCATGTATTGTTAATTTTTATTTTATAATTATAGTTATTTTTTATAATAATTATATCTTAAAAATTACAGCATTTCAATATCAAACATTATTTTATATTAAGACTTCAAATAAATGTTCATTTCATCTTCATATTTTGACTTAAATACCCATTTAGTATTTATAGTTTAAAAAATACTTCAAATCACTCTTGCATTGTTGCCATTGCTTTTGCCTTGCTTTTACAGTAATAGTTCAGCAATAATATTCTTCACATTAATTAATTTATTTATAAAAATTTTAATAAAAAATAACCAATAATTATTCATTAGCAAATTAACCAAAAAAGTATTAATATGAAAGAACTAGTGTTTTTTGTACCCATGTAAAAACCTTGCTAATAATTTTTTTATAAATAAAATAAATGTCAACTAACTTAAAACAATATTTAATATCCTTGTAATAATTTCATTAATAATTATTTTATAAAAAAATTAATTTACCAAATTATCTTAAAAGTAGAGTAATAGCATAAAAATTTGTAAAAAAATTTATGTTATTTTTAAGGCTAACATAATAAATTATTTTTTTTCTTTTTATTAATATCCTCAAAAAGACAGAAATATTATTATTAGGATATTATTTATAAAATGAAAGAAAAATAGAGGGTATTTAATAGCAAGAATATCTTGAGATATTTTTTAGAATATAGGAATTAAATGGATACTAAAATTAAAATATAAAGGATAAACGAGAACTTACCCTTAAGAATTGTGACTTATAGATTATGTTTTAAAAAGAAAAAAAAAGTTTCTATCAAATAAAGTTCTAATATATTTTGAGGGAAAAAAATATACTTTTATTGAGCTAGGACTGGGATACTATCGAAGGCACTGAAAGAAAACTTGACTAGTTTAAAATTTGTGAAATCTATTTGCATTATAACCAAAGCCAATGTTGATCAAAGAACCATTTAATAGAAAATTATTTCATTCTTATCCAGCCATCTTTAAAGAAATAGATGAACTTTATATATAAATACTTTATAAATTTAATTTGACTAAGATTGACTTATTCAATTTGACTAAATTATGAAGCTAATTTAAGAGATTAAAATTGACTTACAATTTTGTATTTCAAAAAATTATTAAAAAAAAATATTTCACAAAAAAGAGTTCAAAGTTCAAACATAACAATAATATGTTAATTGCTTGTGGATCCATGAACTTAGTTTTGACACGTAATTGGCAACCGGAAGCTGCGGGGTGGTGGGGTGCTGGCGGCCGTTGATCTAATTAACCAATCAAGCAATCACATGTAGGCAATGTTTTTGACATCGTGAACGTAGGTTTGACCGTCGTCCAACGCATTGAGGGAACAAGTCAACGAAGAATAGGATGGGATAAATCGGCGTAGAAGATGATAGCGTGCGGCACATGGTCCCAACAACAAAGTGGTCGTCACGAGACACAAACCGGGGCCCAATCGTGGCAAGTTGCAGATTGTCAATAAAAGGAGAAGGAAAAAGCAAGGGTGGAGGTCAAGGGACTGGTGGTACATGTACGTGCCACGTGTGGAAAAGGTGAGAAAAAGGCACACATGGCGAAGTGGGTGAGTGTGCCCACTTGGTGATTCCGTAACAATCAGTCGCTATCTTTTTGGTTCATTATCCTGACATCAGAAGTTGCATTGTGTCAGACAGAGCAATCCTAGCATGCCTCACTCATACGTGTGCGCCTCTTACTCGACACTTTGTAACATTTTATGTACGAATCCTTTTTTCTACCATATTTTACGGATCACATAATATAAAAAAATAATTCCCCTTTAGAATGACTTGAAAGGGGTTAAGCATGATGATATGATTGATATCAAATGAATGATTAAAGTTTAAGTTTATAATTAGATCCATTATTAGCATTTATCTTTGGCGAAGAGTTAGAAATTTCTATAATACAACAACAATTTGTAATTGCTAATAGAAAAAAACAAAAATCTCATCATGTAAGGAAAAGTTTGAGTTTTCACGGATGTTATACTGATACTACCTTGTATTTATGTATTTATTAGTGTGAGGTAGATATTATAGATTTTCAAACTGTACTTTTTATATGCTGTAATATAAACTTAAGAAGAAAAAAAAAAAAGAGTAAACACATTTATAAAGAAAAAAGGAAAACAATTTTCTTTTCCTCTTTCTTTCTTTTCACCTTTTATTGAGGTTGCGGCACTAGATTCAGAGGAAAAATTATAAAGGGATTCCGTTTTATCAAAGGCTTAAAGAAAATGGAAATTATAAAAGCAATAAGGCCTTAGTACACTACAGGAAGAGATAGCAGGGACCACAAAATGGGGCAACGTGCGAGGCTAATGATTCCATTCTAGGCCAATTTTATATACATTACTACTACTTTTGGTGGCAAAGGCTTTTTGAAATTTTGAATCAGAAATCTGCTTAGGACGATTTGCAGGGACACGTATCTGATGTTGACAAGGGAGATTTTAAAGATTCTCAGACGCCTCTCGATGCCACGTGTTGCCTTTGTTTAAAAGCAAAACGACATTATGTTTAATGTTTGGTCATCATTCAATACGACAGATCAATGAGCAGGCTTGGGTGGCAGGCATGCACAGCCTTTCTTTGCACGAAAATTGAAAGATTTGGAATTCTTACGGATTGCCAGCTACAGGCTCACCAGAAAGAGGGGACAAGAAGAGAAAACAGTCCCCGCTCGCCTCCAAGCTCAAATAATTGGCTATGGCCATTGCAAAAAGATTTGCCAAAAATCGTGTGAGCTCAAATACAACAACAAATCAGGCCAAGCCAAATTATTAAAGAAAAACCGTATAGACATACCCACTAGTCTATATTTTATAATTTAGTTGACAAGGACTACTGTTCTATACACATTTGTGAAATTCATGATTCGCTAATGTGATTAAAATTAACTCATGATAAACAAAACCCCCCATGAAACTCCCCCACCCAACAAAGGACAGTCTACAAAAGCAAAAAATGGCGACAAAAGAGTGAGCAAAATTAATCGGGCTAATCAGTAATTACTCCTTTTCGCAAAATTCGATTTCATAACTTGGTTGGTTTCTCAAATAACGGGCTAAAAGACCTTAGGGCCGTTATACCCCTTTATCATATCCTCTCTAATGATTTCTCCAAACTAAGCAACAGATTTCGGGCAAGAAACCACTAGTTTTAAACATAAAATTACAATCGGGCAAAAGGAGGAAAAAAAAAGCAAATTATTTGTTCTTATGATTAAAAGGATATGATATTTCTAAAAAATGCCTAGACTCAAAGTAGACGGATAAAATCAAAAGTGCCACTGAATCTCTTTCCCTAACAAGTAAAAGCTTCACTACGTGATTTGAGGAGGGTAAAAAAAAAAAAAGGTGAGGACAAAAGTCAGGCAGAATGACTGAGCAATTTATTTCATCATCCCACCTTGATTGGGACCTTGACGAGCAACTTTTATCCCACCCTCTGGGCCTTTATGGTTAACCTCTCCATTGCGCCCATTATTCACTCTGCCTCGACCAGAGAAGTCACCCTGCTTTTCATAATCGTTCCTCCGGTAGTTACGTCCTTCATTATAGTTCCCACGGCCCCTAAAATTGTTGTCCCTGTAACCACCTTGATTAGTTGGAAACCTTCCACCATTACTATTTCCTGCAACCCAGGTCAGAATAAGAGTTATTATCATCTTCAAAAACCGAAAAGAATAGTTGAAAAGTGAGGGGAGAAAAAATAAGAGAGCTGGAAAAGAGAACATTTTACTTGCCTCGCTTCACTTCAATAGAAGCTTTTCGACTGCCAATGACAATAGGAGAAGCCTGTTATAGTAATGAATCAAAATATTAGATGCAGCACTAACATAATTTCAAATAGAATAACTAAATACATTTTATTAATTAAGTCTTTTGCGATATTCTTCCGTAGAAATGAGATATGCCCCCAACAAAAAAAAAAAAAAAGCGAATTCAATATAAAAATGATTATTTGCTGATGACTATGTGAAAATTTTTATTGTATCAGAAATATAACAAATTCCTCCAAATCAGGCCACGTTTTTAAATTAACCCCCCCCCAAAAAAAAGGCAATTAAGCATAACTTTCATTCCAGTGAGGAATTTTCTCATAGAACATGGGTAATAAGTAATAATCATTTTCGGTAGGTTTTCTGCACTTTTCGAGAGTTTACTTAAAGTTCTTGTTAGTAGCACATTTCTAAAAGTTAACTCACCTGACAACAATAATCCAATCAAGATCTAACAAGATGTAACTCTTAGAAGGAAAACGTATTTAAAAATTCTTCAACACTATTTTCTCGAAAATAGACTCATAAAAAGTATTTTCACACAATAGGAAAATGATAGTAAAAGAATCTGTTTATTCTTCAATTTTAGGGAATACCAATATACAGTTTCAAAACCACTTGAAAAAATCATTATATAACTGAACAAAGTCAGAATACAGTCCAAAGAACAGACACCACCGAGCAACAAAGAAAAGATACATAAGAAAAGAGAGAATCAATTCAAAAGATATAACAAAATTAAGGTTTGTAGCCCAGAGAGAAGTAGAGAAACACAACTATCCACATCTTTACCTTAAGCACACTTTGCACTGAACTGGCAGATTCAAATTCTACAAAGCCAAAACAGTTTCCCGTTTGCTGCAGACAGAAAATCCTCTATGTAAGAATGCTATGTCAAAAGATAGAAGAGCAAGAAGGTGAATTCAAACTGACCTTCTGACTTCTGACTTGAATACCATCCGGTTTAACAGGTCCAAAGTGCTCAAAAATCAACTTAAGTTGGTCAACTGTTGCAGAATCAGGCAAATTTCCAACAAATATGGAGTGACCCTTAGCTGCAATGAGTAAAATTAAAATATCAAGACAAGATGCAACCCAGAAAAAGCTGTACAACATTTTAATTTTGAACCAGAAAGGTTATAATCTATCAATGCAGAAGATATGAATTAAAACCTGCATCATCATTATTCTTCTCCAAGCTACTGTTGCTACTAGGAGGAGCAGCTATTTTGGGTGCTGCAGTTGCACGTGAAGATTCCACTGTTTTTACAGATGGAGCCCTCATGATGACATTAAATGGAGCTTTACTCTTATTCAAATCATGTACCTAAAACAACCACAATAAAAGAGAAACACATGAATTCACGTTTAATAATCATAGTCCTTTTGGACACTGAAGTCTAAAAAATTGTACGCACAACTGATGCAAAAGATTTCTTGGGAGCCCCCTCTTCATTCTTTGAAGCAGCTGGCTCTTTAGCCGGATGAGCATCATTCTGACTTGCAACAACTGGAGGATCAGCAGCAACTGCTTTCTCAGCCACCAAAACCTGTCCATTGTCCAATGGATGACTAGCTTCAATGCTGCTTTTAGCATCCTCATTCACAGGGTTTACGTGATTCAGCACAGTGTGATTGGGAACCTGTGTTGGCTCTGTAATCACAAAGGTTAAAACCTTCAAAACACAGACAAAGAAAACATTCTAACTGTGAACCAAAGAGACAGAAAAATCAATATATCGTGCAAGACAAAACAAGTACCAGGATCTGGAGTCAAAGGAGCAGCTGGAGCATTTTCATCAACATCATTTATTGTTAATCCTGCAAATCCGTCTTTTTCATCTATTTCATCAACATATCTCAGAATATCATTTAAGACAAAGTATCCTTTGTCTTGTGGGGCTAAAAAGAATGATTGAGTAAATTTTCTCCTAACATTGTCCTTTCCAATCAAACAGCCAGTTACCAGAACGGTCAAACCATTGTTATAAGAAGCTTGAGCATCAGCTGAAAATATCTGGACATTATAATTCTGGTAGTCCAGAGAGACAATCATGGCATTAATTTCCTGGTCAAGGAAGAAAAAATCCAATTCGGGCAAAAGGTTAAAACCGCACGCTGTACATTGATTATTACTAAAATAATTTCAAGACAACATGACAGATAGAAGCACTAATTTTTTGCATACAAAAAGTCTCTTTTCATTGGAAAATTGACAGAACTGCATGCAGTCTACATGGATTATTACTAAAATAATTTTAAGATAACATGACACAAAGAGACAATGTTATTTTGTGTCGAAAAAGTATGTCCTCACTTGAAAATTGACAGAATTTGGCTTTTGGAATTTTGAGAACCCTGTTAAAACAATTAATCCAAAATTGGCACTTTTTCTACAGACAACTTACTTTAATGGATGTCACTGAGGTCATAGATCCTGATTGATCTGGCCGGCTCACCATACTCGATTCCTGATAAAATCTGTGAACCACATCTGGATTTTGATGAAGAATACAGTAATATTGCTCCACAAAGGCATTTCCCACTACTTGTGGACTCAGGGCAGATGAAGAATCTGCCTGCTGTGCCATCTCTGCAGATATAGAGTAAGAAATATTATAATGAGAACAACACCCCAATGCAAAAAAGAAATCAACTCTCTCCAGGAGAAAAAGAAAAATGAAAATTTACAACAATAAACAATTATGAAATCTAACAAAATCACACATTTAGAGGCAAAACACAAAAGAGAAAAGGGCACACAAGTTCAGCCAAAGAGAACCGTGATAACATCTAATTTGATAAGGGACATTGATGAACCTGAACTAAAACATGAAACATAAAATTTTATTCCTATAAAACTTTAATCCTAAGGATCTTTCACATGTTTCTTAACTAGTACTTATCCCCGTTAAATTTGAACGAATAACAAGCGTTCTAAAGGAAATTCTTTTTTAAGACAACACATTCAATCATCTACAATTAATTGCTCTTGAATTTTTAGCACGCTGCTTTGACAAAGTCTCCAATACTCAATAACCCATTTGATTAAGAACACTGTAAACCTCAACAACAAATCAAAAGCCCAGACTGTTTGCGCAACACAAATTTTCCAACAAGCTATGAGAAAAGTGAGGTTGATTAACATAGATACCAAACTAGAGGTTAAACAAAAAGGAAGAAATTAATTAAACCGACAATATTTAATATTGGCAGCTAAAAAAATCTATCTTTTATACAATCATCTTCATCACGACGGAAAAGAGAAACTTTTGACCGAACGAAACTGAAACGTAAGAGAAAATAATAAAAACGATGAAACTCATTCAAGTTTCCAATACCAAATTAAAAAACAAAGCAGAACACTAGATCTACATAGAACCATACACAATTTAGTGAAAAAATCAATATCGTGATTCCGTTAAATAAATAAAACGACGCCGGAACAATGCCTACGAATCTTTAGAGAGATCAAATATAAGAAAGGAAAAAGAAACCTCGTATGGAGAAACCGCGAGAGATACAGCTATTGTTGTTGTATGTATTACAGAGAGCGTGAGAGCGAAATAGATTGTGAGGTTGGTCCAAATAATGAGCTTTTATAGGGTGAATTTTTGGGAGGGTTTCGGAATCGTAGTCCGATTTGTTCTCGACCCATTTTTATATATACATGTATATATATGTTGGAGGGAATTCTCAGTTGTCGTACTCTCTCTCTCTCCCGTTGTGCGTTGCGTTCAAACTTATTTACTTTCAAAGGTGGGTCCCGTTTAATCGCGTGATTTTATTTTGTGGGGCACGCAGTTTGACGGCTGTGATTCGTGAGTTAAGAGTGGATTCCTTAGTGGACGAATTTTGATTGTTTAAGATTGACGGGTTTTTATGCGGCGGTTGGTGTTGGATCGTTCGATGGTAAAAGTTGCCGAGCTTCAGTCAATCGCGTGACGCCCACGCGCTGTGGGAAGGACGGAGTTATTTTCCCCCCCCTTTGTGGCAAGGGGTAGTTTTATTTTCGGAATGAACCGCAGGAAGGAAAGCAATTGCTGTTACGGAAGCTGAAGAGGTGACGGGACCGTGGGAACACTAGGTCTTTGACGGACCATTTGCATTTCGCCAAGTCAGCAAACAATGGCGCTCAAAACGACACTTTGATAACGATAGTTTCGGCTTTCGGGGTGGGGAGGGTGTAGATGCTGTTGCTGTGGTTGACTCGTTTTGACTTGTGGAAACCCGGTTTTGCCCCTCATTGTTGACGAACGCATGCCTTGCTGTCATGGTATGGTTGGAAGTCACTCCAACACTAACCAACCATGTTATTAAAAAACATATAATAAATCATCATTTTGTTGATGAACATTGTCGTTGTAGTGAAAATGAAATTTGGAAAGAAAATAATTAGATTATTGACTGTTGTAAGGTCATGAGTAGGAAAATTTGGATGTCATGTGACAAATTGGGGAAACTAATTTGATTTATTTAATTAACAAAGTAAAAATCAATGCAAAATGTACAAATGAAATGAATATATGATTTATAGCGATTGTTCACTATAAGCGAATTTATAACTAATTAATGTAATATACACGACTTTCAATTTCAGTGTATTAAGTTATTAGAAGAATATCTAAATTTTACAACTTAACTTTTTATCTATTGAAAATAATCAGTTATGGCGTAACTTATATTTTCATAACAAAAAAATGTATAAATTTGATATGGCACGACCTATATGTCTGGAGATCTAAAACAAGCATTTGTCTCAAAGGGTCAATTCGAGATTTGTTTTGAAGGCTTAAGAATGATTTTAAAAATCTAAAAATTAATTTTAGTGGTTGGTAAAAAAAATAAAAATCACTTTTGTCAAAATCAGTCTCTTCTATAGTTATTTTGAAAAGTATGAAAAAAATAACTATTAGATTCTAATTTTGAGAATCAATTTTATCATTTAATACAATTTCATAAATATCTTTAAAATTATTATTTAAACTCAAAATTATCCTTATTCAAATTAGAAACAAAATTAATATTTTAATAAATTTTGATTATAATTCATCACTATAAATTTATTAATATCAATTTGTCGGTCGAATTATTATATAAATTTATTTAACTATATTATAGATTTAATTATCAATTATTTTAAGATAACAAAATAAAATCAATATGTTATAAATTTTATTTTTAGTAAAAATTATTATAATACACAATTAAAAAATATTATATGTACATGTTTTAACATGTATAAATAAATTTAATCCTACATTATGTACATTTTAATAATTTATTTCTCCCAACAATTTAACAATAAAATTTATCAAACATCTATAAATACTTTCAAAACTGACAATACTTATGAAAACAGTATTTACCAAATACTTAACTGATTTTCTTCATAATTAATTATTTTTATAATATAACTAATAATAGTTATTTAAAAAATTATAACATTCTCAAACTTACCCAAAATTATTGAAATAATACCATTCCACACCACCTTAACAGCCTGTGACTTGTCAGCCTCCTTTAACTCCGTAAAATTTTGCACTTTTTTTTTTTTTTTTTTGAGAAGGAAAGCCATCTCCAAAACAAAGGGGAAGCCCGTTTCAACGCCAACTAGGCTAAGGGATCTGGCCCACGTTGAAAAAGGCTACTCGCTCGGAAAGCCGACGTTGACAAAAAGCTCCCGGCGAGGATCGAACTCGCGACCTTTCGCTTACGAAGCGAACGCACTACCACTATGCTACGGAAGCAACGAGAAGCGATTTTCGCAAACGACAATTTGACCAAATCTTAAAAGAAGTTAATGGAGGAAGTCGATGCCCCCAGATGACTGGGTGTTTCTAAAACCCTTGAGCACACAGACAGAGAGTGACGGTTACGGGGGTTTTCATTTGAGAGCGAAAGAAATGTGTGGAATTGCTCTAATAATCTCCGACATTCGCATCGATTTATCATCTATCCTTGTTGGTGCAACATCTGCGCCTCCAAAGTCTCACCAAGTAAGCTCCATCCGCTCCAGCATCAGTCATCGTCAGCTTGATTTCTATTCTTGTAATTTAAAACTAATACGGCTCTGCACTTTTTGGAACAGCGGCTGGAGTTTTCTGTGGATGATCTCAAAGCAGCACTGAGGAGGAGAGGTCCTGATAGCTTGGGTTCCAAGAAGCTTTTGCTTCACTCAAACAATCAAACTTCGATCGACGACCGGCAAATATTTTCTGTTATCGAAGACCGCAGCTCTTCTGTGAATGGTAAAGCTGAACTTCTTTTTATTGGCGCCACTTTACAACTTAGAGGTCTCTATCCTATTTTTCAGCCCTTCCTAGATTCGTCCCGCAATATTCTTGTTTATAACGGTAAGATTTTGTTTAGTTCCCGCAAAAGCACTTCCAAATGCATCGTTACTCTTGTCAAACTGACCCTTCTGCAGGCAATCACCTGATATTTAATTTGGACTGCGATCGTTGTTTGTACCTTTTGCAGGTGAAATTTTTGATGGGATTCATGTTGGGAGTGATAGCAATGATGGTGAAGTCCTTATGCACACTTTGGCTCAGTGCTGCTCCTGCAAGTCGCGCAAGGGTTGTGAAGAGAAGGAGAAAAGTTCTGTTGTGGATGTTCTTTCATCAATCAAGGGTCCTTGGGCTCTAGTCTACTGGCAGGTAATTTGAGTGGTAAGTTCCTTTTAAGGATATCTAAAGTTATGTAGAATCTGAAACTGTAGCCTGCAGGGAACTCGTCTCTGAGGTTTTATTTGATTTATGATGTAAAGGATAGTTCAAAAACTCTGTGGTTTGGTCGAGATGCATTCGGTCGGAGGAGCCTGCTTGTTCACTGGCCAACTGAGGATGATGCTCGGTTTATGTTATCTTCTGCGTCACCTCCATCTTCTCTTGAGCAAAATTTGGGTATATAATGCTTGATAGAGCATTGCTCATCCATTCTTTTTCATTCTAGTATTGTTGTTCATTGGATTGTAAAGAGAATTATAACTATTGTAGAAATAAGAAGATTAGCTTCTTCTTTTTTTCCCATAAGAATGATTCTGGTGAAAAAGATTTTGTTAAAATGACTATCTGCGGGATTAAGAAACTTTTTTGTGGTATTTTGATTCTGGTGTCCTTGATATTTTCAGAATACTGTCTTGATATTAATAAGTTCCGTACTGATTGTAGATCCTGAAGTTGAAAATGGAATTAGAAAGCTCAACTTCTGGGAAGAGCTTCCATGTGGGGTATACAGTTTGTCCATGGATGGTTCAGAGCTGGATAGATGTTTTGTTGGTGAACTTAGGAAGCATGAGTGGACCAATGCAATGCTAATGGAGCTGATTAAATGGGAGAGAATTTTGGTTGAACCTACACCTGAGAATTGTGGTTTTTCTCATTGTGAGACACATTTGGGGCAGCATAACATACATTCCACTTGCTCTGATATAATCTCTGAATCAGGTTTTTACTTTATAATCATATCATGATGCATATAAAGCTGTCAATGGAAATAGAAAAATTGCAATTTATGTAATTATTTTGCATGGTTCTTTAAAATAATTTGACCAGTGAAACTATAAGCTTCATTGTCACAAGGATTTGTAACCTTTTTTTTTCCCCTCTTTTTCTTTCGGTGATTAGGACCTATACCAGCTTCAGTTCCATGTTCAATGTCAGTGCAGAAAGTTCTAAATGCTTTAAGAAAATCTGTCATGCGGCGCACTTCTTTGCATACAATATTTCAGGTTTGTTGTTTAAGTGTACTTTGTTGAAAGATTTATTTTGTTAAAATAAAATAAAAAAACCATGAAACTATTTAGAAAATTTTTGTTTCTTTGGACAATCAAAATCTTCAAACGAGTACTTCAAGACAGGTATGATTTTATGTTTAAAAAATTTGGAATTAGCTTTTGCTACTGTGATTGTTTACAAGTTTTACTACTTTGAATCTTTTCAATATAACTTATTTAAATTTCTACTAAAATTAGTAAATAAGATGGTTCTTTGTTAGAATCTTGCCACAGAAAGATTCAGTTATAGTGGGTCATACATGCTCTGTTTTCTGACTGATCATTGGCCAGAAATTTATGGTTCACTTTTTTTTACTTTTGTCTCCGTCTGAACCATGTCAGCATGATTCAATCGCATGACCTCTTGTGCCACCCAACGAGGGCTTACTATTAAATCAACTAATATCTACCAATTATAATTGATTACTCGTCCATTGAGCTAAACTCGAGTCCTCAAGGTTCTTCAAATTGAATGAGCTTCATTTACGTTTAATTATGACTTTATTTTCTAACTGGGATTTGAATGCATAGGCAGTTATATGTGGTAGGAGACAAGAGGAAATTGCTCCAGTGGCAGTGCTCTTCTCTGGGGGATTAGACTCTATGATACTTGCTGCATTACTAAATGAGTGCCTTGATCCTAGCTGTAAGTGTTGCTGCATATATTTTCCATTTTATTATTTTTTTTTTCTGTCTTAGTGTTTTGTGTATGATTATCTCAATAAATGTCTGCTATTTGTTACGTTTCCTAGGTTTATGGAACTTATAATAGAGTAGCATGTTTCGTAAATATGCAAGCTCAGGGCTCTTAGGTCTTATCCATATTAGGATTCTTAGAAATTCAATCTGAAATTTTTATTGGATTCTTGATCTGTTAACCTGTAGCCGACCCTGGAAAAAAGAAACTAAAAGCCTGGAGAACCTGTTTGGTATGATAGATAGTTCCTTGTTTCTCTAATTAAATTTCATTTGGCAGATGAGATCGATCTTCTTAATGTGAGCTTTGATGGCCAATTTGCTCCTGATAGAATCTCTGCTAAGGCAGGGTTAAAGGAACTGAGAGGAATCGCACCTTCGAGAAGGTACAGCTTGAACTTTTTTCATCGTGTCTGTGTTCCTTGTTATACGCCTAAATGGAGATCTATGTTTCTTGTATTAAGAAATTTCATTCTTATTACAATATGAATAATTATTAACTGGAGAACTTTTCCTAGTTAGAAAGTCAGGTAGCAAATGTTAAGAATTGAGAACCTAGAATCAATGGATGTGCAAATAAACTAAAGGAGACTTGAGTTTTTCATCCTGCACCGAAAAAAGAAACCCGTTAGCATTATTTCCTCTGACAAGTTTGTCATTCATACAGTGAGTTTCAGTTGGCTTTGAATTCAATTCATTGATAATTTCTTCTATGTTTCTTAGTATATCTTTCTCCCTCTCCCTTTCTTTTTCTTCTAACTGGCGTAATGTTTGACCAGGATCTACTTCAACCCCACCTCATCCCATCCCTTTATTATTTTGACCGAAAGCCCAAATGGCATTTGGATTTCCTTTAAAAGTTATCTTGCTGGGTATCTTAAAATTGATTTTAAATGGTCTTGGAAATGCAGGTGGAAGCTTGTGGAGATAGATTCTGATTTGTCCAATCTGACTTCAGAGACCAAGCATGTGATGTCACTCATAAATCCTGCTAACACCTACATGGTATCAAGTTTGATTTCATAGAGAAGTTAGTTTAAGACATGTCAGTTAATAGGTTCCGTTCTAGATTCCATTGAAGCATTTAACTAGTTTTGTCTTCTGAACTATGTAACTGGCTAATTTGAAGGGATGCATATATGTGTCTTATGTTTGAGTGGCTTTGTTTTTCTTTTTTTCTTTCCTTTTTGATCTTTCAGAACCTTGCAATTATAACACTCCTTTAGATTTCATAAGGTACTCTAGGATCTATAATTTGTGTTACTCCACGCCTGTGATAATCGCTCAGTGGTTTCCCGTAAATAAAAGATGTCAGCTTGGTTGCCCAAATGGATGGAAACTGACCTTTAAGTTAATGTTTCAGGATCTGAATATAGGGATAGCCTTATGGCTGGCTGCCGGTGGTGATGGTTGGGTCTATGAAGGAGTCACCAAGAGTAAGTATGTGGATCAGCAGCGTGTGAAGTACATTTCTAAATCAAGGATCATTCTAGTTGGTTCTGGAGCTGACGAGCAATGTGCTGGCTATGGCAGGCATAGAACGAAATATAAACATGGAAGGTATGCTTATCCTGCTCTTCGAGAGTAGGCACTGAAGTGATACTGATAATTTTTCTGCTTTTTGCAATCTATATGTTGAGAGCCTAAATTATACACCGTCAAGAGTTACAATATTTTGTAGAGAAATACATTTTTATTTTATTCTATATATGCTATAGCTGGGCTGGGCTAGACGAGGAAATGAAATTGGACATGCAGAGAATTTGGAAAAGAAATCTAGGGAGAGATGATAGATGCTGTGCTGATAATGGCAAGGAGGTATGTCTAACTACTTAAACAGAACATTAGTCCGTAACCCCTTGCAAACACATCTAGTAATTGTTTTCTGCCAGGCTAGATTTCCTTTCTTGGATGAAGATGTTATAAGGACTTTACTTGATATTCCTTTGTGGGAGATTGCAAACCTCGATCAACCCAGTGGAACAGGTGATAAGAAGATTCTGAGAGAGGTAAGTGCTATTTCCTTAAGGTTCTAAAATCATGTGCTTTACATTAACCTAACATAAAAATATCTTTTTTCATCTATCTTCAAGGTAGCAAAGATGCTTGGTTTATATGAAGCTGCTGCTTTGCCAAAACGAGCAATTCAGGTAGCTCTATTTGCAATTAAATTTGAAGAGCAGAATATACATTTCCAGCCTTTTAGCATTCAAATGTGCATATACATGAAAATTTGAAATTGTGCAGGACTTCACACTTGAACTTTCATTTTGGTTTTCTGCTTTCCTAAAGATGCTATTTACAGAATCTTATTGTATTGAATAATAGTGAAGCCTTAAACCTGGAAAAGTTTGTATGAATAAGCAGGTTTCATATAATAATTGATCTAAAGTTTTCTGCTTTGCTGGAATAGTTTGGTTCAAGGATTGCGAGGGAATCAAATAGAAAGAATTTTGGAAGTAATCGAGCAGCGAACCAGGCATCTGCAGGAAGTTTAGTAATTCGCAAGCAAAATTCATCTTGATGATGACTACTTAGTGCTTCTCCGTGGTTTGCCTGATACTTTTAATCACCCGATTCTTTGCCGAAATCCAGAAATGGATGGACATGTTTGTGAGCGGGCAACAACATTGTTTCTACACATTTACATTCTATTGTCCTGCTGGCTTTTTGTCCGGAAGGTCTTCAATTAAGCACAATTTATTGGAGTTAATTTGTAGTCTTTCTCCCTTTAAAATGTGAGTGGAGAGATACATCCCTCGAATATTTATGAAGATTATTTATTTAAACAAGTACTTTATAAACTTTAATGTAAAATTATAATTTCAGTTATTTTTTTGATTGTAAATATCAATAATTGCTATTAGTTATCTAATTGTATGATGTATATATATGATGAAATATCAGTTGTCAAAAAAAAAAAAAGAAGAAGAGTACATTCTTAAAGCCCATCATTAAAATTTAAAAATTAAAAATTTTCTCAACAACCCTATCTAAATGCCAAATATATCCTAACAATCTAAATTTTATTTTAACGTAAGTACTAAATAAGTCCATTAAGCATCATCATTAGTCCATGGATGCCATAGTTGACTTTTCAATTTAGCTTAATAAAAACATGAAATAAAGTTTAATCTAAATCAATGCAATCAATTTTAAGTTGTGTAACTTTTCGGCCAAATAAATATTTGCAGTTTATTATGGATGAATTCGAGCATTTGGGATTGAATTAGTTATAAAAATAAATAAAATTCAAATACATATGATAGAAAAGTTAAACAATTAAAAGATTATGAAAAGATAGCCTACTCTTCCTTTGTTTCTCCTCTAGTCCTGATTTGCTGTATTTCTAGTTTGCCGAGACATTTGCAAAAAAAAAATATACTGGAGAAGCCTCTTGGATTTAAGGGTTTAAAGGATTACAGTGGATGTTAGAGGGAAAAAGAACTTAGGTGGTGTGGTTTGAAGAAAAATAAGAAAATGAGAGGAGAGGAAAGTGGAAGAAACAAAGGGAGAATTTATTGATATTTTTTTTTTATGTTTGATTTGTTACAAAATTATACAAAGAAATTATTGTTTTATTTTTTTTCTTTGGACAATTTCACCCTTTAGTGTTAAACTTTCAATGTTTATCATAAATATAATTCAAAAAATTAAATAAATTTATTTAACATACTATATAAATAACTAATAAAAAATTATTTTAAATAATATAATTATATTCATAATTAAACTCTATTTAAAAATTTATTAACATAATTTTATTTTAATATTATAGACTAATTTTAAAATAATTGATAAAATAAAATTATAAATAATAATTATTTGATAATATTAAACAAGTTCATAAAAGATTGAAGGGATAATTTTGGATGTTTTGGCATCCAATAGAAGAGGAATTTAAATTCACCACTATTTGGTGTGGAATCTCAATTCTACATTATGATGTATATTAAATTCTAATGAAAATTTAATTTTTATAAATTATGGTCAATCAAACAAAGAAAATAAGAAAATAATTTAAATTACTTTCCTTTCTCCCTTCCTCTTTTTCCAACCGAATGCCACCTTGGAGATGGGTGTAAAGAATGAATTATTTCTGTTAATTATATAATCTTGTGTTTAATCGTAAATATGTTATTGGATATTATAGTAATAAATATTTTTAAGAAAATGTGAGTTCACAAAATATTTTGGTGGGTTCAAGTAGTCTTCTTTTTTTTTTTTCTTTTTTAAATAAGCTTTGATATAGAGTTAGAAATTATTGCAGCCCAACAAATAAAAATGAAGACAAACCTAACAAAAAGAAGAAAAGTAATTAAATTGTTAAAGAAGAGCTCAAAATAAATTGAGAGATGCTCGCCAGTCAATGGATAAGTTGTTTGTTAATTTGTTCCTTAGTTGAGAGACAGGAAAAAAAAAAAAAAAAAAGGAAAGATTTTGACCATTGAAATATGTTCTGTCGTTTATAACTTCACCATGAAGATGACTTGTCGTAAATGTTTAAAGAAGTAGTATGACATGTAAATATGAATCCCAGCCATACATTAATTTTCTGAACTCGTCAATAAAAACTAATATATTTTGAAACGCTGCGTTTTTTTGTTTCTACTCCTTAGTATTCCCTCGTGGCTCTCTGGGAAAAAGGTTGGTTGGTTTGTTTGGTTTTTTTTTTTTTTTTTTCTGCAGAGGCAGGACGGTCTTCTATTCGCTTATATTGGCGGCTAAATTAGAGATTACAACGAAAAACCAGAGATTGGCTCCAAAAATGGAAAGCACAGGAAGGATTATGAGCGAGCACAATGAGAAATGGAAAGCTGAAGAAGCAATTGGTGGAAACAGAGCAGCAGTTGAAGCTCTTAGAGAGCTCATTACTTTCCCTCTTCTCTACTCTTCACAAGCCCAAAAGCTTGGTCTGAAGGTAAGCTGCAATCTCCAATCCTTCTTTATATTGATTTATTCGCTTCTAATACTAATCCGTGGTTTTTTTTTCTTTTCTTTTCTTTTCCTTCAGTGGCCTCGAGGTCTTCTCTTATATGGTCCACCGGGCACCGGCAAGGTATCACTCTCATTTTTATCAAACTAAAGTCAACATTAAGGAAAAAAAAATGATTTATGGTTTTATTTAATTAACTCAGTTTTCTTGCAATGCTAGACAAGCTTGGTGCGTGCAGTTGTTCGGGAATGCGGTGCTCATTTAACTGTTATCAGGTTATAGCCAATTTTTAAGGATGATGTCTTGAGAATGAAATGGTGTCGCATTTGGGTTATTTTTTATTTGTCTTTTTACTCTTCATATCTGCTGTATTAGATTTATCTACTTGTGTTGTTTTGGCTTACAAGTGTGCTCTGCAGTCCCCATTCTGTACACAAAGCTCATGTTGGAGAAAGTGAGAAAGCTTTGCGGGAGGCTTTTTCACAGGCATCATCCCATGCATTGTCGGGCAAGCCATCGGTTGTTTTTATTGATGAAATTGATGCACTCTGTCCTCGTCGTGACCATAGGTACAGAGTAATGGATGATATCCAGTAGTCTTTCTTGTTTTTCTTCTATGTCCGTGATGACTTTTCAACCCTCCTCTCCGGTAGACTTTGGTAAAATCTGGAAGCATGATTTTATATAAATCAAGACATAAAAAATCTACGTTGCTCTCTTGATGTGATAAATGTTTAAGTCATGTGTCAAATGCAGACGGGAACAAGATGTTCGCATAGCTTCCCAGCTCTTCACACTGATGGACTCCAACAAGCCACCAAAAACATCTGTTCCACATGTTGTTGTGGTGGCATCTACAAACAGGTTATTGTTTATTTACTTCTGGTGGCTTTATTTCTCATTAGTTTTCCTTAGTCAACCTCAGAATATACTAGAATTGTTAGAATATAGGAAATTCAGGTTGTTGTATCATACTTTGGGATGGTTTTCTTTTTTCTTTTTTTCTTTTTTCCCTCTTTCATAGATGTGGTGTTTTTGAATTCACAAGTGATAATCTTGCAAACTTGACAACATGAAATCATTTTCAAATGTTTTAGCCATTGGCACAATTGTTTAAGGCTTGCGTGATTATAAACTTATTTATTAGCATGTGCTTATAGAATCTTTTTGGGGTAAATATATTTTAGTGGCAGTCTAATTCAGAATTTATATGTTCAATTATGTTGGATGGTTTTTTTGGTCCTATATTTAAGACATTAAATTTGGATTATTTCTTTTCATAATTTTTTTAATGATGTAAACACAGAGTGGATGCAATTGACCCTGCACTTCAAAGGTCGGGGCGTTTTGATGCAGAAGTCGAAGTCACTGTTCCCACTGAAGAGGAACGATTTGAAATACTCAAGGTTAGGATTTTGAAATTTATGAGCATCTTTGTTGTCTGGTTTTCAGTAACATCTACCAGCCACTAGAATTGCTGTCAACTCAGTAAAGTCACGATGTTATTTGTGCCAATATGTTCAGCTTTACACAAAGAAGGTTCCTTTGGATGCTAATGTTGACTTAGAAGCCATAGCTACATCTTGCAACGGTTATGTTGGGGCTGATTTAGAAGCTTTATGTCGTGAGGCTACAATGTCTGCTGTTAAAAGATCCTCAGATGCAAATGAATGTGCTGGTGTGCTTAGTGTAACAATGGAAGATTGGAGGCATGCAAGATCTGTGGTTGGTCCAAGCATTACAAGAGGTGTTACTGTGGAAATTCCCAAGGTGACTTGGGAAGATATTGGAGGTCTAAGAGATTTGAAGGTATGTAAGTTGTTGATACATCCATTACACTCTGAAAATGCTAAACTTCTGACTAGATTTTAAATAGGTTAATCTAATTGTGGACAGAAAAAGCTCCAGCAAGCTGTTGAGTGGCCTATTAAACATTCTACTGCATTTTCAAGGTTGGGAATTTCACCTGTACAGGGAGTACTTCTTCATGGACCTCCTGGATGCTCAAAAACAACCCTTGCTAAAGCTGCTGCCCATGCTGCCGAAGCTTCATTCTTTTCCTTGAGGTTTGATAATATTTCATAACTTTGATATCTTTCAGAAAGAAATGCAATTACATACCATGAAAATTGTAAGGAAGAAAAGTAGGAAGTAGGGGGCTTTCTGAAAATTGAAATTTCTTGGTTGCTTCGTATGCTAGGTATTGTAACCTTCCATTCACTGATGTCCATTCCTCTGTTCAAAGATTTTTAGGCTGAAGGCTTTCGTATTAACCATTTTGGTTCTAAATCATAGTAGTGAAAGCAAAAGTGTAACACATGGGAAGTCTTGGTGTTAGGCTAGATTGACTTTCTAATCTCCCTCCCCTTCTATTTTACCTGACAAGAAGCAGTTCAATTAAATACATCGGTAATATGATAAAATCTCCACAAGAAACTGAGTACGTTGCTCAGAAATACCAACCCTCAGAAATATCAACCAAAGGAGATCGAACAAGAATGAACAAATTGGTTCAGCAAACCCTTGATTCTCAGATGCTAAGTACTGGAATGAGCGACTAGGAATCCAGGAACAGAATAAGACAACTAAAGATCAAATAGCAAATTTTTAATTAAAAGTGAGTGAATGTGTCTCCTTGAACCCCTAGGTGCCTTGTTGTCATTTTTCAACCCATCCATCATCTTAGTATCTCTTTACTCATAAAATAAGCCATTAAATTATTTGATGTCTGTCATGTAAGAAATAATCAAAGATATTTCTGTCTTTAGTGTAAATATTCTCCTGCTCTAGCTACTTGGCCACCTTAAGTTGTTGAAGGAGAAAGAAGTTCCACCTCAATGTCCAAATTATCTTTTTCATGTTTTGGTCCATTTATATATCCTATGCAAGCATTAAGTACAATTTGTATATGTTCTACTGTTATGCTAAATCATGAACTATGAATAGTGGTGCAGAATTGTATTCAATGTATGTTGGAGAGAGTGAAGCTTTGTTGCGGAATACATTTCAAAGAGCCCGTCTTGCAGCACCAAGTATAATATTCTTTGATGAGGCTGACGTTGTCGGTGCCAAAAGGTCAGTGTGTTGCATTTGTTAAGTAAAATTCTTCAGTTGTACCTTCAATCAAAGGCTACATATGACTATCCCTATAATTTTATTTCATGTGAGATTTCAGTTTTCACATTGGGCAACTCTTGTGTCTTCATCTTCTGAAAGATGTCTAACTTTGCATGATATATGTTAGTATGCACACAGACATATGTTATCAGGGGCAGTACCCTTTCGTATAAATTATCATTTGAAGCCTAAACCCTTACTTATATGTGTTATTATCAACCCCTGTTTGAATGTATTGAGAATGTCTGTCTTGTATGCAAATATGGTTTTAGGTAAATAATTGGCATGGGCATTCATGTTTTCAAGGTGAAGGTGTAATTTTTTTCTTTTCCGTCAATGACAGAGGTGGGAGTTCAAGTACTAGCATTACAGTTGGAGAGAGGCTTCTTTCTACCTTGCTGACAGAAATGGATGGTCTAGAACAGGCTAAAGTGATTATTTATCCCATAAGTTTTATTTTCCAGCTATCTTGAAACTGTGCCACATTGCTGATGGTGTAAATCTTTTCTTGCAATTTGACTTTACACTCACATTTTGTGATTACTGTCAGGGAATTCTTGTTTTGGCTGCAACAAATCGTCCTCATGCAATTGATGCTGCGCTTATGCGGCCTGGACGTTTTGATCTGGTGAGGTCTCTCCACCATCATGTTGAGCTTTTTGCCATATCCTGTAGTATAGTATAACTAAGTCCTATTCCAGCTTTCCTTTGGAGATGGTACAACAGTTTTTAAGGCTATATGATTTATAAATTAGTTTTTGGTTCTGCAATCTGGGAGATATTAAATTTCCCAAAGTTTGAGCTCCTTAAACGCCTGCATTAGATGTCAAAAAAATTGCTTAGGAGTCCTGTTAACTTTATCAGTTTCTTTGAAACTGTAGGTACTTTATGTACAACCACCTGATTTGGAAGCTCGACATGAGATACTCCGTGTGCATACACGTAACATGAAAGTCGGGGATGATGTTGACCTTAGAAGCATAGCAGAAGAAACCGAGCTCTTCACAGGGGCTGAACTGGAGGGTCTGTGTCGCGAAGCTGGAATTGTAGCTCTGAGAGAAGACATATCTGCCACTGTGGTGCGTAATTGTCATTTCCAGACTGTGAAGGACTCTCTAAAACCGGCATTAACAAAAGAGGAAATTGATTCATACTCCTCATTTATGAAGAGCCAATCTCCAAAATCTTCTGGCCGGTTAAAATCCAGTACCAGTCGCGGCAGCAAGAATAAAAAGAAGAAATTGGTTCCAGTTTTCTCAGTTACGTCGTGTGTTGTGAGCATTGCAATACTTGCTGCTGCAAAATACTTTTCCACGCACGCAAATCGAACTCCAAATGAACTAGTTGTTACCTAAAAGAACCCCTGAAAAGATACTGATGATAATATATGAAGCTGTTTTGATCTATTACTTGCAAAGTTGGCTATTTTTTATTTAGGTCCGGCTACGTTGAAATTGCATTAAGATAGAACATATTTTTATAATAACACGATTAAAATTATAATATATTTTTTATTATTTATTATTTTATATGTATGATTATAATTTATAATTGGACTACCTCAAAAATAACCTTTGACTTTTTAGAATAATAATAGTGACTTTGTGAAAAGTTCTTTCACTGCCATCTAGCATCTGTCACTGGTTGATTCATTGACTGTATGTCACAATGCAATTGATTCTTTTAATGATCAATTTTATGACATGTACATCGGAAATCAAATTAAAATTTCAGTCAATAATTGCGAGGAAACAAAAATTCTCAACACAGCACAAACTAACCTTTCTTCAGTTCATTAAAAACAAAGGTACTTCCTTTTTTTAAAATTTTTTAGAAAAAGTACTTAATTTAACTGTGAATACTGATTAGAAAAATTAGTAGTGAACTAAAAGTATAATATCACAAGTTATATGTATCGGGGTAGTTTCATATCTTCGTTTGTGTACGAGATAAAAAATATTTTATGAGTGAGGCTATTTAAAATCATAATTTTACTTATTAATTTCTCAATAAAATCACCATTAAAATTTGAATATTAGATTTTAATTTAAATATTAGATTTTTACCCTATAAACTCTAGAAAATCTAAAAAATAACCTCAATTAAATTTTTTTCCCCCCCATTATTAACTTCTCTATCGCTACAACGTTAATCTCTTTATTCTCTTTAAAACAACTAATTCGTTTTCTAACTTTTTTCACTTAATTGACAAGAGATTGAATCAAAAAAATGGGCCATCTTCTTAAAACCAAGGATACATTTATATTTTTTCTCTCATTCATACCTTCACACACAATATTATGAATGGCTTTACCAAAAAATTTACTTTTTAAATTAGAAAATTAGAATTTAATATGAGAATAATTGATGGCGTTTATTTGTAGATAAAAGTAAGAATGATAATGAAACACATAAGACTCACATAGCTCGATTCTCATAACAGTTAAGAATTTCATTATTATTATTATTATTAATCATAATTTTTTTTGAATAGATCTATTGCTCCTGATATTTACAATCATACATATACTGAGATCCGTTTATATCAATTCTGATATGACACCGCTTAAATTTTTAATTCTCTCAAATATTTAAAAGACATCAACTCCCCTTTTAGAAGAAAAATTACCTTCACTCAAACTCTAAAACTCCAAAAAAAAAATTTAATTAAACTCTTATAATATATTTATGGGGCTCGAACTCCTTCCCTCATATTTGTGAGGATAAAACTGTGGTACCACAACAGATAAGACTGTACAATCGGATCCACCCTAGTAATAATTATTGATTGAATCTAACGACTGGATTCAGCTGTGGTACCGTGTAATTGTAGCACCACAGTTGAATCCAATTTGTGAGGGAGGGACTCTATTATTATAATAAATAATAATAAAAATAATAGCATACGTCACTCCAATTAGGGACCGTAAATATAAAATAACGTCTTTATAGTCATATAGGGGAGGGCAATAACACGACCTGTAGGAAACCCAACAGGAGTAATTATTGTTTGATTTCGTCCGTTGATAACCGGAATATGATGTTTATTTTAAGAAGAGAAGCAAAGAGAGCAACATCAAGTTCTTTCTCAAACAAAAACTGGAAGTAATAATCATAGTTGTTTGTTTTGGGAACTCTTCTGTACATTAATAAGTCTCGAGATGCCGTCAGTGGCTGAAGGCGAAGTGAGTAACTCCACTCACAACCCCAAGCTTCACTCCAAACCCTTCTTCAATGGCTCCTCTTCCAGGTGATGGTGTTTCTCTTCTCTTCTCACTACTTGATTTCATTAAATCTTTAGCACTCAGTTTTACTCAGGTTTAGCCCAGTGGATGCTAATGTAGAAAAGAAGAAAATAATAAACTACGATTTTTTTTTCCTATTTCTGGTTGTGGTCAACCGAGAAACAGACAAGTTGCTGATTGATTGTGTGATTATTGAATGCATTGCAGGAGGCAAAAAATTCTTCAACAGAGAAAATCCCTGCCAATTGCTTCAGGTAGTGATTGATTTTTGTTATATTTGTATATTAATTTGCTTATTAACTGTTTCTTTTCTTTTTTTCTATTAAAATTAACTTTTAGTTGAGAAACGACTTGTGGAGGAGGTCCGTAAAAATGATATTTTGATTATAGTTGGTGAAACCGGAAGTGGAAAAACAACTCGTAAGTTCTTCGGTACTCTTTAAAATTTGTTGAAGTGGGTCTCATTCATACTTACCAATTAGAGAATGGTTAATTCGAATGTTTCTTTATGCTTTGATGCAGAATTGCCTCAGTTTCTGTTTCATGCGGGATTTTGTCGCGATGGTAAACTTATTGGAGTAACACAACCCAGGCGGGTTGCGGCTGTCACTGTCGCTAAGCGGGTAGCAGAGGAATCTGGTGTTGAGTTGGGCCAACGAGTTGGCTATTCCATTAGATTTGATGATAGGACTTCCACTTCAACAAGGATCAAGTACATGACTGATGGGCTGCTATTAAGGTAAAAAAAATTAATAATAATAACAATAATAAAGTATGCACATTTTCTATGACGTGATGTTGTTTATTGGAGTGAAAGTTTTGCAAAATTTCTTATGTTGGAGGATTGTGCGAGTCAACTTTTTTCAATGCATGTGCTGTTTTTTGCCGTGTGAGAGTATGTTAAAATTTTAGTACATTATATGGACTTGAGGGCATAAAGAATTCTGGAACATCATAAGATGTGTTTCATGTTGATGAGAAATAGCGACTTCTGAGAATCAAATAAGGGCCTTGACAGACATATCTCAGACAAAATGATGAGGACCAAGTGAAAGTTAGACCTGTCAAAAACTACATCTTGGACTTTTATCGTTTGTGAACTAATGCAAGTCTTTTTCACCTTTCAGGGAAGCATTACTTGATCCATATCTCTCTCGGTATTCTGTCATCATTGTTGATGAAGCTCATGAGAGAACTGTCCATACTGATGTATTGCTGGGCTTGCTGAAAAAGGTACAAAATGCTAGGTCAAAATCTGCAGATGGCCACTCTAATGGCTATAACAAGAATGAAAACAGTGACATGATATTGGACAGAGAAAATGACACAAATGGCATCAATACTTTGAAGCAATGCCAAGGACGAAAATTTCCTCCTTTAAAGTTAATCATCATGTCTGCAAGCTTGGATGCTCGTGGTTTCTCAGAGTACTTTGGTTGTGCTAAGGCCGTTCATGTCCAAGGGAGGCAGTTTCCTGTTGAAATACTTTATACACTCTATCCAGAACCTGATTATTTAGATGCAACCTTAATTACCATATTCCAGGTTATTATTTTACTGCTTTCTTCCTGTGACTCTGTCAGCCTACCCTCAGTTTTCAAGTTCTTTTTACTGGTAGAGTTGAAGTTGGTTTATCTAAGAATATATTTCATTTGCCTTGAGCTTTTGAGATACTGATGCTTGCAAATGCTAAATATCAGTATTGATATTCAACACTAAATTGTATGTGAATTATAACTCCATATATATTCTCTGGCTTCAGTTTATGTTTATGTGCTTTCGTAAGCTTTGTGTCTGTCAATTTTATTAAATTCTATTTCCTCCTAAATTTTTTGGCATCTGTGTTGTCCTTCTCTCAGTGGGAATGGAATTATGTTGGGTTTGAGTGTGTCTATTCAATTAGCCCATGTTCCTTGCATGATGGATTCTATTGGGAGTTTATTGTACAGCTTCTTACATGCTTGATATGTATTTTTTTTTCTCAGGTTCATTTGGACGAGGCCCCTGGTGATATACTTGTCTTTTTGACGGGGCAAGAGGAGATTGAATCCGTTGAAAGACTTGTCCAAGAGCGGCTTCTGCAGTTACCTGAAGCCAGTCGAAAACTGGTAACTGTTCCTATATTCTCATCTCTCCCATCAGAACAACAAATGCAAGTTTTTGCACCTGCTGCGGCTGGTTTTCGTAAGGTAACTGTTGGCGCACTTCTCTACAACATATGAATTCCAAGCATTTAGATGCTGTAACTGTTGATGTGATAGGTGTCCATACTTCACTGAATTACAGAATTGGACAACTAAAACGAGAATGGAATTGGACAAAGTGTTCCCATTTACCTGATGTTCTGGAATTTTGGACACTTGTTATTTAGATGATGAAAGTTGGGGCCTAATCTCCCTGGTAGGGTCCAGTGTTCATATTAAATTAGGATCACCTCTCTGTGACTAATGCAAGCAGGGCCTGTTTATGAGCCGAAACAGGTATCAGGCACATGCAATTAATTACAGTGTTGAAAAAGTGCCCAACTAACATTTTTATACTAGAACCGTGCAAACTATCATCAGTTTGAAGAACTGTAAAACAACTATTGAGTTTGCATCTACCTCTCTTAGGTTTCTTGAGTTTCAATTAAAGAAATTTAGATATTGGAAATCACCATCATAGCATTATTGTCATTGCGCCTCTGGTAATTGTGACAACCTAATAATCTGCCACTGTAATGAAAATTTTGTTAACACAATCACTACGGCTTAAGATTACCACTGTTACCACAATGGGATCATTGCCACAGTATGTACCTTTTGTGATGGTTGCTGGCAGTATCTCTGCTTTTTGCTATATTATGTTGGTCCATCACCAATGCTACGTCCCCCAATGGTTTCACAATCTCTGCTTCTGCTTCTTTCCTTTTCTTAAGTACAATCTCAGTTTAGCTCTGGGTAGGTTACTCTTATGCATATCTAGATGCTTTGATTTCAGTTTTTTATTACTTCATGCAAAGTGGTATATACTTGAAAACTATTCAGAAAATTTTGTTTAATTTATTAACCATGTTTAAGACTTCTTTCTAGGTTATATTGGCGACAAATATTGCTGAAACATCAGTGACCATACCTGGAATCAAGTATGTCATAGATCCTGGATTTGTGAAAGCACGTTCCTATGATCCGGTCAAAGGGATGGAATCATTGATTGTTGTTCCAATCTCAAAAGCACAGGCTCTTCAAAGAAGGTAAGCGTAGCATTATCAAATGTTGTCCAAGAAAATTTGATGTAAACTTTTAAAAAGCTTACAGATTGGGCCAAGCTAGGGCCATTTTTGGGCTTTTGTGTCTAATATGTCTACCACTCTAGTTAAGTAATGGAGTTCCTTGTTCAAGTAGTTTAATTATTTTCTTTTATTTTGACTTTGCTGATTCTCTTTACCTATAACACAAATTTCTGGCTTTGCCTGTCAGTTTCTTGCCCTGTGTTTATTTAAGACCATGTTAATGGATGATAATCCAGAATGATTATTGATCTCTTATTGCAGTGGGCGTGCAGGGCGTGAAGGACCAGGGAAGTGTTTCCGTCTGTACCCTGAGAATGAGTTTGATAAACTTGAGGATTCAACAAAACCAGAGATCAAACGCTGCAACCTCTCAAATGTCATTTTGCAGCTCAAAGCCCTGGGTGTTGACGATATCATTGGGTTTGACTTCATGGAAAAACCATCAAGGTGAACAAAATATTCATCATATTCAGTCTTCTATTGTTTTAGTTCAATTTTCATCATATTCTGTCTTCTATTGTTTTAGTTCAATTTTGTCATTTTTTTTTTTTTATCTATTACCAATTCAAGAGCAAGAAATGTGCCTGAAAGTGTGTTATTACACATTTTGACAGGGCATCAATTATCAAATCACTGGAACAGTTGTTTTTGCTAGGTGCTTTAACAAATGATTGTAAGCTGTCTGATCCAGTTGGGCATCAAATGGCTCGGCTCCCCTTAGACCCTATTTATTCCAAAGCTCTAATTGTAGCTGGTCAGTTCAACTGCTTGGAAGAGATGCTGATAACTGTTGCAATGCTCTCAGTGGAATCTATCTTTTTTGCCCCCCGGGAGAAGTTAGAAGAGGTCTGTTCTAATTCTAACCATTCATATTTGTTAGAAGAGGTCTGATAACTGTTGCAATGCTCTCAGTGGAACAGTTGTTTTTGCTTTTGCAACCAAAGGACTGGTTCATTTTGGCCAATCAGGTTTGATAGGCTTAGAAACTTTAGCATGACAGGAGAGCAACATCCTGTGAATGAATTTGAATACAAGTTCAGCATCTTGGTTGGTTATGGAAGTATGAGTTTTTGTGATTATAGGAACAGAAAGCTTGGAGATGAAGTTGTCTTGGCTACTTGTTTGATATAGGAATTTTTGTTCTTGTGCTGTTTTATTTGTTTCTGCCTGTCACTTTTTTCTTATCATACAGAGCTTAACTTTCTTTCTTTGATGAATGTGGATCATCCTTTGTATTTCAGTTATTTATTTATTGTTGTGCAGTACTGTGTTCTTTTTCTTCATTGTTAATACCCCCTGTGAAAATGCTACAACTTTTCCTGTTTGTACAGGCAAGAAATGCAATGAAATCTTTTGCAAGTCCAGATGGAGATCACCTCACTTTGATTAATGTATATCGAGCATCTGATGAGTTCTTGGAGAAGAGAAAGATGGAAATTAGTAAGGAAAAAACTGAAAAAATTCTGAGAAAATGGTGCAAGGATAATTTTATTAATAGCCGTTCTCTGAGGCATGCTCGGGACATCCACAGGTATCATTCTCTTTTTGCATCCTCAAGATATATATCAATGCAATAAATGCATTCTTAACTTTGCTGGGTTCTTTGGTAGTCAAATTCGAGGACATGTTGAACAAATGGGTTTTCGTGTATCTTCTTGTGGAGAAGACATGATTATGTTCCGCAGATGTCTTGCTGCTTCCTTTTTCCTCAATGCAGCTTTGAAGCAGCCCGAGGGAACATACAGGTAATGATTTCATCATAATATGTATTTTGAAATTCCTTTGGGAGATCCTTTGAGATTGTGTTCTGTAGTTGTTTCACTCATTCTGAAGAACAACCTTTATCAATGATAAGGATCTTCTAACGAAATTTCTAATTCTATCCTCTTAAACCTGTAAAATGTTTGTTAACTATTTTTCCTTCAGTTACCCTACAATAACTCTTCTCTCATCTACACAACCAATTGGCAGGGCTTTGGCAAGTGGGCAGGTGGTGCAGATTCATCCTTCTTCTGTCTTATTTCGAGCAAAACCAGAGTGCATAGTATTCAATGAACTGATCCAAACTAATCACAAATATATCCGGAACATAACTAGAATTGACTACTTATGGTTGACTGAATTGGCTCCTCAATATTATACCATGCAGAATTAAAATATTCAATTACAAACAGTAACAGGTAATATGTTTTACTGAATTTTGTTATGTACAATTAATCATGCTGTGAATGGTCTTAATAAATTTGATAGCGAGTGTCATCACCCACCCCTTTGGTTTCTTTGGTAGTGCTTTGGATGCTAATTTCAAGAGTATAAGATGAGTGCTGCTTGTTTCTTTTTTTCTGAGAAGTTTAAATGGAGAATATCATGCACGAGTTTGTTCTTATTAAATCTGCATGAATTTGTAACCTAAACATGGGTGGTAGTTGGTTAATCAACTGCTAAAATCTTTTGGGGTGGTACGTGATGTCCAGCATTTGAATTCTACTCACACCAAATTGGAGAGGCAAGAGGGGTTTGGTTTACATTTATGGAATATTTTGAAGAGAGAGTATTTTTATCTTTTAAGATTTGGCCCAAATGATATAGTTAGAAGCTTAACCGAATGTCCTTTTATCAGTATACATATGGCGTGGCTGAGGTACTTAAATTGTTAGCCCCAGAAGGTTTATATTATTACTAGTTGCATCAAGCTTAATCATATTTTGAATGGAACTAACCAATTTTGGGAGTTCGCTCGTCTGCTTGGTTG
This sequence comes from Atalantia buxifolia, assembly GCA_030444775.1. NCBI lineage: Eukaryota > Viridiplantae > Streptophyta > Magnoliopsida > Sapindales > Rutaceae > Atalantia > Atalantia buxifolia. Next base: position 22,156,042 of record CM059837.1, on the reverse strand, counting down.
AAGCCTTGATTTTGGTTTGTTAATATTTATCACAAACTGCAAATTCTTGACTTTTAAACTGTGATGCTGCAGCTTGATGTCTCAATTCTATCTCGCATCATCGAAATGGGAGCAAGTAGATCGACATTGTTTCACTGATTTACATTGCTGATTGTTGGGAGCAAGTAAATGTTTCTGCTGTTGGGAGCAAGTAAATGTTTCTGCTGGAAACTACTCAGAAGTCAAAACTTGATGTTAAGATGCATTACTGGTCCTATTCTTTTGAAAATGTTGCTGAACGGGTGGCTGCAAAAGTTTGAGAAGCTTCTCTACACTGCAAACGAGCCTGGTTGTTGCGTGGTTTTACCATGGGCTACTTTGTGGGCTTCACAAGTTGGTTTGAAAAATCTGCATGTTTGGGTCAAGAATCAGGATGTATACGTGGGAGGAGAATTGAGAAATGACACATCACGGATTTGTGCATGGTTACGGTTGCCTATTTTGAAGGGCTGTTCAAGAATAAGTTTACTGCTTATATTAGTGTTATTTTAGGAGTGAACGTGTGAAACCCTTTCAATTTTGGTTGCATTTATTTTAATTATTTTCATGTTTTCTGACTATGCTGAGCTTTCAATGATGGCCGGGGATGTCAATGCATCATTTTCAACCAGTACAGAAATATTTTCAGCTGAAGACAGCTAGTTGTATCTTGTACTCTTTGCACTCAGTAATATAATTTCAGGATAACTTTCTAATTTTTCTGCCTTTTAGTCAATAAGTGGTGTTTGTTTGATTGTCAAACAAGAAAATTCAGAGTAGAATTTTAAAATAAAATATTCATGTACACGCTTGCAAGGCAGTGGATACCGGAAAGGTCTCTCTTGATACAATTTTTATCTTCCAAAAGTACCTGTTTATTTTTCACTCACCGCTCTTGCCTAAGCTCGAGTTCTTTAAATTCTCTCTACCAACTTGTAAAGAAGGCATAGGATCTTATTCACACGTAAGTTGAGTGTGCACAAAATTACCACAAATATTCATCCATCAGAATTCAAAAGCGATTGATATTAATTCTATTGTATTAATGTATGCAGCTGACTAGATGGGAAATGCAGTCGGATGTGTCTCTGCTGACGTGAAGGCGCCGAAAAAAGCCTCAAGCTGTGCATTTAATCTTTTCCCTTTATTCAGTTCTTTCCATGGTCGTCCAAGAAATGCTTTACAATCTTCTAGTTCTTCTTCGAGGAACAAAAAGCAGAAAAGTGAGAGGATTCAAGTTGATAAAGGCTCCGTGATAACATCCGAACAAGCTCTCGCCGCAGGTCTTCTGCTTCACAGTCACCAAATGAGTAGCTCTATTCCTTTTAGCAGATCAACTTCTGTCGTAAGTCCTTCTCTGGGTTCAAAGAAGCAGAGTTTCCAAAGAAGCTCAAGTGCTAGGCGACGCTCCAATAATGATCCTTTAATAATAAGACCTGATCAACTTGTTAACCAGGTTTGATTTCTTTTCAGAGTATATATAGTCATAGCAATAATGTTAATTCATCACGTCTTTTTTTTTTTTTTAATTTTTTAACCATGAATGATGTTCCAGGGCACATTACATGCTAATATAATTCAATGTCGGTTTTGGTCGAATGAGTATTCACGCATGCATATTCATATATACTTCTTATGATTTGCTGCTGGTTTCATTCTACTACTATTACAAATAGTACTACTCTTGTTTTTTTATTTAACTGGGAAGTCTAGCAGAAGATTTGTTTAATTATTTGACTTGAGGATACAATTTTGTCTACTTATTAGACACTCACAATTGTCAAGTTATAATTTTGGGGTGGAGCTTCAACAGGAAGTGCCATCAATTTTTGTGATTGTATCATTTTATGATAAGAGCTCACTCAGAAGAATTACAAGGTTGTTGATGTTTGCCTCTTTTCTCCAGGCTCCAGCCATGAATTTTCTCTCTCTCACTCTCTTTTCTTTCTATTTTCTGTGTTATCTCTATTTGACTGAGTTGCTCACATTGTTGATTTTTCATGTCGACCTGCCCTGGTAGTGACCTGATGGCCTCGTAGGCACTGAAAAGGTTCTTTTAGAGGAAATAACATTTTATTCATGCTAACGTGCGATATTAGATCATCATATTCAAACTTTCAGGCATGCCCCAGTCTCCCCATTTTTCTAAAAAGATGAAAGAATAAAAAAAATAGTTATTAAATCACAGTTGTGAACTGGTCAAGCTGAAGCATTCAATTTGACAATTAAACCAATCGGGCGGAAATGTAATTTTTGAATGAATGCAATTATTAATCAAGCATTGGAAACGATTTTGGTGTTATGATTAAGTCTACATTTATTTAGTGGTAAACTGGTTGAAAAGCATCTATAGAAGCAGCATAATGCTTGTTAACTTACTGTTCTAATGGAATTAAATGCATGTAAACAATTAAAGACGGACCATATTTCTAGAAAATTGAATTAATTGGATAGGCATGCTACATCATGACTTGGAAAGAGAACTATTGCATGCAAATGATTTCAGAATGTTTGATTAATTACGTTGATGCTACTAGCTGCTAACTCATCACTCTCAGCTTCTCGATTTTGAATTTATGCAATTAATTTTCTTGCTTAGGAACTGAAGATTGAGAGTCCAGAAACGAGCCATTTTGTCTTGGTTCATGGGGGTGGCTTTGGTGCCTGGTGTTGGTACAAAACAATGACACTGTTGAAAGAAAGTGGGTTTAAAGTTGATGCAGTTGACTTAACAGGTTCTGGAGTGAGTTCAATTGATACAAACAGCATTACAAGTCTTGCGCAATATGTCAAGCCTCTAATTGATACTTTCAACGAGCTAGGAAATGAGGAGAAGGTTTGATTTCTGTTTCTCTTTCGCTTTATCCTCAAAGTGGGAGACGTTAAGACTTACTAATTAATCTCCAGCAAGAATGCAGGTGATTTTGGTTGGACATGATTTTGGTGGTGCTTGTATCTCATATGTGATGGAGTTGTTTCCATCTAAAGTTGCAAAAGCTGTTTTTATTGCCGCAACAATGTTGACTAGTGGCCAGAGTGCTCTCGATACGATCTCCCAGCAGGTAAATTTGTGCTGTAAAATGGATATTTTACTTTCTAATGAAATAAGGCATTTATCTTTAATTGATCTGCAATTGTGAGAAATGGATCCTCTGCCTTGTGTGAGCAGTGAGCTTGCAATAACCCAGATGAACTCTGCACCAAGAATAAAATTCCACTTAGTTTACTTGAGTGTTAAGTAAACTCTTTGTGCTTATTTCAGATGGGCTCAAATGATCTGATGCAGCAAGCTCAGATATTTTTGTACGCCAATGGGAAGCAAAACCCTCCGACGTCAATTGATCTGGACAGAACGTTATCGAGAGACTTGCTGTTTAATCAAAGTGCAGCTAAGGTGAACGTACATTTCCAGCTAATTAAGAGGCTTGTTGCTTCATTCTACTTGAAATAACATAGTGTAACTTGCTGGTTTCTTTATTATCCAGGATGTCGAATTGGCATTAATATCAATGAGACCGATTCCGTTTGCACCAGTTTTAGAGAAACTCTCTGTTTCTGACGAGAACTATGGCTCCGTTCCCCGGTTTTATATAAAAACTCTCAAGGACTCTGCCATTCCTGTCTCTGTGCAAGAGGCCATGATAAATTCAAATCCCCCGGAACTCGTTTTCGAGATTAAAGGCTCTGATCATGCACCTTTTTTCTCAAAGCCACGAGCCTTACACAGGATACTAGTAGAGATATCAAAGATTCCTCCCCGTTAAGCAAGTCTGAATTCTCTTTACGAGAGATCTCGTTGGCATGTTCCAAATGCCGGACACAAAATGATGAGCAACAGTATTCAATTAATCAGCACCATCATTGGTGTGTATGAATCTTTTCGGTTAAGTCGTCATTTTATTTTAATGTAGGTTAACACGTGCATTGTGTAAAATTTCTAAACAACTGTTCAGGGAAATGAAAAAAAAAAAAAGAAGAAGAAGAAGGAGAAGAAAATAGCTAGCAAAAAGAGGTAGGTGAGCTTTCAACAGGAAAGATATAACCCACCTAACAATGACGGTTTGACAGGACTTGCTACCTAAGTTGGGGCGAATTGACAACACTCTGATGTGTGAAGATTATTAGCCGGTCCTAGTTGATTCGATTTTTCCTTTCATTACTCTTGTATTGAAAGTTGAAACTGACACCTCAGATCTTATGGCCGTTCTTTGGCTTTTATTAGTTTAGAGCACCTACTGGCCAACCCCTTTAGGCAATATAGTTTGGAGGTTGTCAATTTTTTCTTTATTAGAATTAATATGCATCACTTATCTTTATAATTTTTTCTTTATTAGAATTAATATGCATCACTTATCTTTATAATATTTAAAAATTTTTATTATATTAATTTTTTTTAAAAAAAGAGATGAATAAATTATTTATTTGATAATTTATCTCAATAATATAAAATATAAATTATTATAAGAATTTATTTATAAATATAAAAATATTTTATTATTACTTTTTTACTCATACCTAAATATATATTTTCTTATTTTTAGCACTTAAATTTTGTTATTTTAATTTTCATTGATATACTTTATTTAATTTATAATAAATATAAAATTATAATCTCAAAAAAATTATTAGTTATTATATATTTTAATTTCACTAGAAGAAAAAGTGGTGATCCCTCCTTATGGTGTTTGTAATGATTTCATTTGTCTTTATTAAGCACACATCTTTATGTCAAAATCACAAACAAGAATGGTAACCACTAACCAATCAACCAATAGAAAGCAAATATAGTGATATTAGAAAGGGGTATTATCCGTTAAAGATATTAAACATATTTCTTTATGTCAAAATCAAACAAGAATGGTAACCAATCAACCAATAGAAAGCAAATATGGTGATATTGTAGAGGAGGATATTGTCTTATTTTATTTATTAATGATTTTTTTTTATTTTATCCGTCAAGAGGGTTTTCTAACCATAAATGTTAATAAATCTTGCATCTTTTCAATTTTCAAACAAAATTGTAACTTCGGGAGAAAAAAAAAACTCTTTTTGTCTAATTCTTTGGCCACAAATCATTTATAAAACATAATTTGATTTTTTTAAAAAAATGAGTATCATTAGTTAAAAAAAAAATTAATATATAAAGATGTCACCTTAATTGGCAACGAGAACAGCGAGGTTACTGCATACTCATAACTAATCTAATATCTTTTCATGCACGTGAAATGCCAGCCAGCTTAGCTTATCCACCGCTTACAACGTAAGCTACCCTTTCCACTCCCGTTTATGCTTTTTCCAATTATTGACTGTTGTCTTATCACCGCCGAAAACAAAGGTCTAAATAACATTTGGGTCCCTGTACTTCAAAACCTCACAAGTAAAGGAGATACAAAGTATTTTGAACAAGTCCATGCAATGTTGTTAAATTTTGTTAAAAGATTATAGATAGAGTGTAAGGGTGGACACTAATTGGTTCAATTCATTTTTTTTCTAAAAATTAAACCGAACAATAATGATTGTTCAAGAACAAATTCATTTCGATTTTTAAGTTTGGTTTGGTTCTTCATGATTTGAATATTTTTCTTTTATATTAGCCAAATTTTAAATTTTGTTAAAAGATTATAGATAGAGCATAGGGGTGGACACTAATTGGTTCAGTTTAGTTTTTTCTAAAAATTAAACCGAACAATAATGATCATTCAAGAAGTTATGAGTTGAACCAAAATTCAGTTTGATTTTTAAGTTTGGTTTGGTTCTACACGATTCGAATATTTTTCTTTTCTATTAGCCAAATTTTTATATTTTTCACCTAAATTTGATTATTTTTTACTCCAACTCAATTATATTCACTAATCATTCATATTTTATATGAAAAGTACTAATAATATATAAATTAATCCTTTTAAATGTTAACACTGAACTGATTAGTTTTTAATTCGATTCGAACAAAAAAATTGATTGGTTCACATTTTCTAAATCATTCAATTTTTACAGACCGAACATATTTCGATTCTATTTAGTATGGTTCAAGCAAAACCGAATCTGAGCGCCCACTCATAATAATCAAAGATTAAAATACTCCCCATCCCGAGACCCTAAATTAACCTTAATTATCTTCCTAACTCCAAGGCTAGCCATTTTGAATCCTTAGGCTATAGTTCGAAGTTGGATTGGATTTGATTAAATTAGATTGGACCATAGTGGATTATAAATACCATTTTTTTATTAATTTGGTATAATGTCCAATATGTCTGTGTTAAATTAAATTTAATGAAGCTAAGATAACTATTTTAATACTATTTTATTTCTTAAATTATGTTACTAATCATTGAATTTAATATTTTAATATTTAATATTTTCGTAAATAAATATTTGAATAATTTTAATGTTTATTGAATTAAAATTTGTATATTTAATCTTAAATTAATTACAAGTTAAAAATAATTTATTGAATAAAATTTTGATATTATTAGCAAATTTGGATTATTCTAAAATATTTAATCCTATCTAAGCCCATGTGAAAATGAGAACTATTAATCTCATAATTTTTGGACTAAAATATAGACTAATTAATTAAGCTTGACTGCCAAACATTATTTTATTCTTCATATTAGATTAATCCCACTCTTTATCCAACATCGAAATATAGCCTTAACTTATTATCAACTGTATTAGTTTTTTAAGAACAATTAGATCTTTAAAATTTAGTTATCTAAGAACCTATTTATTTTCAATATTTTAAAAATATAATCGTTAATCAATTACCTAACAAAATTTTATGTTCTCCCAAAAAAACAAAAGAAACAATTGATTAGGCTTTTCACAATATTGAAAAACATGAAAATAGAATGTTGCTCGCTTAGCTACCAAACCTTTTGAGAGAGATTATTTAATGTTTAATATATGTGGGGGTGCACATTGCAGAATAATTCTATTTTATATTTACAAAAAAGCAGTAAAATGCTATAGAAAGAACCAGATAAGAAAATAATACAAAATTTGATTTACTTCATGATTGTATAAAATAACAGGGAGCTGGATGTAAACAAATGACAAAAGATCTGGAAGAACCAAAAAAAAAAGAAGAAGCGGAAATATCACATGGATTTAAATTAAAATCAGAAATTAAAAAACAAGAGCAGATAACGCATAACAGTGACCGTCTAAGCACTTGTATAAATTAAAACGGACGGATATCGCTTTCTGCCACTCCTGCTTCGGCTTTACACACTTCTCACTCCAGATCTGATCCAAATCAATCCCAACTAGTAAGGTAATCCTTTCTTCTTCTTCTTCAATTTTTTTTTTGTCTCCTTTTTCATTTTCTCGCTTCTTTATTATGACTGTTATGTACCTTCAAGATCCGTTAGTTCATCTCCAACTGTTAGGGGTTTGGCAGTGCATCGAACAGTTTGATTGGTTTTCACTTTTGATATAAGAATTTATGTATAAGATTTTTTTTTAAATTATGTGGGTGGCGATAAACTTTCAATTTGAAGGTTTTGCTTGGGCTTGTTCTCTTTAACCTGAAGTGTGTGTGTCAATGTGTAATTTAATGTTTAGGTTTAATGAAAGAAAAGAATAAAGAAATAATTAACTCTGTTGGTCAATAATATGGAAGAAAAAGATGATTGTAAAGCATACAAAGATTTTGATAATTTTGGGCCCTTAGTTATGTGACGATTTTAGGGGCAATTTCTTTCTCTTAAACTTGAGGCAGAAACCTACACTCTTGTGATAACATATCTAATCTGATTCGATGGAATGTTTTTAAGGAGTTAAAATTTATTATGTTTTGCTGATCTTGTTTGATCTGGCCTTCTGGATTGAGCTTTATTTTGATTCTACTGTCTGTCTTCTTGAATTCTCTTGGAAGACAGGGTGTGGGGCTTTTTGTCTTAGAAGTTGGAGAGGATGGGTCGTGGAGTTAGCAGTGGTGGGGGTCAGAGTTCATTGGGCTATCTGTTCAGCGATGGAGAGGCTCCAAAACCAGCTGCAAAAGAAGGGCAGGCTCAAAACAATGCTCCTACCCAGAAGCCTGTTCCCGCTGCTCAACCAGTAGATATTACCAAGCAGCTTCCTGCTGGTATCAACAGTACTTCAATGAACAACTATATGCGGGCAGATGGTCAGAACACTGGCAACTTCATTACGGTATGATTCCTATTCCAGTAGCTTTGTCTGCATATTCCGTGATGCTTGTAATGCATCAGTGTGTGATTTTTTTAATTTGTTTGTTTGTTCTTGAGCATTCTTAAGGAATGGTTTTGCCTCTCTTGGGAATTTAATTAAATTGTTCTTTAGGAATAGTTTGTTCTCTAGAGAGAACAGAAACCATCATTCTGTGTGAGACCACAATATTTTGATGCTTTGGTCTTGGGTAGTTCAAAAGACTTTTGTTTTCACTACGTTTGTGTTTTGGAGATTTGAACTGTAAAAGAACTTCTATTCTCAGATTTCCTATTGAAGTTAGATCCTTGTTTTAAATGTTTTGTCAAGTGAGACCATTGCCGGAAACTGTTAACCATTTTGGAAATCAAATGTCTTGCTATGGTTCTAGGAAATGTAGTAGGCCCAACTAACTGCAGTGTACATCAAGGCTGAAAAATGCAGTTGGTAAATGTTGCATACTTTTATGAAGTATTATATGAGGAATAATTTGCTTCGTGTCACATACAGAGTCAAGAAATGTGTATCTGAGCCCTTATTAGTCGGTTTCAAATAATCAGTTCACTTGCGCATGAACCTCTTGCATTCAGTCCCCAACACCATTACCCTGATTTTCTTATTAGACATTGTGCAACTTGAATTTAGTTCAAATTGTTTTTACATGATGGTTGTATCTGTCATTTAGTTTCAATAAGCCTTAACACAGGAATGTCTTGGGCCTCTTAACTATGTAAAATCTAAAACCAAGTTTCCCAAAAGTATGCATTATTCTTATGAGTCTATTTAGATTGCATAAACTTGTTTTAACTGTCTGTTGAACGGCTAAATTTATCATTGTGATGACAATCTCTCTGTTTTTTTTTGCAGGATCGGCCTTCAACCAAGGTCCATGCTGCCCCCGGTGGTGGATCTTCACTAGGTTACCTCTTTGGTGGTGGCAGTAACTGAGATGTGCCTCCTTATCTCCATATGAAGTGTTGTTGTGATTTTTGTGAAAATGTAATTTGGATGAGGCAATGCACTCATCGTTTATATAAACAATTCAACTCGTTTGATGTTGTGATGTAATATAAAGATGGTGTGGTTGTCTGCTTAAGTCAATCAAGAATATTTTTATGCATAAACTTTTGTTACAAGACGCAATTGCAATCAAAAGTGAAGTTTTATATTTGTAATGCAAAAGTGTTCACTTGTCTTTTGCGCTGATAAATATTAGTTTTCTTCCTTTATTGCTTTTGTTTAAATTTTTCCTGAAGTGTATGTTCCAAATCTTCTTTTGAATGATATAAAGGGTAACGAGCTAATGTATACGTGCACCGCCAATTCCCCGTCGACCAATCTCAATACACGAACCCGAGCCTTTTCTCCATTTACAGGTATACGTCGATCTGCAAGCCATGTTACAATCTAAAAGAAAAATTTTCTAAATGGCTTTGTCAAGCTCACAAGTCCGCCCAACTGGAGGCGCACATTATAATGCAATAACGTGCACTAATCAATGGTACAATTTCACTTGGGGAGTATAAATCTTCATTGATATATACAAATGTTCCAGCAGTTTGAGCTGTATCCCAACCAAATAAAAAAAGTTCGACAACAAAAATTCTCTGACATCGCAGGTATACATTGACTTAAATAGGGTCATACAGGAGCAGCAGGAGCAGGGACTATCCCCCATTTCTTTCGAACATCCTCCAAATCCTCATGAAAGTGCTGCTCATAATACAGACACATGAGATCAGTGGACCGCATGCCAGCCCGGATGGCCCATGGAAAGTAGTGTTGGAAGAACAGTTTCCTTTGCTTCTCACTAAATCTGGCAGAGCCCCCTATAACTGATAAGAAGCACATTGGAAGGTACATTTGCTGGAACTCTATTACTTTTAGAGCAGACTCACCAATCAAGTTGGTAGGAAGACCAAAAAGGGTGTGCCAGAAGTCGTGCACCTCACGAGCCCGCATGGCCACGTATGCTAGTTCATCTGTGTCCATGAACCGCACTGGTGGGCGATCATCTGGAGAGAAGTTCCTGGATCCCATAAAACTTGCATAGGCAGCACCAAATGTGTTTGGAGGTAGATCCCACGCACGGCCTACTTTTTCACATATAACCCGTGGTCGCTCCAACAGTACTGCCTATACCAAAAAAAAAAAAAAGAAATTCATTAAATAATTTCAAGGTTGACAATTAACTTTAAAATATACTTGAAGATAGTGACAACAAAAAGAAGGACAAATCATAGCTGGCCAACATAGACACATTACAAAGATGTCAAGAGCTAGAACTTTCTATCTCTGGCAGAAGTAGAAAGTTCATAGTGCCAAATTATTAGATTTCAAATATTCCTGTTCCGCTCATTATTACAGTGTGTGTTAAGAATCATAAGCATAATGCACCTAAGTTGTCCCTGAACGACTCTGTTGTTTATGATCAAGCCACATATAGTCCCAAAAAGTTTTCAAGGCATGGCATAGTATCAAGAACAGACAAAATTATTGAGAAAAATTGATACAAAGGATGAGACTAACTGAAACAACCTCTGGTAAACAGATCCAGATGATAATATGATAATTATCAAAGAATCCCAACCCACTTAAACAGGCTCCATATATAAGAAGTATGTTGCAATAAAACATTCAAAGTTGCATCTGATATTGGATCTGATATATTCCACAGAATGGCGTGTACAGATCCTGAACCAGACTCCTAAAGAATTATTTACATTTCTCTCGACATTGCTTCCAAGACCAATAAGTCGAATCATTAGATTCTTGAGGCGAAAAAAAAATTGATAACGAAAGTTGTTTGACATGTTGTTTAAGAAGCTTCACCATATGAAACATTTTTGCCATATTTACAAATGTCATCCATGACGACTGAAAGACTTAAGAGACCTAAAAGATTGTGACTTATTATTGAGAAAAACGAAATTCTCCGATCAAAAGATTTCTTGCAGTTATTTCTATACAGAATTAGTTAAACTCAAGATTGCTAAGTTATTGAACTAAATCGATATACCATTCCTCCAAAAAATCTCAAAAATCTCTACATCATGTTTCAAAAAGATTGAAAACCAAGTCTCCATTATAAGATAAACATACAGTTTTCCCTGTAGAGTTTACTCATTCAAAATTCGGAACCTGCAATTCCTCTACGGACAATTTTTCATAACATACACCATGTCTAAGTGTTAAACCAGCAATACCACAAAATAAATAATTTTTAAAAAAAAAACCAAATTCACCGGCACAAACCTAAGTACCATTGAATTCATTTGATCAAGCATAAAAGAGTTAAAAGTAAAGGAAGACTTACTCTGCCTTCAGGGCTCCTCTTCATTCTCTGAAGTACACTTTCAAAAGCAGGCCTGCCAGTGGTCTCACCAAGAGCTGCTATTAGATCCGCTCTTCGTGGGTCTAGCAACGCACCAACTGCTGAACCAACAGCAACTGCTACCTGTTGCCACCCATTCAGCCGCACTCGCGCACCTTCTATCATTATGTTAACCCCAAATCAAAACCTACACAACACCAGAGCACCAAAAAAAAAAATGAAAAATATTAAATAAAATAATAATAAAATATTTCAGGATAGGGATAGCAATGGAGTGAGTTCGGGCGGGGATCATGATCCCCAAATCCAAACTTGAAGCAATACCCGAACCCGCCCCATACCCGAAAAACTTTAATTGAGCTAGTTCGAAGATTTCCCTAATAATCCCCAAATGGGACTGGGATTAAAACGGACATCAATCATCCAACGCAAAGCACATCTATTGAAAAAAAAAAAAAAAAAGAGAGGAAGAGAGAGATCAATCACAGTCTGAAAAATGATAATAATTTTATGGAAAAAAAAGAATTATTATATAAAAAATTTAAATACTTCCAATAACAGTCCAAATTCAAAAGCTTCTTTAGCTGGAAAATGTATCATTTCCCAGAGAAGTATATTGAGTCCAATTCCTCTAGAAACATAATTAGCAAAATCTAAGCTTATAATCATAATTAGGACCTGTAATCACTATAGTAACTATTGGAAGTGGCAATAATTATAGTAATTGTCAAAATTTTGGACGAAAAAGCATAACATATGGAAAAAATTATTCACACTTACAAAACCCATCAATTTTATTGACAGCTTTTAGACCATTTAAGAAAACTGAAAGGGATAGCTAAACTTGATTTAATTTTTATATTTTTATTTTATTTACAGTGATTTTATGTGTTAAAATGCTGCAATAAAAGGAAAAAAATTTACCTTCATAGAACGCAGCGACGGGTGGTTAAGTCCAGTGAGAAACGAGAACGCCGGCGAGAAAGGGTTAGGGGCTTGCGGCAAACGGGTAAAGCTTGGTCTTGACGGCGAAGCTGGGTATTTTGGTGTTGGACGCGACGGCCGGGAAGGGGAAGCTCCGTCGGAGGTGTCGTGGTGGAGAAAGGTGAGTTCGGGTTTTGGCGTCGCGTCGTTGTCGGCTGTGTTTTTGAGAGAGGTGCGTTTGGATCTACGGTTTTAGTTTTACGATAGTTTTTTATTATCTGATTAAACTTATTCGGAGGGTGTGTTGAGTTTTTTTTTTTAATTATTTTGTTAAATTAAATATTTTTTAGTTGGGCGAATTTAAAACATATTTTATTTTGAAAAAGAAAAAAAATTTTGGATTTGGGTCCGGGTTCGGGTTTGGGGACATAAAATTCTCAAACTAAATCCGAAATATACTTGGGACTCGGGCGAAACTTTCTGGGAGTCCCTGACCAACTCAAATTTATCATGACCCACCGCTTAAGCATTGCCCTCCCTGTCTGAGGAATCGGAGAAGACCTAAATACAAAAGCTATTTGTGTTTGTTAGCACGACGCTGCAATTTTACAAGCACACGGTGAACGGAACTTCCGGCTTAATAATAAATAATATATTATACATATGACGCGCGCGATCCTATGGAGGATCGGATCCCATTTATATACATAATATTTTTTTGTACATTTATTTTACTTGTTAAACCCTAAAACATAGGGGATGTAGCTCAAATGGTAGAGCGCTCGCTTTGCATGCGAGAGGTACAGGGTTCGATCCCCTGCATCTCCAGTGTTACAAAATTGCATTTTTCACTATACGCAGAAAATTATTCGTATCTAGCTGGAAAGTTAACCTCCAAATGAACTGTATTTAGGTTCAATAATGGAAATTCATAACAACATTTTTCTTTTAATAAAATACTAATAAGGTTTTGCACTTAGATGCAAATGCACATATCGTCACTATCTGAATCTCTACTCTATTGATTGATTCAAGTGTTTCACTAAGATATCATCACTAAATAAATGAATAAATAAATATATATATATATATATATATATATGGTTTTGTATTTTGTTTGACAAATGTGTTGAATATGAATTTTGATCATGACAAACGAGTTTCATTTCCATTTTGTGAACGATTGTAATGATGAGTATATTGTTATTGTAAGTTTTATCAAATTGAACAATGTTTTTCATTTATTTAGTGTGATTTAATTATTTCTCTTAAATAAGTTTTATCATAATTTTAAGTAAAATGTGCACACATGCACACACGATAATCATCAAAATGTAAATTGAGTCAAATATAATTCTTATTTTGTTACTAAAAAATGAAAAAACTAAACACACTCCTTAACTTCTAGAAAATTTCAAGTTACAATAATTAAAGTGGATATAACATAAATGACGATTACAAATAATCTAATATCTAAATGATTTCTTTCAAATTTTCTTCACAAGACTTGCATGGATTAATGTTGAAGTATGAACTACAAATCTGATTCTCTCGGTCGAGTAAGACAAGTCGGTTGAAGACTCAGAAATACTGTGACATGTTGGTTAGAATCCTTAAGAAGGCGGTATGATAAGGATTTTATATCAGCTGTATGTGCTGGTAAAACGTGTGACTGAGCACGTGATTCACTTAAACGAAACGACAGCCTAAGTTGCCGTTTTATCACTTAAGGAAAATAAGATGAAGACACATATTCAGGGGGTTGGTTCAAAGTCTATTAAGGCTGTTACAAGCGCGGGAAGCAGCTGGGTTTTGGTACTGAACACAGGGGAAGTGTGCTGGTGACTGATAGATATTCCCAGATCAATCTTTACTTGTATATATAGCATGGTGCTCTGGGATGCCAGTACGTGCGTTAAGTGTAATCTTCTCTGTAAACCTGTACTCTGAGAACTCTCATTCAGTAAAGCTTGGTTCACCTTTTCACAGTGGATGTAGGCTTCCATGGCCGAACTACTATAAATTTCCTCTGTGTTGTCCTTCTGTTCTTTGATTCATTCTTTAATTTCTTTCGTTTATCTTGATCGTTTAAGCATTACGTTAGATTTTTGGTTGGTTATTTCTTATTTTAGATACAAGAACTTAGTTGAGTGGATCTTGGTGAGCCATTTCCAGTATTTCACTGGTTCTTGGTTCAACAATTAATGTGCCCACTCTCGTGGACGTTGAAAGAGAAATAGGACTTGTTCCAGACTGCGATCATTTGTTTACGGATGTTGAATGGCCACGAACAGGGTTCCTGTTCCATGGAGTGAGTACGGAGTCATCTTACTTGTGTAAGAAAGATGTGAGACGTGCATAGTCCACAACAGATGATTCATCAAGCTCAAGGGGAAGATTAAGATATTCTTGTTCCTTATTTAGCTCTTGGTCTTGAATTTGGAAGTTAATAAAGGGCTGCCACATTAGATAATATTGAACGAGCGGAAGCCTTTGCAGGATGGGACTTGGAGAACGTTTGTTGAAAACTGTCATCGGCTTATCAGGATATTGTGGATGTGGTTTTGCCATCCCAATAGGTTATTGCGATCATCAATTTTGATCTTCTTGTTGTTAGTTGCTGTCTCATCAAGCGTGGTGGAATAAGTCTTGTAAAATATTGCTGCTCTTGTTGTCGTATTTTTTTCATCAAGCAAGGAGGGATGTTGGGTGCATGGTGATGATTGTGAGGAGGTTTTTCTCGGAGCAGTTGCTTCAGGATGCGAGGTGGTACCAGCTTCATCGATTTCCTTCTTCCTATGCTACTTCTCCAAGCTTACTTTGTCTGTTTTGTTTTGGGCACAGAGATGAGTTAATGTATATGTTGTTCTCATGAATATGGCTTGACATCGTTATATATAATTATTGACATGTTCCTTCAATCAAATAGAATGAGAATTCTTAGACAAAATAAAGTTATTTCCTAATCATAAAGGATCAACTTAAATTAAACTGGGCAACTATTCCTAAACAAATTAAGTTTCTCAATCTTATTCAGCTTGTAAGGAAAACAAGATTGGCTTGAATCAAATTAGGAAACTAAAATATCCTCATATCAAGCAGATGCATCATGCGAGGAAATTGCAGACGATGAGAGCCCATTTCTGATAGCAGGTAATTGTAACTCCACTAAAAATACAATTTTAAGTTTGCTTTGCACCCAATACTAAATTGCATATCATCAATAATCTTGAACTCTTTATTGGGCAATATTGTCCCAACAAAACTCCCCTAGTTATAATCATCTTTTAATTTCCCTTAAAATCCAATGTTTGCAAATTTGTTATGATTCAAAAAGCAATATATAGTAAACTGGAAAGGTTGAAGTCCCAATCACTAGTCAAAAGCCCACTAAAAACACCCAAGTTCAGCTAATCTTTGCAGAAGCTTCAGACATAAAATTAAAGTAAATTTAAATAACTGTTATACACTAAAACGAAAGCCAAAATAATTCTATATAGTAAATTGAACTGTTAAACACTGGTCAAGTTCTTTAACATGCATTATAACAATCAATTAGAATTAAAACGAATTTCTAGTAGCTGCTAAATCAATATGTGAAATCATAATGACTGCTACAATTTCATTAGATATTAGAAAAAATTATTGAGTAATCTATAAATTGTCGATTTCAAGATCAGTTAAAGGTCTCTTTGAATTCTTATATGTTTAAATGCCAATAGATTCTTATAACTCAATACAAGACTAGAATTATACGAAAATCAAAACTAAAATGGAGATAATTCATATGATTCAATAATAGATGAACTCAAAAAATTAAAAAAGCTGAGGAAGCGTATCTAATGGTGACAAAGAGAAGCTAAATTATAGGGCTTTCAGAGATCTCAATTTTTATTTTTTACATCGATAAGTTCATTATTTTTAAAATATAAAATAATTTTTTTATACAGTTAGGATCAATTGTGTTGGCCTTTTTGCTGTCGCAAAATTATTCATTTATCCATCACGGAATAAGTGACTTTCGTAGTATCCATATTTACAATTGTTAGCGCTAGATCGATGTAAAGCTCGATCTAGAACCACCAAGATCTTACTAAATTCCCTAATTAGTGATTTACATGTACCAATTAATAACACACCCAAATAAACCAACAAAAACAAGTAAACAAGTGTCACAAAATTCAAGTGGTTTGGTCAAGAGATAGCCTACACCAACTGAAAAACAGAGTAATAATCTTATTTTAACGACAGAGAACAAGTTGCAAGACTCTTGAAGAAGATACAAGCTTTCATCTGATAACCACAACCTCTAAGACGATATATACAAATCTGGACGAATCTAGAAAGATTGCTGCTTAGGCAGTTGTATTTTGTAACAAACCCAAAATTTTCCGGCCGTCATAACGGCCTTTAACAACCTTGAACCCGGCTTAGATCACGTGCACAACGCATGTCTTGAACAAGTGAACAAAACGATTTCAAGACTTGTCCTTTTGAGCAAGTAAATCACGTGAACCAGCATGTGACTTGCTTACTACAATTGACTGAAATTACAATGCTGTTGTCTGTGTGTCATTTTAACTCCAACCGACATGTCAATTTGATCAATCTCACACTCCAACAACAGTGACATAAGGTGCCACTTAAACCCTCATTTTATTTTATTTTATTTTTATTTTTTAGTGTGTGTATTAATTGACGTTGATATTACAGTACACTTAAAATTTGATGCCATTGCCGCCAAAATGGCGTTTGCTTAAATCTGAAGACAATTGCAAAGAAAGCCCAGGCTGTAAGCAAAAATTCAAAAACATCTACTAATATTTCTTGATAATACAACCCATTGTATTATGAGCAAATAAAAAACCTATGAGCAAGGCATTACTAGTTGGAAATAAAAGTCAAATTAACAGACTGATGAGTTCAAATCTCTGTATTAATAACTAATGCAGGAAACAAAATGACTTTATTTGAGCTAGTGCTTGGCACCAGAAGCATACGAAGGAAATAAAGGGCACAAATTGAAGTTTCTGAAATTCATCGAGTAATTACTTTCAATGGCATTAATTTTTTGGAGTATTAGCTTAAGGGCTGCCGGCAACACAAAGCCACTGACCAACGAAGATGGCATCACAGTTGAGATTGGGGTTGATGGCACCAAAGAACTCAGTGCTCAAGTTGAACTCTTTTGCAACGTCAAAACAAGTATCTCCTTCTTGTATACCATACACTGAGTCACAAGTCGGGGGAGACTTTACCACCCCACGGACTGCATGAACGCACATTTCATTAACTATAAACAATTAATTTACAAATTAAATGCACATGCATTATCAAGTTATAAAATCACAAAAAAAAAAAAAAAAATTAATCTCTAATTAATAGTGGAATGTAAATACTTACCGGACAACGTGCGACTTTCAGCCAGAGACACAATGAGGAGAAGAGCGAGGACCAAAGCTAAACTGCCAAACACAGAGGTTTTGTTGCTGGCCATGTCTCAATTAATTAATTTCTCTATTGATGTTGGTTAGCTAATAATAGAACTCTACGCTCTTTGTGATCCGTGTTATGAATTCCTTAAAGCCTCGCTTATTTATAGCGAAAGTCACATGAAAGAGACAGAAGAAACCTTCAATTTTTTTTTTTTTTTTGATTTCTACACAGTTAACAGCCGGCTTTGAAATCATTTGATTTATAAAATAACCTCAACATTGTGACGGACTGCAATAATTAACTTAAAGAATGAATTGGCGGAGTACACTAGAAAAATTAACCTTGCATTTACATGTGTTTTACAAAATAGCAGAAAAAAAAAATTGGAAATTCCGACGCCTGAGAGATTCGAACTCTCGCGGGGAAACCCCATGTACTTAGCAGGCACACGCCTTTACCACTCGGCCAAAGCGTCGGCTCCATAATATTCGCCAAAAATGATAATATTTTGCTATTATTCTGTCAACGTACTAAATTAATAAACTCCACATCCAATTATCCTAATACAATTAAAAGAATTGTCATCAGCAATACATACTTTTAGTGAATGATGCTTACAGGAAGACACTCAATAACAGAATCAACGTAGAAATTTCCTCCTTTAAGCAAAAATAAAATAAAAAATAAAAAATAGGTGGCTCAATAACATGAAAAGGACTTCAAATTGAAAGCAAACGCCATATTAAGAACCAAAATGTGTATTGTTAAAGCAACATGTATCATTAGTTGAAAGGAAAAGAAAAAATGGGTAAAGTGCTTATTAAACAGTTATAGTAAGAAATATAGGTCCTGTTTAGGATTGAAGTGCTGTAATTTTTAAGCTCCAATCAGTTGCTGTAAAAAAAAGTCATAATTATAAAATAAAAGTTAATAATTTATAGTAAATATAAATTTTAAATAATAATTTTGATAAAATTATTAAAGATATAATAGATTTTTCATAATACAAGTGAAAAACTATATTAACATAACTTCCAAGTTACAGCTGTTGATGTTTACCAAACACTTTTATTACTGTAATTTTTAAGTTACAATCTCAATTCTAAACGCACACATAGTCGAAAAAAAGATATTTAATATGATTTTTTATATATCTAACATTAACCTTTGTAGTGGAATACACCTCCTTGCTTAATATAGCCGTCTTCATTTACACCCAGAAGTGATGTGTGGAGGAAATATTTGACGTGAATGAAATGTATTTTTTTCAAAAACATGAATACATACCTTTTTAAAAATAAATTGAGATAATTGAGAGATAGGTTTTGATGAAATAATTTTAGGGGTTAAATACGATTCCTCATTAAGTTATTAATCTATCTCTTTCCATTTGGGCCCAAATTTATGTACAAATTTTGCTCAAGCACTACTCTATTAATATTTATTATCGTCGCCCATCTACTTTCTAATTAAACATATTCTTTAATCTTTACCCATAAATTGTAGTTAATTAAAAGTGAGCGTGCTTACATGATATTGGTTGGCTGAATGGGCGATTAGTGAAGCTAACTAGGTAGTAATGGAATCAAAAATGATTTTCTAGGAATGGTTTTTATATTACTATGCTAATTAAAGAAATTGGGTTGAAGTATTGGACATTAAAATTTAAGCCAAAAATATATTAGTTTATAATAAATTAATAATTAAAAAGTCCCTGCAAAATATATTGGTCGTGGTCAAAATAATTAAAAAGTCCCTGCAAAATATATTGGTCGTGGTCAAAGGACATTATCAAGTCAAGAAAATAAATTTTCTCTCATTTATTTTATAGGTTGATGGCAACTAAAATTTGAAAGCTAACTGAAATAAACTCTACACCAAATTAAACCCTAAAGATAGGCCCAACACCAATTTGAAAGCAGAGTAAAGAGTTAATTTGAAAACAACCTAACCAAAATTATTAAAAAGTCTGAAACAAATAGGTAAATTGAATTATAATTGTTGATGAAATTTGTAGCCGATTAAGGAAAACCAAGCCTGATATTTACATTAGGAAAGTCTCGCAGTCATGCCCAAATAGGGAACTTAAGAGTTGGACTGCTATCCAAAGACAAACGGAACCCATTTCCCACACTTTCGCTCCAAGTTGTTAACTCAATTCTCTGCCGTTTGGATTTTGGAAACAAGAGAAGAAGTTGGTTTGAACATGACAATAAATTTAGTTTCCTTACTTGATGGATTATAAATCCTTCAGCTAGATATTAGGTAGACAAAGCACTAAACATTATATAAAGACACAACACAGTACGTGCGGTGGTGTTCATCTCTTATTGTAGCAATTCAATGATGTCGTTCCACTTCGATGGACTTCATCTGATGCTTGCAAGGAGCAAACCCTCAAGATTGATCAAAGCAGGCAAATGCATGAGTCTGATAAAACAAGCTCAGAGTCATCTAAGTTTGTTGAAGAAGAGAAGAGAGTGCATGATTAGGCAGACTCGTTCTGATATTGCTCAGCTTCTTCAAGATCAACAACTTCAGAAAGCTTTGTATAAGGTTAAGCAACTGTACAAGGACGAGTCTTTGCTATCTACGTACAGTCAAATAGAGCAGTTTTGTGGATGCATTGCCACCAGTATGCCTCAAATCCGCAGGACTACCGGTGGCTTCGAATCTTTGCCTATTGACGTCCTTGAAGCGGCTTCAAGTTTAGTATTTGCTGCCTCGAGATGTGGGGAATTGCCAGAACTAAATTCAATGAGGTATCTGTTTAAAAGACGCTTTGGTTATCAATTTGAAGCGGCCAGTGTTGAATTACAGAAGGGGAATCTTGTGAATTCAAACATGAAGCAGAATTTATCCATAAGGTCTGTACCTGCTGATGAAAAGCTCAAGTTGATCAAGGAAATAGCAGAAGAAAACAGTCTTCAACTGTGGTTTCAGGATTTTTCCCGGACCATTCCCGCAGGCCATCCTGAAGCAGACAATCAAGAGAGATTTTCATCAGCATTGAAAAGTTCACGAAGAAGATCATCATGGGGTCCCTTTCCATGGAGAGAGAATCATAACCACAAAGCGTTACTCGAAGAATGTCATTCTTTGGATAGCTCGATTGACAAAGAACAAGACGGAAGCTTGTCCTACTCAAGCCATCATGTCCACCCAAAGCTTCCAGAATATGAATATGTAGTGGCCACACTTAAATACCTAAAACTAAAGCAGAGGATTCAGTGTTTTGAGACCACTCCAGCTCCAGGCCATTCTGAAGCTGACAAACAAGAAACTATGTCATCGGCATTCACAAGTTCAAGCTCGAATTCTGATCCCATCAGAGACAACAACTGCATGGTGTTATTCAAAGGTCTTTCTTTGGGTAGCTCTATTGATAAATTGAAAGAGCAAAATGGTAAGTCCTGTTGCTCAGGCCATGTCCACCCAAAGCTTCCAGAATATGAAGATGTGTTGGCTAAACTTACGGACCTGAAAGTGGAGTACAAGCGGCGGAGGGAGTTCTGATTAGAGAGTGTTTAATTTAGCTACTTATTGATGAATTGTAATGTAATTCTTAATACTTACGCACGTTATTGTAATTTTCATCAGAAATTAATGAAGAAGTTCCTTTTTTTCCTAAATGGGTAATCAGATAAGTGTTGAGATTACATCATCTGACTATGGTGGATCATGTGAATATCCTTTAATTTGCATATTTGTTCAGGCATCTACGGTTAATTTGTTCAGAAGTTTGAATATTTTGAATTGTCGAGCAGTAGTTAGATTCATTAATACAAATCTAGATCATCATGCAATCTCAAAAATAAGCCTTACTATGAAATATAATTCGAATGGTTAGCATTTGAAGCCAAAATGCTATACTGCAAAAATTTGATTATATGCATGACGACTACATGATGGCCCAAAATATCATTTTAATTAACTGCGTTTCAAACTCAACTTTTCAAGAGGAATAACAAAGAAATTTTTTTATCTAGGTTAGAGAATCATTCATTAGTGATTTTTCAATATATATTCTAGGGCAAAGATTCACCCTCTGTACGTCGTTAAAAAAATATATAAAAATTTTATCGTTTAATCCTTTCTTGTGGATGTATGTGGCTTGCTTTTAAAACTTTATTTTTTTTTATAATTAAAATTTTTATTCTGATCGACACTCGTCAGTATAAATTTATATTATAATAGATTTGTGTGCTTGTAAGTACGATAAAATTTACACAATAAGTTTTTTGGTCATTTTGTGTAATTCTCACCAAATTAATTAATTAGCTTATGCAAAGCTTAACCAACTTTGAGCTTTGGTTAACCTTATACAAAGCTTTCTGAAGCTGTTGATCTTAAAGCAGCTGAGCAAAACGTGTCTGCCTCATCATGCACTCTCTTCTCTTCTTCAGAAAACTTAGATGACTCTGAGCTTGTTTTATCAGACTCATGCATTTGCCCGCTTTGATCAATCTTGAGGGTTTGCTCCTTGCCAGCACCATATGAAGCCCGTCGAAGTGGAACAACAACATCATTGAAGTACTACAACAAGAGTTAAGAGGTTAAATACAAAACGTACAACAACTATGTTGTGTCTTCATATGGTGTTCGATATTTTGTTTGCCTAATATATAGCTGAAGGATTTGTAATCCATCAAATAAGGAAACTAGATTTATTTTCAAGTTCAGGACAGCTTCCTTCTTCTCTTGTTTCCAAAAACAGAACTCTGGAGAATGAGTTAATTGTTGGGAAAATATGCTTTTTAAAAACATACGTGTTTATTTAATTGTAATAAATATTTTTTCTGGTTAATAAAATAAATGAGGTATTTCATTCAAGTATTTTAATTGTATTAATATTTTGAGTAAAATCTATTTAATCATATTATATATATTTATGTGATCCCCATGTGGATTCACAGAAAACATAAAGACAAGTTATCTTATAATTAAATAAATTAAGTTCGCAGTTGATAAATAAAATTGGGTACTTTATTTAGGTATAGACTATAATAAATTTATTGAATGATTTGTCATGATTATGTATGAATCTATTGATGTAGTATGACTACATTAAACAGGATCATATATGAGATTTAATTAACTTTGTAATGACTGTCAAACTTATTAAATTTCATGGGCATTGATTTTACTGTAATTTTAATCTTAAATTAGTTATGATTTCATGATTGTAATTATTATTTCATTTAAGTTACCAATGCGCATGACACATATTTGTAGTCAAGATTACCCGGTATCTTAGTGGGAGCAATTATGAGTAGTGAAATTATAGATTAACAATATATAATTTGTACAACAGATCTTTTGATAAGTTTTCAGCACTTGATCATAAAATTCTCTTGCCAAAGTGTGTCAACATATTTAATATGTTGAAAATGATCATTAGAGAAAACTAGTAAGTATCAAGGAATAAGATGTAATTAAATTGATTAGACAGTTGAGATATCAATTTAATTAACGATGTGGTACAAATGATTGTGCAGTAAAGAAATCAATGTGACATGGGTCGAATTATTATTCGAGAACACTATCGTAGATAGCATACAATTATGGAGGCCAATTTCAATCTTTTAGTGGAGTAAATTTAGAATTAAATAATTGGACTAATTTAATTATATACCTAATTATTGTAGACACTATTGTAT
This sequence comes from Atalantia buxifolia, assembly GCA_030444775.1. Lineage (NCBI taxonomy): Eukaryota > Viridiplantae > Streptophyta > Magnoliopsida > Sapindales > Rutaceae > Atalantia > Atalantia buxifolia. The sequence continues at coordinate 22,132,501 of CM059837.1, read as the reverse complement.
GTACCCAAATGATCCCGGAATTAGCTCATTTAATTGATTGCGCCGCTACTCAATTAATAAGTAAGATAACTAGTTATTTGGGTTAAAAGTCTAAATATATTATTTAGTGAGAGGCTCTATAAAATATGCTTGTGTATAAATAAAATATGCTTGTATGTAAGGAGCCTTATGTTATTTTACAAGGTGGCCCCTATAACAAGAAGAAGTAACGTTACTTTTGATTTTATTATTTTTTAATTTAAATCAAATGTGATTTAATATAATTAATAAATAAATAAATATGGAGCTTAGGGTTTCCACTAAATAAAGATATAAAAAGACTTGTGTTCTCAAAAAAAAAAAAGAGTCACATTATACAGATCAGACAAAAATATTTTTTTCTCTAATTTTGAAAAAAATATTTTCTCTTACTAGTTATTTTTAGTGGTAATAAAGACGCTCACATATTAAGTGCAGATCAAACCTGAGTCATAACCTGAAAAATCATTGGTGACGGATTGTGATCTAACAAGATTAATAGTGACAAATCGTGATTTAACAAGAGTGATAGTGACAGATCGTGATCTGAGAGTCTAGATTAATTCAGCGAAAAAGCCAAATCAGATTATCAAAATATGATTTTTTAGATTACTAATTTCTATATATTATATGAGATCGGTCCTAAAAGTTTTTATTAAAAATTAAAAACTGATTTTTTTCTAACAGTAACTAACATACCTAATCTTCCCTTCTCTTGTTTCCAAAAGCGAAAGTATAGCATATGAGTTAACAACTTAAGTCGCAAGTACAGTTTGTGAGATAAGTTTTACTTTAGCATGCCCATATTGTTGAACGCTTGGGCCAAAAGTTTGCAGAAGCCCAAATCTGTCTCAGGTTTCCTTTCGGCCAACATTTTCCAACAGAAAACTGAAAACGCCCCCCTTTGTTTATTTATTTTAACTTTACACTCTCTTGTCTGTTTTCTGCCTCCTCGTCTTCTCGCAGTCGAACTTCAAAATTATTCTGGGAAGCGGCAACCACGGGCAAGAAGTCCCAATTCATAGCTGAAAAAACGTTTTATCCTGTGCTTTGCTTCTTGAAACACACAACTGAGAGTTCGACTTTTTTTTTTCAAAATAATTTGTTGTTCATGCCTTTTGTTTAGCATGCACGTCAACTGTTTGATTAAATTCCTATTCTCATGCTTTAACCGTCTTTGTTGTCTTCTCTACAAATATTTGTTTACGGAATTATGGTTGTAGGATTATAAACTCTGTAACGCCAACTCTTTGTTTACATGGGTATTAGAAATCTCGGGAAATATGATCACACAATATATCTGCCATCATTTATTTGATCTAAGTTGATCACTGTTCTTAAGTTTTTATTTTCACCAACAGTTGTTGTGATTATATTTTCTTCGGGGATGAATTGGGTTGTACAGAATTCTGTTTTGTCAGTTCACTGAATGGCAGTGCTAAATTTTATATCTCAGTCAACAGTCGGTATAAAAATGGGTCTCATAACAACAATGAATTTCAGATCCATCTCATTTTATTTCTATTCTTCTATTTCAGTTTTGATGACATAAAACTCCATGCTTTCAAGTCTGCAAGTGAATATGCTTATGCAACTATGTACGGTAAATGCATTATATATGCTTTCTGTCTCATAAATCAAAATGCTGGCCAGACGACTAAGCTTGACTAAACCCTTAACTACCGTCCTTCATGCACAAAGCCAGCATGTACGCCTTTTAACCACCGCCGAGCCAAATCATCCCCAACTCACCAGTTGTACCAACACAGCCCCAGTTGACCCAGGCCACCTCCTCCGAGTCTGCACCATCCTTTACCAACAGCAATACTCACCCGAATCACGTCTCCACTCAAGCCTCTCCTCATGCAACTTCAACCTTACACATGATTTTTTCCTTCAAATCTGCAACAACTTTCCCCTCTCTTGGCGTCCTGTTTACCTCTTTTTTCAATATACTCAAAAGGCACAACCATGCTTTGCTCACAACTCTATAACCTTTAACAGGGTGGTGGACATTTTAGGTAAATCTAGAAATATTGATCTTTTCTGGGAGACTTTGCAAGAGATGGGAAGGAGACGTTTGGTGAATGATAAAACTTTCAAGATTGCGTTGATGACATTGGCTGAGGTGAGGGAGTTGAAAAAGATGGTGAATTTTTTTCATATAATGAATGATTGTGGGTATGAGTATAGTTTGGAGAGGTTGAACAAGGTTGTGAAAACTTTGTGTCAAAGGAAGCTTGTTGTTGAGGCAAAGTATTTGATTTTAAAGTTGAGCGAATGGATTAAGCCAAATGAGGTTACTTATGGATGGTTAATTAAAGGGTATTGTGATGTTGGTGACTTGATTGAGGCCTCCAACGTTTGGAACTTGATGACTGATGAAGGGTTCGAGCCAAGTATTGATGTGGTTGATAAAATGATTGAGACCTTCTTTAAGATTAATAAATATGATGAGGCCATGAAGGTCTTCCAGATGATGAGGGTTAAGAGAATGGATGATTTGGGCCTCTCAACTTACAGGATTGTCATTGACTGGATGTGTAAAAGAGGCAAAATTTCACAAGCGTACACGATGCTTGAGGAAATGCTCAAGAGAGGGATTGGAGCTGATAATTTAACGCTATCATCCATAATTTATGGGCTTTTAGCAAGGGGTAGACTTAGAGAAGCCTACAAGGTTTTTGAGGAGGTTGAAAAACCAGATATTAGTCTGTACCATGGATTGATAAAGGGGCTTTTAAGGTTGAGAAGGGCAAGGGAAGCAACACAAGTGTTCAGAGAGATGATAAAGAGAGGGTGTGAGCCTACAATGCATACCTACATTATGTTATTGCAAGGGCATTTGGGGAAGAGAGGGAGGAAAGGTCCTGACCCACTTGTGAATTTTGACAGCATATTTGTCGGAGGTTTAGTGAAGGCAGGGAAATCATTAGATGCTGCTAAGTATGTGGAGAGAGTGATGAATAGAGGGGTTGAGGTACCTAGATTTGATTACAATAAATTTTTGCATTATTATTCCAACGAAGAAGGAGTGGTTATGTTTGAGGAAGTGGGGAAGAAATTAAGGGAGGTTGGGCTGGCTGATTTGGCTGATATATTTCAAAGGTACGGCGAGAAAATGGCTACCAGAGAGAGGAGAAGAAATAGAGCAATTGAACCATGAGATGTGCTTCTAGATGCAGTTTGCGAATCTGTTTACTGGTTTAGATTACTGTAAATGAAAGACTCTGTATTACAGGAACAAGATGATGAAATTATTGGTTATTTTACTTGAAAAGTTGAGTATCAAATGCAAGTTTAAAATGGCACTTCAGGCGTCTTATATTGTAGCCTTCATGCATATTCTAATTAAATTTCTGCTGTCTAGCATTTTCACTATTAACCATGCAGCTGCATTGCATATGACGCCTGCAAGGGTTGTTTAGAGAGGCATAGAGTTATTTAATCCAATCAATTGGATTATGCCCCTCAGTTTTTACAGGAGTCTACAGTTGATCTTTACTCTTGTTTTAATCATTAGAAATTTCTGCGAGCTAATCTTAGAACTCAAGGATTGCCAAAAGTGTGCTATTGAATTCACATACAGGATAAGTGTATGACAGTTTAATTCAAATTCTTAAAGCCGTTGATGGAACTTCATTATTATTTTTTTTCAAATGAGTGGAACTTCATTTTGAAACATCGCTCGTTGCTTGGCACCGGTAATCACCCATTGAGGCAACCAATATCATGTTAGCAAATTCAATTTTCATTAATTACAAACTTGTGGAATAAATAATATGTACTTAATCTGAATATAGATGGGCGTCATAGGAGTATTTTGAGCACAAATTTGGGCGCATATGCAACCAGATGGGTTAATGACTAAATGGCTTCGAATTAAAACGGGCCCAGTATTGAGCCCAAGTGGAGAACAAATTCGGGTGCTGAGCCTATAACAAATGAGCAGGGTTTGGGCGGCAATGTCGGTTGTGGAATCTCTGTGATCAAGTAATGAAAGATGGAACCGCAAACTGATGAATGCTATGGTAAGTGATGTTTATGCCAATTTTTCAATTTTTTTTTTAAATTCCTGTCTTTATCAATTTCCGTATTGTTACTTTGCTGGGCAACAATTATGTTCCAGCAATGCTCTATGTGAGTCTGCATTTACTCGAGATGTTCAGCACACTGGAGAGACTAGTGTTGGTAGCTCCATGCCTATGAATTTTTGTACACTTTGGTGGCCCAGTTTTAGCTGGTATTAGATAGAAGAGCTCGTCATGTAATTGAGCCACCTCTTTTTTCTGTTTAAATGAAGAAATTTCTGTTTTGCTTTTGCTATTGACTTTCTTCATGTGCATATATGTTCTGTTAAATATATTTGTTGCTAATGACCATATTCTTAATTTTTTATTTTTTTCATGGTGCTCCAGGCTTAAAAATTCTCTCTGTTCGTTTCTCAACTTTGTGACTTTTTTTTTTTTTTTCCATTTTGCATGCTTTGTTGCTGTGCTCACCTCAGGTGGAGTCTTAATAGTGTGGCATTTTCCTTGCCAACTTCAGGATAAAAATAATAAATGTTACTGCTTCACGTCAGCTCAATGGCATTACACGTGTTCATTTGGAGAGATAGATTTTAGGATGAATGGAGTTGAATTTTGGGGATCATTGCTTGTCCGTTGGTTGTTTCTGATTTGGATTCCGCATGTTAATAATCCGATCACAAAGCATAGATATGGATCTATATGTTGTTCACAAAATAACCTCAACGAGTCTATGCTTGTTCTGTCTTTCTCTTGTTTAGGCATGGAGTTGGTTAGTTAGAAGCCTTGAAGGTCGTTTTCATTCGTATGGCTTCTGCTATATGTTTACCGATCTTACATCCTGATTCATATCTAACACTAATATAGTGACCATTTGTCCATTTTTTTTTTTAATTTTTAATTTTGCCACCTAGAGGTGGCAACTCGGGTCAAGCGCCTCAAATAGCTAAAAAAGATTGGTTAGATTAGTATAGCAGTTACTCGATGTTGATCTCACTTTCTTGCTGCTCAGCTGTGCGTGAAAACTCGTAGTGATTTGCACGATTCTGCTTTCTTCTAGCTTTGCCAAATGCCAAGGACAGCCAAGCGCAATGCATGTGAAGAATGCTTGTTTTTAAACTGGGATATGTGCTCTTCAGGTCAGGTTTAAACATATCAATCTTTTGAGAAGCCTTGATTTTCAGTTACTCATCTTTGTTTTAGTATGTTAAAGAGGATGATAATGCAATAGACTTTTAATGGCACATATGATTTTCCTCGTTTCTGGCAGCATGACCTTATGATGGTGCCAATTCATCATCCAAGTATTGCAGGTTCTAGGTTGCTTTCTTTTTTCTAGTATTTGACTGGGATGGATTGAGCACACACACTAAGAGTAGCTCCAAAAGACTCTATAAATTTTATTCTTTAAATATTTATTTACTTACCTATGTGACAAATATAAGAGTGAAAAAAATATTATTCTCCATAAGACTCTTCAAATATAAATAAGTTAATATTATTTTAATTAAATAACTATTTTTTAAAAAAATCAATAATATTTAAAGCGCCTCTCTCTCTCTCTTTTTAATAAAAAGTAATAAAATATAAATTGAAGAGTGAAAAAATAACTCTTCAAATTTAAAGAGAGATGATCATTTCTTATTTAAAAAATCTTAATTAAAATGTCTTTTAAAAACTTAAATATTAATGTGATTCTTTAAATAAATAATAAAATTTTATTTAAAAAGTCTTTTGGTGATTGCTCTAATATTAATACCCTTTATGAAAGAGTAAACCTCTGGATATTATGTTAAAGCTAGCTAAATTCATAAATTCTTTTCATTATTAATGGAAAATGACCCTTAGATGGAGCCGAAATTAACAGAAAATGCCAGAAATGTAAAGCAAATGTTTATGTATGCGGAGGATAACGATGTGGTAGATTGAAGGATTAGGATACACGAACTTCATGCGAAAATAGAATATATCCAATTGTCCATCTCTGGAAGGCCCTCGAGGCTCATTTGAGATAAGTGGGCCACTAAAATACCAGTGGATTATTATTATTATTATTATTATTATTATTATTTCAATCTTATCATCTGAATCTGATTTAGACGTTTCTTTCATCCCAAATTGACAACGCCTAGAAAATTAGGTCACCCAACTCATTGGTTGGAGGAGATCAGTGTGGCATTAAAGTTAAAAAGGGTCCCTTTCTTTGGTACAATTTCTGTACACATTTTTGGCCAAAGCTAGCAACTGAAGCGTGCAACCATCTTGAGGAAAATAACAGTGAAGAAATTCCCATCAAAAGATTCAATTTTTATCTTATCCATCAAAAAGAAAAGTTGAATGTTTATCTGCTACCATTTGTAATTCCAGGTGTAAATCTTGCGACCAACAATATGATGTGTTCTCCAATTCTTTTATGTCCAGTTGTGCGAGTATGGCAGATTTTTTCATGATAACGATCATCATTCATCAATATAAAGACCCCATTTGCTATTTGCCAGTGAAAGAAATTTATTCTCCCATAGGCAGATACCAATTATGGAAGTCCATGAAGAACATGCAGGTCCCATAATTGAGAGTGACCCGGCACAAATATTGTGTTACTATCAATTCTTTTGACATGATCCTTTCAGAAATTTTTTTTTTAAAAGTAATTTTGATTGTGTATTTGTGTAAGCACCGTGTGCCTGCTCAATGTGGCAAAAATATTTATTTGGCCTCTAAAATTTAATAGTTAATATTGATAATAGGTGGTTTTATTTGTGTGGTTTATATATCACTACATCTCAATCTCCAACATATCATCAACATTTTTTTTAACTTAAAAAAAAAAAAAAGTTAAATGGTAAAAGTTAAAAAAATTGTAAGTTTTGTAACTCTCTCTCTCTCTTTTCAATTTAATATATTTTATATTAATAATTAAATTCAAAATTTAATTAAAGTTCGATGTAAAAAATATATTCACATTCTTATCGACTTGTTTTATAATTTAATCTTAAATTATAAGTATGATTAGAGAGAGAGAGAGAGAGTTTTTCTCTTTTTCTTTTTCTTTTTGTCTAATAATCAAACTTATATGAGCATTATTATTATTGTCCCACTGAGATGAAATTTCATCCGTTTAGGCCTCATCATGGAGATTCAAAAAAGTGGAAACGATCCAAAAAAAACCTGGTAATGAGACTGATGGGATCTTGGAACTAACAAAGTATGTCGATTACAGCGAAACGCATTATTAATTTTTGAGCTGGTTCTCTTCTTCTCCCCGTCGGTGGGGTTGTAATTAATTAGTTGATGATAGAATATCATGCTACCATTTTCTTTTTTCTTTTTTCTTTTTCTTTTTTAACTAAGAAGATTCATCAAACCCAGTAAGCAAATACTAATGTTTCATTGACAAATAACTCCTCCTTACTCATACAAATTCCATTAATATATTCGAGCCATTCATTTCCCATTTTAATTTTACTTGTGCCATAATTTTCATATTGCTCCTGTTGAGTAAAATGTTGTCCACAATCACGCTCAAAGACAAAATAATAATAATAATAATAAAATCAAGAACTTTCTTGTTCACATCATCATTTTTCAATCTCCCCCCCGAAAAAAAAAATAAAAAAATTGAAAGGTTTCCATTTCAACTCGACAAAAGGAATCTGTAAAATAGAATATTTGTTATTATTGACGGAATTAGGTCTTTGCTAAAAGCCATCAAAGATTCCATGTGAGTTTCCCAAGTTTTACTAATTGCGGTGGTTGAAACTGAAGAATTTCTCAAGTGAATGATTGATTTGATTATACTAACAATATATATATAAACATTTTCAGCGGCAATTAAATATCACAATTATTAATTAACACGTTAACTTTGCTTGCAGCCTTAAAATTTTGTACCGGCGTTGGTTGGTTGAATTTGAATCAAGGCAAGGAAAGGAAAAAGAAAAGAAAAAGAAGAATTGAATTTGATTTTCAATTTTGTGAAGTTTTTTTTTTAAAAAAAAAGAAAAAAAGAGAAGAAGTTGTTGATGGCAAGGTACGTGGTGGTAGATCCCCACACGCCAGTAGCGACCAGTCTTTTAATCTTAAATTTTACAAGAAAACATGCCAACATTATCTCACTTTTTTAGTTTCAGTGAGTGAGAACTGAGAACAAGTCATTGATTATTATTATTATTACTATTATTATTGATAATTTTGATTTGTTAATGTTGTTTTCAGCCGTAAATTCCCTTCGATGTTGAGTGGCTATTAGTTTTTTCAATTTTGTGAAAACTGTTAGCCCTGCCCCAGACTTTTTTCTAGTAACTGTCGAAACTAAAAAGTGGAAGAAAAATATATTATTATTATTAATTTACATCAAATCAAAGTATATATATGTTTCTAATTTTTAATATTTTAATTTTAATTTATATGATATATTTAATTAAAACAAAAAAAAAATGGATGAGATATTACGTACATATCGTGCATATAAAATACCGATATGTATATATCAAATTTTATAATTTGGCTGAATAAATATTACCTCTTAGCATCTAGATTTTCAACCAAAATTTAAAAGATATCGGTGTCAGCAATATTCATCATCCACGATTTCAAAACTTCCAATACATAATAATATTCCCGCTTTAGAATTTATTCTTTAGTTCTCTATATTCAAATCACTAACCTAATATTCGGAGGTCTCATAATTGTCATCGACTATTTAATTGTTTGTTTTCTCTTTCTACATCACTGCGCGGTGAGGCTGAGGCCTGCCTTATTTGAAAGGATTATAGAACAAAACAGTAATAACATCTACATGACAATTAATCTTAATTCTCTTTGTTAATTCATCACAACTTAATTGGAAAATGGGATGAGACCAAGTGAAAATATGTGTGCGTTTGGTCAAAATATGTGTGCGTGCATGTGGATGTGTGTGTGATAGCATCAAGAGTACTATTTTTTAATAAAAAATTTATACAAAATCTCGACTCTTAAACCATAATTAATTCAAGGATTAAAATTAATATTGATCTGATTTTTTTTAAAGAAAAAATATTAAAAATTGGCTCCACCAAATTCAATTTAATAATTCTTTCTACTACACTTTTCTATTTTAGTAAGGGATAGAATAAAATGCAGTAAAATTTACACACTCATATTTTTTTCCTTAAGTGTATTAGGGTGTGTTTTTCTTATATTTTAGCTTATCCCTTATTAATAATTTAAGGAATTACTGATTGAGGAATATTATAAATGTATGTATAAATCAAGGCCGAAAAGTCTAAACATTATAAATACGTATTTGAATGTACGCTAGGCGCTACCTACACGCAACCATAATTGTATTTTATAAGATACAGATGTCCGAATCTGATCAAGTCTACATCCACAAGGGGGTCTGTTGAGGGAATAAATAAAGTTTTATAATTGAATTGTGAAAAAAGGAGGGTTCCCCACATGGGATTTCACCCTCCCATTAAGATGTAAAAAAGACAAAGTAGTAAAGCAAAGAAGTAGCTCTCCATAAACTAGTTGAATATTTGAAGTGGGATTGGAGAATGATCATATGATTGTGATAAAAAGAAATCCAGAAGTGCAGACGTGTTTGCTGTTGGAATCAAAAGTTAAAAAGTTGTGTTCTTTTGAAAATTAAAAAAAAAAAAAAGGGTTAAACATGTATGAAGCAAGACATTGTCTTCAAGACATGGATGGTGCTTTAATGGCTCCTCCTCTTGCTTCTTCTCTCCAAAAGAGTAAAGACTCCATCAAAAATTGTCAGTCCCCTTCGATAATTGCTAGCTAGATACCTGAAAGTGGGGGTACCCCAATTCTTTGATATGTCGTGATGTGGGGCTTTGATCTATTTGTTCAGAGTTTTACAAATTACAAACTTTATAAGAAATATACATATATACATACTTGAGCTTTCTGCTTTTGGTACTATTGCTTGATATCGACTGAGAGAGACATTCCAAACTCTCTTGATATTTTCATTATTAATGCTATTATTATTATTATTACTACTACTATTTTGTGGTGGAGGTTGGAGAAAATGAAGAAAATGATGGTTCACATGATCTCTCTTCAATACAAACACTATATCCAGAGACTCGTATGAAAGGTGACATACATCCAAGTTTTGTCTTTCTACAAAATAAGCTTTTGTTTCACACATTTTAACTACTGAAAAAAAAAAACAAAAAAATTCAAAATAGTACGGCTAAATATTAAATAACTATGTCTGGGAAAACTTGAATTGATGGGCCAAAGTTTGTATAGACCTGCCCAAAGCTGAATTGGACCTAATTTCATTGGTTTACTTTACACAAATTTAGTGCACAAAAAAAATATTTCTAAAGATAATATTCCTAACATATAGATACAAGTATTTAAGGAGACAGCGACCTCAAAGGAAGCGATGTTGGCACCATAATAAGTTTTTTGATGTATTTCTAAATTGTAATTTGCATTTTGTTTGGTGGAAATGGAATAAATCTTAATGTACTAAAGTGAAAAAAAAGAAAAAAAAAAAAGATAACACCATGTCATTTAAATCAAGCTGAATGAATGGAGGATGTACATTGCCGATCATAGTCAAAATGACTTTTAGGACTTCAAGATCTGTGGGCTGCGATTTCAATTGTTTATTCATCAGGGAGTACAAATTACACGGCTCATATTGATTAAAATGTGGGATCTTCCATTCACCATGCAAGAGTTGTTCTCAATAATTTAAGTGTAATTTAGTTGTTAACGTTTTTGAGTTATTGAGAATAATTTTCAAGCGAACGAAAATTTTTAAAATACATCAGGAATAGTATATTTATTATATAATAAGTAAATAATATTATGATATGTGTATGTTTATTTTTAAAAATTATTATATATATGATGGATATATTAAATTTAATTATTATATATGTATTAATTAATTATATTACTTTTAATAGGCTAATGCTATATTATATACATGTACCTTATACCCCTTTTACATAAACAATAATTATTTACTATTTATATAAGAGAGTTATATAATACATATATGTAACTTCGAGAATCCCTTTTAATATATTTTAAAATTCCACCAAGTGAAATCTCACGTAATATTATAATTTCACAGTCTTAGTGGAGGAATATTCGAGATCAAGTATGAAAGCGCTGATGGAAGACACGCACCCAAATACGTACAGAAAAAACATATAAAAAGTGTAAATTAGCTGGTTTTGGGGTGACATTTCAAAAAAGAAAATTAGAAAAAAAAAATTGAAAGAAAGCTAATAAAGGAACAAAGAAAAAGCAGTAGATTTTCTTTTTCTATAAAGAAAGCATAATTTTTCATATTCCTTGCTGCAATTAAATTAAAAAATAAATAAACAACAAAACCCACTAAAATATAAAAAAGATTCTTCAAAAGACAAAAGTGCCCATTAGTACATTTGTCATCAAAAGAATTGGACAGGTGTTTGGTTATTTTATACCCTTTCTTAGCTCTGTCTTCTTTCCAAAAATATGAAACACAAATAATAATTACTTATCCAAACAAATTTATCTTTTTCTGGTAAATGCTAATTGCGTTCTACTTGTAGGAAAAAAGAAAAAGATGTTTTAGGAGGGATTATAGGAAAGAGAGATTTTCTCATAATCTTGAAAAGAGAAAACAATCAACATAAAAAAACACAGTGAGTTTATTATTATTTATTTATCCATTTGCTATTGTAATGTTATGTGTTTTGTCGCGATCGTTGGATGCAGACGGAAGCCCAGAAGGTTAAAATTCTTCCTTTCTCAAACTTCATCTCAGGAAGTTGAGAAAGAAATTTTTATTATATTATAAACGCAAACACTAAATGGATTTATTTATTTTTCATATATATATATATATGTATGTATATGTATATATATATAAAATCTTTCATATTTATTTATTATATATTTTGGTACATGTAAATGTTGTTATATAATAGTTTCGTGTTGATACCCATCTTTCATCTTCGTCAGTTTCTTGCTTCTCTTTGCCACCTATCATCTTCTTTCCTCTTTTTTCTTTGTAAGCATTTTCTCTTTTCTTGTTTTATTTTATTTTTTTAATTTTGCTATGTGTTTCAGTTACTGAGATTCTTAATTGCATGTGTTTTATTTAATCTTGATGTATGTTTTGCTTTCTTTGCGCAATGTGGATGTGAGTTGAAGTTGTTTTATGATCTGGGTATGCTTTTGTTTGCTGTAAAATTTATCTATTTCTTAATGCATATTTAACTGATTCCCGCTTTTTCACATTGATCTGTGATTATTTGGATGTTAATGATCATACCCTTGTAGTTGGATTGCCTCGTGGAAGTCAATTATGACTTCATGCATACCATGATCTGTTTGATGATATGAAAAACTTGTTTTTTAATTTCTTTTTTCATTAATTCTGGCTGCTAACGATCGCAATTTTGCTTTTAAGTTGGTGGCTATTTGCTTTCATCCATATTTATAGTATTGATGCTTAACTACTTTTACTTCAATTTTAGTTGATGGAATTGTATCTGTCATATTTCTTCAACCTCAATCTGGTTCTTTTTGTTTTGGTTGTTATTGTGATAGAGTTGATAGCTTGTTGAAAGCATGGCTTTTTCTGGGGTTCATAGAGACAGAGGGGAGTTGAGGATTCATGAGAGTGTGGAGGAGCTTAGCACCAATTTGGCAGACTATATTGCTGATTTGTCAGAGGCATCAGTGAAAGAGCGTGGTGTCTTTGCCATTGCCTTATCTGGTGGTTCCCTCATTGGCTTAATGGGGTATCATTGCCTCCCTTTCTGTTATTTGATTAATTGGTTTTGTGTTATTGGTGTTCTTGGATAAAGTATCTTCTGTGAAACAGGAAACTCTGTGAAGCTCCTTATAACAAGACTGTTGACTGGGCTAAATGGTATATATTCTGGGCAGACGAACGTGTAGTGGCAAAAAATCATGCTGATAGCAATTATAAGCTTGCAAAGGAAGGCCTTTTGTCCAAGGTTTGTATCTTAACTTGATATTTCTTCCATGTTGTCTTTCTTCTTCCTTTTTCGTCCCTTCTTACTTTTCACTGTATATAGCCTGTTCTTGGTTCTAAGCAAGGTTAAAAGTCAAGCTTCCTTCTCAAATATTTGGTGCATTATGTTTCCTCTGTTCTTGATAATGAGAAAACGACGTCGGTCTTCAGTTGGTTAGTATGTGGTGTGGCTGGGTCAGTACAAATCCGTCTTAGAATTGGTCTTGATCCCTTCAGTTTCTAGATGTTTTTGCTTGAGATTAGTTGCTCAGCCAATAAGTCTGGTGCTTCTCACCTTCTGCTGTTGTTGTTGTTTCATCTGTCATTAATTAGCTAAAACCTCTGTTTGGATGATGAAGTATCTTCTCTTCTAACTGCTTCAGTTCCATGTATTATGGTGTGGCATGCTGTGGTTTGGAATCAAACTTTAATGAATTGTAGTAATATTTTCTTATCAAGTGCATCCATTCAAGTTTCTTGTTTGCGAACACTTATGCGATATTAATCTCTGAGTTTCACAAACTATTCCAGGTTTGTTTTGAGCCCAATTTCTCTTTTTACTGTTGTTTTCTGATATGGAAATTTGAGTCTTAATGGTTTGCTGCGCTTATATTCAAGATGAGGATTTCGCCACAGAAATTTTATTAAGTTCGTGACAAGGAGGAAATGATTGCATTATGTATTGACTTTGAATTGGAACCCCTTTTTCCTAAGGAAGCAGAAAATTTTTTTACTCAAAGAAAATTGTTTGGCTAGTTATTTTGGGTTTCTTTACATTTATAGACGAGTACAACTTGAAGCAATCTCAGCCACTTATAAGCCATTGAAGCTATTTTAAACTTAGCCATTAAGTGATGTGGTAAACCATTATGTTACCACCCTCATATGGTATTCGTTCTGTAGGAACTCCTAAGAAGATTTTGATAAATCTTCCTATTATAAAAAAGGAATGTTGCATATGGAGAACAGAATTTCTCAAATATTGCATTTTGTATGACAAACTATGTAAACTTTTTGTTGGTTCTTTCCTTTTCCATCTTTTTCCATCATGTACATTCACACCGGATTATGCATAAGCAAAGAATTGTGTTTCTGATTCTTAGGAAGTTTTCCAGTTCACACTGCTCTGGTTGGATTTTAAGTCTTTGCATGAAATATTTTTCCACATTAGCTCAAACATTTCTCTATGTGACACAGAAATATTTTTAACATGTATCATTGACCAAACTAACTCTTGAGTTCATAATTGTGGCCATCATTGATATGCTGGTTTCTGAAAGAAAACTTTTTTTAAGTGCTATTAAGTATCAAGTTAGACAAATAGGACATGCGATCTTTCTTTTTTCTTTTAAGTTGATATAGTTAATTTCATGAATAATAATATTTTTACAGTTATACTAAGTGCTGCTATGAATGTGCCAAATCTATATCGGGAAGCTGTAGCACATTTAGGAGTATTTATTATTGTCAGAAGAAAAAGGAAATCATATTGATTGCTGAGATACTACAACCAGTTTTGATACCTTTCTACGTGGGTGCACACTTCTTCTTCTTCTTTTTTTTTTTTTTTTTTTGCACGTCCAAGTGAAGGTGGTTGGGCATGTCGTTTGATGTATCTTTCAGAATAATGAGAAGGACTAATAGTTGAAACTGCTTCAGTATGTACTTTCCTGGATAATTACCCTTTTTTTGATAGCCTTCTAATTTCGGACAAGTGCATGCCTTGTCTTAAATAAGGTTGTCTAAGTTAGATATCAGAATGTGGTAGTATCAATATTGCTTTCTGTTTTGCCAACTAAATCCTGTTTAAATATTTTCTCTTGATAATAAGAGCATTTTGTTATAGCAGGTTCCGATAGTTCCCAGTCACGTACATTCCATTAATGATTCATTGTCAGCAGAGGAGGCTGCTGATGAGTATGAGTTTGACATCCGACAGTTGGTGAAAGCACGGATGGTCTGTGTCTCTGATATTAGTGACTGCCCCAAATTTGACCTCATTCTTCTTGGAATGGGCTCTGATGGCCATGTTGCCTCACTGTTCCCGAACCATTCGGTGCTTGATGTGAAAAATCAGTGGGTAAGTTTTATCACTGATTCGCCTAAACCCCCACCAGAGAGGATCACGTTCACTTTGCCTGTCATCAACTCAGCATCCAATGTAGTTGTGGTCGTGACAGGTGAGAGCAAAGCCGAGGCTGTGCACTTGGCGATTGATGACCTTGGACCTAATTGCCCATCACTGCCAGCACGAATGGTCCAGCCAACAAATGGGAAGTTGGTATGGTTTTTGGACAAGCCGGCTGCCTCAAAGCTTGAAAGTGTTCAATTTTGTGAGTAGGGTCAAAGCAATTCTTGCCCAAGTGTATGTTTGTATGTAGTGGAGGGGTTGGAGAACTATTGATCCTTTTAGCTTGCTCCGCTTCTTTTATTTTGCTTTGGGTTGAATTCTCCGTTTTGGCCTTTTTTTCCCCCAATGTTCTCTTTTTAATCCTCTCTTTTCTAGTGGGGTTGAGAAGTGTGGTGATCTTTTTGTAAGATGAGGTAAATAATGTTGGAGCCTCAATGAGAAAGCCTTTTTCTTTTTTCGCCCGGTTCTTGTTCATTTGAGGATGACTTGAGGTCGTTTAACAGTCACAAGAAATTTAGATGATCAAAAGGCAGAAAAACAAGCCTGCTTGGCACTATATACCAGAATCATTTTCGTGAAAGCAATTAGTTTTATCTTATCATATATATTCCCCGTTAATTCTGTCAATTATGCTGGTCCGCCATATCAATAACTCAAAATTCCTGCTCTAAATATACATAAGTGGAATTCGCTCCTATAAATATAGATTTCACGTGTATTTCGTGTAGATTTTTTGGATTAATTTGTTATATAACCGAAAAAGACAAAAAAATTATAACAGTGGTTGTAAACAATTGAGGTCATCAATGACTAGCGAAGCCCGATAGAAGTGGAGATGACGAAATTATCCATCAACCAAACCTACCTGCAAAAACCTACCCACTATTAGTAATTTTGTGGGTTGTGGGTATGTATGTTATTACAAGTTGAAATTCACAGCGAGTTACAAGTAGGTTTGAAATTAGAAAAAAATTCATTAAATATCCGTACAAGTATCCGCCAACCCACATTATTTATTCTAATTATTTATATTTTTAATTTTAATCATAAAAATTATGTTAAAAAATTTAATCATATATATATATATATATAAGTAAAAATTCTTAATCCTTAAACTTAACCTAACTCATTATAGTGCGCACGCGCACTCACACGGCAAGATAGATGTAATAAGATTATAATAACTATAAATTTTATAATTTTCAAGTTTAATATTATTGATGTTTTATTTTATTTGTTTTACTTTAATGACTTGAACAGAATGATTGTTTACTAAAGTTGGGTTTTTATTTGTTTAATTAATTGTTAACAATAGTTGTACAAAAATTTACTTGTAACTATTCTTGACAATACTTGTATATTGATTAAAAGATGGAGAAAGGTATTAATAGCAGTGATGGTGATTTCCTTGCAATAGAAATATTTTATGTTTTAGTATTGAAATTTTAATTTCTTAATTACATTGATAAATCTAGAATTTACTATATACCCATTTTAGGCTATTTTTATAATTTTATGGTTTGAATTATATAATTTAAAAGTATTTTTTTAATATTTTTAATTTTAAATGACAAAACACGCAAAAAAAGGATAGATTTAATAATTATTAAAATTCATAATAAAAAATAAAATATAAAAACCCGCAACGAGTTGTGGATAGATTTACAAATTTAAATTTTTTGTGGGTGAGAATTTGCCATTGGGAGTGATGTCTATGGCCATCACCAGATAGATAGTATTTAAACCCATTTTTCTATTGCATCAGCAGCAATTATGTGTGCAAGTGCAACAATACCAGAAAAAGTCTGGGACTAATGTCCTTTAATCCCCGAAACTTAAAATTACGTGAAAATGAAAATAACAGTAAGTAACGACAGAGACATAAATTTTTATATAAAATAATATGGCATAATATTATTAGTTGAGTAAAAAAATAAAATAATGAAGATAAATCATTTGTATCATATACTCAATAAATACAGTTGTTCAATAATTGTCCAATATATATCTACTCTTTGGACATCATTTTGTTATTTGAGCATTTAGAATGAATTATTTAAAAATTAGTTGAGTTACACCATAAGACATGAGAGCTTTATTGAGTTGATAATTCTTATAGTTTAAATTTCATAAGGTAAAATTGTTTTAATAATTATAATGTTGGGAATAAATTAATTTTATTACTACAAATAAGGTATTATTTTAAGAGGTGTGGTTACACAAATTGTTGTCTGGAATTGATTTTTCCTAATACAAGTGACATTGAGGTAAAGTATACAATGGAATGATAATTAATGAAACATGTCAAATTCAATAATTAAAAAAAGTGATAAACGCAATTTAAAAAAATTAATTCATATATTTATATAATGTTGAGAATATACAAAATCATCTTAAAAGTTTAAAGAATAAATTATTGTCCGAACCAACTTTTAAAACAAATAAATTATTTTTTTGAATATAACGTAGCGTATATGTTTTTTAATATACAAATAATTATTTATATGTGAAGGTAAGTACTTTAAGATGAAATCTAAAAATATTATAATGTATTATAATATTGAATTTATTTTTATCTATAATTAATTTAAATTGAGACCAAATTTTTTTATGACTATATAAAAATTATTTCTATGTAAAATATTATTATCGAAAGATTTTACTGAATTAAAACTGTAAATGCCGTGTGATGCCAACAATCAATGATGTAAAGCGAGGATTGGCTACATTTTATGCATCAAATAATTACAAGAAGGACGTGTGAATATGATCGGCTTGTAAAAGCAAGTGAAAGAAAACAGCACCTAATCCCTATTCCTGACCTAAGAAACTGACATCACCCTATTCTAATTGCAATCTAGGTAATGGGTATTAAGCTTGTTTTACCTAACCTCAATTATCCCATATTAAAATAATGGACAAATACCAATTATATCATTACATTTATAGCCCATGTGTTTCGAGAAAGTGATTGTACCCCGCTATCTTTATCAGACATGTTGCAGATCCTACAGGAATAAGAATAAGATTAACACAACTAAAAGCACTTGTCTACAATCCACCTTGACATGCACAAGATGAAGAAATTCAATAAAAGTTTCAATATAAGATTACTTTTTTTTTTTCCTTTTCCAGTTTAACTATCCTAATTCATATCCTTGAATACGAGAGCTCTTTCTATTTTTGAAGTAAAACTTATGTCTTTAAAATCCCAGCAGTCTGAAATACACAGAGTGAAAGGGTACAAGAATCCATCAATTTAAACCCAAACTGACGAAAGATGAGAGGAAAAATAATCATTCACTAAACCAAAGAAGAAAAGAGGAGATAAATAATATACTTGCAAAATGTACCTTTTAACTAACAATTCTACCTTTGGTCATAGATGTTATCCTTATAACTCAAAATTGGGGTGACAAAATTAATGCTACCTCCGTACCCCTACCAATTGGAGAAGAAATGACTTGAATTACTTTACACGGTAAAAAGAGAATTGCAGTCAGAGGCATATGATGCAGTAAAACCTATGAATCAGTATACCTCCCAGGTCAACTAACAGGCTTGAGTGTGCGGTATTCTTTTTCTGTCATTGATCTTATGCCATAAGGATCAGGTTCCACTTCTTCTTCCATACCTTCTTTAGGAGGGTAGCCAAGGGTACGTGCTTGCGACCACTGATCTCTTACTCCACAGTCAATAGCATACTTGATTGTGCGCACCAAGTATCCTTTATCTGTTATGAGATGTGGCTGGACTGTCAGCATTCTCATGATACCTGAAAAAGTGTCACAAGATCAGGCCATCACATATGGATCATTAGACACTTGATGGCCAAGCAATAATCCATTTTGTTGTTAACATGTATGCATTGGTGAAACGTCAGAGACCAAAAAATGCTCAGTCATGACAAATTCAAAACTGGTGAAGAAAAAACTGGAGCAGTTAGCATGTTTCAAGAGTAAGCTAGCAGACCTCTGTCTGCATTTCTGTGGAAGTCATAACACTACAAACTAAGGTATCTTATTTTCATCCACTTTTACATCTTTTACTAGCATAGTTCCTACAAAAAGTTGTTTGTTTCTTTGTTATTCACCAAGTTTAGTGCCGACTAAGCACTACATTGAAACCCCTGTTTTTTCCTTTTTCAAAGAAACTACAACAAACTTGAGTTTCTTTTGGTTAATTAGGGCTATGTGTGATACTTTTGGCTTAACTGATATTATCGGAAAAAAAAGGGTATAAATTAGCATTGCACTTTAAGAAAGATAAGGGGAAATTTGCAAAATATCAGTGAAGTTTTTTTTTAGTTGATATAACATTTTAAAGAATTCATAAATAGATTGTCAAAAATCCAAAAGAAACTTTTAGCTTGAAAGTTTTCTCAGAGTGCAAAAAAACAACTATGGAAAATTGAAAAGGTCACAACTACCTTCTCTGAAAAGTGATAAGACAGGAAAATAATAGTCTTTCATTGAGTGTTTGAGTGATCTGTGTAACACAAATGCAGAGTTCAAAAAAAAGTTTCACAAAAACTGGAGAAAAGCAAAGTAGTGTTAGTGACTTGTTGAGACAATAGATCAACAGAATTAAATAAGCATGTCAACAAGATTATACCTGCAACAATGCCATCTCCAGATGCTGACATATCAGAAGTGAAAGGGGTAAGTGGAGCATCGTCCGTCCCAAGAACCACACCATTGTCCTCCTTAGTGTAGTAGTGTACCTTAGAAGTCCCATTTGTTACAAACAGAACCTTGAGATTTTCATGCCAAAGTGGAGCAATTACTTCAGGTTCATAGTGGACAAACTTAAATTGTGCGTTATTTTTAGTGTCAAATTCTTCTGTGGGCTTAATCCCACATAAAAACTCCAGTTCCTGCTTAGTAACCTCAATCACATCTGCAAGATTCCATGCTTGTTGAATGAACATCTTGTTTTCTTCACCAGACTGCCACAATGGCAATGGAAGGTTAACATCATAGAAAATAATTGCTCCAAATTGCTTTGAGATCTTGATGGCTTGCAATGTAGTGGATCTCATGTTTCGTTCAAGCATAGAATGTGTGCTGAAGTAAAACATCTTAGCCTGCATTAGAAGTCATATAGAAATTCAGCAATTTCCTGATGTAATATAGCCAGTAAAAAAGCTTATTAATCAAGTAGTAAAGCAAACAACATGAAGCTGGACTCACAAAATAGGAGTCTTCTTTTGTATTCAAATTTTTATTAATCTTATATTTAAGTGGAAGAACTTATTATGAATGATTTAAAAAGATTTTTGCATTACATGCAGGAAAGATCTGCAAAACTTAATACATCCAACCAACTAAAAGAAAAGGAATAACTAATGATTATTATATTGTCCCATAGATATGAATCCGTTACCTCCTTTAGCACATCAATATTGATCTCAGACTTGGTCAGAGCATCCTCTGCACAAGGTTTGACACAAGTCATTCTTAAACGACCTCTTTTGCCAATCTTCATCTGTGATACAGCTGTGGGCCTTTTGGCATCAATGCGAACTGACCGAGTCTGGACATTGTTCACATTCATGTAATAGAGCATGGCCTGCCCATACTCATCATCCCCAAGTTTACCCATGAAAGCAACCTTACCACCCAATCTTGCTAGAGCTATCGCAACACTACCTGTGCATCCCCCGGGAGCTCTAATAAATTTTTCTGGGGCCCATAATGCGTCCTTCATTCTTTCATGTATTTCATGATCTATAAGTCGATTGGCGGGCCTTCCCGATGGCACAAAAGCATGTTGTGCAGATCCAAAGCAACAAACAAGAGGAGGCCAACCATATGTAAAACTAATGTCTTCCCCATCGTCTTTTCCCAATTCTATCTCTCCCTCACTCTCATCATCAACATTGTTAATGAGCGTACACTCTTCAGCATTACTAATTTCAGATTCATTACTTTGATCCTCTGTATCATTACCAATCTTTTTCGTGGCCTTCTTCTTCCTCCTGCTCACTTTATTCTCAGTTTTTTCTTCCTCCATGCCAGTTGAAGCTGATGCAGCTGTGAATGATTAAGCAATGGTTTTAGGACTAAGATACACAAAAGCAGACAAAATACTCAGCCAAAAATATGGGGTGTACCTTTTCTTCGAGTCCTTTGTGGGGTTTTCTTAGTATCTTTACTTGATGCAGCCACAATACTTTCCTCATCTGAAGCATCCCTACTTAACTCCAAATCACAATTCTCATCCAATGCATCAGTTTCTGATTTCTTCCTTGTTCGTTTGGTGGTAGCACGTTTATTAGTCAGAGGTGTCCTCTTTTTAACAACTGCCTCACTGCCACTGAGCTCATCTTGAGCTGATGCTTCTACAATTTTCTTTCTAGAGGTAGCCGCAAGATGCCATTTACTGCTATTTAATCTAAAATTCTGAGCATGCATTGAGTTTACCAATGGACAATACTGCCAATTTGAATGGCACCTACATTATAGAACAAACAAAGTTACTAATGCATATATTCAACACAGTGAATACTTATTTGATTAATGAGCTGAGGCAAGTTCTTCTCCTCGTGGAAATTTCCAGTAACATGTCCAGAAAATAGAGTTTACAGAGTAAGAGTTGCAGAAATCCTCTAAGCAAAATAATTTTAACTCTTGCTCAAATGAAGTACAAACAAAGGGAAAAAAACATGGGCTTTTATTTCATTTATACGAGCAGTTAAATCATGAAGATTAAAGCAAATATCTTGTAGGGATTAGAATTCCATGAAGATAGAATTCAAAGGACAAAATTCTAAATTACAAAGGGAAATGAGTTAAAGGAAATGAAAAAGTAGAGAGAAAAAGCATATTTAGAGAAAGGGATAAAAAGGAACCTGGGCAGAGAAAGAAAATGAGCGAAAGAGAGAGAAGCCATAGCGATTAGCCAAGCCCTTGAAGAGCTCAGACTCAGTGCTCTGCAATTACCAAGGCTCGGTTGTTGGGTTTTAGACTGCCAATGCCAGAGGATGAGGGGGTTTAGCGAGCAAAGCAAGTATGATCAACGTGAAAGATAAAATAAAGTTCGAATAATTACATAATGATAGTAAATAAGGCCACTTATTCATTCGCCACCTAAATTTTTTAAAATATTTTTAAAAATACACAAAAATTTTATCCTTTATAAAAATCTATCAAAACTTTATGAAGTGTTTTAATTATCTACTCTCGTTTTAACTCCGTCAAAATCTTGCTGACATTTATGGGCCTAAAATTATCATTTCACCTGCACCTTCGAAAACGACGTCGTTTGCACAGTGAAAAAATTAAAAATCAAAAACTAAATTAAAAACTAAATATAAATAAAATTCACATTCTTTCTCGTTCACAAACGTCTCTCAAGTCTCAAGGAGCATCCGCTTCTCTCTCAACTCTCAAGCCGCTCAACTCACCGCCGACGTTGATCAGTCACCGCGCCAAGCCTTCAGCCTCCCCAGCAGCCACCGTACTGCCAAGTCTCCACCGCGCCTACAACCACGCAATTTCTTGTTGCTCAGGACTCGCTCCTCCGCGTCACACAACCAGCGTCGTGTCACCATCGCCAGCTACAGCAAGCCGGCAATCTTTCGTGATTTTGTTTTTGCCTCTTGGTAGTCGTAGCTGCTGTTGTGTTAGGGTTGGGATATTATCTTCCAATTAAACTAGGGACTTCGAAATTTCAGTTGATTGGTTGCATTCAGCTTGTTTCTAACACCTCACTGAAATGTATGATTGTAAGTTTGGCTGAATTAGGTGCTGCATTATATTTATGGTTTAGTTGGTAAAGTAATTTGCTTGCTGCCCTTTTTTTAAAAAAAATTGTATGATTTCAATTTGTTATTTTTTAAATTTGAGTTATATATGTTTTCATTTCTGAAAATAATTCAGTTTGTTTTGCATGCTTATGAATTGTGATCAGTGCTTAAATAATCCCCTTTATTGCTTTTGTTTTGTCAGACCTATTTTAGTTTAGTTAGATTAGTTTAAGCTATAAGTTTAATTCGGAATTTTATCTTTTACCATAAACTAAATAGTTAAGTTTTTGCCGCTGTAGTAATTTCACTAGAGGAAGAACAATCTGATTTTCTTTTCTTATCTTTTAATATCTATATTGCAAACAAATATGTCAGCTGATTTGGGTCATTTATTTGGGGCAAAATAGTCATTTTATGTTCATGGTAAAATTGTCATTTAATCAATATTTTGTTAATTTCTTTAATAGAGTTAAGACAGCGGACAACTGAAACACTTTGTAAACTTTAGGTGGGGTTCTGCAAAGGAAAAATGTCTTTGTATATTTTTAAAAAAGTCTGAAAAATCTTGTGGTCAGTAGATAATTTCGCATAATGATAATAATAGTAACAATAATAATTTTAACGATGGCTGTCTTTCCCAAAACGATGAAAATTTCCACATTAGTGGTGCATATTAAATTGACCACTGTCCTCTCTTCTCTTCAGCCTCCATGAATCGATTGAATTCAATCTGTAGTGTCATTTGTTTGCTGTGCACGTCCGTCTTTTGGGTTATTCAATTGTTCACTTACATCAAATTTAATCAAGTAAGGTACCCATCTTCATGATCTTTCATTATTCATGTAGTTTACAGCTTTTAGTAGCATAACCTCTCAAAGAAAAAGGAAAATCTGTGGTTTCAGAATCTTTGAAGTTCAATTTTGGATTACTTTCTCTTAGTGAAGATTAAGATTTAAAATTTATCGTTTTTCATATCTTTTTTGGTATCATATAGATTGATGCCGTGTGAAGGGAGTTATAACTAGAAAAATATAATCAACTTCACCTAAGTTATTGAGAAGCTACTCCAGATGAATATTTTCAATCTGCTTTTGCCCACTAGACATGGGGTTGGTGCTGTCATGAAGGGCTGTAGAGGTAATGTGGATTTGATCTTTTATTATTGTGTTGCACTTTAATACCAATAATATAGCCAGGCTCCACTCTTGTTACATGTATGCAATCAATAATCAGCCATGAATTTATGTTTTGGGGTCCAAGTGAAACAATAAGTATTGGAATTTTTCTTACATTGCAGGTTATGAGTTTTCTTCGTTAAGTTCTTTGACAGTTGCTATATTTCATTGCAGCAACGTGTTATTCATTTTTCCATTCATCCCCGGAAACCACGGTTGAAGTTCAATCCCAGGAGCAGGAAGTAGTGATTGCTATGGGAAGTAATGTGGGTGACAGACTTTGTAATTTCAATGAAGCCTTGCAGTTGATGAAGAAATTAGGTGTAAACATCACTAGGCACGGTTGTCTCTATGAGACTGAACCAGCTTATGTAACTGATCAGCCTCGCTTTCTCAACTCAGCAGTTAGAGGTATTACAAAACTTGGGCCACACGAACTCTTGGGAGTGCTTAAGAAAATTGAAAAAGACTTGGGCCGTACTAATGGAATAAGGTATGGTCCAAGACCGATTGATTTGGATATTCTGTTCTATGGAAGGTTCAGTATTCATTCTGATATACTAACTGTTCCTCATGAGAGAATTTGGGAGAGACCGTTTGTAGTGGCCCCATTGTTGGATTTATTGGGATCGTCCGTAGAGAGCGATACAGTTGCTTGCTGGCATTCATTGTCGCAACAACGCAACGGACTTTTCGAAACATGGGAGAAACTGGGTGGTGAGTCCTTGATTGGGAAGGACGGGATGACAAGGGTTTTACCTATTGGAAACCTTTTATGGGATTGGTCTCTGAAAACATCTGTCATGGGTATCCTTAATTTGACCCCAGATAGTTTTAGCGATGGAGGAAAGTTCCAATCAATAGAAGCAGCAGTTTCTCAGGTTCGCTTGATGATTTCAGAAGGAGCAGATATGATTGATATTGGTGCACAATCCACACGGCCTATGGCCACTAAGATTTCCGCTGAAAAAGAGTTGGAAAGACTCATCCCTGTCTTAGAAGCTGTTCTAACAATGCCAGAGATGGAAGGGAAGCTTGTCTCTGTGGATACTTTTCATTCAAAAGTTGCTTCAGAGGCAGTTGCCAAAGGGGCGCATATTGTAAATGATGTATCTGCTGGGCAACTAGACCCTGACATGTACAAAGTTGTTGCTGGCCTTAAGGTTCCATATGTCGCAATGCATATGAGGGGAGACCCATCCACAATGCAGAATGAGGAGAACCTGCAGTATGATGATGTTTGTAAGCAGGTTGCTTCCGAGTTGTATTCAAAAGTTAGAGATGCAGAATTATCAGGTATCCCAGCTTGGAGGATTATTATTGACCCTGGAATTGGGTTTTCAAAGAAAACGGAACATAATTTGGACATCCTCCTCGGGTTGCCAGCTATAAGGAAACATATTGCAATGAAAAGTTTGGCTGCATCTCATGCTCCTATATTGATAGGACCCTCCAGGAAAAGATTTTTAGGTGAAATATGCAATCGCCCTTCTGCTGATGAGAGAGATCCTGCAACCATTGCTTCTATCACTGCTGGGGTTCTGGGAGGTGCAAACATTGTGAGAGTACATAATGTACGAGATAATTTAGATGCGGTGAAGCTCTGTGATTCAATGTTGACTCGGGGTAAATCTCTTGCATGATTTAGAATGATTCAGATTATTATTTCACTTATTTATTTGGTAGGATTCTGCTTGCTTCTCTCTCTCTTTCAGATACCAAAAATGCTTCTGTGATAAGGTCAAAAATACTAATAATAAAGTTTCCTGATTCTTCGGCGGATGTTGTATCTTTACCCAAATGAGTTTAACGCAAATGCCCAAGCAGCTCATGAACTTTTTACCCATGAATTTTGCTTGTTTTTAAAAAACTGTGTAATTCATGACACTGTCTTAAAGTTAAACATGCATAATCACGCTAAGAAGTAAGAACGATGAATGTTCTTTAGAGAAATGAGTTCCCACTAACTGCCATTTCATGCTCCTTTATTTAGTCCATATCTCGCTCATGATATAAATTCCAACAGATAAAAAGCAAAAGTTGAAATTGCACATCTGATATGAATGACTTGAATTAAAACTGAGATATCATAGTACCATCCACCAGGTCTCCACCAATATGACATCCATGATGAAGTAAGCAGCTATGACCAGTATAACATCCATGAAGAAGAGGGTAGTTATGAAATCGAAATTTGATAAGGTATCTACACAGTTATATAGAAGTAAATTTGCATCTAAATAAAATGCAGGTATTCCTTTTTCTCACAAAGGTTATACAAGATAGTTACCAGTAACTTACAGATATTGATGAAACTAAAAGAAACAAAAATGTTAGTTTGTATACAGTTCCTTCATTCAGGCCCCAGTTTGCAATCTAAGAACTATTGTTTTGCTTCAAAACCTCAGCTTCAGCCCTGGCCATAGGGTCATCCTTCATCTCAGAATCTTCTTCTTTTTCTCCTTCTCTATCCTCTGCCATTTTCTTTCTATGCAACTCCTCTGCAGCCTGCATTGCGGCACGGTTCTCTGCCTGCAAACGCTGCATCTCC
Source organism: Atalantia buxifolia (assembly GCA_030444775.1). Classification (NCBI taxonomy): domain Eukaryota; kingdom Viridiplantae; phylum Streptophyta; class Magnoliopsida; order Sapindales; family Rutaceae; genus Atalantia; species Atalantia buxifolia. The sequence continues at coordinate 22,105,844 of CM059837.1, read as the reverse complement.
TCCTCTTGTTGTTGCCTCTCGAACCACGTATCGGCATCCGCCCAAACTGGAAAATGAGAAAAACAGAATTGAGTCTCATCAGAAAAATACCGATCTGCCTGATCATTTAACACCTGATACATACAACACTAGCATTTAGCGCCGGAAAGTCCCAGATCTCCTGTACTTTATAAGATATCATCAAAGTTTGTGTTTGATAAAAGTAACCCGAAGAAAACAAACATGTTCTAATGGAATTAACCGCAATTTTATTTTTCACTGATATCACTGTGACTATGAGAACTAATACACAAACGAAGCTAAATACACAAGCACTGAGTATTCTGTCCTCAACCTTTAAAGAAATCAACCCAAACCTACCACTGAAAAATGACAAGAAATACAAAATGTCTTTATGCTTCTTAGAAACCCTAAAACCTAGACAAGAAAAAGGAAGGCACAGAAAAGAAATTGAAAATCTTAAACGTACAGGAACAATTAAATTGAAAATCAGCAATTAACAGTGCTGCTTCCCAGAATATTATTCAAAAACACCATCGTAAAAGATTTTATATAGACTTGTCTAGGAGAGAACAAATTAAAATGGAATAGCTAAGAGACTCTTCCATGTTCTTTCGGCCTCTACAAGACAAGTGGTTGAAACATATTCAAGTCCTAATATAAATAAAATCATAGACACAAACAGCAATGAAGGGAAACAGTGATAATTTTAGCAATCAAGGTAACTGAGCTCCAAAACTCAATCTGATGAGAGATCTACCTTCAGACCAAAAAATATTCCTTTTTCATAATTTCATTTCAAGGGTTAACAATCAATTATCACTGCCTACGAAGAACAATTATAGAGAAGTCAAACCAATATTTACTTCTAACAAAGCCAAACCTAAACCCTAAGCCCCGACAATGCAGCGGGTCAAAATCAAAATTTAGTAAAACAAAACCAAATCCAAAAAGCAGAAGAAAATTGAAAAAGAAAGCAAAGGGAAACATACTGGGCTGAGCGGCCCAGCCTTGCTCGCCACCCTTGATGCGTTCAGGGAGGGCGTAGTTAACAGTAAGGACACGGCCGTAGAGTTCGGCGCCATCCATGTTATCCATAGCCTGGATGGCGTCTTCTTTTTCGAGGAAAGTGACGAACCCAAAAGAGCGATGCTTCTGGGTGGCCTGATCCAACGGCGTCTTCACGTCTTTAATGTCACCGAAGGGTATGAATGCTGCGTGTAGTATTGCCTCGTTCACTTCCTCTGCTAGTCCTCCCACGTACAGCGTGTTCTTCTGTACAGCCAGATTCGCCATCCCTTCTAACCTCTTCTCTCGTCTTCTTTCTACTTTCTACTTTCTACTCCCGATAAATTGCTTATGCTTATTTTTAAGAGGAAATTTAACCAGTCAGTTTTAATGTCAGTGACGTAGGACGTAGGAACAATTTAGCTTTATATTTTATATTTATCAATTATCACCTTGAACTGGGCCAGCAAATTAGGAAAAGCCCAAAATCCTTTTATTTTATGAATTTTTCATTTTTCTTTTTTTTTTATCATTGTTTACTCCGTCTAAGTAGGTTTTATTTTACCACATAGACTTATAGTTCATTATCTTTAAAGTTAAACATGACTATGAGGGTAATGGTTCGAGTCCTCATAAACTTAACCTCACTCAATTAAACATAATTATATGGATATTACTTGTAATATCTTTTTCTCTTGCGAAAATGTGAACAGAGTGGAGACATCCCTCCTTTGTGAGGGGTATTTGGAATGTAAGTCTTAAGGTATATATCTGATTGTAAATATCAGTGTAATGATCTGTTGTCATAACAGTTGTAAATAAAATTATCATAGCAGTTGTAAATCAAAATGTAATAATGTAAGTCCCAGGTATATATCTGATAATGTAATAATGTAAGTCTCGAGTATATATCTGATTGTAAATATCAGTGCAATGATCTGTTGTAAATATCTGTGTAATACAATGATCTGTTGTCATAACAATTGTAAATATCTGGATAATGTAATAATATAAGTCTCAGGTATATATCTAATTGTAAATATCAGTGCAATGATCTGTTGTAAATATCCGTGTAATACAATGATCTATTGTCATAACTGTTGTAAATATCTGTATAATACAGTGATATGTTGTCATAACAGTTGTAAATATCTGTGTAATACAGTAACTTGATGCTTAATTAGTTCAAAAAAAAAGTATGTTTCATTATTACACATTTCTTGTAGATGCTATCTTTCTTTATTCTGAAAGGAAGTTAATTCCAATCACTCATGAACTTAAACGTCTGTTATTCCACAATCTTTAGACTAAACCGTTTCTGCCATTTCCAGGAATAACTAGATACCAAAGAGAAGGAAAGAGATAAACGAACGCTAGGCTCTGTCCAGGGGAAACTGGTATGTGCCTTGTTATATCAGCAGTGCAAACTGATCTAGTCCCATTCAGGTTGACCATCAGAATATACGTCGCTGGTTTCCCGCCTATATACAGAGTGATCCCAAAAAAGTTTTATGAAAATTGTGGAAGATGCTTTGCCAAAAACTGGCTTTTCAAAATTCATTTAACTGCTTCTGAAAACATGCAAGTCGAAAACACCTTTAACTCTTGATTAACGCCTTCTCAACACATCAACGACTAAACAAGTCAACGAAGACTGTGTTTAAAAAGAAACTTTCAAAAAATCAATAAGAATTTTTACTAAGTTCTTATTATTTTTGTCAAAAACAAAAACCTTAATTTTCACTAAATGATCAGGAAAAACTTGCACGTGACTTGTTATACCAGCAGTGCAAACTGATCTATCCAGATTACGTAGCTTGAAGCTCAAGATATCCCGTGAACATTATTGTAAGTGAAATCCAGCGAAATGGTTTCAATAAAACTTCCCAAACAATTAAGTGGCCTCTAATGAATACAGTTTCGATAGCTGCTGAAATCGGGGAGGCTATCGAGTTTACACACACAAAAGCTGCTCACAACTTCAAAATCATACACTTGAAGTTGCTTACAACTCAGAAATCTCTGCTTTCAGAATATTATCAATAAAATCATTATATTTAAAACCTGTTAGACATTATAAAATTGAGAAGCTGGGGACAACTCATGAATTGATTGGACTCTTAAAAAAAATAAAAATAAAAAAGAGAGAAATTATTGTGCGTCACCATTTTTCCATAGATTATAGCCTGCTTTTGCAATTGCAAAATTTCATGCAAGCATACTAGACAGTGTAACGGTCATCTATGTTCAAGTATAATCTCTGTAAATTTGACAAACAACAATTGGCCAGTTCCCTCAATCACCTGTCCTCCTAATTATTCAAAAATTTGTGACAATAATTGCTTCTCAGCAGTGAAAAAGAGGAAGTTTTGCATTGGTTCACTTCTTGCGCAAGCACAGGATGCCAACCATCACAGAGATGCCAACAACAGCGACAGGAACAGCCCAGTATTGCTTTGTCAGGTTCTTGAGCTTTAGTGCAAAATCTGACGGTTGCCTTTTAGATGAAATTTCAAGTTCTGGGATCAATGGAGATGAAGTGTCAAGCTCACCAATACAAAAGCTCTCCATGAGTTCCCTTGCATCTTTGCTATGCCCAGCATCTTCAAACTCGTCTGTTGCATCTTTTGCTACAATAATGAAATTACAAGCATCAAAACATATCAAGGGTTCAACATCTATGACATTGATACAGTGTAATACTCTTTGAATTAAAAACCTTTTACATAATGTAATCAGATCCCACATCGTCACAGATCATACTTGGATTGTAATAGATTTGTGCAGTAAAGTTCCACACGAGATCTATTATGTATAAACTAAATACAAGAAAAGAATTACCTGCCGCAGCAAGAACTACATCATCTCCACCAGGATGCTCATCCAAATATGAAGAGATGTCATACACCTGAGATTGACATAAGAGATATTTACCAAATTTCACAACATTATTTACCCAAAAAAAAAAGTTGAAATTCCTTGGAACCTCTGATTCAATCAATAGCAATAGGCATTACATATATCACAATCCTCGATCTACTCTACAAGCCAGTAACTATTAGTATGCGGGACTATTCAGCAAGCACATAAATTTACTAAAGGTAATCATGGCACAGTAAAGATAAGCTAAATGGAATATCGTCGGAGCAATTACCAATCAAGTAAAGCTTATGGGATTAACTGTTCTCAAATGTTTTACACCCCAGTTGGGACTGAATCTTGATAATAATTTTATTTTTCAAGCCCAAAGAGCAACTATTTGACCTATGGCAACCCGGTATTCAAATCATGACTTTTTTTTACCTAATGAATTGAATCAAATAAGAAGTTTGATTGATGCACATCACGAAGGGGAAAAAAAACTAAGGGAAAAGGAAAGGGTACCTTGTTATGAACAACAATCCAGCAATCGTCTTTGGTGTTGTGGTGAGCAGCTTCTTGCATCGTGTAGAGCTTTGAGAGAGTCGGCATCTTTATTGGTGGCCTTTTGCTCAGCCGCCCTCCCTCTCTCTCAACAATATTTTCTGAAAGCCTCACCCTCAACCCTCAGCTAAAGAATTGGAATTTGGCATCTCAGGCCCGTTTTCTGTCTCTCGGGTTAAAAGGCTCCGACTTCTTTGGCCTTTGTTTTAAATTATTTCTTTATTTCTTTTTTATTATTTTCTTACAAGGTTTTCCTATTATTGCTTTTTCGCTGTCAAAGATTTTTTATTACAAGAATGTTGTTGTTGTTGTAATAATAATAATAATAATAATAAGAATAATAATAATAGAGACACAAATAATTTTGAATAAATTAATATCGCTCGAAGAGATTAATTGAAAAGTGATAATTTTTTTTTTAATCATGTAGGACCTTAATAAGTTTATATAATTAATCTTCTCATACTATATCAGTTTGTACATATTTATTTAAACAAGGTGATTTTGACGTTTGATTAGGATTAATATTTAATTCACATTGTGCAATTTAAAAAGAGAGAAGATGTGAAAGCTGAGAAATTAATTATTGAGAGTGTGTAATTTGTGTGGTGCATTCTTATCATAATTTCGCCTCCTTGGCATCAAATGCTTATTAACTTTGATCAACTGCATGCGTTCTTGTCTGGCTTTATCACATGCTACCACTGTTTTTTTTTTTTTTTAGAGGGAAAGTATAACTTTCATTCATCCAACTGAGTGAATAAGTACAAAAAGTTTGCTGCTATATTATCATTTAGCTCTAAGGCCAAATTTGCCAGTGAGTGAGCTAAAGTGTTACACCCTCTTGGGGTATGCTGTATCTTTACTTGATTCAGCCTCTTCATCCGATCTTGGATTTCAGAGACAACCCAAAAGATTTCGGTTCTTGTGCTCTTCTTGAGAGAGATTAAATCCACTACTTCCTTAGAATCAGATTTAATGATTAGTGGGATGCATCTAACATTTTCTGCTATCTCCAGTCCAAACTTAGCAGCTTCAGCTTCTGCAGAGTCAACCTTGCCAAAAAACTTTGTGGGCTTCATTGCTGCAGCCACAACCTTCCCTTCAGAATTCCTGATCACAATTCCTAGACCAGTTCTTTGTTGCTCCATTTTTACTGCTGCATCTACATTTACTTTGAACCAGCCCTCTGGTGGATAGCTCCATTTTTTCTGGGTAGCAGGACTCTGCTGGGGGCTTTCTGACATTTGGGGCATTTGGATTCTTCTGTAGGACTGCACCAAAGCTTCTGCTGCCGCAACTGATAGCTGGGAATCTTCCCTTTTATTTTTGAAAATGCCAAGATTCCTTGAGTGCCAAATGCTCCAACACGCAGCAACTATCAACTCCATTTCAGCTTTTTTCCTTTTTGCAGTCAACTCCTGCAGCAAACTAAAAACGTCTCTGACTTTGCCTAGCTCAATGTCCTCGGCAAAGGGGGTCAGCCTCCAAATTTGCTTTGAAACTTTGCATTCAGATAGCGTGTGGCAGACAGTCTCTTTTGTTTTTTTGCATCTCTGGCACCAAGGGAATTGCACAACTTTCCTCTTCCATAAATTCTCTGCCGTTGCCAATAGATTGTTTGCTGCCCTCCGCAATGAATATTTTAACTTTTTCTGGCACTTGAAGATACCAGATAGCATGCCATGAATTGTATTTCTCCCCCAAGCAGCTTGGCTTATCTGGAAATCTCAGCTTTAAAGCCAATTGGTAGCCACTCTTAACTGAATAATTGCCCTTTTTGTCGTAGTGCCACATTACTTGATCTGGTTTCGGTTGCCTTGGCAAAGGTATTTTCAACATTTGTTAAGCATCCTCTTCCAGGAAGTGTTGCCTAATCACATCTTCTTTCCACTCCTGATCCTCATTTATCAGTTCTGCAACAGCTGTGTCTAAGCTTAAAGATGGGGGGGATATCGGCTGGAAAGTTATAGGTCTTGGAAGCCATGGACTTTTAATACACTAGAGCCTGCTCACCATCTCCAATTCTCCAACGCAGCCCTTTCTCTATCACTTCTCTACCCCATAAAATGCTCCTCCATATGAACGATGGATGTGAACCCAGCTGAGCCTGCATCACACTTGAGTTTTTAAAATATCTGGCCTTCAAAACTCTTGCTACCAGCGACTCCGGCTCTTGGATGATCCTCCAACTCTGCTTTGCAACTAAGGCCTGATTAAAACTCGACAAATCTCGAAACCGCAGCCCACCTCTACTTTTTGCTTGGCACATTTTTTTCCCATTTTCACCAGTGAATTGACTTATGATTCTGGCTGTTCCCCCACCAAAAACCTGCAATGGCCTTCTGCATATTATCACAAAGACCTATAGGGAGCTTAAAAACGCTCATTGCGTATGCAGGCACCGCTTGAGCAACTGCTTTTATCAACACCTCCTTTCCACCACAAGAGAACAACTTCGCCTGCCAGCTCGAAATTTTGCCAAGGCCATGACTCCAACTGTTATTGCAACGTGCATGCTCCAATGTCACCATAACGTCGTCGAGCTAACTCATGCTGAAGTTCAAGTCGAAATTATTGATACTGAAAGCCAGTAATTTCCATTATTCCATGCAATACGTACGTGAAACCAACCCAGCTAGCTTACTGATCCTTCACCAAGTGTTCCAATGGAGCTCACCAACCGATTTTATAGCGTCTATCATATGCATATTAATTGGTGTGTTTGATTTTGATATAAGTGCGTTCCATACCTTTCGCAGTTAGTGATATAATTAAGTTTTTGGGTAAATTTAGCTCACGTTAAAAGTTATAACGAGGAGGAATTTGGTTGTCAATCTTCTTTCCTAGCTGGGCCTAGGACTTTTCGGGCCTGCGCTTCACTCAACAAACCAGTGACAAGGCTCGGCCTAGATTGGTCCAACCCATTTGCTTTCCCTTATTACTAGTAAAAAGTTTTTGGGTAAATTTAATTGCTGAATTTCATAAATTTAAATTTTGTTCAAAAGTAGAACAAAGCTTAAATTGAAGTAAGTAAACAAATAAATCAAAGCTCACAGGCCAATAATTACCTGAAAATTAAAATCTAATTCATGCTTTCACAGGCCAAGAAGATAACGTCACACACCAGCTTGATGTGAGGTTACTCCGTAGATTACATATTCAAATAAAAAAATTTAATTAGATCAAATTAGCAATATATACATTTTTCCCCCCTGAATTCGCAGAATGGTGTTCGAGCCTTAATGTTGGACACATATGACTTCAAAGTGGACATATGGTTGTGTCACTCCTTCGATGGAAAATGTCTTGACATAACTGCATTTGTGAGTAATAAATTACTTAACACTTCTTAATCAAATTGCTTCAATTAAAACACACAGAATTCTTTCTGATGTTTTTGTACTTCAAAAAGGAACCCGCTAGAGACACTTTTAAGGAAATAGAAGCCTTCCTGTCAGCTAATCCAACAGAAATTGTAACATTAATTTTGGAGGACTACGTTGAGACCCCAAATGGCTTAACCAAAGTTTTCAATGAAACCGGTTTGATGAAGTACTGGTTTCCTGACTCAAAGATGCCGCAAAACGGACAAGATTGGCCGCTGGTTAAGGACATGGTGGCCAGTAACCAAAGGCTTATAGTCTTCACTTCAAAGAAATCTAAGCAAGAAAGTGAAGGCGTAGCTTTTCAATGGAACTACATGGTTGAAAATCGATGTAGGTTGCCATATGCATAAGCAAAATATGTACTGCACGCAGACAGTATTGGAACTAATTTGTTTACGCGTACACAACTCCAGATGGAAATGATGGGATGCATCCTGGAACGTGTTCTAATCGTGCGGAATCAGCACCGCTTAATGATAAAATTAAAACCAAATATCTGGTGTTTGTAAATCACTTCGGATTAATCCCAATTAAGACAACGAGTTGTGCAAACAATTCCGAGGGATTAGTAGATATGTCATGGTGCGGCTGGCAACCGATGGGCTAACTTTGTTGCTGTCGACTTTTACAAAGTATGAAACAATTACTTAAATATTAATTCATCGGCTACTTCATGTTTTGAGATTATTATTGTTATTATTATTATTAATCGTAATTGATATACATATAATTGATGCAGAGGAGCAATGGAGGAAGAGCATTTCAGGCTGTAGACACATTGAATGGGAAGCTGTTGTGCGGCTGTGACGATGTAGATGCATGCGTGGAAAGAGTTCATGTTCATGAATTAGTAAGTAGTGGCTATCTCATTTCAACTGCCTTTACAAACAAGCAGTGTGGGTTGTGTAAAAGTGTTCAAATTTTTTCATAAAACAAAAAAAAAAAAAGACACTCATATCTTGAAGGCTAAACCTTTCTTTTAGAATTTAAAAATGAGCATAATGTATTATATTACTAATAAAATGAATGTATTATAATGCTTATAAACATTAATATATTATAATTCTCTTATCTTCATCAAAATAGTGGAAATTTATGATCAATAAAGGAAAAATTTAACAATTAAACATTTCTGAAATGTTGCAACTAGTTATTCAATTTTTTTTTTTTTGGAATACTGCTATCTACCTCTACTTACTGAAAGGAGAAATGAAGGATTAGTTACTCTGCCCATTAATAGGAGAAGAACTAAAAAGTCATTACACTAACTCTTGTTATTCATTTTGGAGGAGATCTGGACCAATTTTTTTTTTTTCACTTGGTAAACGGCGCCTTACTCATGGCAGTTTGCACAGAGTTAAACGGGCTTGTAACGTAAACAAGTAATCTGTTAAGCTGGGCTAATGCAAAAGTTCCCAGTTTTCCAGTTGTACTCTCAAGCAGTGTCATTAATTTCTAGTACTATTTGTCTTTGTTTCGCAGCCCGGATCGCCGCCCGGATCATGCAGTGATGAAGGGGACAAGGACTAACACAGGCAATAGGCCACAGGCAACAAACAGTTGGTCATGCTTTTTGTTTTTTGTTTTTTTGTTTTTTGTAGTTAAATGTGAGGTGGTAGAAAGTGACAATGACAGCATTAATTAAGGCACTCTCAAGTAATTAAATTGTTGCACCACAAAACGGAGGATGGCTGGTTATGTAGGCTTTCAATTGAGCTACGTTATTAATTGCTTTGCCTCTTCAAAGCCTGCCAGTAAACGTGCCAAGCTATGCCTGTACGGCCGTATCAACTATCAACGATATCCCTGCCTTTCTTTTATAGGTCGTTTAGCCTTCAATCTAGGCTCGTCAGCTGATAAACCCATCAATAAATATTTTCTTGTTATCTAGTCATCAGATCAACGGACTCAACTCAGTTGCAGCTTCTGTATGTAACAGCATCAAATGGGGTGCTTCCACGGGTGCTAGAGATGGCCTTGCATCAGCTGAGTTTGGTTTGCTTTTCCTCTCTCCTGCAACGCGTGGAAGCACCCTATTTGTTGTGTTACATACAGCATCTGTAAGGGAAACAGGTCCTCAATCAACCAACCCAGCAAAATACATTAATTCTTAATTTATTAGCAATAGCACGCTTGCTATCGCGCTTAATTCTCAACATGCACATGCCCATTTGGATGATCTAATATATTAGAATTTACATATACTTTCTTCTTGTTCTTGCAAATTAAAGGAGCCTATCATTATTTTTCATCACAGGCTCTAATATATATCATCGTTTAACAAAAGTATTAGCATATGTTTATCTCCAGAAACCTACATTTTTACTCAGAATCCAGGCATTAACAAAAACGACTTTACACCCACCAATTGTAACAGGTAGTGGCAGCGCCAGATTAGGACTGGGGCGGGAGCCCCCTTAATTTTTTAGAATTTACAAATTTAATTTGATATTTGTCCCATTTTTAATTTGTTTGACCATAAAAGTCTCTACTAAAATTTAAAAATAATCAAAATATTAAATATTTATTTTTACACTTCCAACCCTTTAAGAAACATTGTCATTTTGAAGTTCCTCGAGCCCTACCTCTCCTCACGCAAAAAAAAAAAAAAAAAAAAAAAAAAAACTACTTTATCTTACTGTATTTATCTAAATTATTTTTCTTCAATGAATCTTATGTCACTTAAAATTTAACTTGATGTATACATTATGGATGTGGGTTTTGATAACAAAATTTTAAAATTGAAAGGGATTGATAAGCTAACAAGAAAAATAGTTGATACTAAAAAGGATAAATTGTATTCATTAATTTATTTATTGATTTTACTAGTTGTCATAACTACAGTTAAAATATTTTTTTTTTAGCTATGAATTTTATAAAAAAATCATATGTGAAATCAGATGAGATATTATTATTGTATATATAGAAAAAAAAAGATTTATTTTGTATTCTTGATGATAAAGTCATTCTTCAATCTTTTTAACATATGAAAACAAATCGAGGTCAGTTATAAATATATTAAATTGACTATATTAATGAATTTTTATTTTGTTATCTGTTACTTGTTGACTATTTTTTAAATTATATTATTATTTAAATTCAGCCATTGCTAGATTAAATTCCTAGCACCGCCATTGGTAATAAGTTTCTTAATTGTTAGCGGGAAGTGATTTTGGAATAAAAAATAATACCTTTGGACCAAGAAGATCGAAGTGGAAGTGAGAGATGGAGAGACATAAAATTAATATTGTATAATAAATATGATTATTGAAATAATAATTTTGACAAAATTAGTAAAAATATTGTGAGTTTTTTTATCATATAAGTGATAGGTCAAATTAACTTAACTTTCAAGTAAAATTAGCTAGTGTTTATCAAATTTTTTACTACAGTAGCTTTTTAAATTATATCTAGCCAATATCAATACTAGAAAAGGCTTTATATTAAGGTAAACTACTGAGGCATCAATCACACATTTTGCTATCTAAGTAGGAAATTAATTAAAACTTGCATTAGTCAACTTGTAGTAAAGAAATTTTTGTTTCCTTTTTAACTTTTTTTAACTTTTTGATAGATTATACATTATAATAACATAATTAGAAATTATATGAGAAAATTAGTGCACCAATATGACCAAGTCACCAACAAGTTTATTCTTGATGATAATATTTGCTGTCATCTTGAATACCCATCTGTCTCATTTGATGACACTATTGATTGAAGATGATTTCCTTTCCTCATCCCTGCCCCCAACCCCCTAAAACTACAACACTCCTTTTTTTTTTGTTGTCTGAAAATGTTTAGGCATGTGCATTTGTATTAATTAATTAGAGTATGCATAGCAAGCCTTTTTGTCATTGTCACTTGGCAGACATCGAAGTGTGAATGGTTAATAAACAATCAAAGGATTTGCTGCTTCATTATGGTTGAGGTTTTTTTTGGCATTAGGATATTATAAATTTTAAGGTATATTTGTTGTGAGAAAAAAATTTGTAACTATGAAATAAAATTAATATTATAGTAAATATAATTTTTAAATAATAATTTTAACAAAAATAGTAACGATATTTTATGTTTTTCATCATACAAGTAATAGATCAAATCAATTTAGGTTCTAAGTTATAGTAACTATGTTTAACAAATACTTTAATATTATAGATTTTAAGTTAGAATTGCCTGACCTCAATATCAAGTAGAGCTTAAGAAAGCTTATTGTGGAATTGGTTTGTATGTGAATGGATTGATTCATTACTATATCTACAACAAAACCAATGCTTGTATTTCTATATTAAGAAAGTGGTGGCCTGTTACTGTTGGACCATAAGATATTTAAAATTAAGGGTTATTTTGGTAATACTATAATTTTTATAATAATTACTGTTAACTATGTTGTAGATATAATCAGCGGTAAAAATAATCAGTTAAACGTTTGGTAAAATTTATTTTTAAAACTGATGCAAGTTCTAAAAGCAATTATATACGTTTGGTAAATCTTATTATTGAACTGCTATAAGAATGCAAATGACTAAAATAGACATGATATTGAATAAAATTCATTTATATATTTATAAACATGTATATATAATATATAATAATTGTTAACTAAAATAATTTTTTATTTAATTAATTTTGTTTGTTTTATTTTTTATCTCAAAATGATAGGTAATAATAGTATTCTCTTAAATTTAATAATAATAATAATAATAATAATAATAATTAAATAAGAATGATTTTGAATTTTTATAATATAAGTGAATGGAATTGTATTAAGTATAAAATTGATACTCAACATTTGATTTTAGAAAGTTATTTCCCTCGCACTTTTCAAAATCTACTATAGGATGGAGTAATTTTGTCAAAAATAATTTTTAAAAAAAATTACTAAATACCAAAATTAATTTTTAACTTTTCAAAACCACTTTTGAGTCTCTAATAAATAATTCCAAACATATCCGAAATACCATAGTGATAAAATTTAAGGCTTAAATACTTAAAGATAATAAGTATTATTAAACTTCTTAATTAGATTGCGGATTGTTGCTTCAAATTGTGCCGTCTACAAAATCAATGACAAGTACAAACAGCAAAGTTTGATAAAAGCAACCGAATTCATTTTTTGAGACAAAAATGAAACCCCACACACAAGTAATTTTCAGTGGCATAGGATAACATAGATACAAGAATTGCGGCGGATGTTCTAAAACTTAATTTCAAATGACATTGCATATTCACATGCAATTAATTTATTTATAATTTATAAAATAATTTCAACCACTGATAACAGATCACATATATATTTGAGATTAAATTTGGAACAAAATTTTTTAAAAAATACATATATTATTCATGAGGTTTGAATATCTCCATCTGATTGTCATGCACGCACAATTTTAGAGCTCCACAAAGAATACTCCTCAACTCTCTTAATAACTTCTGCCTCCAATTTTGGCTCTAAATTGTTATAATAACAGATCTGCCATTAACATCCATCTACTACCATTTTATATTTTAGAACCCAAGAGCTTCATATCTATACAACTCCCATTTTAACACATTAAAAAAAAAAAAGAAAAAGAAAACCAAAACATTACCACACACCAAGATTTAGATAAATTGAGACAATTAGTTAAAACTATCTCACAGAAAATCTACCTTCACAATAGGAAGCAAAAATGAAAAATGAAAAAAATTACCCATACATACATACATACATACGTACATACATATATATATAGATACACACACACATATACATATATACATATACATACACATAAAAGAAGATTTTCACTAACAGACAGACAGACAAGGAAAGGGAGAGGAGTTTCGAGACGTATTTAACCCTCGTTTGATAAGACATTTGGGAAGAAAATTTGCTAATTCCTTTTACACACGGGATTGCCGACAAAAATAAATAAACAGTAATAAACTTCATGATGTCATAAATGATATTTTCTCTCAGAATAAGCGAATTATTTGCATAAATTGTTAAATAAATTATACTAGGTGGAAAAAATTTTCTTTGGACCAACAGGCATCGGGGCGCTTTTCTTTCGACAACAGCATTTACATTGAATTGGACACTAAAAAAAAAAAAAATCTAAACCTAATAATATATAGAGATTTTAATTCACACTTAACGAGCCATGCTCTTGCACGAACAACATTAATGTTCACATGTTATGAAGCAACTCCCGATAGATGCTAAAGTAAAGTTGCATGTTAAATACTAGTGCTGCGTTGTGTTGTGTTAAATTCATATTTCTCAAAATTCATAGACACTTGAGAGACAATATCTATGTTTAATCCAATCTTGCAATTTGTGAGTGGCATTACGTATTCAAACTTATCTCAATGTTAGTTCATTGACCAAAACTATTACTGATTTATTTAAAAAAAAAAAAAATACATGCATCGATCATTGATGGACAAAGGGATTGAGATGGAGAAACAGAAACAATGAGTTGGTAAGAAGACGAATGATATGCAAGAGACAAGTAACGAGTGATGAGATGAATCCCATCAAAACAATTGCACGTGGGGGCTCACTGACAAACCGCACGATCCTGCGGTCTCAGCCTGCGTGTTTCTTCTTCACAAGTCAATATTTCATCATTTTAGCTTCAGAAATCAGAAATCCAAAAGTTTTGTTCCTGCTCTCGCCCTGTCACTGCTGTCAAGCATCCGATGCCCTTTGCAGTCGCATACGTTTACGATCGATAATTCCTTCATACGCTATATGTAGTTAGTTCAGTCTGTCCCAATTTTATGAAAAATTTTGTTTGTAAATTCGTCGTGCCACCCCATGATCGGCACAGTGATGATAAACGCAACTGAAAAAATAGGTGTTAAACAAGAAGAAATGCAATTTACTAAGAGAAGAAATTTATTTCTTACCTAATTTGAGGAGACGAGAATCGAAGACCACCCTTAACAAGAAAGTCTTAAGTTGGATGGAAATATCGCATGATCCTTATGACTATCTAGTATAATTTTAAACTCAACACGTGTAGTCATTTTGAAATTGACCAATTATACTGGCGAGGAAAAAAAAAATGTAAGCAATTTACAGTGGCAATGTATGCATTTATTTTTAAATCACATTGGAACCATCTCTTATACAATTTGCTTCCAACCATAAGTGTTATTTTTTTTTAGGAGACATAAATTGCTGGCTTGCGTTGCACTCTGGAATCTAAGGAATATGGTTTTCAAGAGCCTCTAGGGTGGAGCTACAATATTCTCTACTAACCTAAAGCAATATTGATGAAGTCAATAGCTAGCGAGGTAATGAGTGTAAGAGCTAGAACTTAGAACTTTAGAAGTGGTTTGCTCTAAAGATAATTTCTCCAATATGGTTGACGACACATTAGTGAAATTTGGATAATGATAAAGATTTTGAAACGTTAAGAAATTTATTGTGTCGCATGGACTTCCTTCTAAATAATATTTTTGGTGTAGGGAACCTCTTCAAGTTTATCTAAATGACGTAAGATTTTAAGTATATTTCTCCATTAATTGAGGAAATGGATCTATTTGCATTAAAAACAAGTTTATCGTAAAATTTGGATACGCTTAAAAAATGGAAAAGATGAGCTGCAATGGAATCAATGCTATGTATAAACTTATGTGACGACTGGTTTGATCATGAGCAGTCAATTTTTGACTCGTTTCGAAATCAAATCTTCATTTCATTAAATCTATTTTTAACTTCGAAAAATCTAATAACAAGTAGTCATCATCTCTGTTTTGAGCTTTACACATTTACTTAGCTAATATTTTAAGGCTTGTCCTGTATGGAATGTATGTAAAATGTGAGGTCTCTCTCTCTTCAATGTTGCAACCACACCAAGAAGTTTTTCTCTTGTGGAGCAAACGAGATAGTCCTAGTTATTCTAATGCATATCCTCCATATTGGTTCATTGTCAAAATAATAATAATAATAACAATTGGGAGGTATTGTATTTTATAAGTAGAAATCTTGAAAATTAAATGCACATTGGTTGAATTTCTCTTTGCCAACCAACAATTACATTTTACAACACCAAATCTTCGAGATAAGATCGTGCTGCTATTTTTATAACTTTTCTTTTATGCTAATTCTGGCCTGGGAGAAGATTTCACTTGTCCCATTTATTACAATGCATAGGTATGATAATGAGGTCACTAGGAGGTGCATGGTTTGGCCTATATAACATCCCCTTCTGTCTCTCTCTCTCTCTCTATATATGTGTGTGTGCGTGTGAGTGCGTACATAACTACATACTTTGTAGTATTTGTCTAGAGACACTCATAATACACAGACAACTGACTGAGCCAAAACCTGAATCCAAGCCATACTACCATTTGCAGAAGCAGAAGCACAACTTTTTCTTTTGAGGCTTTTCTGCTTCTTGGGAGCATCTATGGCAGTCCTGGCTATGGTGGTTTGTTGTTTGGTTTTGGGGTTCTCTTTCTTATGCTTTGCTCTCTTGAAATGGAATGAGATAAGATACAGAGGCGAAGGCTTGCCTCCAGGGACGATGGGTTGGCCAGTTTTTGGTGAAACAACTGACTTCCTCAAACATGGACCAAATTTCATGAAAAACCAAAGAGCAAGGTTAGGTGCTCGTTTTCTTGTCACAACATTTTTTTCTTGTTATTGTTAAGACAGATTTTTGGCTCAACTTTCTTTCCTTTTCAGGTACTTTCTTTCTTTTCCTTTCTTTTTTTATATAATTTTTCTCTATGTTTGTCGAGTGTTATTGTGTCTCTTTGCCTTGTTTCTTCTTTCTCCCACACAAACATACACAAGTTGATTGACCTGTAAAGTGATTTAATTCTCTTTTATATACCAAGTGGTTTGTGATTCTTTCACTCTAAAGTTAGCCTCGCAAAAAGCAGAGTGCTTTAGCTTCAAGCAGTTTGTTAATCACAAGCCTCCTCCTTTTTTTTTTTTTTTCTCTTTCTCCCCTGGATTCAAAATGGCTACAGGCATGAAATGATTAGTGGGATCTTTCCAGGTGATTAATTAACACATTTTTATCTGCATGGATACCACCACTGTTGCTTTGCCATATGATCTTTCTGAAAAGGAACTTCTTGTCTATTATTGTTAGCAAAAGCTTAGTTAGCAATTTGGGTGCCATCATACAAATGATAAATTTTCACAATGTTTCCATCATTTGTACAGCTTTAGTGATCATCTGATGAAAAGTAGGCTAGCTGCCTTTTCTTTTACCTTTTTATTTTTCATTGCAGAACTCAAAAGATACATTCCAATCGTTTGCAAGAGAAATAATTGTAGTTTTGGATGGTACAATCCTAGCATTGTTGCCCCAAAAGTTAAGGCAAAATTGAAACAAGTTGAAAAGAAACGGCTTTACGAAAATTTTCCCATTTTGTATGTCTTAGTGCTGAATCCCTGACAAACCAATTTTCTTTTCTTACAATTTGTCTTAGTTGTATTTCTACTGCAATTTTTATTCACAATGACATTTGTACATCGATGGCTGTATACTTAGCAGGTATGGAAGTTTATTCAAGTCACATATACTGGGGTGTCCCACCATTGTTTCCATGGATCCAGAGCTTAACAGATATATCCTTATGAATGAAGGAAAAGGACTTGTTCCTGGCTATCCACAGTCCATGCTTGATATACTGGGCAAGTGCAACATTGCTGCTGTTCATGGATCTGCTCACAAATATATTAGAGGATCAATGATGTCACTTATAAGCCCTGCGATGATCAAAAAGCAGCTTTTGCCAAAAATTGATAAGTTTATGAGATCCTATCTTCACAATTGGGATGGCAAAGAAATTGATATCCAAGAAAGAACCAATGAGGTTTGCACACTAACCACAAGGAAACAAGAAAACAGTTGTCTATGTTAATTGTCATGTATAGTTCATGAGTCTTAATCCCTTGTCATTTTACTTTCTTTTCTAGATAGATTGTTTCAATCTAGAAGGAAGATCACTCATCATTAGAACGACATTACAATTACATGAGGTTCCCTCATTGTTTAGATTTAGCTTTTGTACCATTTCTTATAAGCGTCTGTTTTTATTAATAAGCAATATAAAGTAGTCATATTACCAGAAGAATATTTTGAAAAGAAGTTGGACGAATTTCTGGATACTGATTTTTCTGACTTTCCCTGCCTTTTTTCTTTTTTGGCATCTAGATGGCACTATTCATATCCTTCAAGCAGATTGTAGAAATTGAATCAAGTCAGCTATATGAGACCTTCAAACCAGAGTTCGATAAGCTGATGGTTGGAACATTGTCACTGCCTGTCAATATTCCCGGGACAAATTACCATCGCGGGTTCCAGGTATATCATTGAAGACTTAATCTTATTTCACAGTTTCCTCAGGATAAATGATACGTATGGAACTCTCAACTGAGTTGAATTGGGCTGTTTAATTTGCAGGGAAGGAAGAGAGTTATCAGAATTTTGAGACAAATTATGGAGGAGAGAAGAGCATCTTCGATAGCTCACAATGACATGCTTGATCATCTTCTCAGAAACAAAGAGTCTAACTACAGTCTCAGCGACGAGGAGATAATTGATCAAGTTATTACAATTTTATATTCAGGTTATGAGACGGTTTCAACAACATTAATGATGGCAATTAAGTATCTCCATGATCATCCAAGAGCTCTCAAGGAACTTAGAGTGAGTTAGGACCTTTATAATCCTCATAGTTAACTTGTAGCTTTATCATTGTGGAGTTCATGATCATGCTTTGGTTAACTCATTCAGGATGAGCATATAGCAATCCGACAAAGGAAAAAGCCAGAGGAACCAATTGATTGGAATGAATACAAGTCCATGAGCTTTACTCGCGCTGTAAGCAATTTGAATCAACTACAAGCCCCATGTTATTTATTTCTGTTATAAGCATTACTTTTGCAATGCAGGTGATTTTTGAAACATCGAGATTGGCTTCAATAGTCAATGGGGTTCTGAGGAAGACAACCAAAGACATAGAACTGAATGGTATGTTCAGAAAACTATTGTCGTACCATAGCGGTCATCGTCTAACGTAATCTTTTAATAAATTGCACTATGTTTTTCAGGATTTATTGTTCCTAAAGGATGGAGAATATACGTATACACAAGGGAGATAAACTATGATCCTTTCCTCTATCCAGAGCCATTAACTTTTAGTCCGTGGAGATGGCTGGTGAGTGCCACAAGACTGCTCTTCTAACTTGTTTCTCTTTCTATTTACTAACTATAAGGCTAAAATCAAATGAAATGGAATGCAGGGTAAGGGCTTGGAGTCTCACAACTACTGTTTTGTATTTGGAGGAGGAAGCAGGCTTTGCCCTGGCAAAGAATTGGGCATCGTCCAAATCTCTACATTCCTTCACTATTTTGTTACAAGATACAGGTTAGCTACATTAGTCCAATAATGTGAATTCATCTTTATATATGATAATGAAATTAGAAAACTTCAGCGCATATGTTTGATCTCAATTTTAATGTTTGCAGATGGGAGGAAGTCGGGGGAGATAAAATAGTACAATTCCCTAGAGTTGAAGCGCCTGATGGACTCCACATCAAGGTATCAAAGTACTAATGTATTATATATATTCAAATGAACATCAAATTCTAGAAGACATGTATAGATTTAGGAAAGAATATAGATTTTAATTCTCAGTCTAACAGCTGAAAATGTTGAAGGAATTGAAGATTTAGATGGGACTTTAGATCTTCAGCTCATTGTTACATAATTTTGCACTGTATTTTTTATTTCGGGACCTAAAATTTAGAATGTTAAAATTGCTATCGCTCCAATTAGTCTGAGGAATTGCAATCCCAATATAATTTGCAAGTTAGTTGACAAGTATTTCCTAAAATATGCGACTACGGCTCAGCGGCGCCCTTTTGTTTTTGCTATTTATCAGCTACTTGCTTTGGGAGCACGTTGATTGTATTCTACAACTATGTACTTCCAAAAAAAAGAAAAAAGAAAAAAAGTAAAATATGATATTAAATAATTTTCACCATACAATCGGACGACCAGAGTTTTATTTTAGAGCAGTATCATAACAAACAAAACCTTAACTTAATAAAGATTCAATCTGTAGGAATGTCAGATGACATGTCATCTGCCCTGATCAATGATGAAACGTTAGCCCAGGAGTCTTTGCGTACGAGTGAGTTAGGTTACTATCATTAATCAATTCGGACATGGCAGGAAATATAACAAGCACGTAAACATAATAGCCATGTCTACCGGGACATCGTCGGGGAGAGTAAATGATGGGGCTTGGGCTTATAGCAGAAGGCTCAAACTCCATAATTCTGTATTGATTTAAAAATTAGAAAAAATCAACGAGAAGAATAGCCTTAATCATTTGAGTTTGAGCCTCAGATTTTAGGGGTAAGAGGAAGTATCATTCGGAAAAGAAAAGAGAGGGAAATTAACCATGTGGGATGTGACATCAAAGCCTGGGGGGCGGGGAGGCTCAAAGTCTTTTAAATATGTTAATGCAACATTCTAAATCTTAGCTGGAAGTCTATGAACGAACGTGAAGCCGATTGGATTGGTGGTGCCATGAATTAATGAGTACTCCCCATGACCAATTCTTCTGTCAAACCACGTGCTCAGTGGATTAGAATCTTTAATTTGCACAATGAATCCACTCATTTAACAAAATTATGGATCATCCCACAACACCAGCAACATTATGCATGCGCCGACAGAGAGAGTCCAGGTCAACTACCGTGAAATATGGGATTAATTAAATAGCTAATACAGGCTGAGGCTGCTGTGGGAGATGCGTTGGGTATGTGTTATGTTGTGTGAAGCCAAAATTGATTATTGCTCATCGGTTGCATGTGTGATCACTGTTCTGCGGGCCCATATTCATTTGTCCGAATATTCTGTGGCTTTCAGTTTCTAATCTTTGTTCATATGCTTCCTTGCCTTGTCTCAAAATTCAAGCATTCCACTTAATATCCATTACCGTCATAACATTTACATGCACGACTCTCTTTTTTTTTTTTTCTTTTTCTTTATTCCGGCGGTGTTTCTCTATTGGATCTTTCCATTATTCCATTCACTAACTTCGAATATAAAATACATAATACTTAAAGGGTCAAGTTTGTTAAAATACCAAGTTATTTATAAAATAAGGCAACAAAGCCGCCACCTAAAGTTAGGTTAACGCGCATTCATTAGTAGAAAAAAAAACTATATATTAAATTTTAAAATACCCATTTATCTCTTAAAATCAAGTCTCTTATATATATATATATATTATCTTCTTATTTTTTTGCTCCAAAAAATTTGTCATTATTTATCAAAAGCACATGATAAGTTGGGGGAAAAATAAAAAAAAAACGTAGAAGAACACTATTAGTAAAAATTCTTAAATAATTTCTCTCTTGGAAATTTAGGCTACGTTTAGCACGTAGAATTAAATTAGATTGACTATAAGAACTGGACTGAATTAGGTTGGATTAGATTAGTCTGAATTATTTATAATGTTGTCCTATGTTTGGTACAAAATATGATTAATATCATATTAGACTATGTCAAATAAAATACAAGTGAAGTTAAATAGTATTTAATTAGAATAATTAAATTTATTTGTTTTTTACATATGATATATTTTTCCTATTAAATAAAATATTATTAAAATAATTAAATATAAAATTATTTATTTATCAAAATTACATAATATTCAAATGATAAATGGGATGTTTCTTAATAATAATTTTGTTAATACATATAATATGCAATTAATTAATTAATTAATTAATATTAAATATTAATACAAATAAATAAATGAAAGAAGATGTCATATGTAAAATAAAAAAATAAACTACTTAATTTTTATGGAACCATTAATAAAATAAATAGATAAATAATAACAATACATAAATAAATAAATAAATAAAAATAAAAATAAATCATAAAAGGACAAATATTGTTTAGTCTACTCCTCCTTAAACCCATGTAAAAATGAGGATAACTAATCCTATAATTGTAAATTTAGTCCACTTAATCTAATCTAAGTGTGTTTGCCAAACATGGGATTAGATATATTATCCAAACAATTAGTCTAATCCCACATTTTGTCCTGCTCCCAAACATGACCTTATGGTCTTATCTCCACAATAGACTAGTAATATGAATATTATGAAACTTAATGATAAAGTCAAAAACTAAGGGAGCAATTGGGTTTAAATTAAACCAACGTGAACTTTTGTAACCAAAAAATTTCTATGCATACGGAATGCATCATATAATATCTAATCTCAATCTATTTATATGGAGAATCACATGTTTGATGTGAAACAATAAAAAGATATTTCCGCAACTTGAATATTTAGTTGTTTCATAACAAACAATTAGTTAATTTCAATTTTATTTTTCAAAAAGGCAACAACAGCTAGATCTCTCTATTAAGATTCAAATTATTGACTAGCAAATTGGAATAAACAACACAATTACACCTTACCAAATGTCTGCATGCTTCACTTATATTCTTTTTGTCACTCAAAATGAAACTAGGGCCAGCCGACAATGACCAAGGACGAAATCAACAATTATGAAAACCTCGATGGGGAAAAGTAATATTACTTAAAAATATAAGGACTAATATGGAATTTTATCCTTCACTGGACAAACGCCCTCCTCTATATATGAGCCATAACCAGTAAGTGAAGTTTGAAAACCCATCTGTAGGACGCGACCGGAAGTCTCTCTCTTATTTTGTCTGAAAATTTTGAAGATGGCAACTCCCTCAACAAAGCCAACGCCACTGCTGAAAGACGAGCTGGATATCGTGATACCGACGATTCGAAACTTGGATTTCTTGGAGATGTGGAGGCCATTTTTTGAGCCGTATCATTTGATCATCGTACAAGATGGTGACCCATCAAAGACCATCAAGGTCCCTGACGGCTTTGACTACGAACTCTACAACAGAAACGACATCAACCGCATTCTGGGTCCTAAGGCTTCTTGCATTTCCTTCAAGGACTCTGCTTGTCGATGCTTTGGCTACATGGTCTCTAAGAAGAAATATATTTTCACCATTGATGATGATTGCTTTGTAAGCTCTCTTTCTCTCTAATTGCCTTATTTTAGCATTTCTGTGAACCGTGGACAGATAAATCATATGATTTGCTCTTGCTGACTCTCAATTTTGAAAAATTGAAGAATACTATGCTATAGTTTTATATTATTTTTCAAAATAGATGTCTCAAAGTTTCAAATTTGACATTTGGTTTTGATCTTTGAACGTTTATCAGTTGAGGATTCTCCCTCTCGAGCCGATTCTGTGATGGTTTTAACCTATCTTATTGTTTGTTCATTCTTTATCACCAGGATCTTGTTATTAGGCTATCACGGTTATAATTTGATGACAGCGGCTCTTGGTTCATGTTATTGAATTTTAAACAGTTTTAATTTTAAGAATCTGCTATTTGATGTGCAGGTTGCCAAAGATCCCTCTGGCAAAGAGATCAATGCACTCGAGCAGCACATAAAGAACCTGTTGTCACCATCCACTCCATTATTCTTCAACACTCTTTATGATCCATACAGGGAAGGTGCGGACTTTGTCCGTGGATACCCTTTCAGTCTCCGTGAAGGTGTCCACACGGCTGTATCTCATGGCCTCTGGCTGAACATCCCTGACTATGATGCACCCACTCAGCTGGTCAAGCCTCGTGAGAGAAACACCAGGTATATTTGAATCTCATATGCCTGGTGATGATACTAACTACATTCTTCCGAAATCAAGAACCCGTATGATTTCTTTTTTCATTAAATGCATTTGTTCCTTTTCATCCACAGGTATGTGGATGCAGTTCTGACGGTTCCTAAGGGAACTCTGTTCCCAATGTGTGGTATGAATCTGGCATTCGACCGTGAGCTGATTGGACCGGCAATGTACTTTGGACTTATGGGTGATGGACAGCCAATAGGACGTTATGATGATATGTGGGCTGGCTGGTGCATGAAGGTACTGTTTTACTGTATGGTATATATTCTCTGCCTTAGTTATAGGGTCTCATCCATTAGAAAATAGAGTGATCTGAGATTGTACTGCGGGTAGCTAAGAATTTGAGAACTGGAAGCATACACATCTTTGCTGTTATTGATAGCCTCTGCTTGATTTAACTTACAAACCTATGCTCGTTGAATGGTGAAACTTACATTTTTCATGTGGATGAATTTTCAGGTAATATGTGATCATATGGGGTGGGGTGTGAAAAGCGGTCTGCCTTACATATGGCACAGCAAAGCTAGCAACCCATTTGTTAATCTGAGAAAGGAGTACAAAGGTATCTACTGGCAAGAGGAGCTAATCCCATTCTTCCAATCTTGTGTTCTTCCAAAGGAATGCACCACTGTTCAACAGTGCTATCTTGAACTGGCCAAGCAGGTCAAGGCCAAGCTTAGCAAGGTGGACCCTTACTTCGACAAGTTAGCAGAGGCCATGGTTACCTGGATCGAGGCCTGGGATGAGCTCAACTCTGCTGGGCAAAATCCTGAAAAGAAACCAAATGCTGCCGCAAAGTAGAGACTTTCAAGTTTGGAATAATTATCTTCTGTTAGTTCTAGATTCAGTAGTTCCTTGATTATTGTTGTAACTTCAATTATTTTTTTTACTCCATTATTATCTTGGCTGTTGTTACTATTATTTATTCTATTAACATGATATATTTGCTTTTGAGTGAAAGCATGGAGCTTTTGAACTTTTCTAGAGTGGTTGCCACAGTTTTAGAACGGTATAATAGGCCTAGAATTTGACATTGAATTTGGCTGTGATAGTGGTGGGGTGGCTTTTCTCCCATCGATGTATTTGGTCCTGGCGGATTTGAAATTTGAACCGATGGCGTCTCATAATGAACTCTTTGCTTGTCTCGTGAGAAAATCGATTCATTGAAGCAGGTTGTTAGGAGTTTATTGGGAATTTAAGTACGCAAATCGAGGGAATGTCTACTTCTATTCTACATTTTTTTCGGAACTGATATTGGTTTGTCGGTGCCGTAAAAAATCAGCAACGTTTATGTGGCCCGTCAAGTTACTTTAGTGTGAGCTGGCAGTTTTGTCTCTTTGACGGAAATCTGGAATTGTTTGAATTTCGATTCACCGTTGGAGTTTCGAACGCAACCAAGATTCGGATCCATTTCCAAATGTGTACGTAATCATTCTGACCGTGTCATGGATCTCTTTGTCGACGGCCTAACAATTCAATTATACGTCTGTTGGACGATACCCATCGTTGAAAAGAAATTTAGGCCAAGCGCGATTAAAGTCGTGGCCCAACTATTCCTCTTGTCACATTATCGTCCACTGAATTTCTCCAATAGTGATTTGCGGTTGGCTTTTTTATCAATAAATCATGATCCATTCTAAGTTTGAATTTAAAGTATCACACTACCGAAAGACTTTATTAATTTTATTTTTTACATACTTATTTATTAATTTATGCATCAAATAAAAAGTAAAAAAAATACTATTCTCCAAAATTTTTTTAAATAAAAATAAATTAAATATGATTTTAATTAAATAATTTTTTTAAAAATAAATAATAATTAAAATACTTTACTCTTTCATAAAAAAATAAAAATTAAAATTAAAGAAAAAAAATACTCAATAATATTAAAAAATATTTTTTATTTAAAAAATCTTAATTAAAATGTATTTTAAAATCTTAATGTTCACGTGACTTTTCAAATAAAAAATAAAATTTTATTTAAATAATCTTTCGGTGATTCTTTTAATCGAGCTCAATTGCATAAAACCTACTCTAAGATTAGGGGAAGATGCTCCTTGCTACTTAAGCTGAATCTTCAGTGATTTTCTATTAGCTAATCAATCATAAATTCACTTATGAATGAATGCACGAAAGGGGACATTTCAATTTACCCCTTAACAAATTAACATATTGTAATTTATCCATTTAGTATTGAAAACATAAAACCAGCATTAAGAAGACAACAAATTTGATAAAAATTTCAGTATCACAACTCCCGTTTGCCCTAGTTTTTAAACACTAAAATGGGAGCCCAACAAAAGAAAATGGCAGGAGAAACCCGGCCCAAATATCCACCTAGCTGAAATTGCCATGCATCAACACAACGGTGAATTTAATTACGATAATTCAGCTCATAAAGCACGTACATTGAAAACAAACAACCAGATATCGATTAGCAGAAGGAACGGAGAAAAATGTAGTTTAGAAAATTTAGTGGTGAACCAGATATTTGGATTAGAAACTGCTTTAACTTCATTCCAGTTTATCATGTATGCAAGTTGAACGTAGCTGTAAACTAATTGTACGTACATTGGCAATCTCATGTTCTTCACAGAAACAGCACAACGAACTATACATTTGCGACAGAGCAGAATGGAAAATTGTACAATTCATGTATGTGAACTGGCTTATTCGACTGAAACATGCAAAGTTCATCGGAAGGAAACTTGTTTTTGTTTCATTGATTCACAACGTTTTCTTGGGCATGCAAATAAACTAGCAACTGACCTCCATCAGGACCATCACCAGCAACAGCCAAGGCTTGCGACCCAGAATCATCCGTAGCTATACATGAAACAGTTCCACCTAACACAATTGAAAAAGAGTTTGAGAAATCACTCAAATGGTCAAAATTCAATTATTTATGGACATGAGATTTAAAAATGTCACACCCCCAGATGGCACCCCAACAAAAAACAAAGCTTTGTTATCGATCTAAAATGCTCAATCTTGTAAAGCATATTGTTACAACTGAGTGAAATGTGATTACGGCAAGACACTGAGAAGTGAGAACCCTTCTAATGCCCAAAGCAGCGCCCTAAAATGTGAGTCAAATCAGTTTCTCTTCTAAACTTTGGAGGATGAATGGGGTCATTAAAGAAATCAGTACTAAGTTCTGTGGAAATAGAAATTCTCTTTTTAATATGGTGAAGTCAAAAAGTCCGCACTCTGCAGCGGATAAATATTTTTATCTGAATGAAACATGAACCAGTGTCAGGACTTAGGAATAATAGAGATTGAGAATACAGATTATCAGTATGACAGTATGAAGTTAGAAGAGCTGCAGAAGGTGAAATAAGACAAGATTATGGTTTGTCCTTTCTTTTCTACAGACAAGTAAGATAGTAATTCAAATTCATGAGAAAAAAGGGAAAAATTTCATTGACACCAGGATGTATGCAAGAAGAAAAAGTGACAACAAGTTCCAGAAGCAGAGCATCTAAAAACAGAAACAGTAAGGATTGTCTTCAATAGATAAAAGTATAGCACCTTACAGAATATCAAAAACCTCATGCTGGCTTCAAACAGAATGAAACAATATACTCTAATCACAAGTCATTAAAATTATTTAGGAAAAATGCATTCGACCATATTCAGGGAATCACGACTCTATGCATCTGAAGGTGTTTCCAGTCATGAAGCCACCAATTATAAAAGCCCGATTACTAACAATCTGCACAAGCAGTAAGTTCCATTAAACGTTACTACCTCACACAGTCTTACAAATTGCAATAAAAGGTTCCCTATAGATCAGTATGGCGTAAAATTGGAAAAACCTAACCCACATCACTCACTTTAGGGTTACATGCTCAGTACTGCTTCCAAGTGGATTACTAGCTTCTCAATCTATCAAAAGCAAGTCACTCCTGTGAGATGAGACTATACCTTTGAAATGATGCAGGATGCCAAGTTTATTTCCTGAAGACAATTCCCATGCATAAACAAGTCCGTCATTTGTCCCAATGATCCCAAGGCCAGATGATGCACCAATAGCTGAGGCCCTGCACAGTAAGGTTTATAATTTGGATTCTTTTGTCACATTTAATGCCTAAGAGGATTCAAAATGACAAAAACATGAAAGAATTAGTGAAGAATCAGCTATAGTTTAATACATTTTTTCATCACAGAGACAAATTCATAAGTACATTCTCCAGTTTTTGCACCCCTCTAGAGGTACACATTTGACCATTCACCTGAAAAAGTGGGACATTTATCTTGTCTCATGACCTCGTAATTGATGTTGAACAGGTCTAATCGATGGATGATTGTGGGAACAAGAACATTTACTTGCAACAAATATATAAGACTCCATAAAATGTCTAATCAAAGCCTGAAATCACATGAAATATGTTGCAAGCATCAAACTGCTTTTCTATCAACCCTACAGATGAGCATTAGGTATGACAATGATCAAACAGAATGGAACAAGTCCATTTTTTTAGGCATCTAAAAAACTGTTCAATTTCTGTAATCAGGAAATCCAGATTAAAACTTGGACAATAAACTACATAGCACCTTGGATCCAATGGGCTTCCCAAGATCACCCTATTTTTCACCAGCAAGGCTAGCCTCCAAAATATGACTGGATTTTTTTGACAGTCCCTCGACATGCAATTATGTTGAGCATCAGGATTGGAGATAGTTGAAACAAGAATCCAAATGGCAGAGTCTTCCCCCACTGATGGACAAAAGGAACTTTTCTCACTGTGCTTTGAGATAAATGATGCTGTTGCAGTATCGGTGAGCTCCAGACTACCATCCATGGAAACAGAGCCATTTCTTTGCCAACTAAATAAATTGATTGGAAAAAATTGATAAATTGAAGCCCTTGCAGCAGAGAACCTTGAAACAAAGGCTCGGTTGGAAATATCCCTGAAAAAAAGGGGAAAAAATTGCAATTGATTAGAAAGAGTGTCTCAAAGAGAATTGAAATGAGCTGTTTCCCATGTTGGGAATAGCAGCTTAATTATGTTAAATAAAGCTGTCCGTGACAGGAAAAGAACTCGTATGATCAGTTCCCAGCTCCAGCTTTTGTAGATAAGTCAAAAACCGATTAAAAGTTCTAAGTGACAATAAATGCATTTAAATAGTAGATAGCAGAAGCAAATTGAAAACCAAGGGATATCAGAAGTAGAGAGCTTTTAAGAAGGTTGAACCCTAGCTATCTGACTGAAGAAACAATCTGTATGGATTAACATACTCTATATCACAAATGGCTAAATTAACCAATAGCTCAGTAAAGTTTGGTCAATTAAACAAAACGGCAAGCAAACCCTGAGTTGATCAGATTAAGAATACAGAAAAATCCGAGCTTTTGCGCAAACTTGTAATCACATGTGCCAGGAATCAAGACCAATGTCTTTCTGAAGTTTGTTTCCCTCAATAACTTTCATGTCTTCGTTTTAGACCCTTTCGCAACATCAAATATGTCTAGTGATCTAAACTTCTAATGTGATTATTTTAATTCTGTAAAATCCAAGAAGTCCCAAGTAACTTTTAGATTCGACTTATGAAGAACTAGATACCCGTTAGTCATAGAAGTTTGAAAATGGATGTGCAAAAACAAAACCTTGCAAAACCACAAAAATAAAAAATAAAAAGAACTAATGATGCAAAATTCAGATCATTGCGCCTTTATGTTCTCAGTAAAACCAGTACCAAGTTAAATTTTTTTGAAGAAGTACAACCAAAATTTGGTCCAATCAAGATATGTCCAAAACCAGAAAGACCCTGTAGGAACTCTTTACTATCCAATTGAAATCCATAATTATAGAAGTCAATCAATTTGTTCAACTAGAATGAAAAAAATGATAATAATATTAAAATTTAACCTCGTAGGAAATATACTTATAAAAAAAATCTCAACTGGACATGAAATTGATGAAATAGTAGGTATACACACTTCGGCTAAATGTAATTGTATTCTGTTATCAAATAAGAGAAAAATATGAGAACATAAAGGTTTCTACTATAGATGCCATCAAGTAGCGACAAAAAACACACTGCCTGATTACAAAATTAAATAACAAATATGAATTAAAGAAAATAGTTTTCATACGGTACATCAGTTGGAGAAAGCAATTTACCATATACCAAATTCCCCAAAACCATTATGACCAACAACTAGAGGGGCACACTTTGGGATTCTCTTCATCTCCACTATGCAAGGATATATGCAATCATTAATTGGTATAATACATTCTTCTACCTGTGCACTGAAATGGTGACATTGAAATGAAATAAGTTATATTCTCCATTTGCAAACATTAATATATATATATACACCTATCTAATATGAAACATCCCCAAGGATAAAATATTAAAACAAAAGTACAAATGTTCACTCATATGGATAAGTGGTTCATAATATACCAGAGACCATTACTTCATGCAAGATCTTATCACTAGAATGGGAAGAATTAAAACTCTGGAAAAATCAAAGATATCATCAATTTAAGTTAGCGTCTAAGCTTGATGAATTCTGAATAAACAAAGATCCAATTCTACTGATCTAAAAATTTGCCGAACAGTTACTGCACAGGACTGGGCTTTTTTTTTTTTTCCCCTAAGGGGAGGAAAAAACGAAGCTACATACATATAATAGCCTGAGAATTCATTTCCCCTAAGTGTCACTCCCCTTTATCTTGCATCAATCCCTCCAAAATGTCATGAGCATCTGTTAGGAGGAATTGAGTGGAGAAAAAAGAGGAAAAGTGTTTTTAAGACTTGAATATAGTCTAGCAGTTTATGGTGTATATAAATTTAGCAAACAAAGACTTTATCTCCAATCATAAAGGGACAGAAACCCAGAGAGGAACCAAATAGTTTGACGTTGAGACCAGTTGACTGCTATAACGTTAAACCCCAAGAATAATTACGCAGGTTATCCCCCAAAACCAGAAAAGGGGTGACAATTGCTTAAAGGAAAAAGGAGAAACTATAACATAAATTCACCTCCAACTTGAATTCATTTCCCAGAGATGCAGTTTTCCACTCTCTCCAACCGCAATGAGATGTTTGGGTTCACAGACCAATATACACTGCACACAATCATCAATTTTCAATTTTGCCACGACTGAAACATAACCAGGTTTTACTTTGACAATCTTCACTGCATTCTCGTCAAGGCGATGTGATGTACATGTTGAGCACAAACAATCATTTCTCCCTTCCCTGAAAAGAATGTATAAGAAATTATTTCCATTGTTCTTGCCCCCGGTTACTAAAGATGTTTTGCACCTAAATCATCAGAGATAAACAACCTGCAATAAGGTGTTTTCATGCTGTCAAGTAGAACAAGATACTGTCCATCCGGAGTGAATAGTGCACAAGATCTTTCCAATGCAATCTAGTAAACAGTAACACATGTGACAAACTTCATCAATAAGCAAGCAAGCATACAAAATGCAAGGAACCAAAAACAAATTATATAAAGGCGTGCAAAGTATTCATATGAAAACTTACTTCTCTACCAAAGTTATCTTTCAAAAATGGCAACATTACTGATGTATGACCAACACAAGAAGGGTTCCCTACCCTTGGTTCTTGAATATCTACTGTATAGATGAACAGGGTTCTCTTCTTATCAACTAGAAAGCCACATGAAACACAAACAGAGATTTTATTCCCAGTTGTGCTCAACAATACTGATAAAATAGGCAAGGGGAAAAAATAGCATCCCATAAGATCAAAAGTGCCAGCTAGCTCATTAATACTTTCCACATTCTTTTGAAGCTTCAAATCTGAACTAACTTGAGATTCCTTGGCATTAGAAGAGGTATATTCACAGCCACTTATCTCCTGTTTTTGAGATGCCACAGAAGAGTTGAACTCTGCAAAGTTCACTTGTTCATCCAGTTCCTTGCCAGAATTTGATTTCGATTTCTTCATGTGTAAAGTAGATGGATCAAAAGAGTTACAGAAATCATTGTCTTTGGTGGCACAGAACACTGTTGAATTCTTCGATATAACAGGCAAATCACAAGATTTTACCTCAAGCAAATCTCCAGCAGCATCAAAATTTTCTCTCTGTTGTTTGTAATCAGAAGATCTCATTTGACTAATCTCAGAGGAAAGCAACATTTCAGCAGTATGTTGTTGTTTGGCAACATGATCATCTACAAAGTTTCTGCATATGATACTTTCTGAGAAAGGACCATCAAATTTTTTCGTTAAAGGAGCTCTCTTTGAGACCTTCCTGGAATATACTTTATGTGGGACTTGCACAGATGACCCAGTATCACCACTTGCCACTTTAACAGGAATATCCATTCTTGACAGTTGCACGGTACTATTCATCCCTCTTCTATCAGCATCATTTGCACCTACAGCAGCACACACACCTATCACTATTTGGTTACCTAAGAAATATAAATGACTAGGAATTTTGGGGCCTAAGAGAAAACAAAAATGTAAAGCTCCAGTTCTTGAAACTGGTCCACTTGCAGATAGTAGATTAGTTTATGTGCATCTACTGATTTACAGCATCCAGTTTTTGCGTACAGAGACAACAATAAGTTCCCTTCAGAAACAAGCTGTTTCTGAAGAAATGGTATTATAGTAAATCTATGTATTGATCTATATGAAGGGCAGGCATAAAGTGGTTACTTGCCCCTGCTGCCAGGCACAAAGTGGGTAAATTGGGCTTGTCACATATTAACATATGGTGAATACTAAATAAAAACTACAAAAGAGGATTGGACTAATGGCATTACCTTCAGTACTCTCGGGCTCATTTTTGATGTCTTTCTCCACAGGATAGATTTCAGCAACAGTTGAGTTTTTGTTCAAATTTGCAAAAGTATCTTGTATTTTTTTGGAGAAAATGTCCTTGCTAGAAGATCTGCAGTCTAGAACAGACTCAGATATGCATACATCTCTGTCCAGAAGCATTTTATCTAGGTCCATGTTTGCCTGACTCAATACATTTTTGCTGTTACTGGTCTCAACATGATAAACAAATGATTCATTCCTTGCATCTTCTACAGCACAATCTTTCTGAGGGCTGGGAAGATTTATATCTTTATCGGTACTACGTTCATCAGCTTCCACAAAATTACAAGACAATTTTACTTCATTAGTTATGTGATCCCAATGTTGATCATCTTCAAAACTGTCAAGAACAAAAGACTTAGAATTTTCAAAAATTGGGGCATCAAGCCCAAGATCCACATCCTGATTTTGCAACTTTTCCTCCCGATCACCACTGGTCTTCTCAATTGCAGCTGCAAGTTTAAGAGAAGAAAGCAGTGACGAAACTAAGGACACATACACCAAAATTACCTTAAGAAATCTTGGCAAACTAAAGCATTAGAGCTACTGTACTTGATATTGGCAATAAAATTATCAGCAAATGCTCAGGTTTTAGGATTCAATTGTACCTGGAGATGAAGGTTCCATCGAAACACTAGTTTCATTTTTCCCCTCCTGCAGATTAACCCTAATCGGTGAAGTCTCTGAGGGTCTAAAGTTTGCCTTTTCCTTTCTTGAGACGTCATTGAGCAGAGGAATTGCTTTTGGAAGTAAAACTGTCATCATGGCCTCGGTGATTTCCTGACCAACTGAATCAAAACCACCCTTCCCAAAACTTGCATTTGAATTAGATGTGCCAATTTCTTCTTCAGCATGTGAATCAGCTACAATTCTTTCAGAATGGACATTGTTGAATGTAGTAAATTCTTCTTTCAAACTGTAATTACCTTTATCATGAGTAGATGGAGAGGAAGGCATAGTGTTGTCTGCATTATCAGTAACAGGATAATGATGATATATTGTTGATAGTGGTGCATCCATTACCATTGTAGAAACAAGCAACTATGGATAAGGAATACCTTGCACAAAATCTAAAGTATCAGGTGCACAAAGATTGACAATTTCTACACATGGAGAGTCTTTCAGGACTGGTGCATCTCCAGTTACATCTTCTGTTGCCTCCAGTAAACTGAAATTTTTTGACCTATCAAGCTGTGAGAAGTTAAGAATGTTTCTCACTCTACAGGATATAACCACTGACCATTAAATCCCATATGTACATACCCAGCCAAAAAATAGAAATGAATAAAAACATAGCTC
Source organism: Atalantia buxifolia (assembly GCA_030444775.1). Taxonomy (NCBI): domain Eukaryota; kingdom Viridiplantae; phylum Streptophyta; class Magnoliopsida; order Sapindales; family Rutaceae; genus Atalantia; species Atalantia buxifolia. Next base: position 22,072,172 of record CM059837.1, on the reverse strand, counting down.
TAAATATTATAATTTGCATGTCACAAATTGACTTTACCAACACACTGTGGAAAGTAGAATGAAAAATGTGCCAATCACAAAGCGCTAATATATCCTTATAAAAAAAGGCGAGTTATAAGATATACGGGCTCACAGGTTTTTCCTCTTCAATCAAGCTTTTGGCTACTTCTTGAACAATAACAGATCCCTCGGCAAGGTGAACAGAGAAGTCAATGGATTCTGAAGGAAAACCATCTTTGGCTGAAAAGTTACCATCTCTTTCTTTATTTGTTTTGGAATTTAAGTGCGCTGATGGCTGCCATGCAGTTTGAGTTTTGTGAGACTCATTCCTTCCTTTTGAAATGGATGGAGGTGCAGAACATTCATGCTTATGATTCATCTCATTTGCAGCTCGGGGTTTTTTAAAGCCACTCCTACCAACTGGCTTCCGATTAGTGACTTCATTTTGCCTGCTTCTCTTCTTTGTAATTGGTGCTCTTTGCAAGTATGGTTGTAAATCAGGATATGCACATGCTCCTGAGTTTTGATTATCATGCTTTGAGCTGGAAGCCCCGTTGCAGAAGCTTGAGGACAACAAGTTCCTCTCTGCTGCTCCATTGATATCTGCCACCAGTTCTCGAAGTAACCTCTGGACAAATGAATTTTTGAACCCAAAAAACTGCACATTAAATGCACACACATGAAATTCCATTTAGCATAATATGTCAGTACTTGGTCTCAACTTTCAATCCAAACCATGCAGGCATATATTCACAGAAACAACATGAGGAGGATGAAGCATAAGCACAACCATATGCATTTTGATACAAACAAAAAACTGACTGCTAATAAAATGCAGTAAGATCTACCTCCACACCATCTATCTTGCACGAAAGTCTCTTTCCATGCCAAGTCTTCATGCGGGGGCAATGTTTCTTTTGAAACTTCTCCCATGCAATATCTGGAGTTTGCCCAGAGCATGAACGTGCATCAGAGGAAGTAATCTGCATGAAAATGTTGGAAGCCTTACTTAGTACAAGCCAAAATCCTGCTACATCACAAGTTGAAAGTGCAGGATCTTCTTACCCACCATGAATAAAGGGCCTTTTGGACCTTCATGAATTTCCATCTTACATGTGCTCCCATTGTGAGCTCGAACAGCATGGTACCCCACAGGATAAGGATAGCGATCTTTACCCTACATTAACATGATTCAGCCAACTGCAATTGTGATCTGAAATATTAATTTGAGCATATAGCACTTAGTATATGACTGCCATTCCTAATTCCATATTCCCCAAGGATAATAGCCAACACCTTGGCACAACATTCTAATGAAAACCAGACACAAACCCTACAGAGCGAATTCTTGCTGTTTGATCCAGTTTATCTACGTCAACCACATTCAGTCTCCAAAACCTTGTTCACAAAAGTTTTTAATGCAGGATTTCATGTTCATGGACCAGCTTCGTTAGAATTCAATAAAACCTGTGTCTGAAGGGGAAAAAATAAAAAAAAAAACCCAATCTTATTCACTCTGCGAGTGCCATTGATTTTTTATGAACATACTCCACCCATTCTTCTTATACAAGAAATTTAACAAATCTTGATCAAACCTATCACCTCAAAGACCCTATTCATAAAACATAAAAATATAAAATGAGAATAAAAATAAAATAAAGTTCCAAACAGACGTTGACACCTATATACAACTTTTCAATTATCCAAAGATGACAAAGAATTTCTCAATTTTCAAAAACAATGGGCAATCAGATATGTCAAGGCAGACTATGGCAGCAATCCTTAACAAAATAGGCATCAATGGCCTGGGATCCAGTGACACTGGTCATAGAATAAACATTTATCTTGTTCCGGAGTGAGTTATCCAGTAGAATGGTTTGGAGTTCTGGAAATTATTTCAGACACACTGAAAGTCTCAAAAAAAAAAAAAAAGAGCTATCTAATTAGATTCTAGATAAAAATACAATCCTTTTCTTTCTTTTATTTTATTATTATTATTATTTTATATAAATCTGTTTGGGGGAGTTTGGAAGGAACAATTTTAGATATAATTCTAGACAATAATTAAAAATCTAATAACAATACAGAGCTAATTTTTTCATTTTCTATCCAAACACTCCAAATAGTATTCTGGTTAGAACACAGTATTCAAAACGCAAATCAGACGCCCCTTACAGTTTCCTTCTTAAATTTTACATTTATGCTGTCTTTGGTTACCGCATGTATTTCGTACTAACAGATGCAAAATATTTCAAAATGACGAATAAACAAACTGCGATTTCAATAATCTTGTTATTTAATCGTCTCAAATTCTAAAAGCAATAGTTTGATTAACAAAACCATACATCACAAAATATTTGTAAAATTGAAGGCGAAATTGAAACTGAAATTTTCAGAACTCAGATTGAGAAGCGAGGTAGAAATCGAACCCTAGAGGAGCTCCAGTACTTCTTTTCCCAGGGACCTTTGTATAGATATCCAATCGACGCGATTTCGAGTCCCTCTGATTTCACTTCTTCTTCGTCTCCTCCAAACACTACCTCTTTTGGCGTCGCCATTGGAACGCAAGTGCTGAGATCTCAAAACATCTGTAACAGTAAATGAAGAATGTAAAATGAACAGTGATTGACCTGGTTGCTCAGATTTTAAAATGGCGGGAAAGAAAATCCCAAAATGCTCACAGGGTTTTTGATTCCCTCCAGAAACTGGAGCTATTAATTTTCAAAATAGAGAGTAAAGTTAAAGCCCCAGCCAACGGGATTTAGATGTACGACTGTCGGCTACGATGGGGTGATACGCGAGAGGTCAAAGATTGACTTTTGTGTTTTTGGGAGATCGTGGCTTTTTGATTGGTTGGTGACTTTTATTAATCATTAACATCGGTTGGGAAAAATTCCAGCAACTCCCTTACAATTTTACTAAAATATGAAAATAACCCCAATTTTAAATTTTTGAAGAACTTGGTGGCGGGCCGCATTTAAGCCGGCAAAATGCTAAGCCCAATCCGGACAAAAAGCCTAATTTCATTTTTGAAAAAGGGAACACAAACTATGATGTAATTAATTAAAGAGATTGCAACCACTTGGGCTTATCTCAAGTGGTTAGAACCATTTTTTCACAAATGTGAGGGAATGGATTTGAGACTCCGCAAACGCATTGTAGAGATTTAATTTAAATTTTCTTCCTTGGAGCCTTAGAGCTTGAGTGAAGGCAATCTTTCTCCTAGAATGAGAGTTTGACGTCTCTCGAATATTTGAGAAGATTAAAAATCTGGGCGGTACTATATAAGATTTAATGTAAACTAGTCCAAGTAATTGTTGTATATATCAGTTATAGTCTCATGTATATGAGTTGTAATCTTGAACAGTAGTTTCATGTAATAAAAAAAAAAAATTAATTAAAGAGATTGCGCAATTCAAAAATATATATACATAGAGAGATTGTGGGTATTGTCTCTTTCTCTCAAAGAATCACACCAAAACTTTATTCCGAGTAAATACAAGTTAATAATTACTCGTTAATAAAAAAAATACAAATTAAAGCTACAAATTTTGATCATATACAGTAAAATAAAATAGTATACAGCTGGGTGCACGATCCTTATTTTGGAAATTTAGCTAATTCGATGGCTCATGTATTATCTTGTATAGTCACTTTGGATTCTTCTGGAAATTTATTAAAAGCAAGGCGACCCAAGTGGCATATGACTTTACAATTCATTTGTAAGTTAATATGTCTCTTGATCAAGCTATAGCAACATCAATATTTATCGAATGTAATGCCTTAATCTGTGTTTCTAAGGGACCAGCTTCCGGAGAAGCATTTTAAGGAAATAGAAGGCTCTTTGTCAGTCAGCTAATTTGCCAGAGATTTTAACATTAGTTTTAGAGGACTTTGTTGTTAAGACACCAAGATGATTAACCAAAGTTTTCAATGAAACGGTATTGGCTTCCCGACTCAAAGATGCCACAGAAGGGACCAAATTGGCTGCTAGCTAACGACATGGTAGCCAGTAAGCAGAGGCTTCTTGTCTTCTTCACTTAAAAGAAATCATAGCAAGAAAGTGAAGGAATATGTATTGCTGATAGCTAGCTTGTCGTATTAAAACTAATTAATATATATTTTTGTCTACTTATAATTAATGCAGATGAGGATGAAGGGATGCATTCTGAAAAATGTTCAAACCATGCAGAATCCAATTACTTTGAATCTGTTCCGCTTAAAATAAAGAGTTGTAATGACAATTCATCAAGTGATTGATTGATGCGGTTCAGACATGTTTTGGTGCGGCTGGGAACCGTTGGCTAAATTTTTGTTGCCGTCAACTTTTACGATAAAAAAAAAAAAAAAGGGAGAGAATTTAAGGTTAGTGAGAAAATCAATGCATGGGAACTGGAAAGTACGACATGTGGTGTGGTTTTATTGAGAAAATTTTGGTCACAATAATCACTATTAGCAAGTGATACAATATAGACTATATCTAGGGGTGGGAATAAACCGATTTGAATTCGGTTATGTCCCTAAATCGGATGGAACCAAAAGTAATTAGTTCATAAATATATGAACCGAATATGAATCCAATTATAGAACTGAAAGGAATTATTTTGATTCGGGACCATAGTTCAATTCAGTTCGGTTTAGTTAGGTCTAAATTAAGAATTTTAATAACTGTTTTTATATATTTACTAAAATTTTAGATTTTTCTCCTGAATTTAAATTTTTTTCCTTAATTCAATTCAATTTTAGCCACTACGATTCATAATTTATATAAAATATTAATGTAAAATAATTTTATAATAAATAAATATCATTATTTATAGATAAATAATATTTTTCTACTTTAAGCAATGAACCGATAAGTTATCTGGTTCAATTCAATTCAAAATTGAACCAAATGAGAACCATTTGGTTCTTCAATTCCTGAAACATTCAGTTTTTGCCAAACGATTTTGTCCAAAAAATTAAATTACTAACTCTAGTCTTGAATTTAAACCTTGAAATAAAATCTATAACAAATGCATTTGTTTGCAACCTTTAATCACTTGTAACATTAAGCTGGATTTTCCCTAGAAAAAAGGCTATATCCATTCTTTAGTAGGACTTTAATCTCTACTTGTCCTGTTATGATCAGTATTAGTATATTGTTGTTAATATTTCGCTTTAAATAGTTAAATTCCAATGCAATATAAAGAAAAAAAAGGCAAAAACAAATTAAAATTTCCTTTGTTTTTATAAACCAATGGGTGCTTTCATTCACCCAAGTACTAATTTTGAGCATTCTATAATTCATCACGAAGAGCTCACAAAGTAGATTTCAAATCATCTGAGTAATTATATTTACTCAATATTCATCTTGCTCAAAATCATCCTTTAAAATAGCCGTTTTATGTTATTTCTTTAACAAATTTATATAGGACCAGAGGAGGTAGGACTGACTATTAATTTTTTTTATCATTTGGCAGAGCAATGAGTCTCAAAGCAGGGCCACCTATGGGTTCCACCAAATAATTAAAAAAAAGAAGAAGAAAAGCCATAGAACCACTTTGAAATCCATTGCTCAACAAATGGTAGACTATCGGGCCTTATAGGTTTTTTTGCATAACGATGTCAGTTTTTATCTATAGGTTTGTCTATACGGGCAATTTAATTTTGCTCATGTTGTTAGATTTTTTTTTTTTTTGGGTCCCCATAAAATACTTTTTTGAAGTTCTTGATAAAATCTACAAATACACATCGTCATTTCGAATGTCACTAAGTTTTATCTAAATTTTGTTGTTTAGGCCCTCATGTGTGCATTACTTTATTTCAGTAATTTTAAAACAATTATTTTAACAATAAAGGTCGAAATTTAAGGGATGCAACGGACATATATATAAAATCTTGAGTAGCAAAAAATGAGAATATTAAGGGGACTTAATGTTCATTCTTCCTAATAAAACACATAAATTTCTAGTTTCCTGCTTCCCTAAGTTTATCAGCACTAATGTAACCATACTCTTCAAGTTGGAAGTTCTTTATTATATTTGAGACATAACTATGAAAAGAATAACATGAATCGTGCTAAATATGAAGATGTCAATATGATATACATTTTTTTATATTTAATCTTCAATCTTAACATCAACCCAAAAGTACACGAAGCAATGATTTTCGACTGGATTCTTTCTATGTTTTGAGGATTAAGTAATGATTTAATCATTTTCTTGTTAATATTAATTCATGAACAGCATATGCCTTCCTTTAATCGGATTATCTCACACAACATAATAACTAATTCCAAACGATTTCATTATGTAATAGCCATAAATAAAATATTAAATACGAGGAAACTGTTCTCTTGCACGCAGAGACAAAGGGCCAGAGAGAAAGAGATAGAGAGAGCTGTCTAATCAGAAGTTCCCTATATAGATAAGAAAGAGAGGCGAAAATAGATCAAATGATTGTGTCCAAATCCGTTAATGAACAGAACTAAATGTGTCAACAAGTTGATAAGATTAAAGGCAAAGACACTGGAATCTCGTGGCAAACAAATGCCTCCCTTTAAAATGTATCAGGGAGCTAGGGAGAGGCTGTAATTAGATGAAAAAAAACAACAACAACAAATACATCGGACTGAGGGCAAAGGCAAAGGCCCTAAAGCAAAGCACCTCGGGAGAGTCGAGTTACGCGAACAAGGAAAGGTTAGGATACTAAGTGTCAAAATAGCTTTATTACTAAGTAAGGCATTTCAGGAACCGTCCCATCATATATAAAGACACAAAACCCATCTCCCCCCTTCTCCTAAATGAATATGATATTGACGTGTGATTTTAGCTTCTGTCGCCGTCAACTTTCCTTGTTTAACATTGCACCCACAAAAGATGGAACACATGGGCAGGTGCTCTTCTCTTCACTATCTTTTCAATTCATTCAACGCCTTTGATTCGATATTTTGGACAGGACCTCACGTAGTTTCTCTTTTAACTCATCTCGTTGTCAATTCCTGCTAAAAATTCACTGCAGCGCTGTGCAAGTTTTGGTTCAATATCGATCATGTAATATATGTGTGAATCATGCGCGCATGCTACTTATATAATTCAATTACTAATTGCATGCATGCATGTCGTCTTCTTAGTTTTTTTTTTTTCCAATTATTTGTTTTATATGATAATTAAAATTAGTGGTAGCCGTAGCTAGCCGCTAGGGTTTCATGCTGCCTTTATCATACGAAGGTCGTGCATATGGGCTAGTCCAATTGGATAGTTTGGAAATATAATCTTGATTATTTGACTTAAGCTTGTTGAAAAAGTCATTCGCAAGTATTGGAATGAGCCATTTAGCCTTATCTGGTTAGCAACAGCTTGCAAATCTCAGAATATAAGGAGCGATTAATCTCATGAATTCGCTCATGAGAGAATCTTTCTATGATTAATTTTCTCATTTTGCTGCTGAAAATAGCTTGATCACAGACTATAGTTATAGAGCAAATCGATCGTTTTATTTAATTCCTTTTTTTTTTTTGTCCATGTACCTCTTTATTGCAAGAAACATTCAAGTGTGGCTTTACTTCAGCCCGCTAATCTCTTGTTCACCATGAATGCTCTATAAACAAGAATGCTCTATAAGCATTAATAGTACTTACCGTAAGACTTATTTATGTCGCAAAAAAGGTTATAGATGAAAACTTATGGGAAATTAAGATATGGCGCAGTACAAAAGTAATTATTTTCAGATGCGAGTATCTGTATTTTAAAATATGATTTTAGTATTTTGTAATAATATTAATGTTTTTATAACGTTGTAAACTATTGAAAAATTATTTTACAACTTTGTAAAAGTATTTGAGGCTATTGTAAATTAAAATGAATATAGGTATCTACACTAGAGGAAAACTCAGTATAAGACGTCTATATCCGAACCTCCTATTTTAGAGAGAACAAAAACAAAACATGAAATTAAAAAATAGAAAATCACCATAAGAATTAAATGGACGTAGCAAAGCCAGCACCTAATATGTTAAATTGTTATATAGATGCCCATACGTAGAACGTATTATAATTTATTTGCATTAATGACGTACTTTTGTCGGTTCCAACCCAACAATTTTTTTAGCTTGAGGAACCATGAACCTACGAGCTGATCAGTGAATCAGTGATGATACTTCGTTGCAAAGCTTAAAATTTGCCGTACTTTGTACTTTGCCTTCATGTCCAATCCATCTTTGACATGTTCTCAAGGTCAGTAATGCTTCAGCCTCTCTAATGTGTCTGTTGTCTGTTAATGGGAACACATTACGTTGTTAAAATTACGCAGTACTCAAACAACAAAACAGTGGTGACATATAATTAGGTTCCCGTCAAACTGCTTGAATATGATAAAAATTTTAACACTTTTGGAGCTAATTAATCAATTGATTAATTATCCTATGCAAAACTGCGTTAAGACGGTACAGCTACTAACACGGCGAGGTAATTAGGGAGAGGGTTTGGAGTTTTGAATCTTCCAAGCTAGCTTTACAATGAACTTAATCCAAACATGTAGATTTGTGAAACTTCTTACGTGTTTGAAGAATTGAATTTAGAATATATACAGCATAATTCTCTCACTTCTTGATAATTAATATTTTTATAAACGAGCTGTATTTTTTCACTATCTTTTCCCCGATTACTGTTTATAAAATACGTTGTTTTAAGTGTTTAAAACATGTTTTATTAAATTTTATACGGTGCATACGGTGCAGAGCCAAAGTAATTCTGCTATTTCATTTTCTATTTTCTTCTGTGAAAACCTCTAATCCGCCGAGGAACTTAGAGAGACATTTTATTAAAGCAAAATTATAATTAGAAGAAATAACTAAAAGAGGTCATATAGAAGTAGGCTATAGGATTTATTCGTATAGAAAACCTAGTACATAAGTTGCGGGCTAACTCAAGTTTATAAATTTAGACTGGTAATAATATGAGATATTGTCGAGTGGAAACACATGAAATATTTTAGCTTAATATTCTTTCTTTTTTTTCTTTTTCTGGTCATTGTTACGTGGAACGGTATACTATGATATTTTCACTTGTAAAGGTAGATGGATACTTTTGCTATCAAGCTAATCTTCGTCTTTTTGACTGACATAAGGGATATTTATGCTATCAAGCTGATCCCAGTCTTTTTAAATGGCCTTTGTCATGCCTAAAGGTAGTGTGAACTCATTCACGAGCAAATTAGAGTCCAAAATTATATAGAAAAATAATGATAAATGAACAAACCTGAGACAAAACCATGACAAAAACTAAGGTATTTAAAAAAAAAATTTGGTTCCTTTTTTTTTTTTAAGAAAGAAGTGAAATAATTAAAGAAAAATTCATAAATTTGCTATAATACAAATTTTTTGTCATGATTTTGTTTCTTTATCATTAATCTATACAATAGAAACTCATATGCCTAATTTATACGCAAACTCTAGCTTGTGAGTTGAGATTCTTAACTGGTGAAATGATATTTTCCTAATCATCATATAACAATTAAGCCTATCAAATTATATAACTATTTTTAGATGCGATGATTATAAATCCACAAGAAAGAAAAAAGTTGATGTTATTGGAGCAAACTTTGTTGCCCACCTTTATCGTTGTGATCTCATAGGATTGGGACAAGACCAGGTACAACATGGCAAAGAGCAAAAAGATAATATCGTGAGATTTTTACCAGTGAGTAGAATCTGAGCATCAAAGCAAGCGCCAGTGCAAAATCAATTCAGCTCTGCAGAAAGAAAAAATGCAGCGCACGTACTTATTGACTTGTATAGTAACCCTACATCTTTTTTATTTTTAATGCCTAGGTAGCTACTCAGTTCACACACCTCTAATAATTTACTCTCTCACCACTTCTCTCCTCTTCTTATCAATTATTATCTGAAACCCTAAAAGCTCTATCTTCTTTTTTCTCAAAACTTAAACCTAGCTGCTTGTAGAAGACTTAGTTCTCTCTTCTTCTTTGAAAATGAACCTTGAAGACAACATCACCACGGACCTTCAAGTTCCACAATCTGAGCATCTCTGCTATGTTCGCTGCAACTTCTGCAACACTGTTCTTGCGGTAATTTCATGTTCACCCTTCATTAAACTTACCCATTTGATAAATTTATGGCTATTGGAGTTCATCATGCATAAAGCGATCTATTGGAAAAAGAAGGAAAGAACGAAGAAGCATGGTACACACACACACACGTATAGAGGAAAGGGCCGCGTTTATGCTTTGTGAATGTTGCTTTATTTTATTTATGTGAACGTTGCTTTAATTTCCGCCTACTAATAGATAATTAAGGCTAGAAATTGATAAAGAGTTGGAAAATTTATTTGAAGAGTGGTTCAATAAAATATAAAAATCAATGATTTTTTATATCATATTTTTTTAAGAACATTTCTTCTTCTTCTTCTTCTTCTTCTTCTTCTTCTATATTCTTTTTTTTTTTAAAAAAATTTGGATAGGTTGGGATTCCATGCAAACGGCTGCTGGACACAGTGACTGTGAAATGTGGTCACTGCAGTAACCTCTCCTTTCTCAGCACTAGGCCTCCACAACAAGGTCCATCTCAAATGAGTCTCAGATTTCAGGTATATGTCTCCAACTCCAAATGCTCCATTAAATTAAATTTTCAAAGGCAAAATCAAATTAAAGACTGAATTATTTCATTAAACATACTGTAAAGAATATGGTACTTATTGGTACCTATGACAACCCAACATTCATTTTTCCTTGTGAATGATATGAAAGTAACATTATCGTGTATTGTTATATATACATTCATATTGTGTTTTCACAATCAATTTATATGCCGTTACCGATTTTGCATCATAGAAATGACTTTTATGAACCCATAAAGTAATATTTTCTGGATCTTATATTAATGGAAGGTGTATGTGTCCGCTCTTTTAGGAAAAGCAGAGCTTTTGCAATGACTTCAAATTGGGCAATGCCTCATCATCGTCTTCATCAACTTCTAGCGAGCCATTGTCCCCAAAGGCCCCATTTGTCGTGAAACGTAGAAACCTTTTCTCGACAAGCATTATGTGTTGAATTTTTATTACTTTTATGAATTGCCTCCTTTTACATACAATTTCGTTTTCTTTCCCTTTTTTTTTTTCTTTTTTAATTTCCTTTCTGCAGCACCTGAGAAGAAACACAGGCTTCCATCAGCTTACAATCGATTCATGAAGTAAATCCCAAGACCTTGTTTTTTTTTTTTTTAAATCCAGTGTTCATGTTGTGACCTTTGATATGATATGACACAAAATTAAAATATACTTACAATATTTTTAGATACATTATACGTTATATTGATGCTTCTTTTAGCTTGTTAACGGTAATTGTCAGACTCGATCTCCTTAGATTTCCAACGTTCTTGTTACTGTTATTTACTTTACATGATTTATATGTATCATGAAACGTCGATTTTATATCTATATATTTTCATGAAAGGGAGGAGATTCAGCGCATTAAAGCCGCCAATCCTGAGATACCACACAGAGAAGCTTTTAGCACAGCTGCGAAAAACGTAAGTTGTACATTAATTTTCAGCTCACATACATATAATATGGATGTTCCTTTCTAATGAAACCAGCAAGTAAATCAAGTGTCAAATGCTTGTGCACGATTCTCTCTAAAAGACTAAGGCTAAAAAGCTTATCTAATTCATCTCTATACCCTCCCTTCAAATAATGATGATTGATAATTTCTCTAATCAAAGTTGTTCGTTAATTATTCAGTGGGCAAGGTACATTCCAAATTCGCTAGCTGGGTCAACCTCTGGGAGCAGCAGCCATGTAAGAGATCGATAACACTCTCTATATTTTTTTTTTAATAAGATAACACTCTCTATTTTGAAAAAATAATAAGGATGGGAAACTAAATATCAGCTTCTAAATTAATGCCAAGATTTTTCTTTTATTATTATTCGAATTCGGGTGACCACGACCTGAAAGAGCATTTACGTGCAACCAACCGAGCTTCGCCCAGTGGGGCGTCCTCTCTATTTTGTTTAAAAATGCAAAGTTCTCTATTAAGGGTACTTCAATTTTTGTGTCAGCTGCTTGAAGCATTGATGCATTTTAGGGTTTTATTTTTGTTGCAGGAATAATATAAATCTATGTTTTCAAGCAAAAACGCTGAGCCGACACTGGAAGTTTTCAAAAAGCATGCACTTGAAGTTGAAAGATGATCGGTTCAGTTTGTTAATTTAGATTTTCGTCTCATCAAAACTTTACTGTCTTTTACTATTTTATCATGTCTTGTTTTATTTGTTATTTGACGATGCTACTTGTTTCATGACAACTGTTGGAAGACAGTTGGAACCGTACGTGTTATATCGTTTGATGTTATGGATTGTATGGTACGTCTAATTCTTGTCAATTGCTAGCTTTTAGATGTGAGTAATAAGTTTCTTCTTCTTCTTTTTGTTTTTTTGGATCACTATAAAGAAGTGCTAAGCTTATAATTACAATTCAAACAATGAATTACCATATACATATATATGCACAGCAAAAAACCTAAGAAGTTACATTTTTTCTTTTGAAAAAAAAAATGTAGAGTATTGTGAAACAAATCTATTAAAACAATGGGATTGGAAATAGGTAGTGATGATCAAGACCATGCATCAATCACATCACGTTGCAATATTTATTCTATATATATATATATATATATATATATATATGTAAATGACCGTGCTGGACGGTGATCCATACATTTAATTAAGCCGATTAAATTAAACTGCATGAAATTAAATTTCAAAGGCAGGGTGCTATATATGTGTTTCCACTTAAAAATTTGCCTTAAAAAAAGGGGATAACGCAAATTGAAGGCCTAAACAAGGAAATTTAGACAGAATTCAGCGACCTTATAGATGAAGAAATGAGTTTATAAATTTCACCCAGAGCTTTGAAACGGTACATTATATATGGACAAAAATCTGGCACCATTATAAGCAAAATCTGCTCATGTACTTGAACCACACCACAGTTCCTACTTCCCATTATTGATTTTGTCAATAGCCTGAAATGCTTCTCCTTTTCTGTAAAAGTCGACGGCTACAAAGTTAGCCCAACGGTTGCCAGCCGCCCCATAACATGTCTGGACCATATCAATCAATCCCTTGGAATTGTCTCTAGAACTCCTTAGCTTAAGTGGAATAGATGGAAAGTGATTTACAAGCACTAGAGATTTGGTTTTGTCATTAAGCAGCGCCGATTCTGCACGGTTCGAACACTTTCCAGAATGCATCCCTTCATCCCCATCTGCAGTTAATTATGAGTGAATAAATTATATATATATTAAGACTAGCCAGCTATCAGCAATACATATTAATTTTTCTAATAACGATCGCTTATGGCTAGCTAGCAACTTACAATGATTCTCGACAACGTAGTTCCACTGATATGCTATTCCTTCACTTTCTTGTTTCGATTTCTTTGAAGTGAAGACAACAAGCCTTTGATTACTGGCCACCATGTCTCTAACGAGCGGCCAATCTTGCCCGTTTTGCGGCATCTTTGATACGGGAAACCAATACTTCATCAGACCCGTTTCATTGAAAACTTTGGTTAATCCTTTTGGTGTCTCAACATAGTCCTCTAAAAATAATGTTACGATCTCTGATTTATTAGCTGACAAGAAGGCTTCTATTTCCTTAAAAACGTCTCTAGCAGGTCCCTTTGAAACACAGATTAAGACATCAGATTTGATAAATATTGATGTTGCTATTTATAGCATGCAATGCATGATCAAGAAATGTACTGATCATAACTTACAAATGAAGTATAATCCTCGCATTTTCCCTTGGAAGCGTGACACAACCATATATCATTTTTATAGTCATATGTGTCCAACATTAAGGCTCGAACACCATGCTGCAAATTCAGAAGAGAAAAAAAGAAAAGTTAGGTCTAGCTAATTTGACAATACTTAATAAATTGTTGATTTTCAAAAACGCAATCATCAAATTAAATAGACTCACATTAAGCTGGTGTGTGATTTTGTCATCTTGATTTGTAATGGCAATACTAAAAAGTCCAGAATGGCGTCCTTCGCTAATTGCAAAAGAGTTATGAGTGGTCAAGAATGCATATTTATTGAAAGGCAAAGAGTCGCTCTGTTATAGATTAAAATTGAAAACAAAAATACACCATCAGTAATAAACATAATTCAAAATTCAAAATTCAAAATTCAAATTAAGCATGGATGTTAGTAGAAGTTCGACAATGACCTTGGCAGTAGCGACAACGCCAAAACAAACTAAAGTTATAATTATTGATTGCAAATTTCTGAGAAACGCCATTGATGTTCAGGGTTTATGGGAAGACAATTTTTCAGTTTTGGAAGGACTCCTAGTAAATGAACTGGTGCCTTAAAATGACAAAAGGGCGTAGTGGTTAAATAATCTTGGGTATATGCCTAAAAATGGAAAGATTGATAATTGTTGTATCAAGATTGGATAATACAACGTGGATGGCAGTGTCACTTGGGTTGCGTTGCCTTCAATAGAATTCCGAAAAAAAGAAAATCTCCAAAAAAAAAAAAAATCCAGAGTCATATACTCATATTTAGCTTTGTTTCATGGTTGTTATTTAATCAAATTCATTGCTATGACCGAAATGATAGTAGTTTCTACCGAGACAGCAAATTCAAGAATGATGAACCTCAGCCATTTAAAAATCGAAACAAAGTCAAGCAAGGGCGTAGTTTATCCAAAATTTCCAATCCATGCATTGCCTACTCAAATGATTCAATTAATGGAGTTAGTAACTCATTTTATACAATTGACAAGCTTCTTTAAAAAATAGAAAATAAAATAACATTTAGGGACTCAAAAATTATTACCCCATAAAAATGTAGATAAAAGATAAACCTCTCATGCGTCAATTCTTTGTGTGGAGCTTATACAATTGAATACGACTTGATAATGGGCAGCGCACGAGCAGCAGCGAGCTAGTACTTCGTGTTGACTAGAGAGGCACGTTATAAAAACTGAAACTTCAGGGGTAAAAAAGTAAATTTGAATAAAATAGGCTAAATTTTAAAAAAAAATCCCAAATATTTCCCGGAATTAGTTTTGTCTCCCTTATGTCGTCTATTATTTTATAGGATGGATTGATTGATTTGCTGTTAACTGTTATATATATGATTTTAGCATACTGTAGTTTAGAAGTACACTAATTCCTGATAAACAAGGATATCTTTTGGAAACTGTTTCTTAATGAAAGATCATATCGATTTGGCCACTACTAATATGTCTTATCCGTTATAATAATGTCCTATGTTCGGGGCGATTAATGTATTAAATAAAAAATTGTGGGGATGTTAATGTGGTCCAACTATGTATCCCATGCCACATTTTTATTATAATCTTTAGTTCTTGACTTCTTGTATTCCAGAACTAATCTTTCTTGATTGCTTCATGAATCATTTTAGGCCTGCCCTGTCTTATCAATCTGTTCAAACAATGATTCCTTTCGTATACCAAATGGCCATTAACATGTGTCGTCAGACTCATCACTCATCAGTGATGTCTTTTAATTTTTTTCTTAAGGGATTATAAACTACCAAAAAGTAGGCAGTTATGGGGCCATCCACGTGCCAAAAAAAAAGGCAGTTTCATATTTAATCAGCAATTTGTAGTTCTGTGGAACAACGTTAATTTAGATTCCCATGGGGATTGGCGGCTTCATTCCTAGTAACTTTTGTGATTGGTGTGCGTTTGACAACTCAGTGTCGTGCTGATTAACAAATGAACTGTGATGGGTGTGATTTTGCTGGTGTGTGGGATAATAATATTCACAAAAGACCCACCTTAGACACAAATCTTTAATTCTTGATTTTAAAAATTCAAAGAAACCAATCCTAGTCAAAACTCCCCACAGTTTTGGGATAGATTATATAAAGTTAGTGATTGCTTAAGAAATTTGAGAGAAGTTATAATGGCTCCAAGACCAAATGCTGTCCACAAACACTCATGCTGCATCATATTTAAAAAGTTCTAGTTGCTCAAGCATAACATGTGTGAAATAAAACAATTGATAGATCTATAATTATTAAATACAGAAGCTTTTAGATTCCTTTTATCAACTTTTAAGGTGGCACATTCCCCCTTGCCTTAATTTATCTTCTAACTCGTCCCTTCCCTTCACAACCTCCAAAGTGATAGGTGAAGGTGATGGAGTGGGTCTGTGGGGATAGAGAGTCGTTCAGGAAACCAAAAGCTAAAAGTGCCTGAATGATGTAATAGTTGTGTAATTGATTAATTGAATCCTTAATCCTGCACTAATATTATTCACAGTTAAAAGGGATGGAGAAGTTAAAAGGAACAAACTTACATCACTTTACAGTCACAAGATCAACAGCCAAAAGTTCTCAGATTATATAGTAGCTCTATTAACCAGCATGATACTTGGATAAAGATCAACTGGAGAAGGGTTAACTGAAGGAACAAACAGACTTTACAATAAGAAACCCAGCGCAGCTTTCTTCCTGTTATATGTACCTAATATAGAAAGGAATTTCCTATAAACTTTATCTGAAGTTCTAAATAGCCTTTTCCAAAAGCACAAATGAAATTAGCCAATTTTTTTGGTGCAGAATATCTCCTACTCCTTTTCCTTGACCTGCAGCAATAATAATTTGTCATTTGTGAGGTACCATCCATAATACATCGTTTCTTTTACCGTACAATGAAAAATATCTTCAATAAAACAAAGTAAAATGCAATTAAAAAGATGATGAGAAGTTTTGCTTCACCGAAGAAGAAAAGTTCCTAGAATTTCTTTTCATCAAAGAGAATCTCTCTCTGATGAAAATACTCCAAGATTCCAGAAAAAATAAATAAAACACCACCATTTGATTTATGTTTTAGACTACCACCGGCATGTTTGCTCGCCAGCCTATTCATCCATTCACAAACACATCATACATGAGGCTGGCAAAATGCTTCAATTCTCTCAGTCTGTTAAAAAGGTATCAGCAATAGGGCTTCGAATTGTTATGCTTACATACCTTGATCCTTCTGCCCCTTTCAAGTGGTTAGGAAACATCAAAGGTCATCAGTATGCTGCTTCGGTTGAATGGAATTCCTCTGTTGCTCCACCCTTTTAAGATGTGATGACAGTTGTATCAAATCAACAGTGAACCCTTGTTCAGGAGAATAACAGTTCTTGTCCTTAAAAAAATCTGACTCTTGAGAAACTTCATCTGTTTCGACTTTCAATTCAAAACCATGACCAGCATCAGGAACCATTAAGGACCGCATCTGAGCACCATCCATGGAGTTCATTCCAGATGTATAAAAGCCTTTTGTTTCATATTTTCCCAAAGGTGTTGTACCTGAAGTTTTGACTAAATTTTGACCAAGATTAAGATGAGTGCGACTTACTTGACTGATCAGGGGCCTAGCCATTGGGATTCCTGATAAATGATTAGGCATTGACTGTGATTGAGCTGACAGAAGAGAGAGAGCACCACTGGAGTGTGAAATCCCAGATGAATCCTGGAAGGTCAATGCTGTATCAAGAGGAATTGCAAGCCTATGTTGTTTCTTGTTGCCTTGATAGAGGGAAGATTTTGTTAGCAGCTGCTCGTTAGTGTTTGGTACTGCTAATTGAGGACTATAGGGGGGTCTCTCTGAAAATTTAATATGCTTAACCGGTTCATATCTTTCTGGAAATAGAATGCCACCTGAAAGCATGTCTGGGTACACAAAGGATGTTCCGTTTTGTAAAGAAGTCCAAGGAAGTTCGGAGCCTGCATGATGCATATTTATACAATGTAAGAAATAAAATTTCTGTTACAAAAGGAAACAAAGGGTTCTGACAACATGTCATTTAATACATTATCGAAGTAGGTCGATGATCCATACAGGTCCCATGGGCATAAGGATTTAATTTGAAGTAGTCTAAGAACCTTATTTTCAAGCATGAAAGCAAATGATTATTAAAGTAAGAGCAAGGTGTAGATAGCTAAAAAGTTATAACTTATTTCAAATTATAATTTGCTTCATACATTTGAAATTGCACAAAGCCACTGCACAGGTGTGTATTTAAGAAACCTATACACGAGTATCATGTGTAATTTATACTTCTACTACCTTGAAGTTGTTTCCACATCCTTCATATTCAACACTGATTTGGGTGTTTCAAGACAGTGAGTATTGCTTGATTTATGATCTTTTCTCAAGACGATGATATTACTCAATTCTAATAATTGGATGCTTTAAAACCAATGAGTCACTTCTTTAGACAATATAGCTCTCTTTCGTGCATATTGTTACTGCTCCCAAGTCTCTCACAATTATCTCTCAATTAAGAGACTCATACCATTCACCTAGACAAAAATTAAAGGCAACAAGATATTATTGTAACATAGAACCAAACATACAATTGTTGGTACCATGATTTGACAAAAACACATGTTTTGCACCATAATATGGTCTTTACCAATCAGATTGATATAAAGTGGAATCTAGGGGACATTATTGGCATCTTTTGTGATTCTTGATGATCTGTAAAGATGACCATGGGATAAACCATCTTAAAATGACCCTCACGGCTGATTAATTTGACAATCCCTTTGCTTTGAATATGGAATAGGGAAATTCCTAGGATAGAAAGTTTTCTTTTTATATGGCCGTAAAACTTGACCTAGTCAAAGAGCCCAGGACAGTAGGATAACTTATAAAAAGAGTGGGATTTCGGAATAATAGAAATTATCATGCTCTAATGACTAAGTACCACTCATACAAAAAGTCTGTCTACAGGACATTTACGAAAGTTTAATAGCCAATCGTATAAATCTGTCAGAATTAGTTTCAACATCTTGCAGTTTCCCAGGGACCAGTTACTAAGAATAAAATGAATATTTACAGGGCAGGATACAAACATTTATGAAATTTAATAAAAAAGAAGAAAAGTATCAGAAGAAAAGTCTAGTACAAGAATCAGTTTAGTTATTATCCCAGAAACCTAGCAAAAGGAGTTACAAGCATAACAGATAGCAAATGTTAACTCAGGCAGAAGAAAAATAAAATTTCTTTAGAGACTTTTAGTATGCGAATCTAAACATAGTCTCTCTAGATTTGAGGGAGCGAAAGCTAATTTACTGCATTTCAATCGTTCATAGATGAGTCGTGCATTTTCTTAGTAGGTAAGCAAACAAATATTATTCATACCTTGATAAAACTGCAGCAACTTACATGATCTATCAGAATGGATATTAAATTGAGGCTTCCGTCTACGCTCATTGTGGCCTGCAAGGCGTCTACGACAACTGCGCTTACTATCATCAAATTCAGCCAGCAGATGAAACCTGATTAACCAAAAATTTTTTACCTCAGTTCATGGCAACTACAAGAAATAAACAAATGTACTTAACAAAGGATGATGATTTGGCTGGAACGTACATACAAGGAAAATATCAAAAAAGTAAAGGAAAATTCAGAGACTTTAGGTTCATGTTACAAGAACTGATAATACTACAAATTAAAGAAAGCCTAGACCTATTGGTAACTTGAAAACTTGAACACAATTTTTAACAAGTAAACCTACTAAAAAGAACACAAAACAGAAGACCTTCAAAGTTTTATATAAGTTGAAAAAAAAAATCATCAAATGAGGCTAAACTAGCTACTTTGAGTCAATAACAGATATAATGTGAAAATAATAATAAGATCTTATGTAAAAAACTGCTTTGATATCTGACAGTATAACTAAAATCAAAAGCGAAGGCCAGAGGGAGGTAATAAGAAAAACTAACCTGCTACACTGCTGACAAAACCTTTGCTCATTGCCATTAACAATAACTTTGGGAGTCTTTGAATGAACGTCACAAACTTTATGCCTTTTGTGATAATCCTTTGAGGAGCTAAGATCCTTGTTGCAGCCATAAACTTGGCAGAGGGGAGTTTGAGAGCATGAACTAGTCGTGCGAACTTTCTTTGCCATCAAAGATGGATGCGCAGAAGATGCAACCGACCTCTCCTTAAAAAGTTTACCACACTGCTTATCTCTGCCATCAACCAATCTCCCTAGCTTCAAATCAATAAGTGCTGAATCCTGACTAATAGACTTCATACAAGAACTCGAAATTTTTGACCCAGATTCCGCCCCACAAAATGAATTTGAAGTAACCATACAAGGAGGAGTAGTCAACCTTTCGTTAGTATCACTACCAACTTCACCATTAGGTGTCCCCAAACTTGAGTTACTATGACAAGGTTTTCTTGCCAAGTCAGTGAAACATAGATCCATAAATTCCATATTTTCGACATCATCACTATCTGAAAAAAGCTTATTGATATCAAAATTATAAGAGGGTTTACTTTCCCATGCCATCAATGTTTTTCTACTTCTTGTAAAAGGGTCAGCAGATGAGTCAACCTCATCAGAATACAAAATGCCTTTCCCTTCAGATCCATAGATCCAAGACTCCATCTTAAAGCAGTATCGAAGTTGCTCAAAGTATGCAATATGAAAATGCCTATCCAAATTTGCAAAACAGCAATCATCATTTCAATTCAAAAAAAGTAACTATGAAAGAATAATGAAGTCTCACAAATTCATGCCTAGTATACATTAAATAGCGATAGCAGCAACATATAAGAAATAACAAGTAATATTGATAAATATGAATACGAGGTAGCTGATACAATAGATCGAGTCCTGTTTCAATTGAAATACAATAGCTTAATACCTAACATCAAAAACAGTATTTGTAACCAATATGTGAAAAAACAAAAAGGAAAAGGGCTCTGTTTGGTTGCTGAGAAAATGATGAGAAAAAATGACAAATGAATGGATTTACTTTCAATATTGGGAGAAAGCAAAGAATCAACTCAAAAAATGTTTTGTCACAAACTTTATCTGAGTCAAGCTAAGATTTGTTTTTCCCTTTTCTTTCATCTAAATTGAATAGAAACCGGAATATTAACAGATTCAAACTTCTGTCCATTCATTAAATTAAGTTTTCCCATTAACCAAACAGGACCAAATTAAAATATTCAAAACACATAACCAAAAACACATTCAATGCTCAAAATAAAAGTAACCGACTTTACAAAATAAAAAATTTCAACAACAACTTTCACTTTCAGAAGCCCAAGAAACAGAGCAAAGAAGCTTGAAACTCATAACTGTGCCCAAAAAAACTTTATTAAAGAAAATGAAAAAAGCAGGAATCTTTGAAAGATTAAAACAATAAAACCATCCACGTATGATAAAGAAAAAACTATACATGAGTAATTTATCAGCAGTTGCAGTATCCTAATTTTTTATTTTTTATTTTTTTACTCGTTTCCTTCACTTCCCCAGAAACCACTTGCAGCAAAAAATGAAAAGCCTCAGAATAATAATAAAAGTGGAGGAGCGTTCCTTCATTATTTGTTTTCTTACCAGAGCAAAGGCAAGCAAACAAGAACAGTGAAAGCCAAAAGCGAGTGAGAGCGAGAGTCTGTTGAGTTTTTTTTTGGGTGAATTTTTTTTTTTTTTTTTTCTCAGGGGAGTGTTGAAGAGGTCGAAGGAGATACACTGATGAAAGTCAACATGATTTCTACTTCACTAGCCTCGCTCAAATTAAAAGCATGTCTCCAGTCCAGGTCTTTTTTGCAGCCAATTTTTGACGTTTTGTGAAATTCCACTTTTGGACATGACACAAGTTTGATATTGATTGGTGCTTCTACTGTTCTGGTAATTAACGGTTAATGTGATAATTGATGGGGATGTCTGTCTCTCTCTCTCTCTCTCTCTCTCTGTCTCTCTGTCTCTCTGTTAATGTTTTGTGTTATAATAATTAATTGAACCACTCACTAATCCAACTTATGTTTTATGCAATAAATTATCCAAGAAATTAGGGAGATTGTGAGAAAGGGCATATCATAAAGGGTGGTATACTAAATTATATACATCTCATGGGTGATTTTATTTTACATATATATATGTATGTATGTATGTATTAATGAATGACAAGACCCCTTGTTGCCACGTGTAAATCTGGGTAACGGACCACGTGTTATACAAAAATGGAAAAGCCAAATGCAAATGGAAAGGAAAGTGGGTGGGAGTGAGTGAACGAACCTGCTGAGCATCTGGTGGCACATATGGCATGCTCGTGCTGCAGCTGCGGCTCGAATTTGTCTGTATGAGTATGACTGTGACACCTCAGCTGGTATTTTTTTTTCAAAATAACCACTGCATGAATCAATGCCAACTAAAGGCCAGCCAGCCTAGCGGCCTAGCCTTTTGCCTTTGCCCTTTGGCCCTTGCCCTTGCCACTGCCAAAAGTTGCCCATTATGATTTTTATGCTGCCACTACTGGCCCTCAATTCAAAAGGCTCCCAATCGAACAAGATATGAACAACAAAACACATGACATTTGCACACTTTCTTTCTTCTCTCTCTCTCTCTATTGCAACTTGTATTTGTTTTGGAATTCCACTGCATCACTTAAAAATCCATCATTAATTGACGATTAAGGTCCTACTCATTTCTCTCTCTTCTACGCCAAGAAACCATACACACGCTTCCAATCATGACTTAGGCGCAGACACAATTCTAAACAGAGTTTTAAAATGCTCAAATGATGCATCCATAGCTTGCTACAAATTTGCTCTTTCCATTAACAAAGTTGGGCATATGCACGGTTTTTTAAAAGTTGAACACAGGATGCATATGCTACTACTAACAGCTTATTTAACTCATTCATACGTCTAATTAATCAATATAGGCAACATTTAAGTCATTCATTTTTGTTAAATACAATGAGAGACCAATGTCTTGGTGGTAAAAGAAGGTAACTACGAATGGCAAAATGGAATTTGTCGGCTGGGGATATACATACCGCAGAAGGAGGAAAAGCAAGAAAAGAGACACCTGACACATTTTTGTACATATCCTATTTTTGATGCCTAGCTTTTCAGATACCACAACACCACACACACCAAAGGCGCGCAATTGTCTGTCCCTATCCATTAGCAATCAAACACCCTTATCTCTTTGGGCTCTGAATTGAAATTCAAATGATCATGCGATTACAAAGCTGCGAATTGCTTTATCTATAACGGCCACGGGCCACGCGCCACTATCACAAGTGCTATTTTTGTTGGCTGGTATGCGCAGCAGAGAGATCAAAGAGTATCTGAACTCTGATTTTCTCTTTTCTTTTTTTTTGTTCTTTTTCTTGGGTTTGTTTCCTTGTGATTTAAATTTGGTGATTGTATATGTAGTGTTAGCTTGTGACTTTTTGTGCTGTATTTAGTGATGGTTATTCATGTAACATGCTCAGGCTTCAAAGAAGAGATTAATTCCTTATTTGTGTACTCCACACACACATGCCATACAAAATAGACCATCAAATTCATTGATAAGCAATTAATATGACAGGTATCGGCTCCACCCCATGTGTGAGAAACACGTGTCACGGTACCAACTGGGCAGGTTGAAACCCCAGCAAAATTGCAACCAATTTGGGCCAATTGGCAGCAAGTGTGCGTGAAGGAGGGGGGGGGGCCGAAATTGTGTTGTTCATCTCAGTTTTGGCTGGTTTTGCTGCATTAACTTGAAAGCTACAAAAGTGGATGCGGACATTAGACGTTAGACGGGATACAGACGTGCTATTTGGCTATTTTAGGTTTGATTTCGCTGTCTCTTCGGGGGGCCACAGATATTAAGAGATAGATGTGCGAAAAGTTAATGACAGCTAAGTTGATTGTGAACATTTGACACTGATTCTTATTCACATGGCTTTTCAGCTTTAACTCATTCCTATTCTTATGCGTTTCTTTATATATATATATATATATATATATGTGTGTGTGTGTGTGTGTGTGTGTGTATGTTTTTTTTTTATATATATAGTTTCATTTTACATGTATACATGTATCGCAAATAATATCTATCTTGATCAACAATGAATTCTATTGATTCTTATTACATGCATATACAAGGAACTTTGAGTGAGTGAGTGCAGGGGTGGATGGAACTAGAAATTTTAATTCCACTTCTATAGGAATAAGGGGTCCAAATGTAAATTATCATGCAAACATGTAAAATTTCACTGAAGTCGATTATTTTTTCTTAAGAAATTTCTGGCCGCCTGGGTACCGGGTATGATTTAATTCGGCCCAGGACCCATTCTCAGCTCAAATCAGGTCCAATCTAATTTGTCATGGTATTGGATCAAAACCACCCACCAGACCAAAAAGCTTCTGTAAAAGTTTGTCTTGTGTTTCTTATCCTGATTGGGCCAAACACCTGGGGCTGACCAAATTGTTATATTGTTACTGACTACACCCCACATAGAATTGAAGACTGGAGGACTGGAAGAGCTACATGATGTCTTTTGGAACGTATCGACCCAAACAACAAACTTATCATTCTCAACAGCTAACATGGTTAGAGGGTGAGCAATAACGTTACAAAACCTAAGAGTACATATTGAACCCTAAAATTATCAAAATCGTTCATTTGATCTTGAATTTTAGATACCATCCAATAGAATTTGATTCCGTTGTCTTTCCTGTTGTTAACTAGATCAGAGACACCTTGAGAATCAGTTTCCATAGTAATTGAAGATACATATGCATTTTTTGCAACTTGCAACCCCCATTCTATTGCCTCAAACTCTGTAAAAATCACATCTTCATGAAACTTTGATCTCTTTACTACAACAACTATTTAGGTCCCATCATAATCTCTTACAACAACTCTCAACTCATGTGAGTTTACTTTCCGGCGAATCAGAATAGACACAAATCGTAATGAGAAATGTGAATATGGATATGTTATTTATTTGAGTTGTAGAAATTAAAATCAAAATCAACAATGTTTTAATTGCTGTACATATCTTATGTTCGGAATCGGAATAAATTGTCACAAACTACAAAAATGCTCTAAGTTAAGATTATGTATTTTTATTTACAAAATAAATAAGTAAATATTTTAAAAGGAATATACGCAAATTTATTATAATATTGAATGTAGTGCAATTATTTTGAAGTAAACTACTTCTTTTTTCTCTTCCTTATTATTATTGCTATTATTGTTAAGATTATTATTATTATTATTATTACAACTAATTAGGGATGACAATTTTTCTTGTTGAGATGAGATCCTGCGGATTCCATCCCGTTTAGGATGGAATTGAGGCATTTTTACATCCTAAATTAAAGTGGATGGAAAAATGACAAAAAATAAGTTCTGTCTTTATTTGTGGGATAAGAGGAGGGCCAACTATAAAATATCATCTTGTCTTATTTATCCAATTAATAATATAATCTTAAAACTATTCTAAATTTTTAATTATTTCATACGTTTAACTCAAGTAACGTTCAAAGTTAAATCTTAAAGGGTAAAATTAAATAATAAAAGTAATATAATTAAAAAAGTGAAGTGTTCAAAAGCCAAAATTAAAATTAATTTTTTATTTTTTTTATGGTCAAAATGTAAGTTGATTTTTATTCAAATCTATAATTTTTGAAGCGTAAATCTTAATATTAATATGCAATGGAAGCAAAAAATTGATTACTATTCAAATCTATAACTTTTGAAGTGTAAATCTTAATATTAATATGTAATGGAAGCAAACATGCAATTAAAAAAGGTTGGCATAAAATTATATTTGAACATGCATGTCGTCAAAATAAAAATATTATTTGATTATTATACTTTGTATTCATTCAAGATTTTTGCTATATTCAATTATCGTGATCTTTAAAAAAAATAGTCAACATTTATTTATTTACATTTGGAACTGTTCAAAATAATGTGACGGGATGAGATATTTAACGGGACATAACTATGACAAATTTTTGTTGTAAAAAAAAAATAAAGGGACAAAAATGAAACTCTTTTTTAATCTCACTTGCATATGTGGGACAAGATTGAGATTGGTAAATCCCATCTCATCTCGTTCCATTGCTAACCTTACAGCTAATAGGATTATTATTTAATTATTACTATTATTAATATTAGTGTAATTAATTATAATAACAATAATTATTTTGATTACAAATATTATAATAGTAACTATCATTATTTAATTTTGTAATAGAACACAATCAAAATTTTAGAAATTAAGGGAGTGTAAAACAGTTAGATCAAAGAATGAGGATCTTATTCTCAACTTCCCATAAAAATGAAATTTTCATTCCTCATTCTCAAATTTAGTGGGGATGAACTCTACTAATTTCATTTCTATTCCCAAATGCAAAATAAAAAAATAAACAACAGAATCGTTCTCATCCCTTCATTTCGATGCTTGAATTTGATAAATAATCATATCACGAATGTCTTTGGTTTTCCTTGTACCGCTCTTCTTAATTTTGTTGTTTACAATCTTAATTTACTAAGAATTTCAAGTAGCAATTCTAAAATTTTACTCAGAATTTCAACTATCAAATGATAATAGACATGGATTCCAGAAAAGCTGAAACTGTAAAGTAGTAATTTTTAACTAAGAGGCATTAATTGTGATGGAACTGCAAGAGGTAGAATTAACTTGGTAAACGCACCTTAATCTCCACTTTTGATATGAACAAGCTAACTAGCCAGAATTAACCTGCTGATTTGATTACCTTATAATCATATTAATTAGATCAATTTTGGTGAATGCAATTGATGGGGGAAGTTAGATTTCTAACAAAATTAGGTGGTTTGGTGGGTTATATCTATCATTTAACAAAAGAAAGCGAAGATTTGATTGTTTTGCTCTGTGAAAGAGAAAAGCTCTCAGCAATTCATCCTCTTTCACAAAGATTCTTGATTGCATTGAATTAAAATAATAACATCTTTGGGCCCTCCACTTACTTTTGATTTGAATCTTAACATGCTTTGTTTTGCTTTCTCGGTGGCCCCATTTTTCTCATTAGCGTATGTCATGCCGTCTTATGGGCTTTCTGGCCTATTGCCCCCCAATGCATCATTTTTATGTATCATTCTTTCAAAAGCCTATCCTTAGCTTTCATCATCATGCTCCTCCCAACTTTAACCTTTATACGCATGTTTAGTGTTTAGTGTTTACTCCAGGAGAGAAAGAGAGAAACATACAAGCACACTCAGCTAATTTATGGCTCCATCAATAATCCACTTAAGCAGGCAAATTATCAATGCGTTTGTTGAGAATTAATCTAATAGATAACGTGATTCGTGTTTTACGGCGAACGATATGATATTATTATCTGATATTATCTGTTTAATTCTCAATCCCTTTCATGTGTGATAGAATCATCAAAAGTCATATGTTAAAATCTTTCTAAGAATCATCAAAATTCATATGTTAAAATCTTTCTCTCATATACCCACTAAATTGAATCTGTCAAGGGGTGTGTCTATTTTAAAGGATAAATGATCAAGGCCGACTCTTTATGAGACCTGGGGGCTAATGCTGCCAAAAATAATAAAGAAATCTTCACATGTGACTTATTTCAGACACGATTAAATCTAATTCTATCTTCCGATTAGATTTTGCCTTTTCCCTCACTTAATCATAGAGCTTAGAAAGCTGGACCATTATCTATGCCTAATTAATAGATCTATAGTTTAATTTGCTTCTTTTTTCTTTGTATCTAATGCTGATAAAATATAATATTTTTTATTATTAAGGTTTCCTTTTTGCCTTAACTAAGTTTCTTTATTCATAAAACTTCAAAAGTTGCCATTATTTATCCCAAATTTCCCTTTAATTAAAGGAATCTAATATATGTTGTCCCCAGCGCTGATCAGAAAACGAATTTAGCCTTCTTGCCTTTCGATTTTGATCTTTTGACAAGACAGCCGAGTATTTCGATATATATATAGCAAACAAGAATTATAATTATGAGTTTGGCTGAAAAATAGATGCAACATTAACCCAAGATGTTCCCTTTTAAATGAGTCTAGCTTTTCGTCCAGCTCCCATACTGATTCTACTCTTCTGAACGTCTAACCCAGCATTCTATTATCCTCCATGCAGCTGTAACATCTCGTCTACATGCATGAAATTGAAATAAGTCCAAGCTAGAAATACGCTATAAATATATATATTTTTTTGTGTGTCTATGTATGTATGTATGTATATAGTAGTTTTTTGGTTCAAGATTTTAAAATGCGAAAAAAGTTCGGGAAAGCTTTATAACCGTGAGGTTTAAGAGGCTTAAAATTTAAACCGTTTAAACTGCATGGTTTATACACTTTTTCGGATTGTCCTGCACTTCAAAATTTCAGATTGAAACATTTCTATGTATGTATGTGTGTATATAGAGTAGATGATGATATTTATTTTATGATGAGTAGCACTGTTATATGTCGCAATTTAACTAATCCGCAACTTTAATACTATTCACAAAAAATTATAAAATTATATTTTATGTTCATATACTCACCGTAGGGCAGATCCTTCAGTTTAATAAGATGATGACTAAGATAAAAGCAGAAAAATATCAATCCAATAATTGAGGTTTACCATACACATAAAAATCAAAACCCAGGAGATGTCACCAGCTATATATAATTGAATGATATGTAGGTCATTTCGGAACCTCCATTGCTGAATAATCACAAAACATTGAAGCAGGCATACTACCCATCTAGTGACATACACATACCATCAAAATTCACGTTAGACATGTTAGGTTGCTGAATGGGAATTCTGTTTCTTTGAAAAAATAAGGAAAAAAATGGAGGAAACAAGATATGTGGCCGCATGAATCACACGTGCAATAGAAATTGATGAATTATTGCCCTTGTCCAAATTCAAAAGATTGAAAGGTACGAGTCCACATGCTGTGATCATGCTATGCATTTTATCTCCATTGATTTAGTGGAAAATCTCTTTTCAATGGCACAATCTCGAATCAGTCACAATAACGGTGGACATTTAACTTTCTTCTTGCACTCCATGAACAAAAAGTAACGACAAGCAAACATTCCAAACTGTACACACAGGCGGGGGGAGCATTGAAAGAACTTTCAAAGAAGCTATAGCAAAATCTAAGACATATCGGTTTCTTCTCACAGCTTCTAATAGTAAGCAATAAAAACAAAGAAACTAAATTAAATTAAAACCATAAACAACGTGGAAAATGTACACAGTTCACATAGCGCCATTGGAAATTGGTGCTCCTCTCTTGATGCTATCCATATGAGTAGTCTCATACACAGGCAACCCACTTGAGTAAATACCCAAGTCATAGTTTTGTAACTCAAAGAGATCTGAGCTTGAATCACTGTCAGCACCATCATCAACTTCATCGAATTTTCTAAATTCTTTCTCCTCAGATGAATACTGATCAACCCAATTCCTAGTCTTGTGCTTCTCTGAGTTTGCGTTATTCTTATTATTGAACTTGAAATTGTCGTGATGATCCAATATTGTTGTTACCTCATTATTTTGTAGCAAGGCTGTTGTAGGTTTCAGTACTACTTGTCCTCCAATATTATGCTTTGACAAAGACAAAGACTCCACTTGATGCTTGTGATCTGAGTAGCTTCTAAAATCTTTGTAACTCTTTGAGGGTGTGTATGCATAAGCAGGGGGTGTCCTAAAACCTGAACTTGAAGAAGAGTACAATGACTTTGATGAAGAATCAGTAGTAGTGCTTGAGCTTCGAAAATGGCTGATGCTGCTCCTTCTCTTTCTCCTTCCCCCAGGGCTCTCTTCTTCATCTTTCAGCGACTGAGTCGTTGACTTTGACTTCTTTTTCTTTGAACCTGATTGGCTGAACAGAGAGTTCAAGAAGCTTGCAAGTCTCCCTCCTGGAGAGCTCGGTTGCTTGTATTTCTTCTCTTTCATTTGCTTTTCAATAGTGTTAAGTGATTGTTTCTGGTAGCTAATTGCATTATTAGCATGATGTTGAGGAAGTTGTTGTAAAACTGAGTCTCTCAAGGGCACATCCAAGCTGATT
This sequence comes from Atalantia buxifolia, assembly GCA_030444775.1. Taxonomy (NCBI): domain Eukaryota; kingdom Viridiplantae; phylum Streptophyta; class Magnoliopsida; order Sapindales; family Rutaceae; genus Atalantia; species Atalantia buxifolia. Next base: position 22,042,288 of record CM059837.1, on the reverse strand, counting down.
CTGCCACCTCTCCAGGCCTGCCTGTGGTCTTCTCTCAGGATCTTTTGAGAAAACGCAGCGGCTGCAGCTTCATTGTATCCTGAGAAATATCGGGCAGCTTCAAAAACATCAAGCTCACCAGAATCATTCCTGTGATGGAATGATTTCTTGTAAATTTTGTCTGTGTCCGAAAGTGTCAAAGACATGGCTGATGAATCAAACTTAGAAAGTTGTGTTTGGAAGTTATGTCACTGAGTGTGGGAAAATAAAAGGAGGAATTTGTGAGATTGTAGAGGGAATTGAGATTGGACTTTGAAATGATTGAGAGTAGTGGGAGGTTAGCTTTATAATAATCAAATGCACTGTCAATAATAATATTTTATGATGATGATTGTTTTGGAGAGCCCCCACTTGATGTGAATTTGTGCTTTTGTTATAGAAGTGAAGTGGGGTTCCATTGCAACTAGCTTTTATCCTTCTCATGCTGTCAAAAAACAAGAGGTCATGCTGGGGGCTGTCAATTGTGGGGAGCAAAGAGCTGTGTTTTCTTGGATTCTAGGATTTCAACTAGATTTAGTGGAATTGGCTTTCAAGTAGATGTTGGCCATGGGGCTATGTTGAGAAGAGTAGTAATACTTTGCATATAAAGTAATAAGGATACAAAATAGTGTCTTTTTGTAGCAATTATTCAGTTAATAATTTCACCAAGCAATGCTACTACACTTCTAAATTAAGTTAAACATTAAGTTAGCTTGTATCTCAACTAACGTGACACACACACATGTGCACACACATACACATACATGTATGTAAATATATGTGCAGCCAACTTCATTTATTTTAATGTGGACATATTATTAAACCGTGTGCTATTTTTTAATGCACTACAAAGTTGTGAAGTTTAATAATATTAAAATTTAACTCTCTTAAACCACACAGTTTAAAAGTATATTTGCATAAAAAAAATAAGAGTACCCGCACTAGAGAAGAACTATGTGTGTGTTATTAAATCACACATGAATAACGAAATAATGCAATCAACTATTATTGTACACATAAATAATTATTTATAGGTGCAACATCAATTAAAAAGTAAATTTTAAATCTTAACTTAGTGAACAAAGGGCTATCAATTGATATGAGAGTCTAATAACACCTATCAATAAATAATATGTCGTATGTTACATTAATTGATATACAATTTTATATGTATAACTATGTTATTCCTATGTGATTCTACAAACTCCTTTGCATGTATATCATTATACGAATTTTTGGATTGGTAGATCCCACTACGAATTTTTGGATTGGTAGATCCCACTCTTTCTTTTTTAGAGCTTGGAAGTCACTCTTTAATAAATTGGAAACTTTAGTTAAATGAAAGTTAATTTGTTTGCTTATATATCTTTGACCGTCATAAATCAACTCTGGCCCAGAAAAATTTGAATGCCTCCTCTTTAGGGAAGTTCTGGGGTTCGATTTTTATGAATTGTGATAGTAACTGGCGGATTGGACTCAATGTCCATGGCCGGGCTGGTTGTGTAGAGAAGATAAAATTCCTTGGCCTAATTTTCTCGCTTGTTCATTTGGGAACTTGAACGCCCCTTTCCCACATGATATCCTTTTCGACACACCTCAAACATCAAAGATAGAGATTATTTTACATGAAAAGAGAAAGTGGAATGTGACGTAATAAGCCATACTTCCAACCACTGGGAATAACATTAATGAATCTTTGAAGAATATATTAACATAAATCGCCATTTGAAACTACTTTTAGTAAATTCAAAAGTAGTTTTGAAAGTTTAAAAATTAATTTTAGTGTTAGGTAAAATTTTTTTAAAAATTATTTCTGGTAAAATCATCTCATCCTCTAACAGATTTTGAAAAGGAAAGAAGGAATAATTTTTTAATATCTAATTTTCAGAAGCAGTTTTTTACTTGGTACAATTATATATATATATCCTCATATATATTATAGAAATTTAAAATTATCTTTATTAATTAAAAAATAAAATAATTACTTTTAGGGATTATTATTACTACCAATTATATTGAGATAACAAAATAAAAATAAAATTGATAATATAAAAAATATATGTTAGTCATCAATTATTATATATACACAATAAGAAATATTTTTATATACATGTTTATAAATGTGTAAATAAATTTTATTCAATATTATATCTAATTCAGTCATATATATTCTCATATTAGTTTAATAGTAAGATTTATCAAACACATATGACCACTTTAAAACTCATAGCACTTATCAAAATGAATTTTATCGAATGTTTAACTAATCATCTTTATAGTTGATTATTTCTCCAACACAACTAACGATAATTATTTTAAAAGTTAGAGCATTACCAAATTGGCCCTTAATACTCAAATAAGCCTTAAACAGAGACTAAGGAACCATCATTTTCTTCCTAAGTTGCTGTCTAGGTCAATAAATTTTGGGTCATTTGGTCTAAAAACTTATATTGATAGGTGCACACCCAACAAATTGGTATTAAAGATGATTCTCAACACTCTTCTAATAGAGTGAGATGTGAAATTGAACTAGAAACTTTGACTCAAATATCATTTATGTGAAATCACTTGTACATAATATTTTTGATAAATTTTAACAGCGAACTTGCAACCAATACAAAATACATTGAAAGACAGCTTTACATTCATTTAACGAGAAGAAAATCCAAGGTTATACGTATTAGCTGCCAAGCGATCAATTCGTGGATCACATTGAAGATATATAAACGATAACTATGTACGCGATATAAATTCTCCTCAGGAAAAAGAAACTCATAGTCTACTCGGCGGAGTCCCCACTGAAAGAGAAAAAGGAAAAAGAAAAACAAAATGGGGGGAGTGTGAGCTTCCAAGTGTTGAAGGAAACTGATTAAAATATGAAGCGTAAACAAGTTTTCTACTTTTGAGATTTCGGGTTACTCAAGAGATTTGGCCCAGTAATTGCACAAATCCCCATCCCTCGATGTTGGGGAAGGTGGTCTCATTTTATCGTGGCGTGCGTGTGGGCACGAGCACACGTGCACGGGATAACATTGCATGGCAAATCAAAAGCGTGTGCACGTGACTTGCGTGATGTCATTTGTCCGAGTCCCAAAATTGTGTATATCCACAATTTGATCATCATCGAAGAGAACATGACCGAATCACATTTGGCCAATTAAGCTAGGTGATTGATGATCATGACAAGAGATCATAAAAAAAAAAATAATAATAATATTAAGATCGCAAGGATCACCCGATCACTAGTCTATTTCACGCATTTGATCATATTGCTGAAAATCCAATGAAATGGTCCCTGCCCTACTTTATTGGCCTTTTCTTTCGTTGCAGCCACGAAGGTGCACAACAATTTCAGTTCACCAGCCAGTCCGTGAGTTCCCTGACTTCTCGTTGTCAACTCCTCGATCTAACTGATTCTCTCACAGTGGGTGAATGCTGATTTAAACCTGTAATTTGAGCTATGGATAGCAAAATGAATTTACGAATCGAATTCTTGTTGAATGCTAAATGAATTTAGCCAAAATTTAATGGATTTGAATTTTGTTCGTCTATTAAACGAATCGTAACCTTAAGATTTTGATTCTCGTTTATTAAACGAATATCCATTTATTCGTTTAACATAATTGATAAATAAATTAAATCAAATTTGAAATTGTTTAAATTCATTCAACTATAATTACCATATTATATATCAAATAATAATTAATAAATGACAAAATCAAGTAAAATAAACTATCATAAATTTATCATCCTAACAATTTAAAGTTTTAAACTTCTTAACTCCAAAGTTTTAAACTTCAAATTTCAAATCCATTAAAAATATAAATAATAAGAATTAAAATATATCCTCAATCTAAATATTTTAAAACCAACGTGACTTTTCGATTTGATTTCATATTTTCACGGTATCGTTTAGTAAACGAATTTTAAACGAATAAACGAATTTGCGACCTTAAACCCATCTTTGGTTCGTTTACTTATCGAATCAAGTTGAATTTGATATATTTATTAAGCGAATCATTTTTTTTAAATCCAAATCCATGAAATTTCTATCGAATCGATTTGAATAAACGAATCCAACCTATATTGCCACTCCTAGATCTTGAGCAACTTTACCTAGTCATGACATGCAACAACTAAAATATAAATAAATAGATAAATAATAGAGATTTTTGAATAATTTTTAGAAGTATAATGAGATCAAATTATAAGGATTAAAACAGTAATGCTGCGCCTCATCTTTTGATAATAGCACATTGTTTTCTGCTGACAATGCTAGGTGAACAATCACCTGATCACCAACTGAGGATAATACTTAAAAATTTCACAGGCAATGTCATTAGCCATCCAGGCTACTAGTAATTTTAAAATCGAGTCAATCGGTTTGGGTGGTGAATTGGATCGACCTTTGTAACAAAATATTCATCAGTATATGATAGAAGCACTATTTTTACAAGGTCTTCGTTGTAGCTCTATCTAATACGGGCCAAGTAAATTACAAGCCACAAATTGGAATGTATAAAGAAAGGAGCAATCTGATATGATAAAGGAACCAAGTGCCTGAGATCTGAGGTTCATGAAGGACCTACAGCATAGAAAGGTAACCCCATGAATTAGAATTAGGCCGATTGGGTGGCTGTTTAAGATCAGAATAATGGCATGTCAAATGGCCGTAGAACACCTGTCGTGACTTGGGCTAGCAAATAGTTTCATCCCCTCTGGCCAAATTGTCTGTGATCGTGGATTGATACGTGTCTGATGTTTTGTTCTTTTCTTTTGTTATCCACCATGCATTCAAAAAGTAACCTTGCATGGCCATTGTTTTTCTATCAGTGATCGGTCCCATCGCGTTCCCTCTGTGTTCCAGGTTTTCTACCTTTTCACTAACATTTTGCCGCAATATTTTCTGAGAAGTTGGAATTTGTGAATTCGCTATGTACCCAAGTTTTTTGTTAACTACTTCAAATAGATCGAACACACAAAATTGAATGGCACTCGATTTGATAATTAATGAGAGTGTGAAAGTTGAATTCGAACACCAAACCTCAGCTCTAGTAAAATTTATTAGGTTCCAACATTAGTATCATTTGAACAGAAGCATCTTTGTGCAGATGGCAATTGCACTTCCTGTGGGGTTCATTTGCCCACAAACAAACAATAAGGTGGTGTTTGGTTGAGAGGAGAGAATTAAAAAGAGGAAAGTAATTTAAATTTTATTTTTATTGTTTGGTTGGACAAAATATATAAGAATTTAATTTTCATTAGAATTTAATATACATTATAATGTAGAATTTGAATTCCACACCAAGGAGTAAAGATGTCTGTCGTTGTCCTCAATATTCTGCATATGTCCTTATCCACTCCCCGTTTATGAAAAAATTACTTTAGGGAATTCTCGTCCCCTCCCCGAATAAGAATAGGGGACCCCAAATTTTCCCGACCTCGAATAACTGATATATATTTTATTTTAATTTAATCATATTAAAAATAAAAAAAATAAAAATAACATTTAATGATATATCTTACATTAACGTTAATCCTGTACAAAAGTCACATTACAAAATACAAATCACCATAATAATTATCTTCATCAATCTTCATAATCCTACAATTAAAAAAAATAATTTTATATCAACAATGAGATAAATGAAATGAATATAAATACTTAATAAATATTTCTAATAAAAGTATTTACCTCTTGCGCTCTTGCTCCTCTTGTTCTTCCTCGAGAAATGTGGCAAATTAAGAGATAGCCTCAAATTTCAAATTTAAAACAATAAAAACAATATAAGTAATGTAACTTCTAAGTGACAATATTAATAATTATATAATATAATTACAATGTAAAATAAACTTATACTGCCATTGTAAGCTTGTAGCTAACTTTGACAACACATTAAAACCTCCAATGTGCTTGAATGAAGGTTGTTACGGTACTCAGCCACTGGTGCTAAAAGCTTATTCGGAAGCAACAATTGTAATTGTCAAAATATCTCTAGCAATTCGTGCCAATAGAATACCTATGGGTATTTGTTTTCTACCAACTTAAAATATTAAAATATTCCATCCGTAGTATAACTTTCTCATCCAAATATTAATTTAGTCAATTAGGTCCAAAAGTTTAATAGTATAATTAATTTGATATTTTTTATTTATACTAATATTTAATATTTTATTATTTACATTTTATTATTTATTTACTAATAATTTTTAAAAAATTAAAATTAAAATGGGGGAAAATACGAAGGGGAGGGGGATTCCGCCTCATCTTTGTCCCTTTTTTGAATAAAAAACTAAGTAAAAAATTATCTCCGTATCCTCCCCAAATGGGGGAAGTCTCGGAGGGTCTCTATCCTCGTGGGGATTTCTGCCATCCCTAAATTTAAATTCCTCTTATGTTGGAAACCAAAGCTTCTAAAATTACTCTTCAACTTTTTAACTTGTTTAGTGCCATTAATAATTATTATTTATAATTTTATTTTATCAATTTAATATTATAAATAATTTTATATTAATTAAATTTAATGAATGATTTAAGAAACTTAACAAAATAAATAAACTTATTTATTTAGTTAATATAAAAATATAAATTAACTGCTGCCTGAACTTTGCTAAATATTTGTTGGAACTCCACCGGACTGCCATCGACCACTGCTGGACCGCCATTTTATTTTATCTAGAAAATAGTTTGGTATTGATATTAAATTATATTTCATTACTAATATACATAGTTTAGTATTTGAGGCAAATGATAAATTTGTCTAAATAAAAAAAAATTGTAATTTATTTCCCTATCAAATTTTATGTCAAACTAAACAATGAAATTTAATTTCACTATTCTCCTCCACTCCTTTCTTCCACCTTCCCCTCCATTTCACTCTTTTCCTCTCCTCCCCTTTCTTCAAATCAAATATGGCCTAAGGGTAGTTTCACCCTTATGCTATGTTTACTTACTGGAATGAGAGTGAGGAGTGAAAATTCCTCCCACTCCAGTGTTTACTTACATATTTTAAGGAAGGATTAAGTGTCCCACTCCGTACGCCTCATCCATTTTTAAAAGTGTGGAATAAGATTTCCACTCCCATGGGGGAGTTGGTAGTGGAAATCCACTCCTACCTCTTCCTTTTTTGCCATTCTTTTATTAAATTTAATATAATTATGTTTAATAAAATAATAAATAATATCACATTTATTTTAATAATATTATTATATTTAGTTAATAATATAATTTACATTGATTCCAAGTTAAAATTACTTAAAAAATTAATATTATTTTATTCATAGAGAATTAATAATATTCCAATATATCATCTTTATTTGAAAATATAATATTATGATATTTTTTTAAAGATAATAATATTATATTTATTTAATATTAATAAGTAATAGTAACAAATAGTTCATTCTAAGAAAATATTAATGTTGTACTATATTCTTAATAATAATGTTTCATTTGTGTTGCTTGTATCAATAATTTTAAATTTTCATAATTAAGAATATGAATAATTATTATTATTAATTTACAAATTAAATAAAATAAAAATAATTTATTTTTCAAATATATTTTTATTAATATTATAATTAAAAACTATAATTTTTTTTAAATGAGGGTAAAACTATAATTTGAAACTATTTACTCACAATCCAAGAAAAAGTTAATACATAAATTGGATTATGATTCCAATTCTATACTCCCATTTCAGTTGAAGTAAACAACTCATTTTTACTCTCACTCCACACTCCCAATCTCAAGATTTCTAATTTTCAAGATTCTCACTTCAATCCAAAAATATAACACTACCTTAATTTATTGAAAGTATATTTCATTTATTCGCTAAAGCCTTTGAGTCGTTGAGTTTTTTTTTTTTTAATACTAATGTTGAATACTTAGATTGGACACTTCACTTCATAGCTTTAGGGTTTTCGGTCTAGTGGTTTTTTAACAATATTTTCAACAGACTTGCCGACTATACTGTCACTGTATGGATTTAATTTAAAATTCCACCGTGCCCCTAATTTATAGTATTAGAAAACTGTAATATATTAATTTAAGAAAAACATAATTTATGATTTACAATATTTTATAATTTTATTTAAATAGAAAAAGTGGGAAAGAAGGAACAAGTGGATTTTTCAATGAGGCTTTGAGAATAAAAAAACCGTAATGGGCAGCGAACCTAACTTTGGTATGATTTCAGCCCATGAATGGTGTTGATTGAGGGACCAAATACGCAAACAGGTAACCCCACAGGAAGCCAGTCTTGCTGCAAAAATATGGAACATGATTCTAGATTGTCCCCCTATCTCACCGTCTAGCTATGACTTCTAATAATGTTTTGGTGGCATGCAATATTCAAAGGGATGCCTTCAACTTTGGTTTACAGGTTCTTCATAAGGAGAATAAGATAGAGATAAGAGAAGAGAGTTTGTGTATGATGTGGGTACAAATTACATAAGGGATGAGCTCCAAATGAAAATCTAAGAAATATTACAAAAATGATTCCCCTTTTTATGCAATAATATTTGTCTTAACTCATTTGTTTTACTTATTGCTAAATTGCTTAAATTCCGTTGTACTCAAGCAATCTCGACAGATCACTGTGTATAAACTTAACAAACGTGGCCTTACAAGCTGCACAACTACAATTAAAACAGTACAAGTATTGCTCTGTCACTAATCATCTTTGAATTAATGGAACAATTTATGGCTTTGTTTAAAGGCTTCCAAGTTCCAAAGTTCTATGCTGGATGTACGTGGCCCGAAAGCATGTGGTAAGGAATTTGGAATCTTTCTTCTCCGAACCCTTATATGGTCTAACAAGTATCTTATCAGGGGAGCTGGCAAAGCATCACTAAATTGGATATCTCATCCATCAATACTGGCCCCTTTGTAAAATCTGATTTTGAGTTAGCATCTTGTGCTTTGTTTCCTTGCTGATCATGCTAGCTCATCTGACAAAGTTCATTTAATTTTGAAGCATTATCTTACAAAAAAAAAAATGGCCTATGCAGGTCTCGAACCTACAACCTTCGCGTTATTAGCACGACGCTCTAACCAACTGAGCTAATAGGCCTTGCGATTCTTGTAACTCATACTTAGTAAAAGTTGTATGAAGGACAGTTATCTTAAAACCACACGTAATTTTCTGCCCTAATTTGTTAACTTTTTTTTACATTTTGGGTCATACAATTAGAGCATGACACATATACACAACCTCCATGATCAATTGGCCCTTGCAAAATATGGAGAGAAATTCAAAGGGGAAGGGTAAAACAGGAAGATTTGAGGAAAATAGCATGAGTCACCCTATTAACTTAGAAGTTCAAAAAATGTCTCATAAAATGCCTTAAGATTGCCACTTTTTGATGGAGACCACATGTCAAAGATAAGATTACCACAATAACACCTCCTCCACCAAAATTGCTATGCCTCATCATGATATGGTCCCCATAGAAATCTCCTCAAAATATCTATCCAATAGTTACATGCACTAAGAGTGAGAGAGGGAATAATTTCAGCTTTAATTTGACCCACCAAAGAAGGAGTTAGCTGCTCTAAAATCCTAATTGGCTCATTTAAAATAAGCCAATCAAATATTAAGATATATGGCCATCAAGGATAGTCTCTCAACTGACACTGTCCAATCTTAAAGCGGTTAAAGGACTCAATTGAATATTCAAATTATCTAAAAGACCTTATATGAGGAGGAAGTGGCTTATTACAGCTGTCACGTGTCTAAAAAGACATCAAAATGCCCTCAGGGTCATTCCTTAATAATTTCAAGTCAATTTCAATAAAATGTATTCAAATTCTTCTACACAGTTAGGATTTCTTAGAAATCCAACACCTTTTCCAATACTTTCTTGACTTAACCATTGGATTGCCATCATCTGTCACCATTGGTGCTGCTTTTAACAGCCATTAATTTCCCTTATTTTCAAGACTGTCCCAGTTTTTCATCCTTAGAAAGCTGTTTTGAGACAAATTAGCTCTCCCCATTAACAACCCCATAAAAGCAAGCTCTTATAATATTTTTAGGTTGAACCAAAATTAGACTGAAACAATAATGTTTCTTGTAATGCTCTTTACACCTTTTTATGTAGATGAAAAGGAATAACTGTTAATCCTTTTAAGAATAATAGAAAGTTTCAACCATTCAGTCACTGAATACATTATTTCATTCTATAATTACTGTTAATATTATTCGTCACACATATAAACAAATGCACTTCTTGGTTTCTTGCCACTACAATTTTTTTCTTCTTGTACATTTTAATTCAGATTTGTGATAATAAAGATAAATTGGGATTTTAAAAAATTAAATTGAGAGAAAAATATATAGAAATCGATAAGAAAAAAATGGATGGAATCAGATGCTAGCACTCATATTTATTGTTTATATAGGTTCCAATTTATCCATTATACTTACTTGAAAGGCTCAAACCCATACATCAACCAAGCCCAACTGAGTTGTTGAGTTAGCGAATAAGAGAATAAAGAAATTAAAAATAAAGATGGAAAAGAAATAAGAGATGATGAATAGTGGGGGTTTAAAAATTATTGGAACAAACCCTCTTAAGGGATCTACAAGAATTTAAATCTATAAATTATATAGTATAGCTCAGAGTTTATTATTTCGTACATCTCACAGATTTGTGCTCAAAATGAATGTTATACCTATTCAATAATTATAAATACATTTATTATAATGAGAGATGAGTCATTTCCACATGCTTTGAACTTTAATGCCTTGAATCAAGGTTTTGGACTTCCACATCAATGACCTTGAATTAAGGTTTCATATAATTGGTAGTTATATTTAATTTATCTATATCTATATCTATATACACCCACATATAGGAATGTCAATGGACATTGCCCGCAGCACGGTTACCATTACCAAACCCACCCGCAACCTGCTGTGAGTTTTAAGTTTTTTTAAAAAAAACTCACGCGCTGTAAGTTTTGACAATTACCAAACCCGCAATGGTATCCAACAAATTTTTTACAGGTTTCCACATTTAAAATCACAAATATTTAGTATGTAAATTTATAATAATAACCTAAAATTCCAGATAACATATTCAATTCTAAATTTAACCAATGTAAATATGAAATTAAAATTTCAACATCAATCTAACATAAATTCTCAAATTTAAGTATAAAATATAGAAATCCATAAAAAAAAGCCACAAACTGGTATCTAAATTTAGCAATTATCACTTCATATTATCAATCAACTCAAGCTCTAAGAGAAGATCTTCGTTTCATTCACCACCATTGACACTCATCCAACACGATTTTTATAATAATGATTAAAATTAATATTTTCTAAAGACTAATACTTTTTGAATACTAATCTAAAGAACAAAATTATAATAATGAAATAATTTATACATTAAGTTAAAAAAATTCAATCAAAATTATAATAAGTATATTTTTAGATTTCAATATTTTTTCAATTAAAATCAAGTTAAAAAATAATTAAAAAAACTGCATGGATATTCTCATATAATTGGCTAATACTTAACCCACCCGCAACTTACTATAAATTTTAATTTATAATACTCAACCCGCTCACAACTCATAAAATTATCTACGATGAACGGATTTTGACCGATGAATTTGAGTGGATTTATAAGTTTGCGACTTCCATTACCATCTATATACACACACTCTCTTCAAAATTTCTCCTAATGTAGGGCCTGGCCTGTGATATTACTTGTGCTAAGTTAATGCGTGCCACGTCGTCGCACGGAGCACCGAGACTCCCGCAGCTAAACCTTGACCTTGACGGTAATATTTCCTCAAAAAAGAAAAAAGAAAAAAACAAGAAAACGAAAAAGGAAAAGCAAGAAGAAAGAAGGAAATGTTTGGGAGTTGGGACTTGACTAGTAGCCAATCAGAAATCGAAACGTAAGAAGCTCTGAACGCTGCAGGCTGCAGTGCTGCACTGCCATGATTATTGACTGCAATGGCATCACTTCATTCATTTTTCTCTTGGTCACACTCACCCGCAGTTTACGTACAAATCCTTTTGCAAAAATCTTCTGTGGCCGAGACCAGTACTACGTTCGACATGTACGACCCTTCGAATTTACTTACTCCTACTGTAGTGATCAAGTTCTTTTGATTAGAATCCCCAAAAACTCTTCTAGTATAGTTGCTCGCCATCTCTCTGTTTGAATGAATCCATACTATAGTAAATAATAGTCCCTACAATATTGTTTTTGTTTTTGTTTTTGCACGCTGGTACTCTTGTTCATGTTTTGTGTTAATTTGCTGGGCGACATTGCATCAGATCACTTATTTAGGGTTTCTGCCTCCTTGTCCCTCATCATCACGTATCACGTTTCTGAACTTTGCTTTCTTTGAGGTATTTTAATTTTGAATCCTTAATTAGCTAGAAAGAAAGTATAATGACGTATTAATTAACCTAGCAGTTGAAATGACCGCAGGCAGTACTCTATCTGCAAATTCAGGGGCAAAATAATCACACTTATTTTAATAATAACAAAACATGTCTCTTAAAAAACCTAAAGAAAGCATGAAACCATACTTAATCGCCCCATTGGCAATGGCACTTACAAGCTGTCAGTCAAATCTCTGGATATTGGTTGGCCACTGGCGAGGCCACTATCCGTTTCATAATTTTTGTCATCGCCCACATTAAACAAGTAAAGAAACTTAACACCAAAAATCTTGTTAAGATGTTATATTTTGTTATTATTATTATTATTATTTGGAAGAGCTGTGGTGTAATTACAGCAAATGAAGGCTCCAATTTTTTTTTTTTATTATAAGGGCTGGAAAGATAAATATAAAGAAGCATTTATGATAGTTTGGCTACTTTGACAGTATTGAAGAGCATTGCTCTTTATCTATTTTCCCCTAATTATATATATATGCTTGAACCTATTGTAACAATATGCATCCACACACAATAAACATTAAATTAATAACAAGTGATGTTTTTAACAAGCTTAAGACTTTGCCGATTACAGAACTAAGAGTGTTTTATTTTACCAACCATTTTCTTCAATAATTCAGCAGCACCGCAGCAGGGATGAAATCGACATATGGCGGTCTTAGCAGGGGTAAAATTGCCAAGAGTATTAGAACTCCCCCGACATTAGAGAACTGAGACCCTGCGGGTTTGACACGTAGAAACCCTAAGCTCAGGAATGTCAAGGTTGTCTTTGACACCAATGCAGTCGTTTTATTATTGCCAAGTGCAAATAACAAAAACAAAGTAAATTAAAGAAAAAAGAAAGAAAGAAAGAAGAAAAATTGCTGTGGTAGTTGAGACTAAAAATGTATTTATTCTTTATCTACCTGGGAAAGGCTTGTATCTGATGAAACCAAACCAATTAGCAAAACTAAAGGTACCCAACTCAGATCAAGTCAATTTAATCTCTCCCTTTAGGAGTGTTCTATAGTAACTCTTAAACCTAACTATCAAAGCAACCTGATCCCAGCTTCTTGCCCTAAACAACAAGAATTGCAGAATCAAAATCTACTAATTTATAATTTATTTTTTAATCTAAAGAAACCCAAAAAAAAAAACAAAAAATCATCCAGCCATCCAGCACTTGTAAGTATATTAATAATGGGAAGGGGAAAAGTAGAGCTGAAGAGGATAGAGAACAAAATAAATCGACAGGTGACTTTTGCAAAGAGAAGGAATGGATTGTTAAAGAAAGCTTGTGAGCTCTCAGTTTTGTGCGATGCGGAGGTTGCTCTTATTATCTTCTCCAGCCGCGGGAAGCTCTATGAATTCTGCAGCAGCCCTAGGTGCCACTTTCTCTTTCTATTTTTATTCATGTATTTGAATCTGTTTGTTTTGCAAATTTCTTGTTTGGGTTCTTGTCTTTTTCGTTATTACTAACTCTTTTTCTGTTGATTTGTTGATAAATGGCTGTTTTTTTGATGAAATGTACTTCCTTTCCTTTCTGGTGTTAGATCATATATGGTGTGTAATATGGAGTTTTATTTGAGGAAATTAAAAGTTCTTTTTTTCGCCCTTGTTTGGATTTTGATGTGAGTTTCATTGTTTCGTGAGATCTGCCTCAGTGGAAATATCCCTTGTTGTCCTAACATATTTATTTGCCATAGATTCCATAGTGTTATGTCTTCATTATTAACTTACTTAGCTAGATCGAAGTGGATTATATAAATGAAATTTTCCATCTCTCTTTAACAAATTTATAAACTTTATTTGTGAAGTGATGATGTGCTAAATAAACGTACTTGATCCTTAATGTCTTTCTTTTTGTTGATTGTTTTTTTACTGATTCATCTATAAAAGTGATTCCATTAATGTTTAGGTACACAATTCAGCCTTTTTTTTTAATTTTTCTAAAAATAAAAAATAAAAATTAAACACTCACAAATATTGTAGTTTTATTGTGTCCTTCCATTTCAATTTCTTTCTAATTTCCAAATCATGCTGAGGAGTTGGTCATGGATTTCCAATAAGAAAAATAAGAGCTTGCCCTTTTGTCATTGTGATATCAAATGACAACCTAAACTATATGTTGACAATATGTTCATATCACTGAGCTTGTAATCAAGATATATGTAAGAACATCGTTAGTAAATGTGCATTTAAGGTTTTGTTATTTAATTTCAAGTTGATGACATTTTATGGGGTGTTGAACCATTGTTGTTATAAGAATTTTTTTGGTTATTTCCGTATTGGTTTATCTTGCTAGAATCACTTGCCTTTCCCTTACCACTCCTTTGGATGTGTACAAGCAAAATTGATCTGTTTGTCTAACTTTCTTTTTCCCTTATCAATTCAATCGTTTGATAAAGAGCTGAGTTGACAGTACAAAATACTCCCTTTTCACTTTTGCTAGTGCAAACTCATGTAAGCAATTGGACTGAAGGAAAGATTGGGTGTTGGATATTGCCCAGAAAAAGATAGTATGTAGTCAAAGGGATTGGAAGTTTGCATGTTTGGATGTATCTATTAAGAATAGAAATGAAAAATTTGATTAACCTACATGCATTATGTTATACATTGACAATTCATATGTTTTGGTTAATTTAGCAAATCCATGTGATTTTTAAAATTTAGAATTGTGTTAGGTTTTTTTTTTTTAAATGCCTACGCATCATTCTTACTTTAAATTCAACATATTAATCCCTAAAAGATAGTCAAATTGGTTGGTCTTTTGTTTGAATAATAGGGGAAAAAGGTTGGTATTTAATAGGTGAGATTTTTCATCTCCATCAAAATATTTTAAAGATCTTTATTTTAAATAGTAAATGGTATGAAATACACTAAATGATTTTTAATTTTATGAGGTTAATTTCATTTCAAATTTTAATATTATGGAAATTTTGTGTACTTATTATTATTCTCCTTTTCTTTTTTTTTTTAAAAAAATTGCAATTCAAATTAATTTTAATTCTTAGGAAAATTATTGTATTTATTTTTGTTTCATTTTCTTATCTTCCTTGTCTTTTCCATCTATAAGTTTGATTGGTTATATATTCTTATACCTGAAGGTACCCAACTAAAATGTTCCAATGGAATGAAAGAGCTGAAGCGCTGTTCAAATAAAAATTAAAAAAAGAAAATCGCTATCAGCATGTTAGTGAGATTTTGATAGTTTTAATGTCTCATCTTTGATCTCTCAAAGATAGTAGCTTATAAATTTCTCATTTATGATTATTTGTGGCACCAGATTCCGGCATTTTTAGTTTCTCAAATGCAGAAAATTTTGTTTGTGCTAATTAGTATAGTTAGTAAAATATCTTTGATTGATACAAAAAATTCGGGGACCAAACCCACTCATATGAAAGATTTAACTATCAGCTGTTTCTGCTTAAAAAAGTTACCCCCAAAAAAAAAAAAATCATTAGACTAATGGCAGATCCAGCTAGTTGCCATAAAGCTTTATGCGATTGCCACTTACTGTGTAGCTTTGCATGCATTCTTCACAAAAAGAGATAAAATGAAGTGATGCTTATATCATTCACGCTGATTGTGTTACATGATGGGTAACTATAGAGTGGTAGCTGGCTCCATCCAAAAAGCACTGACCAGATTAGATGAATTTGCAACATAACTCCCCAAGTATTTTTGCAAAATACTATCTTTTTAGTTAGATTCGCATATCCTAACTGTCATCCCCGATTTTCTATCAACATTTCAGTATGGACAAGACACTTGAGAAGTATGAAAGGTGTAGTTATGGAGCACTGCAAGCAAATCATCAATCAGCCAAAGAGACGCAGGTTAGTTCATTGTTCTACATATATGCTAAGTAGGAAATTGTATAAAATGAGAGACTGTACAAAGAAAATAAACATCATTCTTGTTCATTCCTAATGGCTACAAGGCTCAATTTAACAATGATGTTGAAGGAAAATAAACATCACATTTGAATCAAAATTCTGTTCACAGCAATCTTGATTTTTGCTGCTGCATGCCATAATAATCTTGATTATAACCTTATTCAAATGAAATTATGATCTTGATCCTCATTCACATAACTGCTTTTTATGTCATAATGGCATTGATTGAGAAAGATCTTAGTGATTACTACTGGAAACATCATTTTTTCCTTAAATTTATTGGTTTTTTTTCTTGGGATCTAGATAATGTTCATCTTGGGATTGTTTTTTGGAGAGTTATATTAAAAGTTAATTTTGATGTGAAACATCTAAAAGTTAATTTTGATGTGTATGTGTGTATATAAAATTGCCAGATGTAGTAACTTTTCAAATTAAGATTTTGAAATCAATTTTATCCATTACATAATGTCAAATATATTCTCACGTGTTATATAAACCCAAAATTTTCCTTCCTCAATGGGAATAAATTAAATTAGTAAATTTAAGAGATGGTCAATATTATTATGTTTTCCTTAATACTTCAATTATACAAATATCTGCATTATTTGAATAAAATTGTAATTAATTTGTTTATTATCATTTTTTGAAATAATAAAACAAAAATTATAATTAAAATACTTTTTTTAGCCACCAATAATGAGTTGACCAAAAAAAAGTATAAAGTATAAATAACATAATAAAAATATTATTAACCATTTAACATACTCAATGAGAATATTATTAACCATTTTTTTATATATGAAAGTAATTTTCATTCAACATTATATAAATTTCCGTCATTTGCATTGACATATTACTTTAACAGTAAGATTTACAAAATACATATTAAACATTTTTAAAATTCACAATAGTTTTATAAATAGTTTAAATTTTACTAAACAATTAACTATATATTCTTGGAAACTAATTATTTTTATACCATAATTGAAAATAATTATTTCAAAATTTATAATATTACTAAACCAACTCTAGATTTTTTCCTTCTTTTGGATACTAAGTGTTGCCAGATTTTTCTTTAGAATATTTTGTCGTGGTGGTTATTGACATATTTGATTTATGCAACTTCTTCAAGCAGGCTAGCTACGAGGAATACATAAAACTCAAAGAGAAACACGAGGCCCTACAGCGCTTGCAAAGGTAATTCACCATGTATATGGTTCTTTTGAACTATTATGGCATGTTTAGTTTAAAGAAATGAAAGGAGAGAAAATGAAGAGAGGAGAAAGGAATAAGGAAAAAAGAGATGAATTACATGTCTAGCTAAATAATAAAATTGAAATTGACTCTCTTTTTCTCTCATTTCCTCTCCTCTCTCTCTCATTTTTGCTACTCACCTCTCCTTTAATTTCTTCCAACCAAACATGGCGTAGGACTCCAAGATTTTTTAACAAGCTGCTACTCATATTTAGCACAGCGGAGATAAAGAATCTGAGTTTTTGGACTTAAATGAAAATATTGAAGAAGTGTTGGGCCAATTTGCATATTAACTTCCGTTCAAGGGTCTTAATGATATTTTGCATGGCAATTGTGAGTCTGTCATGCGCTTTCCACAAATACTAACACAAAAGGAGTTGATTAACAGCACCTGGAGTCAGGGTTCGATTTCTTCTGTGTTTGTTGCTCGTTTTGCATAGACTTGTTTCCTTGGGATCTATGCAATCGCATCTGTAGATCTAATTTGTATCACCAGTGTTTTAATAGATAAAATGAGTAGATTTTTCCTTCGCAATTTGACTACGTGCAACTGTTCTTCATTTCTTCTTTTTCCGTTCTGAGTTTTGTTCTTGATCCCGTTTTTTGCTCAGTCTTGTTAAATCAATTAAGCTCTTAAAGAACCAATTTGTTAAGCCCTTAAATCCTCAACAAGCATTATATGTTGCATTTTCTTAGGTAATCTACATATTAATGCTAACTGCGACTTAATCTTCATTTTTTAGACAATTTTTTGGGGAAGATTTGGGACGCTTAGGCTTAGAGGAGTTGGAACAGCTTGAGAGACAGCTGGACAGTTCGTTGGGCCAAGTAAGGTCACTCAAGGTAACCATTAGCAATTTTGATTCCTAGGAAGCTTATTCGCGTGTCGTGTTCACAATATCTCATGCTTATGGACGTACTATTACTTTTTAGATCTTCTTTTAATTTTCCGTTTAATTGAAGTGGGTGAAAATTTACCTGACGTTGCCAGAAACTCTTTTCAATAAAATTTAGTTTATTAAAAATTCTTAGATATTGCAGGTGCATTCTTTTCTTGTATGCAAATTTTATTTTTGAGATTAGTTGGAAGGTACAAACGACAAGAATTTAGTTGGTAATATATCTATATATATATATATATATGCACGCACATAGCTGGCGAAAAAACTACTTTGCATGCGGGATTTTGTTCCAAATTCAAAGTGCTTTGGATTTGGTTTGCTCGAAAGAATTGAGTGATGATTTTCCCACAAGTAGATTACATAACAATATTAGAGATTAAATTCTACTCCTACAAATTAATGTGATATATTATCATCGTCGTATATTTTATATTATTTATTTCTTTTATTTCTTTAACAATATGGGATACGTAGTAATTTAGATCATCTATTCATTTTGTTTGTTTTATTTCTCTTGGCTTGCTTTTTTGAGATTCATTGATTGATGGTTGATCAAAATAAAAATAATAAATGGATACATCTAAACCAAATATGATTAATAATGTTACATGTGTCACAATAACTTCCTCATTTAGAAAGCTGCATGCCACTGATACTTGGAACGAAATCTAAGAATTTAAAAGACGAGGCATGGTGATTGCTGTCAGTTGTAGTGGATTCATTTCTCTTCAGCGCACTCATCCACAACGACAGAAGAATAATCTGATGTACACATAGATGTAAAAATATGAAACTTCAAATAGAGGCTGTGTTTTATTTTATTTTGTGAAAGCTATAAAAAGTTTACAATTTGATTAAACAAACATCTCTTTGTTTTCCAAAATGAATTAAAAGCACAAAACAATATTTAGTGATTTTATTTGACAACCTCTGTGAGTTTTAGGCCATAACACGTCAATGCCAGAGCTAGCCTAAACATGTATCTTTTGACCTCTCATTTACTCCAAGGGGCCAATTTAACTAGGCAATTTTTTGGGATCCCTTAACTTGAGGAGATTAAATATGATTTTAGAGAATGCAATGTCATTTTTTCTTTTACGGCACAGTTGAAGAAAGTAAGAACAATGATTAAAATTAGTTTACAACCGGATTGATTTCAAATTAAACATAGGCTCTCTAAGTTATACATGAATATAAGAAATTGATTCTTGGAATATTTATGTGTAATATGGTCTTGATTCTGGAGAAAGATCTTAATATGATTCAATATGATCTTAAATAAGATCTAGTCTGGGTTGTGGTACGGGTTTAAAGGTGCCTCCCACAGTTGGGGCCCTACCCAAAATACCTCGTGGATAAGACTAAAAAAAAAAATGATCTTAAATAAGATAGACCAATTTGTGACTTCACATTATTCATTAACTGCAGACTCGGAATCAGCTGGATAAGCTTTCTGAACTTCAAAGGAAGGTATATAGTTATAAACTAAATTTAGTTTCTCATATGTACATGTAGATTACACATAAAATGATGTCTCCCACATGCCTTTATACTTTTGCAGGAAGAAATGTTGCTGGAAGCCAATAACATTTTAAGTATGAAGGTAAATCAAGCTTGAATTTAGACTCTGTTTGGTATTGTTGCGTTATAGCTTAAAAATTTTAGTTTTGAAAATGGATGCTTGTAGCATAAAAGTTGATAATAGGGGTCTGGCTATGGTGTCCTTATGACACCACACCCCCACTTTTTTTCATTTTCTTATCAGCTATTATGAGCCATAGATTTAACATAAAAGTAGTTCAATGGTTTAGATGGATTTAATAGGTTATTAGCTCTAGAATCTCTATTGCTTCGTAAAAAAATAATAAAGTTTCAACATTTTGACACGTAACTCCAAATCGTTTTAAATTTTTACACCTAAGTCCATTACCTAGTTTGACTTTTTTTATAACTTATTTTAAAATTTGCATTAATATATGTTAATTATTTAATATATAATAGATCTATATCTTATTTAATAATCACTATTTACTATAGGATAAATTTGACTGCGCACTAAATAAATTAACATGCGTTACTTTACTTTTAATATTTTGAAATGTGATTAGCCCATCCTCATCTATTAGATTATTTTTTTTATTTAACCATCAACCACCTTGACCATATAGAATTTACTTATACCCTTATTAAAATTAAGGAAGAAAAGATTAATTACCATCACAATTGTTTCCAAAAATGTTTTTCTCATTTTGGTTCTAATCATTATAAGTTAAAAAAAATTGCATACAATCACTAGTAATTTTATTGTTATGATTACAAATAAATTGCTCAAAACTTTCTATTTCAACCACCGAACATTTTATCCGCTTCCAAACATGAAGAATTTAAAGCTATAATTTCTAGGTGTAATGGCATTTACATATGCTATGAGACAATACTCAATAATATTATTTTAATTTTTAATCATTACACTTTTCTCCTCTCCTCTCTCTCTCTCTCTCTCTCTCTCTTTCTCTCTCTCTCTCTCATGTCCCCCCATTTTCTTTCATTTTCTCACTTCCTAAACACCCATTATAAAATAGATTTTTTAAAATTTTATTATCTTAGAGAATTTTATTTTGTACATGATCAAATAATTTTAATGAGTGAAAACTAAAATTAAAGGATAAGACTATTTGAACCTATAAATAGATTCATTATATGAGGATAGTTTAGGAATAAAAATTTTTAGATGAAAATGTGTTTGAACTTTGAAGAGTAATTTTAGGGGTTAGAGTAACGGGTTAAAAAGAGAGTAAGGAGCTAAGTGCAATTTACCAACAACAAAAGACAAAAAGTGGGAGCATGGTATGGAGGGTCACCATAGCCGGACCTTGATAATAGTAGTGAATATAATTTTTAAAAATTATTATTTTGACAAAATAATAAAAATCATATAATTTTTTTATGAAATTACTGTGGAGTAAAATCACACTAATTTCCAAATTATAATTACAAGTGCTTGTTAAATATTTTAGAGCTGTTAAACTACATTCCCATATTTTGGTTATAGATTTATCAGAGAAAAGAAGAGAATTTCTGTTTGTGCATTACCAAAAGAAAGTGCGTTTTGTGCTTCTAATTGGGTCGAGAAAAATAAATATTTTTCTTCCCCATTAGTCTAATTCATCTGTAATTCCCTCTAATTAATCATTTCCATGTCACTGTAATTGTGGCCTAGTGGTTGACTGTGAGACGCAATGTTTTGTTGGGGGTAGGTAGTTGCCAACAAAACTTGTTCATAGAAAATTGATTCCGAAAATAAAACAAGAAAGATGTTGCGAAGAAGCAAGGGCAATGTTGTGGCTATGGAGTTTGGAGGATCAATTTTCAATAATGGAAATAGATACCTCAACTAAAGCATATGCTTGAGTGCAAGAAACAAAAATTGCTATAGAATATGGCCAACCAGGGCAATCAAAAACCCTCGCTCCCAACAGAAAAGCATTTTTTCAGGGCCCTATTTCCCTAAATTTTAATAGGAACAGATATTTTCCCACATATTTGTGAGAAATTTTCGTCCTAATCCTTAGTAAACCTATGAGTGTACTACAAAGTGCATGTATTTATAGATTGTAAATTCCATGCCCTCGGCTCTCCCTTGAATCTCATGTGGTGCTTGCAGTTGGAGGAAATTAATGCAGCTCTGAGATTACATTCATGGGCAGCTGGGGAACAAAACATTACATACAGCAACCAAGCTGCTCATTCGGAGGGTTCTTTTGGCCATTTACACAGCAATGGTACATTGCACGTCGGGTAATTTATTCTCCTTGTAAATAATGCATCATTTGCACGTAAAGCCTTTAGCTTTTATTATATGTGTTGATTTGCCTTTAACATTTTTTAGTCACAATCCTGGAGTAACAATTCATCAAAGGACTGTTGCTACTTCAGAACAAGATGTTCACAGCGTAATTCCAGGCTGGATGCTCTGAGCTATCAACATCCGGAAACATGCATCAACAATTTTTAGCGTGGAACTGGCAAGAGATCAGAGAATAAGTCGTGGGCTACTGTATTTGTAGCTGAAGTTATCGTATAACCAACCTGATTGAAAATTGGGGCAATGCTATTTTATTAAGTGCTGATAAATCATATTTTAAATTTGATCCATGCTTCTAAATTCTAATGAACTGTAAGCTGTATATTCATGAAGGTACTGTTCGATATTCTGTAAAATGATTTCTGTGTGTTATGTAATAAGCCAATTAATTGATTGACGAGAGTTTCGTCTCTGCTCTTTATTGGGGAGCCACAAAGGGAATTTGTCTTGTGTTGGGATGTTATTTTAGTGGATCAAATGAAAGTGGGCGTCGACGACACTTATATTGTATTATCTTAATCCGAAAGCCGCTCTACTCTCCATTTTCTCCGTTAATTTGATGCAGTGCCTGCAAAAATATTTATGAATTGACCTATTTCTGGTTATTGGTGGGAGTACTTCAACTTACGGAACAATCGATGATGTGTTACGTCGTGTATGCATGTTCCCTCGTGTTCATGTTGCACGTCTCTGACAACGCTTCATCAAGCTAAAAGTTTCCACTTTTATTCGAAAATTAGGACTCGCCTATCGTACAACAGTGGCACCATGCCACTGTAGTTTTTTTTTGAAAAATATTACTGAGGTTCCTTTTACTTATTCTTTTTTAAACTTTATTTCATAAATATTAAGTTTATTTCTCTCAAATCCGTAAATCATTCAACTGCCGATCAATGACAAATCAGCTCACTCGGTGGTTGTGGCTGGTCAGAAAAGGCAGACGGAATTGTGGGAAACAAATCTCAAGTGGTGGCGTCACTGAAAACTGGCGAAATCGCAGCGAATTGAAGCCGCGATTCCGCGGCTTTTCACGGTTTAGATCGGCGGCTTTCCGAACACTTTCCAGCGATAAGGATGTCATGAAGATTACTAGCATCGTACGAGCTTCCGATCGGTACCAACCTTAGTCGGTGGAGTGGCCGGAAAAGGAAATGGCATCCGGGTCGGGTTCGAGGGTTCGGGTCAACCCGGTTCCTTTTGCCACAAGTGTTAGGAAATTGGTGGGTGAAGCAGACACACAGCTAAAGTAAAATTGAGAAATAATGAGACAAAAAAATCACACAGGGACACCAGGAAATTACGTGGTTCGGCTTTTAGCCTACGTCCACGGGCGAAGACAGAAGAAAAATATTTTACTAGTGAAAAGGAATTACAAGTATTGTGGTATTTTAGCCACTTCCCAAAAACCCCAATACACCCAAACTCTCAAATCACTAGACTCTGAACTCTCACTAATCTTTCTCTTTTCAAAAGAAATTGAAGAAGGAAAGAACTGAATAATTCGATGATAACAAATGAGGGAAGCCGCACCTTTTATAGCCAAAATTTGGCTACTGTGCATTCTATTATTTTATTATTTATTATTATTAAAACCGCGTGCACCGAAAAGAATTTTGACATTTCTTTTCTTCCGTTTCATTTTTCTTCATTTCGTTTTGTTTTTCTTCTTCTTCTTTTCAAAGGTGGGGCACAGCTTCTAGATGCTGCAGATTTCACAACAAGGACGGCATGGAGATGACCGGCATCGCATGAGTTTCTGATCAGTACCAACCTTAGCTGGTGGAGTGGACAGAAATGAAAACGAAATGCGGGTCGGGTTCGCGGGTATAGTGATAAAGAGAGGGAATATTTGAATACATGTACAATATAGAATAAAAATTTATAAATAATAAATACTATAAGGGTACTAACTAAAATTTTTATATAAATTCAGTAGAAATTAATTTAATATTTATAAAAAAATATAAATAAAAATGAATTAAGGTGGTTGAGTGAAAATTTTTAAGTAATACGGCAGCCGGATCCAAAATTATATAACGTGTGCAGGAGCTGACGTTTCATTTTATGAAATTGAAGGTTAGAAAGATGAAACTCATCATAATAAAGCATTCTCGCTGTAAGTAAATATTATGGAAGTGTGGGGTAGCATTATATTGACTATAGAACACTGTTTCAAAAGGAAGGGAGAAAATGTTTAGGAGCAACATTTTTTTTTTTTTGGAAAAGGATAAATATATCCCTAATATGTTGGTAAAAAGATAAAAATTTTCCTAACGTTTTAAAAAAGACATTTATATCCACATTCACTAACGGAAACAGTAACTTTTAATAGAAATTACCGCTATACCCTTTTAGCATATAAAAAAATACAAGTTTAACTGTAGTATTAATACCATAAAATTTTATTTAAATTTTAAACTTGTATATTTAACAATTCTCCACATGTTATCATTTAAACTTATATATTTATAACTAATTTTTTATGTTATTTACTATGGTATTAATTGAAATACAAGTTAACATTAATAACCAATTTTATTTATTTTTATTCTTGAGTAATGAATTAAATTTATTTGGCTTGAAGAGGGAATTTAATAAAAATTTAAATAGAGAAATTGGGTAATGAGGGTATATTTATAATTTTATTAATAATATGTGGACAAATTAGATAATCAACAATTTTTTTTATGTTAGAGGGGTATAATGGTAATTTCTGTTAAACGTTAATGTTTCCGTTAGTTAATGGGGGTGTAAATGTCTTTTTTGAAATGTTAGGCAAATTTTTATCTTTTTATCTAAATATTGGGGGTGTATTTATCCTTTTTCCTTTTTTTTTAAGGTCTTAATAGTGGGTGTTATCTAGTTTAGATGATAAAATTTTTTATGTTGAAAAAAAAAATTCAGAGTTCAAATCCTGCTTACATAGATAAAAAGACCCGCTTCCATAAATAAAAAGACCTGATTTACATAGGTAGGAAAAGTATTGAATTCTCCTTAAGTTAAACAATAAAAGAAATCTCTTCAAAAAAATAAAATAAAAAAAAATAAAATATTGAAATTCTTACCCTGCATATCACGTCTTCCGTGGACCCACGTAAAGGAGGCAATTCAACATCATCTGTGCTTATCAAATTGGAGGCATTTCTAGCTTTTCTTGTAAAGTAGGAGTTCTCTGTCGGCTGGCTAATTTTGAATCAGAATTTTTTTATTAGGTTAATAAGAATTTGAGAATTGAATTGAATAAATTTTTTTATTTTTCATCATGATTAATTTTAAGATCAAATCTCGTTGGAGATTCTGTTCAGGATGTTTATTGTGTGCAACTTGAAAGGATAGACTATTCAATTAATGAATGAACTGATTTTATTTATAAGTTAATATGGTTGTGTAGAATGAATAGATACCTCTTAGTTAAATGTTTATTTTACGCATTTAATATACTATTTTGAAACTTAAGACGAGATTAACTAGACTTAAAACTACTATTGCTGTTCTATTTTTAAATTATTTTCTTATTTTTTTTATTTTTTTAAGATTTTATCATTTATTTAAATATCAAATTTGGGTGCCATTTTTTTTTCTCTTATTTAGACTAAGAGGATTTTATTATAAAATAATTTATTAGTTTACTTATTTTGATAAATTTGTGATATTCAGAATAGTATAAAAAGGACTAACATCTAAGTTTTGTTCATTTAAATTAATTAATATTTTTATTTTTAAAAACTTTTTTTCTCTCAGTTTATTAGTACTTATTTGGTATGATTTATATAATAGTTATAATCATTTATTTAATCCCATAAGCACGTATGTTTCCACATCGTCATAAATCGAACGAACCAAAATTATACAAAGTTAGTTATTCACTGTCAGGTTAATTTTAAACTTTTATGTTTCCACATCATCTTAAATCGAAATAACTTCTCTTTGCAACTAATTTAGAACAAAATTAAATAATTATCCTTTTAAATAAAATCATGATTTAATCCGAATTTTTTCATCCAACGCACCTAAATTATTCCACTATTTTTTCGTAAGGTTTATCTCGGATGAGGATATAGAGAACCAACTAAAGCTAAGTGCCTGTTTGCTATAACTTATTTAATCATCATAAGTGTTTATTTAATTCCATAAGTTCTTTTTGTATTTTTTATTGTTGTTCGATTGTTTTCTGAATAGAGCTTTTGAAGATTAAATAAGTTATTTTGTCTTTACTAGTAAAAGTTTAAATTTTAGGTTTTTGAAAGTAAAAGTTGAAATTTTTTTAAATATTAAAATATTTAAAATATCATTTCTTTATTTTATAATTTTATTTTATTTTTTCGTAATAGAACTTTAAATAGTTTACCTATTAAAGTAATTTTATAATTTTTAATAAAAAATTTCATTGACAACCAAACAACTATATTTTTTTATAAAATTTTTATTTGTAAAAATTTTAATAATAAAAATTTTACTTAAATAAATTTCAATTTAAAAGTTATACCAATTTGAGATTAAGTGGCCATACTTAAACTTGATATTTAAAAAATAATAAATAAATTTTACTTCATTTGCGATTATAATGTTTTATTTTATTTTATGCGATTTTTTCTGGGTTCCCGATTTTCCTAGGACATAGATTATTAGCTGCTAAGATTGATTGACGAGACTTCACAGAGGTCCCGCACAGTGGCCGATAAAGCTCGCACTGTAAGAGTCATTATAGCTAGTGACTGGCGGACAGTCGGACACGCTATCATCAATTATTCTCAGGTCTTTTTTATTTTTCCCTAAAAAAAATTGTCCAATAAAAAACTCATGAATAATAATAATAATAATAATAATAATAATAAATTTTTTTTCTGAGAATGATAATAATGATGTTGTTGTTGAAATAATCACTGTTTCTGCTGCTACTTTTAACTCCGAGGCCATGTATATGCAGTTGAGGATATATTTTGATGACTCATGGTCCATAAATGCGAGGAAATATTTGATTGACGTGTTGAGGAAACATTATCTTGATTCGTCAGGTCCAATGAGGAGGAATAAGAATAGTGAAAGAAATTTATGTGGTGGAAGCTGAAGCAATCCTCACAATACAAAGATAAGTTATTCCTTTAAGATACAAATGTGATGGGGACAATTGGTGTGGTGTGACATTGATGTGCTTAGGCCCCAACCTTTCCCCATCCATTAACCTATTAGCAAAGAGCATAAAGGACCCCATTGTTCCAAAGTTTGTGTTTTAGTTGATGGAATTGAGAATTGACATCAATGGCTCAGGTGTCACTTGCATTTGTTATCACTCGGTCCCCATATTCAGAAATTGATCTTCATTTCAGTAGTAGTTTGTTTATTTTGTTTTCTTTTTCGATGAAAGTGGTAGTTTGTTGAAACATCAATTTTTTTTCTTTTTTCTTTTCTTTTTCTTTTTCTTTTTACACTACTGCTGGAATGTATAAACGGGACTTTAATTTTAGCCCCTAACAGTCCTGTCACATCTCATTTCCCAAGTTCTCTTGTGAACAAGATAAAAATATGAAAGTGAAAACTGTAAAGATCAAACTTTTTCGAAAAATGATTCTTGAGGGATAATTTTTGGCCCTGTGTTGTTGTGAACTGTTCTGAAATAAAAGCTATCTTACAATAACTTGACTCTTATTTTTTTCCTCTTTTTTCTTACGATAACTTGGCTTCTTCTTCTCTTTCTCTTTTAGAAATAAGATATTAAAAGTTTAATCTCCCTTGAACTGATTTTTAAGAGGCATAGATTTGAATTTAGTGAAGATATGGATATTATTAAAGAAAGACGTTGTTTAGGATTAGTTTGGAATTGTGGTGACTGAAGAAATAAATTACTTCTACTAACTGATTAAAAAAATATTTTTATGTTTGATAAACTATGAGTTTAAAAAGTCAAGTATAAGAGTTCGGTAAATTTTATTATAAAAATTTTATTTAGTTATGTAATAATCAAAATAAACATAAATTTAAATTACATTTTATGTATATAATAGGGTTTATCGAAAACTAAGACATTATTGTCTTTTATTAAAATAATAATGTTATACTAAGAACTTTAAAAAGGCACGGTGACATATTGAATAAGCTCCTTATAAAAAAAAAAATTTCCCTTTCTTGCTTTTGAATATTATTCTGAAAATGCAAAAACTTATGAAATAAACTATTTTAAAAAAATTTATCAAACACCATTTTTATCAAATTTTATGAAAGTCAGTTGTTTATAGTATTTCAACCAAAAATCTAAGCTGGAGCCTTAATTTAATTCCTATCATATTTAATATAAATACACATATAACACAAAATCCTTAAAATATGGGATACAAGTTAGCATATATAAATTTAAATTTAAAGCGAGCTGGGTAGATTAGATGATAATTTTGGAGAAGATAACGTTTTACAAAATGAACTTTAGTCCTAACTATCTGACAAAAATAGACCATATGTCTTTTGTAATTTAGTATGCCCTACGTTAAATTTTGCCAGGAAAAAGAAAAAAAAAAAAAAGAGTCAATGATATTTGTAAAACCACTAAAGAGCACATACAGAAAGTTCGAAGTTCAAACTACTTCAAAAATCGTTAAACATGGAACTAACGAAAGTTACGAAACTAGAATGGTGGATCAAGGATCATGTCCTTCATGCCTTCGACAATTTGTAGTTCAATGCCTAAAAATATAAAGTATAAAAATAGACTCTGTTTACTACAAATTTTATGAGGTAAAGTTATTTCTATTAATTTATTTTCTAAAATGAATTTTTTCTTTTTCTTTTTTGGGTGGGGGGGGGGGGGTTGATTTATCAGTTCTGTTGTAACTTGTAACAAATAATTCGGAATTTATATTGCTATATATTTAGGAAGAATAATGCCAAATTAAGTAATTGGCACCATCAATTTTTTTCTTATATTTGAGAGAGGAGATAATTTTCTAAATTACAAAATAATTTATTGAGATTTATTGGAACATAAGGAATTTAAATCTAAATATTTAAAGAAAATCAATATTATAATTCACATAGAAAGACTCAAACTCAAATTTAAAAAACGAGAAAAAGGTGAGTGGGATCATTGGCACCCCTCCAAATACCTCTTAAAACTCCATTAACTATTTTATAATTTTAACATATATTAAAATTACATTATAGGATAATTTCTAATTAACCTCCGCTCAAAAATCAAATAATTGTTTTCCTTAAAAAAATTAAAAATTTTAGAAATTCAAAATGCTGTTTTTTCTCTAATTTTTTAGTTAAAGAATTTACCAGTGGTGGCCGTAATAGAAAAAAGAAAATCTGTTACTTTTTTTTTTTATCGAAGAAACCTTATTGTTGAAATGAGGTTTAATAATAAAATAAATAAAAATTAAAGGATGAAATTAAACTAAATAAATTTTAATTAAGAGTATTTTTATAAGCGTTAAAAAAATTTATAATTTTTTAAAATATTTTAATAAAATTAATAAAAAAATATTGTAAGATATTTTAAGACGTGCCAATAGTCTTACACGAAAAAAATTCACGGGGATATCAACACCGTCATGGTGCTTTCATTTAAAGCTAGTAACGTTTCTCCTTTTTGGACTTTCCAGCACCAGGCAAGTGCCAAACTCTATGCACTGTGTTACGACTTAACAATCCAGTGTTTTTAATAAATGGTTGCTGCTCCTTGCCATGTGCCGCTTTCCTAACCAAAAGATAGGAGGGCACCCCTTCTTCCGAAATTATTGGGTCAATTTGTCGAATTCCTACTACATGGTTCTCTCAAACGCCCTACTATACTCAAGTTTTTCATATTCATTGGATGGAGTCTATCACAAGTGGTTCTCTCCCATCCGTACCCCACGCTCCTGCTTCTTCTTTTCTTTTTTAGCACCTCCGGAACTATCCTTTCCGGCTGCCCCTTCCCCCTGGCCTCGCTTTGCCCCTCGGTTTGTTTAATTTACTTTGAGAGAATAATAAGATGGCAATAGCTAAATTGGATCAGCTCCATGATGAAACATTGATGATGATTGTTAGATCATAATAGTAAGTGTAGATTTAAAATTTTTTTTAATGATTATACGATCATTAGAAGTGTTTCACCATGGAACTGATCTAACTTAACTGAATCAAAAATAAGATATTAGTCATCAGTTCAATAGAAAAGTTTTTTGATTCAAAGGTACAATTAATTAAGTACAGTATAGTTGGACACGATGTCATTGAGAGTGAAAATAATTCATCACGGTGAAAAAAAAAATTGAATCATTATTTACTATACAAAATTTGCTATAAAAATTAAAAAGATATTTAATGAATAAAATGAAAAAAAACAGATGGGTGGCCATGTCTGTTAATAACGACAATGTCACATGTATGGGTGCCAGAGTTTTACGGAGAATTGGTGCTAGTTGATAGAAGCAACCATGGATCCAAACTATGTAGGCCCCAAATTCTTCGTCAGATAACTAGCACCAGATTACACAGTTCCTTTTGAAAAAAAAAATAAATAATAATAAAAATCGGTTGAGGCCAGCATCTCGTTCAAGTGGTAAAAAGGTTCTTCAAAGGTTCAGCCAGCATCTAGTTCAAGTGTGTGAATTAATTGAATAATAATAATAATAATAATAATAATAATAATAATAATAATAATAATAATAATAATAATAATAATAATAATAATAATAATAATAATAATAATTGGGGAGCTAGTCCAATGTACTTTACCACTTCTTCATATTTATGATAATTTAATTCTTCAATGAATGGAGTCACTCAATAATAGAGTGTTAAAATCACTTTTTAGTTTGTTGTGTTTGAAGGTAATTTAAGTGTGTATGTGGAAAAGAAGAAATATAGCATTGAAGAGGTTGAAATTGACCTTGACACGTAATTTTGATTTGTAGAGAACTTGTGACGCTTGTTGATCTTGAATTCGCTGAGGTGGGGACCTGAAAAAGGCACTATGACGTTCAAGTTAGTGTTTGATAAAGATTTAAGGAAAGAAGAAGAATGAAGAAGATTAAGTTTTTTTTTCTTTAAGAGAGAACAATGTTCTTAGAGGCCAAAGTCCTCTTTCTTTTAAATATGGGTCTCTATTTATAGATTATAAGTAATGTGGATTTTGGGTTTTGCTTTGAGTCCTCAATCTAATGACATGTGTCACTCATTATTTCTGTACACATGGAAGTGAATTTGATCGTAAGAGAATTATTCTGCACGTGTATATTTCCCCGTCATTATAACTTTTGGGTATGATTTCCTTGAATTAATGGATTGCAGAACTAATACCCCCCTCTTGCCATCTTTGTGGGCTCCAAGGGAGTTTTTCCATTAATGGTGCGTTTATTTCATGGATTGAGAATGTGATGGAATATGAATGGGCTGGGAATGAAAATGGGTTGCAATGGGAATGAAAATGGGTTGAAATGTGAATGATAAATGAGAATGAGATTCTAATGTTTACTTGATAAAAATAAATAGGAATGAGAATGTGCTGAAATGCCATTGATGTGTTTACTTGGTAAAATAAATGGGAATGAGGAAGAGGAATGAGAATGAGAATCAATTTATCAAAATACTCATAGTATTAAATAATGTCATTTTCATTAACTAGATACATGTATAAATACTATTATAAAAATGATATTAATTAAAAAATAAAATTAATAATAATAATAATAAAATAAAGTTAATAAAATTTAACAATAATAATAATAATAATGACATTTAAAATAATAAAATTAATTGTGATTTAAACGAGGATAATTCGGAAAATATGAAAAAAATTAGAGAGATACAAAAGTCAGTTCCGAGAATAAGAATCCTCATTCCCAACCCCCCATGGGAATGGAATTCCCATTCCTTATTCTCAAATTGTGTGGGACCTACACATTATATTTCCATTCTCAAATTACATATTGTCAAGTAAACATGAGTTTTATTCTCATTCCCTAAACCTTCAAGTAAACACACCATAAGTGTTATTCCCTTGGAATAGTTTGGGTGTTATGTTGCGTTTACTAAACTAGAATTGGAATGCGCTGAAATCGGAATGAACAGAAATGAGAATGGACTAGAATGAGAATAGAAAATGAGAATCAGAATAAGTTATTTACTTAAACTATAGGAATCAAAATTGGAATAAGCTGGATTGTTATTAATATTTTTACTTTGTTTTGGAGTCGAAATCAAAATGAGTTAGACTGTAACAAATTACAAAAAATATTTAATGAATTATTGTCATAATTATTATTCTATATTTTAATTATAGTGATTATTTATTCAAGAACTATAATTATTGTTAATAATATATTAATATATTAATTAATAGTAATAATCATTTTAATTAACTAATAATAATATATAAATTAATTATAATAATTGTATTAATAATTATTATAGCAATATATTAATTAATTATTATAATAAAATTAATTATTGTGATTATTTATTCAAAAAATATAATTATTAATAATTATTGCTAATATATTAATATGTTAATTAATAGTAATAATTATATTAATTAATTAAGGGAAAATTACAATAATAAGCACAGAAGTTTAGCAAATTACAAAAATAACCACGCAAGTTTTTTTTTTATCAAAACTAGCCAAACCCCAAATTTTTGGATCAAATTACTCCTGTCATTCTCACCCAAGCTCACTGAAATCTCTCTCTCACCTACCGTCGGTGCCTTCGAGCAACATCGAAGTCCATCATTAGTGGCCAATTTCACCGAAATCACGTCCAACAACACCAATCCCACTGAAATCACGTTCAATAGCAGTTAAGATCCTCGAAATCAACAATTGAAGTTAAAAAACAATAGGTTAGCAATTTCAAATATATGCTTTATTTTATTCTTGTGTTATATTGTGGTTGTGTATTGTTATTGTTGTATGTTTTGTTGGTGGTGGTGGTGGTGGTGCTGGAGGATTAAGTATTTGTTGTTGGTGGTGGAGGAGGTTATTGGTGCGTTGCCAGGAGCTTCATGTAATGGGTGCTACCCATTGCGTGAAGATTTGCGTGATGGGCATCACCCTTCGCACAAAGCCCATCACACCATCGACATTTTTGTGCAACAGACGAGCCGTCGCACTTAACCAAATATGATTTATTATGCAACAGTTGCCCATCTCACAAAAATTGTTGCAACAGGTGCCCATCACACCAATTTTTTTGCACAATCTATTTTCAAAACACATGACCATTTTTATTTTTTCAGATATACTTTTTTATTTTATATTATTGTTATTTTAGATAGATGTCGAAAACTAAGTTGGCAAAGCCTAATCCACCCGAACCTAGGAAGAAGCCAGGTGTGATAAAGTTATGCTTAGATGATCATTTCCGGGCCATATTATAAAGACATCAACATTTAAATATAATTGTCAAAGCTATCCGGTGTAAGTTAAAGTGCAGACAGTTGTTGTTTAAAAGTGATATTTTTGGGCACTCTATGGATTTAGAAAGTTATTCATTCAGTGATGTTATAATCCACAACCTATTACTTAGACAAATGGCACATGAAGAAGCCGATGAAAATCAGTTATGATTTCAAAATAGAGAGCACTTGATACGTTTATCGATTGGAGAGTGGTGCCTAGTTACAGGGCTTTCTAGTGGTCTGGATGTCCTATTAAAAAATATGAAGGCGTAGCATAAGATGCTTGATAAGTACTTCGGTGGTAGGTTTAAAGACTTGAATCTCAAATAATTGGACGCTTGATTTTCCGCTTTGAACTTTCATGCTATAGACCATATTGATGCCCTGAAAATCACATTATATTATTTTGCATATAGGATACTGAATGGGAGAAATGATCATCGACAAGCTAATTTATAGATAATGAATTATGTTAACGGTATAAATAATTCGAAGTCGTCTATGGGATCTTTTATCATGGCAAAACGATATATGTTGATATTAATAATGTATTGAACCAAAAAGCCAATAAATTTAAGAAAGAACCTTGAAAATTCCTTGTCATAATATTGAGAAATATAATTTTTATGCCTTCAATCATATGGTTTAGGTTGGTTGGTAAAAAAAAAAAATTAAAGTTCGTAAGTTTTGTACTTATGAATAATTCACAAAGTTATTTTTTATGATGTTTTAACTTTGCTTGTTGTAGCCTTGGCTTTTCAAAATGGTCGAGGGGATACCATCACAGTGAGCCGTGAAAAAAAAACAAGTAGATTTCCCGCATCTTAAAATAGAAGGCATAAGCTTCTTCGAAAATAACCAATATCATCATAACTACAACTTCTAACCAAGTCTAGAGTAACTATGTTTGAAAGTAAAACTGGAACAAGACTTACAAGGTGGTTAACTGTTATCCTCTTCCTTAAATGGACCACTGGAGGAATCAGTTGGATGTCTCTATTATTAATAAAAATGTTGTATTGACCCTCATCCTCATTATTAATAAGAATATCAGAATAACCGACATACCTATCATGAGTTGAGTTATTGAAATGATTGTTTGTTGTACTACTATACAGTTCTACACAAACATTATATGCTTATGTGTTGCCAATGTCATCAATAGGATCATTATTGTTGCATAAATCATTGTTGTAGAAGGGAGAGTAACATTGCTCTAACGATATTGTTAGTGGTAACACCTCTTCTTCAACATATGCTAGCACAATGCCATTGTCGTCAATGGTGTCGTTGTTGTCATGCAATAGAGATTAACGTTGCTGCAACGACATCATTTGTGGTCATATCAAAGACAAAGACGTTTGCTCTAAAAGAAGTTTCAGTTTCTACAAGTGGCTCAACATCTCAGTTTCAAACTCGATGAGATGTAGTAATAAATATAGGGATGCATTCGTAATTGACTATATTAGAGGCCCTATGTAACATAATTTTGGCCATTTCGTCATTAACTATGTCCATGGGTAGTGAACATGTACGATAGATTGTGTTACAAGACCTCAAAGTTGTCTTTATCGTAATACTATATTTATTACTATTTATCTGAAAAACCTCACAAACTCTTGCCAAAAACTAATCAAGTGAATAATCTTTCTGAACCAAAAAAGTTGTACTATTTCCATTCAAATACTCTATACGTTTATCCGCCAATGTCTCCCACTAACTGTAATTGAAGCACAACTGAATTCATTAAACCTGAAAAATATTTAAAAAAATAAATGTGGTTACACACTACAAAACATGATAAAGTGAATATGCGACACATTTTACTAGATGTCACACAAATGAAGAATATATGTGACAGGCAACTTTATGTGTAACAAGTGTTTGTTGTACTTAAATTGAGGTAAATTTTTTGTTTGACCATGGGAGAGACAGTGAAAAAGTTGTGGATTTGATTCGTCTCGTTTCAAGCTTCGAAACGATTTATTATATGCTAAAAACGGATACATGTAGCCTAAGTTATGACCTCCAAAAAGTACCCATCACACATACTGTAATTTTGTACGATAAGCTGAATTATGTGCAACAGGTTGAACGACAAGTGCCTATCATACAAGAATCTGTTTCACATAAATACCACTGTACTTTTTTGTGTGACAGGCACCTTATGCAGCAGTCTGTCGCACATAATTCAGCCTATTGCACATTACTTGGGTTTCATTTCTAACTAGAGCTTCTACTATTTTCAATGAATTTTTTTTTATTTTCTCAACTCAAATCTAAGTACTTTAACAAATTACATTACTTTCTAAATGAAAAATAGCAACATTTATAATAAAATCTACATTAATTTTGAACTTATACCCTAGGCTTTATACGTTAAAAATTCATATTATGTAATAACATAGACTAACCTTTAAGATGCTCTCCAATTGATGATTTTATACTTTTGTTATGCTGAAAGTGTTGAGATTTATTGAGAGTGTTGAGGGTGTTGAGAGTACTAAGGTTTGTTGAAAGTGTTGAATATTGTAAGAATGGCATTGTTTGAAAATTTGTTGAAAGTGATGAGGGCAATTTGGTCCAAAATATTAGTATTTGTCTAGTTATGATAAGAAAAAGTTTAAGGGGTTAAATTAAAAAAATGTAAAAATATTGTGGCTATTTTCGTAAATTTCTCATTAATTAGTAATGATATATGAATTAATTATAATAATAATATGAATAATTATTATAATAGTATATTATTTGTTTAATTATAATAATAATATATTAATTATTGTGATTATTTATTTAAAAACTATAATTATTAATAATTATTGTTAATTATATATTAATTAATTATTAATGAGGATAAAGCGGACATTTTTAATTTTGGGAGAGGGAAAAATGGTCAATCCTGAGAATGAGAGACTCATTCTCACTCCCTTCTTGGGAATGAGTCTCCCATTCCTCATTCACAAATTGTGGTGGACTTCACAATTTCGATTCTGATTCCCGACTCTATTTTGCGACGCTGTCAATAATTCAGATTTCGGATTCTGATTCTTTAGTCCGGGAAGTAAACACACCATTATTTTTTCAAAATAATTTCTTTTGTTTGAAAAGATGGACACATGGCATAGTTTGGTGCCTTTGGTATATGGCACCTACATGCATGTTTTAAATATATGGGGAATCACTCTATAATAGTGTTAAAATCACTTTTACTTTGCTGTGTTGAAGAAAATTTAAGTGTGAATGTGGAAAAGAATATAATACCATGTTATATGTGTGTGTGTGGAATCACTTAATAATTGAGTATGTTTTTTAAGGGAATTGAAATGACCCGTGGAAAAGAATATATATAGCACATTTTGTATACGCACAGACTCAATAATTGAATGTTAAAATCACGTATAGTATTTTGTGTTGAATTCAATTCACCGTGAATGTGAAAAATATATGTAGAATGTTATATTGGGATGTTTAGTTTTCTTGTCTTTTAATTGGCATTTTATTATTAATGTAGGGATAACTTGTTAAAAATTTGTTCTCTCAAAAGATATATATACACAGGCGTAACAATATTCTTTTAGTTACATTACTACATCAATTGAGATTTAAAATATTTGTCCCAATTTTTGTTTGCATAGCCTTATTTTTTAAACTCGCTTGTTGATCCCCAAATAATTTGTTCTTAATTGGGGATGGTTGTGTACTTTATTGTAAATAATTAATTAAAAAAACTACTATGTAACAATGTTTCAAATATCTCTAAAGGATAATTGAGTTGATTGGTGAGAAAATAAAAAGTGAAAGATGGTACAAGGAAACATATAAAAAACAAAGTTGTGAAATTATTGTTTATTATTACTTCAATCTAACAAATATTCATTCAATTATTTATTTTTTGCCCTTAATTTATTAATTGAAAATATGAAATAGAGGACGTCAATTTTCGGTCTCTATCAGGACTGAAGTGAAACAATCCCAAACCTTATAGGGCAAAAATAAAAAAATATCGATGGTAAACAATTATTTCTAGTAAAATCCTTAAAAAAAAATCCGCCGTCAACTCAAGGAGTGACCGTACAACTCTGACAGGGAGAGGCCTTTAATTGAAGAGTTTGCAAAGCAAATAATAAAATAAAAGTTCAAGCAGACAGTAACGCCTACGTGATGAGGGCAACCAATGAGAAGTCGACACGCATCGACCCACTTTTTCACTATAACCATTACTCCACATCTGAAGCTGTTATCCCTATTTCCTTTTAATTTCCTGTTCTATAAATGTGCATGTTTTCTTAAACAAACTTCACATTTGGCAAGAACAAGAAAATCCTTTTATGAGATATTAGATTTGGGTTTCTGTTTTTGAAGGGGCTTTGCTTGTTGGGTTTCTTTGGGGGGAAGAGAAAAAAAAAAGAGCAGAAATTATCAAATAATCTGTGAGAGAGAGAGAGAGAGTGAGACAGATCATACACAAGAATTCATAACAATGGGAAGAGGTAGGGTTCAGCTGAAGAGAATAGAGAACAAGATCAATCGCCAAGTTACCTTTTCCAAACGGAGAGCTGGCTTGTTGAAGAAAGCTCATGAGATCTCTGTGTTATGTGATGCTGAAGTTGCTGTTGTTATCTTCTCTCACAAAGGAAAGCTCTTTGAATACTCCACTGACTCTTGGTAATATTCACCCTTTTATCTGCTGTGTGTGTGTGTGTCTCTCTCTTTTTTTTTTCAATATTGTTTTTTGTCAGAATTTTCTTCCCATGTTCCTGATGAAAGGAAAATACGTTTCCTTTTGCAAAGATTTTGCTGCACTTGATGTCAGTTTATTTTCTATTCAATGTTTTCAGTTAGATTTCTGATGTCATCGAAGCAGCTGGTGTTTCTATTTGCCGCTTTGTGAGATTAATTTCATGCAACCTTACTAGATACTGGAGTACTTAATTTATAACTTAAAAAATGTATTATTTGAAGTCCTCCTTCATAATCTTGCCAATGGGACTCCTGTCTTATCAAAGGTGAAATCTGACTAAAAGCGTCCTTGATCATTGGTCCTAAATGAAAAATATACTTGTGTTTTTGGTGTACAATTTTAGAGTTGCTTTCCCTTTTTCTTTTAAGAAGTTATTACATATAATGTTAATATACTGGTAGCTAGACGCATAACATGAGATAGTGGAAAATTGATGATCTGATAGCTGATCTTTTGTTGTTGTTGGCGTTTTCCCTTTAGTACTGTAGTTATGCCGAATATGGGGGAATGGACTATGATTACATAGATTAGTAAACCATTATTACCGATGTTGGGCCTACGAAGGAGGTAATGCGGGGCAATACTTTATTTATTTATTTTTGTAAATCTAATTGTTCTCTGATTGGAGAGAGCACATTACCAGTTTAGTGAAAAGAAAAAAATTGCATCAGACTGGGGGTCTAGGGATTAGGATACTTTTTCTTCCCCAAACAAAAACCTCCTCGTATATGTTAATTAAATAAACTTGTTGTAAAAAAATAAGTGTCTATTTAACAATGAGGGAACTCACTGGCTATAACCTATAAGAATGTTGTGGGTGTAGCAGAAATGAGAAAATAGGGGAAATGAAAAAATAGGGCCTTCCCCAAATAGTGACACATGATTTCAAGCTTGTAAGTTATAGTCTTGGAATCCTGATAATATCACTCTTCTCTTCTGTACGATCATCAAACATATTCCTGCTAAAATAAACACAATACAGATAAGTGGGAGGAAATTCAAAGTCTTCTAGTAGAAATAAGAATAATTCATGCTGCATTTACAAACTGATTACACAAAATTATTTGTACAATTAATTTGAAATAATAAATAGAAGAAAATGAAAAGTCAAGTCACATCATTGGAATTGTTTTTCATGTTAAAAAATAATTTTGTATCAACTTTTCTACCTTACTCTTCCAATTGCATTGCGCTTAGTTCGTTTTTATTATCAAATTTGTGCGATGTCAAACCTGCATACAAGGTGCATTTGGTATGTTAGATTAAATTGGTTAGGATGGGACGAGATTAGGTTATATTTAATATTTTTTTATATTTGATGATTGAATTGGATTAGATTACATTAATATTGTCTCAATGCCACGTATGCATTCATAACAATTTGTAGATAATAATTTTTTTCTTTTAATAGGTGCGCAGCTAAGATTTAATCTCATATATATTATTATCCAATAACTAATAATCACAATCTTGTTAAAAATCAACACAAAGATCAAAGCTCTAGCTATCAAGTAAAAGTCCATAGATATTTAGAGTTATGAATTTTGAATTTGAATAAGAATAAACCAGAAGAATAATATGATATTTTCATTAAACAACTATGAACTCAAATTAACTTAGGTTCCATAACAAGTTAAAAGAATTTACCAAACATTTTAGTTCCTTAATTACTTAATTTTGAAAGCTTAGATTCCGAATACTTGTTTAGGATCTCTGAGAATTGTAAAATAAGAGAGCAAGTTTTGGATGCTTTGTAGGTATTATTTAATTGATTATTTTTATTATTCTTGTATCTTTGTTGTTATTAATGACTTTACAAGTAGCAGGATTCTTCTTTTCTCTATCTATATGAATGAACCTGAAACCAAGTTAAATAATTGCTTAGTTTTATGTGATATGTGACTTATTTTACCTGTTACTCATCTCAATCTATAAAATAACCTTTTGTCTTTCACAATGTTGTGATATGTTAAACGTTTGCCTGAAGGTGTTTAATAGCAAGTCATATGTTCTAATGTAGCATCAATTTACATTTATTTCAAGTATCGGTTTCGTTTCTCAGTGAAGAGCTATGAGTCATAGTAAATAGGTTGAAGTTGCACTCGAAATCTTCATTCGTGATGTCCGCATGAGTATTCTTTCTTCTTTAATATAATTGCATCACTTCATCTAATTTGGTCAGTAACAGTAATTAAAAAATTTTCAACATTTGAATAAAACATATTCTAAGAAAGCTAGGGCAAGAATTCTTCTGAAATAGTCAATTAAGCAAACAGTACTCTATTTAACGGAATTTAAAGGTACGCGTTAGAAACCACATGCCACCGTCCGGTGAGATTTTTTACCTACTAATTAATATCGGCAAAGGTTCAACAATTGAATTTGTACAATTAAGAATAATGCTTGAAATTAACTCTTCTTTT
This sequence comes from Atalantia buxifolia, assembly GCA_030444775.1. NCBI lineage: Eukaryota > Viridiplantae > Streptophyta > Magnoliopsida > Sapindales > Rutaceae > Atalantia > Atalantia buxifolia. The sequence continues at coordinate 22,001,402 of CM059837.1, read as the reverse complement.
AACGCAGCATGGAAAAGATACTAGAACGCTATGAGAGGTACGCCTATGCTGAGAGACAGCTGATTGCCCCTGATCCTGAATCACAGGTACGTATCATACTTCTATTATTGACAAGATAATACTTGAAATTTTGAGGCTAATTAATTAGTAAACAACGAAGAATGGGCTGATTAACCTTAGGCGGTAGCAAATATAGTCAAAGTTAGCATTTCTGATACTGAGTTTATCTATGTAGTGTAACTGGCCCCTGGAGTGCAACAAACTTAAGGCTAAGATTGATCTTCTGCAAAAAAACCAAAGGTACTTTAATCTGATCCCACGTTATAAAAATAACTACATGTTAAGGGATAAGTGCTCTTTTTCCTTCAAATAATGCACTTTTAAGCTTTTCTTTGAAGATGTTCTTCCAAAAGTACATTTTACACTGGTTCTCAAATTGACCCCTTCAGGCATTATTTGGGAGAAGATTTAGAGTCGCTGTCTCTCAAAGACATCCAACAGCTGGAGCAACAGCTGGACACTGCTCTCAAACTCATCAGATCAAGAAAAGTATGTTGATTACTTATTATTTTATCCAAATTCAGTCAAGTCAAGTCCATAATTTTTGCTTAGTTGATGTTGAATTTCACTCTTTGCGCAGAATCAACTCATGCAAGAGTCCATCTCTGAGCTTCAGAAAAATGTAAGACCTTTTAACGTATGTGTGTGTACGGGTTATAGATTTTGTAGTATGGCAATGGAAGCTTTATTTATTGCCTGCTTATTTGTGGAATGCGCGGAAAGCATACCATCACATATCTTGTATCACTTCTCAGAAAAGCATGCCGTATTTTGGTGGTTTTAGAGAGTTAGCTAGGCTAATGGGCTTCTATAAATTTCTATTGCAATTCTAAAACAAAGAGAATGATGAATACAATGGGTTTTTATCTAATAAATATAACGGAAGACAAATTTTGTAAAAACTGTGCTACACATGAGATTCAAAATTTACTCCATGCTTTACCAAAACCCAGTTCAGTAATTTCTCTGATACATCATGGTTTGTAGAGCACAAATATATTTGTTGGAATGCCATCTACATCTCTCATTATGTTCTATGACAGGAAAAGTCTATAGAGGAGCAAAACAACTTGCTGGTAAAGCAGGTGATCCTTCTTCATTAATATGTTTGTACATTCGAATTAACTTCATTACTAACCTCTATATGTATATATCTCTCAATGTCAATAGATAATGCCACTGCACCTTGCTTTCCTGTTAGGACTTAGAGCAAGCTGTGGGATGGAATATTTTAATACTGAAATCTTAAATAATGCATCTTAATGATTCTACTTTTCCTATGATATGGAAATAGATTAAGGAGAGAGAGAAGGCTGCAGCCCAACATGCTCAGTGGGGGAATCAAATTCAAAACCAGGTTCCCAACACATTGTCCTTTCTGCTTCCACAGCCACCTCCCTGCTTAAGAATTGGGTAATTTTATCTTCCATGGTTTCGATATGCTGTTCTAGTCTCAACTACGCAGTAGTGCAATTTGCATAAAAAGATCTATTTTCAGCTGCTGAACATTCTTTAGCGTCAAATAGATATGTAAGCATAGGGAATAAGATAAGATATGCGCATATGTTAGTTTGTTTATACATTGAAATATATTTCCAAGATACTCCAATTGATTTGGTCTCTTGCAGTAGAATTAAGATGTATTTAATTCGGGGTGAGCTATGAGGTAATTAATAAAATAAATCCCCATTTTTTCCTCATCTTCTTAATTTGTTGGAGACGCTGCTGTGTTGGCGTGGCCATTTATGTAAGTATTTGGGTCTATATGTGTATAATGTAGGTCTAGGTTATGTTTGGACATTAAGGTATTGTGATTTTTAATCCACAGCTACTGTAACAAGCAAATGAACAACTGTAAACAATAGGAAGATTGGCTTCCAAACTAATAGAAGTAGGCAAAAGCATGGCACTTAGAAACAAATTCCCATATTAATTTATCATTTATAGATTTAAACGATGCCTAGAAAAAGGATGTAGAAGATGCAACGACCAATTTATGTGAATTCCCTAAATATGTTGCTTACGTTTGTCCAAAATGAACCTTTTTGAAGACTAGTATCACTAACTTGATTACGTAACGATTTTGATGCAGTGGTGCCTACCAGGAACAGGCATCGGAGATGAGGACGCACGAGCTTAACCTCACCCTTGAACCCGTATGTTCGTGTAGCCTTGGATGCTTTGCTGGATGAACTGTGAGAGAAAAAACTAGTGTTGGGGGGGGACACTTTCTAGCTAATAAACACCCGTACGTTTGTGTTTGCAAACATACATGTCTCTATTAAGGGTATGAGGCATGAGAAGAACAAAAATCATTTGATACCCCTCCTCCTTAATCTATCTTATATGACGTGACGATATCTATGGTGATGATGTTATATAAATGTATGTTCAAACTCCAGTCATGGTAAATGAATATCTGAACGTTTGTTAGTTGGATGTCCTGGTTTCTGTTAATTCCAGTTTTTGGAAGATTCCAGCTTTTGGAAGAGTAATAATCGACTCAAGAGAGATAGCAAAATGAAAATAATTATTGCTAAGGTCACTGACTGACCAGAAGAAAGTACAATTATAGGCTAGCCAGTGAAGTGAGAGTTCACTGAATCGGCTATACATTGATTTATAGAGTTCATATATATATTTGGAAAGGCCTAACAAAATTTCAATCTCAAACAAATGAATTTTTAATGGAGGAAAATTCACATGCCTGGCTAGCTTCGTCAGCCCAAATTAATGTGAAAGCCTCCTTAAAATGAACCCATACACTCATATCTGTTTTTCTTTCCCACAGTTAAAATGTTCCTCTGTGGTTTTAGGGTGCCTGCTGTGCTTCGATCGTCAAGTTGTTTCATCAAATACCATCACCTACAGTGTGCAACCCAAGATCTTATTCAATTGCATTATAAAATCAGGCTACGTTATGAGGAAAAGCACTAGTGTAATAAGTTGTTTCACTAGTAAACTATCTTATCTTTCACTTGTATACTTGTTTTTTCTTGGAAATTTCAAATTTTGTTTTTCCGGCATAAGGGAAAGGGGCAAGGGCAACTCGAAACAAATCAAAAGACAAAAATATGAAAGAAAGGAAAGTATATATATACTTTGCTGCAAACAGGACATGTTGGGCTTCTCTCCATCCACTCATATATACAGCTTAGATGGTAGTGGTGACGACACTGTGTTACTATCTTTGGATTTTCAAGAGTGTACTCTGCCAAAACGAACCCAATGTTAAAAAATCAAACATCAAGTCAAGTATCATGGTCCACCCAGACTTGTCCAAACGTCTAGTGGGATAAATCCAAATTGTTCCTATTATAGAACGAACAGATTATGTTCATATTATATGTACACCTATATAACAGGAGTTAGAGGTATTACCTTCAAGACACGTGGGACAGACATCCTCGTCTTCAGGTTCCAATTTCTTGAGGGGTGATTTCAGCAAGAGATCTAAACGTTCCAATTTAGTCAACCTACCGGCTTCCTCGGCACGTTCCGGGCAATTAGTACTATCACCATATCTAAGTTGTTTCTGCAAGAGCTGAGGATCAAAACGCATAGTTCTTAACTGAGATGTAACGGTCTCAGGGAGTACATTACAAGACGACGGCGAACTAGAAGAAGAATTAGAAGTTGATAAGGCTGCGCCTTGATGGGCAGCAGAAGGGCCAGCAAGGGTTTCATCTTTCTTGAATAATGCTGTATACTGCAAATAAACATCCATTAGAAAAGGTGGGGAAAAAAGAAGCTTTTATTCTATACCATAATCGGATATGGTTGTTGAATCAAGAAAAATACCTGGTTGAGTAAGGTGTGGAGGCGGCAATTTGGACACCTGCAGCCTTCATTATCGTTGGAATTACTTAAGCTACTATCTTCGTGATCATTGACGCGAAAACAACAGCATAAAGAACCCATGATGCTTTAACTTAAATCTTTACAAGAAGGAGAGGGGAAAAAAAAAAGTTACAATTAAATATAACCAAACCGAAAGGAGTAGATAATTAAGATACAAGAATGAAAACTAATTAAGATACAAACCTTGAAATAGAAAAACAAAACCAAAAGCAGAAAATTGATGGGAAAAAAAAAAGCAAAGATTTGAAGGTTTAATAGAATAGAAGGACCTAAGGAAAGATTTGAAGATCTAATAGAATACAGAGAATGACAAGGAGAAGGAGAAGTCCAAGTTCAATACGATCAAGGAAACATGCAAAAGATTCTAAAGCTTGAAGTTTTTCTGCATGTATGTCGCAATCATACTATAATCTTCCCCAACATCAAACTAAATCGTTTGATTTTATGGGACCCTCATTTAATATTTTTAATAAATAGAAATCGATAATTATCCGATCCTAGTTGAACTCTTTATACTTAATTATATTATTTTATTGAATAAAGGATATAGATGAGATCTTATCACTTTTGACTTTTGAGTTTACAAAATTTTCAAAAGGGGGATAACGCTTATGACTAGCCACATACGTAGAAGTATAGCACTCTTGTTATTGGTGTATTCTGCATTAAATTGGTTTCAATTAACGTTGATCGCTTAATCATATCAAAATCTCTGTAAATATTTCCTTCAGTATTATTATTACTACATTAAATCGCTGGAAGACTCTCTGATAATCTATTCAATTTTGTGATTTGTTGATTTCTTTCCATGCTTGGTGCGAGGCTTTTATGGGCCATCGACAAGTGTGGGCCTGAAATCCCCGCCCAGTCTGCCCAACACATTAGTCACGCACGTGCTGTGCCGTGTGTTATATGGTCTATTAAAATCCTACGTTGCCTATTAAAAGGACCTCCCGCACGGTTTCCCCTGCACTCAATTACAAACTATGCGTAAATCCAACTAGTCTTTATCTTTCTTTCATTCTTTTTTTTTTTTAAAAGGAAAAAATGCAACTTATGAGATATCTCTAATAAAATTACAAATATTAGTTACTAATGTATGGGCTAAATTATCAGATTCTTTTTAATAATTATTTTAGTATGACCTAATGGCGACGGATTCGTGCCTTGTCCTTGTGAAGGGGTTGGAAAATTTTCAAACTAAAATAAGTTTATCACAAAATTCACTAAAATAGTAGTTAGGTGGCATTTGTTTTTCTATCTGAAATCTGAATAGATCTGAATTAGTCTGAATTCTAAATAGATCTGAATGTCTGAATTTAAATAATATGTTTATTTTTTTTATCTGAATCTCTAAAAATAAGTATTACATTATTATTTTTTAAATTTAAAAAATTAAAAATATGTACTTTTACATTTGTATCCTTATTAGATTTGAATGTCAAATAAATAATATATTAAATTCCATAATATTTTAACATTTATAAGTATAACTACATTCAAGTGAATACATAATGATTTTAGAATTTTAATATATAAAATACCATAAATCTCAAATTTTATCAATAAAAATAGTAGCAAAGCTAGTTGATTAGTATATAAGTGAATGCTGGAAAACGTAATTGAAAAGAAAAAAAAGAAAAAAAAAAGGTCCAAGTCAAGTGCTTGCCTAGCGAGAAATTAATGGGAGATTCAAGAACTAGACAAGAGAAGTAAAATGACGAGGGATTCCATGACGGCTAAAAAAAATAAAAAATAAAAATGAGATTATGTGGGGTTAACATCTGTAGGTGAGGCTTGGGATATGTATGAAAAATAAATTATAAAGTAGGGATATTTTTTACATTAGGAAATAACTGACTTAATTTAGATTTCTCTAGTCAGTAAAAAGCTAAAAAAATTGGCTTATTTTATTACGTCAAAATTATCTAAAAAGTCTCATTAAGTTATAAAAACAAACACCTAAAATTAACTTAATTAATTAAGTTAAGTTACTTTAAGTCATAAAGTTAAAAAATATTTTAAACAAAATCATGTTTTCACTGATAATAAGCGTGAATTAAGTTTTATTTATTTATTTATTTTTGATTTTATAATGGAGGATTGCATAGGATTTGGAATCCGAAGAAACAACTTTGCTGTTGTTGTTTTTTTTGGGGGGGTAGCAAATAGAGATGAAATTTACGTGACCACATAACTCCTAGCCAAGAAAATTCTTTTGGGGATAGAAAAGATGATTAAAAACGCTAATCTTCGGGCTTCATTCTTGCAGTGCCATTTTAAGAAATTTATTAAAAGCTAATACCATCTCATATAATTGTTAAAGATGTCACTACTCACCAGTTAAACACAAACACGTAAGGGACTTTTTTTAAAATTTTTTTAATTTTTAAAAGCTTGATTTCGAAAGGACATTCTACCCGTCATATAATGCAAAGTTAGGGAGAGTTGTTGAACCCTGTTTCCAGAGGTAATAGACATGATTAATAATATAAATAATCTTGAAAAGTTGGTCCTCAATTTAAAAGCGTTTAATTGGTTTATTTATCTTAATCAATATTTTAACTTTTCTAGTTGTCATCATGAAGTTGACTTACCTTTTGTTTTTCAATATTTGTTACGACTTTGATATTAGGGTTACTTGGTATCAGTAAAACCAATTTTAATTTTGATAATATCATTCATGATAGTATTAGTTAACCATACATTCTTTGTTTACATGGGAATTAATGATGATGCGGTCGCGTAAGGAGTAAGCTTAATAAATATCAACCATGAACGCAATTTGTGAACGTTTTCAATGTTTTGATTTGCTAATGCGACTCCAAAATCCAAACAGTGTCGGCAGTAAGCAGAATTGGAATTCCTTGGCGAAGGCGAATTATTGCCATTACTTCTTGTGATTGCGCACCGCCTTCTCCGCAGGATCCCATTTTACTGTGGCTGAGGCTGACCGTATAGACCTCTTCTCATCATTTATACATTTTTGGGTTCTTCTTAATGAAAAATCTCAGCTGTTCTTAGTCTATACATCCTTATCATTTTTTTTCTTTTTTCTTTTTTCTTTTTAAATCACATTTTAGAAGGAACTGTAGGAATGAGAATTTTTTTTTAAATAATCATCTCCTCACCTCATAATTGAGGTTGAGTGCTCGAGTCCGGTGTAATGATTTCAATGGCGTCACACATCAATGAGTTAGGACTAAATATGTAGGCTATGAGCACCCGACTCTCTCTCCTTATACTCGATGCCGATTTCTTCAACTGTGTTCTACCCAATGCGTTTGTAGCAAAGCTTCAAGTAAACTTTCTCCCGATTGGACTGGATCGAGGCAATTAGGAATCTGCGTAATTAAAGCATCCAACTTTGTGGTAATTAACATTTTCTTTTCTCCAAAGGAAATTAGATAAGAAAATGTCACCAAGGGAACGAACAGAAGGAACCTTCACGTATCATGAGATGGTGCCTTGCATTTTTATTGGAATCAAAGCCAGCGTGGAAAATAAAAGCACGTTATTAAATTATTTGGTGCCGAAGCGCACATAACTAAATCCATGAGCGGCATTGTCCCTACGGCTTCATGAGAAGCACGTTCAGGAATAGCCCCACAAAAAGAAAATGAAAAAGAAAACCAATAGACTGACATGATTAAAGAGGAAAAAAGGCAAAGCAGAAACAATAACCAAGTTCCCCCGGACCAGCACCTAGAAATTCGTGTCCTATTTCCAATTGATTCTTGATTTGCTTTGCTCCTTCTTCTTCTCCATATAATTATTGGGATTTGGGGAGTCTCCTACAGAAACCATCTGATCAAATTCTGAAGACATGGGCAAGAAGAGTACCGGCACAAGGTTGCCAAATTTCTGTCTAAACAGGATTAGGCCGCTTGTTAAAGTGCGTTCCCCGCCTATAAAATCCAACCTGCCTAATGCCATTAATTCTGCCACAAATGAAAGTGATCATAACAAGTGTAACAATGCCGGCATTAATGTCGGAGAAGAGAAGTCGAACGACGGCCAGAAATTGGTAAGTAGTGGTCGGAAAATCATGATCGTGGTTGATTCTAGCAATGAAGCTAAGGGAGCCCTGCAATGGTCACTCACTCACACGGTTCAGAGTCAGGACAAAGTTGTTCTGGTTTATGTCATCAAGCCTTCTAATAATAAACAAGGTTGAAGCTACAAAATTTTTTCTTTTTTCTTTTTTTTTCCTTAAATTTTGATTAAGAAAACTAATTCAGATTGTTTCAATATCACTGCAGCCACGGGTGAAGAATCCGGGAAGCAGAGAGCTCCAAGGGGCTACGAATTTGTTCATTCATTAAAGAATATGTGTCAGCAGAAGAGACCAGAGGTGAGCTGGCAATGATGAACTTAAATATAGATATAAGCTAAATGTTGAGTGCTCGAGTCTCCTCGAGTATAAAAATTAATGCTGCTGTAACTTCGGGCCTGGCAGGTACAATTTGAGGTTGTAGTGGTGGAAGGGAAAGAGAAAGGTCCAGCAATAGTGGAAGAAGCAAGGAAACAAGGGGTGACGCTTCTTGTTTTGGGGCAGAAAAAGCGGTCCACAACGTGGCGGCTTTTTATGATGTGGGCAGGGAATCGAGTCGCCGGTGGTAGTTTTGTCGAGTACTGTATTCAAAATGCTGACTGCATGGCCGTTGCAGTGAGGAGAAAGAGCAAGAAACTAGGAGGTTATTTAATCACCACCAAACGTCACAAAGATTTCTGGCTGTTGGCTTAATTACATCAGTGATCGATCATCTCTCAACTTATTAAGCTCGTTTCTTTTGCTGTGATAACAAGAAGTTGGAAGTCTAATTAATCTTGCTGTATACATATCGAAGATGTGATTGTTCTTGTATTGTTTTGTAAATGATGAAGTGAAGATGAAGAATGGAAAAAGGGATTGCAGTGTGAGTGAGAAGAGATTGAGTCATAATTTAGGGCATTTGGCCTACTCCTAGAATGGTTTAAGGAAGAGACAAAGAGGGTCCCTTGACCCTTCTAGGGTCTCTAATAGATGCTACAGTGGCTCATTGAGGCACATGTTCCAGGGTTTTAACTTATAAGGGATAGGTGGGAGACACTTAGATCCACCTGGAGGCTGGAAACTGGCCTGGGTGTCCAAGTGAGCTTTGCGTAAAGCTGGAGCATCCAATGAATCATCATACCTTCCAATACACATCCGACTTTGTTGTAGGCAGGGGCCAGCCGAGACTTTCTTTTTCTTTCCCCCAGCACCCTCATCCAGTTTAGGGTTTATATTCTATTTTCCATTTTATATTATTTTAATTTCTACACCTTTTTCAAAAGTTAATGCTTTTTTTTAATTGTTAAAAGGTGAGATATTTAATTAAAAGTTGGTATTTTCAAAACCCAAGCTAAATTTTTAGGACAGTTAAACAAAAAAAAAAAAGATTCTGTGGTTGAAAAAGTTATCTTCATTGCGTTGCATATCCATGCAAATAACATCTGAGAGTAGTTGTGGAACTGCTTCAGCAAATCCTACATTCTTTGACCTTGTAAGTATTCTGGGGCTATTAAAAAGTACTGGTGGGTGCTGAACCTATTTAGAAAATAGTTTGGGTTTATTTAACACCATTCTATTTTCAATTTTGGCTTTCTAAGATAGTATGCAAATCTGTATAAAGAATGGAGTTTTCAGCCCATTGGACAAAGAGTTGAGCTTCCACGTCCTGACACCCCGTAAAAGCTTTTATGAGATTTCACTGGCTATGTTAGTTTATGGCACTTATATTATTGCAATTACGAAGAAAGACAAAGCATTACAGTTAATTACAGGAGAAATTTCACTTTACCACACAAGCCACGACATAATTCAATTGACGTCATTAAACCCTCTTAAAGTTAATTGAATCATTAACTTTCAGCAATGAAAATACTATTTTATCCTTAAATTTTATATTTATATCAAAAATACAAAATAGCCCTTAAAATAAAGCTCACACTCTATAATCATTACAAGGTAAAGTTGTAAATTCAAAAATAGATAAAAACAAAATCCTTATTTTTATAAACAAATAACTAAATAAAAGTAAGATAGAGATTTATCAAAATTTTGACTAAATCCTAACGCAAGTTATTATCAAACTTTAATTCCATTCCATGTGCTCCCAAGCCTAATCCTCAACCTAAATAACTCGAATTTGACAAATCCTAGTGTAGTGTGATTCAAAGTTGGGGAGGTGATGAAAGTAACGGCTTGAAGTTAGAGAGGTTGTTTTGAACCTATAAGGTAAAACTCACTCTTAAAAATCAACTTATAAGATTTGGGTGTTTTGAGATTAATATACCAGCAATTAGTTTCATCCCTAGTTGATGTGAGATTCTAACATTCCACCCTCCTTCAAAATTGGTCTCCACTGTGATTTACACATCTCAACTAGGTGACACACTTGAGGTCACGAAACTAGAGCCATTATAATAAGAGCCAACTTTAGAAGATCGAACTATTTTGATACCAATTGTTATATACCCATAAGGTAGACTAACTTTTAAAAATCAGCTTGCAAGACGAGGGTGCCTTGGGGTTAATAAACTACCGAGTGCGGTGGAATCCTAACAGAATGCTGCGTATTGTGGCTGGGGGATGGGGAGGTGATGTGTGTGGCGGCTATGGATTTGAGATGTGCTACCCATGGTAGCTTGGCCTGACAGTGCTGCACGCGGCGACCTGAGGCTTGGTAGTGTTTCACGCTGCATAAATGTGAGGTTAGGGCTACTAGCCTACTAGCGGGTGGCAGTGTGAAGATTGGAGATGATGCACAATTGCCACATGTTTGGGGATAATTTGTGAAATAATTTTGATGTTGTCTGGATATATTTAAGGCTTTTGTGTGTGTTTTTGTTAAATATATTTATTAAGATAAATTTGATTTGATTTTTAATCTGAGAGGAATCAATTTGAGGATTATTGTCTAATTAATTGGTTCTATCTTTTCTACTTACATTTGTTCTCTCAACTAATTTTTCCTTTGGATTTAAATTTTGATTTTATTTTTCTTTTATTTGATTTTATAATTTAAATTTCGGAAAAGTTAATGTAACAATTTACCCTTTAGCTGTTAAAATTCGACGGAAAAGTTAACAGAATGGGTTACATTGACGTTTTCAATTTTGGTGGGATAAATTGATTATATCCTAAATTATGGGGGCAAAGTTTAATTCTTACGTAATTCAAATCCGTCCTCTTATGTGATTTCCTCTGGTGGTAGAACTATAATTACAGAAAAATGGGGTTCTACAGGGATACTAACGAGGTGTGAAGGGTATTGCAGCTGCCGAATCAGTAAACAGGATCGCTATAATACCCGACCCGGATCCAACCCAAAACGCAAACCGCTCGTCTTTACCATCAACCTAAGACTAAAACCCCAGCTCCAAACATCCGCAAAACCCTAACTCCTCCGTCCTGCAGCAAAGCAAACCGAAACCGTAATCATGGCTAAATCCGACAACAAGCGGAGCAAGAAAAAGTCAAAAAGTAACAAGAACAATGGCCCAAAGGCGGTAGCCATGAAGAACAAATCCACCAAAGCCGACAACCCGTTCGAGACCATCTGGTCTCGGCGCAAATTCGACATTTTGGGCAAGAAACGCAAGGGCGAGGAGGTACGCATTGGACTCTCTCGCTCGCTAGCCATCCAAAAGAGGACTAATACGCTGCTGAAAGAGTACGAGCAGAGTGGCAAGTCCTCGGTCTTTGTCGATAAGCGTATTGGTGAACGAAACGATGGGTTGGGAGAGTTTGATAAGGCTATTATGCGCTCTCAGCGCCAGCGTCAGGTAGCTTTTAGTTATAGACTTTAAAGCATGTCATTTTTTTCCCTTAAAGTCTCTTTGTTTGTTTACTTTTTCTTTGTTGTATTTCACAGCTGAAATTGGGCAAGAAAAGCAAGTATAATCTATCGGATGGAGAAGAGGATGAGTTTGAAATGCCTGGCATTGATCCGCTCTCTGGACGAGATGATTTTGAGGATGACATGCTATCTGATGATGGTGATAATGATGATGAAGATGAGAGTATGTAACACGTTATTTTGTTGCAACATTGTTCTTTCCTTCCTCATTTTGTTTATATTCAAATTGGCATTGTGGATGTTATCAGATTTTCTTCCAACCACTTTTATCAGCAGCTCTTGTGCTCTTAATTTCTTGATTACTTGCTTAGGTCACGGAGTTGTTCGATTCACATTGTATTGATTATTTCGGTTATTGCAGTTGTTAATTGTTTGATTCTTGTGAAATTGAGATTTTGACAATAGAATTGGTTATTTTTTCTTACTCTATGCAGGTAGATCAAATGTGTTGAAGCAAATTAGTTCTCATCATACACAGAATTCAGATGAAGGGGATCTGATCGGAGGAGAGAAAAATGTGAGTCCTATTTTTATCTATGATTCATTTATTTTCACTTAATCTCTCTTTTGCCTATTTCTTTACTGGTTAACATACTATGCCTCAAATTTGATTTTAAAAGATGATTCTCCTATTGCAGAAGCACAAGAGCAAGAAGGAAATTATGGAAGAGGTTATTCTGAAGAGCAAATATTTCAAGGTGATGATTCGTTTTTATATTACTGATACGGCTTTGCAGAGGACATATATACATATATATGTATATATGTATGTATGTATATAGTGCTTGTGTGTTTTCTCCTTTTAATTTATTCTTTTTTCTTCTTAAAAGGCACAAAAAGCTAAAGAGAAGGAAGAAAATGAACAGTTGATGGAAGAATTGGATAAGTCCTTCTCATCTCTAGTTCAGTCTGAGGTGCTATTGTCATTGACTGAACCTAGCAAGATGAATGCCTTGAAGGCTCTTGTCAACAAGGGCATTCCAAATGAGTATGTGAAGAGGGATGATCAAAAAATGGAAACATCTAAACAGGTACACTTTTATGATGGCTCTAGAGATACAAGTTTTTGAAATATATGATGTAAAGGTTTTATTTCCTATTTTCCAAATTTCTGGATTGTATTTCTGAATAAATCTTCTCCTTGACAAGTGAGATCAAATATTATATTAGGACTTTTATGCCTTTTGTGCTGATATTAAAAGAAAATGAAAGCTCTTATGCCTTCCTTATCAGTTACTGTGGTTTCCTACTGTTGTTTCGGATAAAATATAAACCAACACCTACCTTATATGAATTTTATCTGTTCTTATCTTTTCACTGTGTTGGCAGGAACAACCTGATTCTTATGACAAACTTGTTAAAGAGATGGTATTGGATATGCGTGCACGACCAGCAGACAGAACAAAGACGGCTGAGGAGATTGCCCAAGAGGAGAGAGAACGACTAGAGCGATTGGAGGTAAGTATGTGTGGCGTTCATGGAAGCTGAAGTATTTGTAGCTGCAATTATTTTGACTATTCTTGTTAAACATTACTGTTGTTGGAGTTCTTTTTGAAGAAGAACTTCATATTAATAGATTTAACAATTATGGTATATACCATATGTGTCTATCTGTCATGGATCAGAGGTCACTTCTTTTATAACAAAATTATGACACAATTTATACTGTTAGATCACAAGACTCAAAGAGCATTACTTATGAATGTTAGATTTATCCTCAATTGTTGAAAGTGCATTGATCCAATTGCTTGAGCATTGTGTTACAATTTGAATGGTACTGTCCTATAACCCATTCATGTGGCACTAAATGGCTGCATTTCATACATAGATATGTAATTTATGGTGGATGACAATGTCTACTGGAGCAAATCTGTATGCACAGATAGAATATTTTGAGTGCCTTTAAATTCTAGGGGTTTTTTTAGATAGATAAAGTAGAAAGAAACTTCTTCTAATGTCAAATTTACAAAATATAATCTTAGCATTTTCTCTTTAATCACCTTATGGTTTAATCGGAGAAAGAAAATCTTTTGGAAAAATTTAGGAACTGTAGTCAGCATGTGACAAATTAAGATTAAGTGTTAGGATTTTCATTCATCTTTCAATAATATGAGATTTTGTTATTTTGCAATATATATATTTCATCTGACTTTTGTGATATTCTGGATAATTTGAATGGCTGCAAAATTTTTTAATCTCCAATAACATATTTTTCCGTTTATCTGATCTGGTATGAATGACTGAAATTTTGTATTGTTCATTCATCTTATGATGATATAGTTTTTGATAACTTGAATGACTGCAAAATTTCAGGAGGAGCGTCAGAAAAGGATGTTAGCAACTGATGACACTAGTGACGAAGACAATGAATATGAGGAAAAATCTTCCACCCGAAGGCCAAGATCAATTTCTGGGGATGATCTGGGTGATTCTTTCTCGCTTGATGATGAGCCTGAGCCTAAAAGGGGCTGGGTAGATGAAGTACTTGAAAGAAAAGATACAACCGAGAGTGAAGATGAGGATTCCTCTGAGGATTCAGATGATGGTGATGGTGTTGATATGGAGTCTGATGACAATAATGATGAAAATGAAAATACTATAACCTTAAAAGACTGGGAGCAAAGTGACAATGATGATCTTGGCACAGATTTGGAGGAGGATGAAGAGGAAGAAAGAGAGTTGGATGATGATGAAGATGACAGTGCCGACAGTGAGAAAGAGATTGAGCCAAAAGGAAACAAAAAATTGAAGGAAAAAGATAACAAATTTTTTAATGCGAATAAAATGAAATCAGATCATACGCAACCTTCAACTCAACCAGATATTCCTTTTCTGATTGAAGCTCCTAAGAGCTTAGAAGAATTTTGTGCATTAGTGGAGAATTATTCTAATGCTGACAAGATTGTGGTTATAAATCGAATTAGGGCAAGTAATGCAATTAAGCTTGCAGCAGAAAATCGAAAGAAAATGCAAGTACGGAAGTTTATGCAACTTTTTGTTTGCTCTCTCTCTCTCTCTCTCTATGCATGTGTGTGATAATTGAGTATCTTTAATAGTATAATGCCTTTGTTTCTCATAGTTGGTTTCAGAGGAATTCAGTTCTTAATTTCTGGGAGTAGTAAGCCCATTAAGGGTTTGTTAAGGTAGATGGTATGATAGGTTCATTAAATTCTAATTTTCATAAATACATGACCTTTAATAAGAGGAAACCAGTCAAAGCAAAACAGCCAGGGTACATATGAGGACCATTGAAGAGATAAGTAATTAATGCCTTGATATGGCTTTTTCGTACTGGTTACTTGTATCTCTAATACTAGCTGTGCACTTTCAAGTGCTAAAAACTCTAATCATAGTAATGTATTATGGGCTGTTTCTTGTTGTGGAGGCAAGGCAATGAATTTTTGAGTGGTTCTTGTTTTTAGATTTTGGTTACTATCTGATTCCATGTAACTTACTTATTTGAGTCTGTACATTGGAGAGGCAAGTTAGATTTTTTAGCACTGTTTCTGAGTTTTTTGATTCATATGCATAACTCTTTGGTTAAAGACTTATTTTATTCTGTTAAATTATCTGCTATTCTCTGTTCTATCTTTGACTCCATCTCTGAAGTGAAAAGTAATGTATCCGCCCTTCCCCAGGTATTTTATGGTGTTCTACTGCAGTATTTTGCTGTCTCAGCAAACAAAAAGCCCCTTAACTTTGAGTTGTTGAATTTGCTGGTCATGCCACTGATGGAAATGAGTGTTGAAATCCCATACTTTGCTGCAATATGTGCTCGTCAGCGAATCTTACGGACCCGAACACAGCTTTGCGAGGATATCAAGAACCCAGGTTTTTGATAATTGGAGAATTTTTGGTTCTTACAGTCATATCAAACTAGGTTTATGAAGGTTTCTGACCTAATAATTTTACTTCTGCAGAAAATGACTGTTGGCCTTCTTTGAAAACATTGTTCCTCTTGAGGCTGTGGTCCATGATTTTTCCATGTTCTGACTTCCGGCATGTAGTAATGACTCCAGCAATATTGCTGATGTGTGAATATCTCATGCGTTGTCCTATCATGTCAGGCCGGGATATTGCTATTGGTTCTTTCTTGTGTTCCATGGTTCTTAGTGTATGTATCCTTCATTCCACATTCCTCTAATTTAGATAGCAAGATTAGATTTTAAGATCTTGAATTGTGGGAGCATAGTTTCCTTCTCCGCTTTTCATACTATTTAATGTTGTCTTTTCTCCATGTGAACCTGTCTCTTCCAACCATGCTGCAGCCTAACATGAATATTCACTGTCAATGCAATTCTCATTGAACTCGCATGTTAATTATATTTTTCTTCTGGAGTTGCCCTTTCTGGTTGTTTACGTGATAAATGATATTGCAGGTCAGTAGACAATCTCGGAAGTTCTGTCCAGAGGTTATTGCATTTCTCCGAACTTTGCTCGTGGCCTCTACCAACAGTAAATCAACTTCTTATCAGAAGTCTGAGGTAAATGACTTCTCCAGAATGCTGTTTTTTCTTGTTTGTCAATTTTTCAATGCTGTAGTTGTATTTGATTCCAGACTCATGTCACACTGTTTTTTCTTTTTGGTTCATTTTGTTGCAGTTTTACCATCTTATGGAATTTAAAGCACTCAGGCCCCTGCTCTGTATACGTGATTGCGTAAATAATATTAATCCACTGAATTTCCTCACGATAATGGAATTGCCAGATGACTCTTCTTTTTTCAGCTCCGATAATTTTAGGTGAGTAATTGTTGGTACATTTTGCACAGCATATGTTGATTGGAAATTTTAAGCATTGCCCACAAACTTTGTAACTGAATGTTGTTCGGAGGGATTTTTTCAAAAAAATCTGAATCTTCATAAAACTTGTTACATTTTAGAGTGCCGTGTCATGAGATTTGAATATTTCTTTAACTTGATTGGTCTTCTTTGAAGTGCAGTAGCTAGATCTTTGCTAGGTGTATGGTTCTGAGACTAGCTCTGATCAAGATGTGGCTTAATTATTACGTTAAAGAGATCTTTGATAAATTTCAATGTTGTACTGTTGGTTTATTTATTGATGAAAACTAAATATTCCTTGTGCAGGGCTAGTTTGCTGATGACTGTGAGGGAAACACTTAGAGGATTTGTTGACATTTACAGAGGATTGAATTCTTTTCCTGAAATCTTCTTGCCAATAGCGACGTTGTTACTGGATTTGGCACAGCAGGAGAACATGCCAGCTGCTTTACAAGAAAAATTTAAAGATGCTGCTGAAGTTATTAAGAAGAAAGTTGATGAACATCACATGGTGCGGCGGCCACTCCAGATGCTCAAGAAGAAGCCTGTGCCCATTAAATTGTTGAATCCAAAATTTGAGGAGAAGTAATGCCACTATCTCCTTGCCCTTTCTCTTAATGTCTTAGAACTGATTTTGTTAGATCGTGCTTCTAGAAGTGGGGTGTGGTTGTGTTTATCTAATGATGTTGTTGTTCTGCAGCTTTGTTAAGGGTAGAGATTACGATCCAGATCGTGAACGGGCGGAAGCAAGAAAGTTGAAGAAACTCATAAAACGTGAAGCTAAAGGTGCTGCTCGGGAATTGCGTAAAGACAATTATTTCTTATCTCAGGTAAAGGAAAAAGAGAAGGCAATGTTAGCCGAAGAAAAAGCCGAGAAATTTGGGAAGGCAAAAGCTTTCCTTCAAGAACAAGAACATGCATTCAAATCTGGACAACTGGGACGAGGAAGGAAGAGAAGGAAATAAAGGTGTCTGACTCTTATGTATGTCGTGCTATGATTTTCCTCTTTTATCAATTTTTTTCTTAATTTAAAAGGTCTATTTATATTATTGTTATTATTATTATTATTATTATTATTATTATTTGATATAATGTATCATGGATTCAATCCTCTCTCTGAAGCTTGCTCGCGCACGCATATCTTTCCCTTTTTTGTGTTGAAGGTAGAGTTTATTCGAGGCCTAGCTGTATATAAAGTGAGGTTGCACCTTTGTTAAATTTTGCTCAGTGACGTGCGTTTATGGGAATTTTCTTTGTATCCTATATTTCTCAAGATTTATTTGGAGGCAATGAAGAATCCAGGTCATGAGTGGAAAGAAATTGGATGCTACTGGTTGAGTGGGAAAATCAGTGAAAATTATCACTCGCCAGACTAAAATTTTAACCCAGCAGAGTCCTGGTACCCTTCATTAATCTCAAAGAACTCATAATTATATTACAATCATATGTAAGGATAAATACAAATAAAATTAACCTCACTTAATTTGCTATCTTTGTAATCCAGACCACCAAGGTTCTACAGCCTATATTGACAAGGTTACCGAAGAAGCAGAAACAAGAAATTTAAAGGGGGGAAAAAAATATAAAAATTGAACTCTCGCCGTTTCAGCTTTTTTGGAAGGGCAGAGAATAATACATACCTGCCGAAAGTCCAATTATTATTGTTATTTTTTTTTTCAAATATACACTTGACGAAAGTATAGCAAAGAATTGTTCTAAGTATGACTCACTTATTACACAATTACAAATCCGGATTGCTTCTCTTTCTCTCTCTTTTTTTCTTTTGTACGCTCAAGATTGCGAAAGAATTTTTGACATTAAGTGAAGTTGAGAAAGTATATTATATGCCATAGATGAACCTCGTTGTCTTATATGACTTTTTATTTTCTGAAAGAGTCTCTCAAAGTTATATTTAGTGTAATTTACAATTAATAAAAATAAGATAAAAATAGGGCACTGGCCATACCTAGTTCCCTTGCTTGTTACTTATTTTTACGTTATTTTTATTGGTTGTGAGTTATAACTTAGAGTTTATCTTATTGAAATGGCTGGATGAGGATCTTTTTCTTGCTTCTCTTTGTCTTCATAATCTAGTGAAAAAAACTGGCTTGATTATTAATGAAGTGAAAAAAAAAAATTGCTTGACTCAATCCTAACAGTTCATTATACAAAGATAGACAAGAAGAGAAGGGGTAAAAAAAGAAAAGAAAAGAAAAATTCGTATGTTTTCAAGTACACTAATTGCAGGGCACAAATGCTATGTCCGATTGTAACGATTCATATAGATACAGACCTTTTAACTGTGAAGCAAATACCTAAGCAGTACGCTTGAATTAGCTGCCGCTTATGTTGACCGTACCCAGTAAATAAATGTAAACGGAGATTAATTGAACACATATCGAACTTATGGAAAAGGACGACAGCAGTACAGAAAATTCTAAGCAGAAAAACTATAGATGATGTAACACAAAGCCAACTCTCATTCTCAAATCAACGTCCGATCGGAATCATGATCTCAGAGAACTCTACCCCTGGACTCGGATCAGATTTATAATTTCAATTTATGCTGGCAATGTACGGATGACCGCAAGTAGAAACTCTGTCCTCTTGAATATGATGATCAGCAGCCCCTTGTTGCCGCCATGCCAACCCCAAATTGCACAACACATCACCCATCTGCAGCCGATCACATCCTCTGTCTGCCAAGCACTTTTTTCCAATGTCCGTGAATGTTTTGAAACATCCTGGATCAATCTTTCCCCGAATAAATGGATCAATGACCAATCCTAATGTGCCCGATTGATAACAACATAGTGCCCAATCAGCCAATCGTGCTCCACTTCCTGCTCATTTTCTGCCATTGGTAACATGGCAGGCCTAGCACACAGTACCTCAAATAGAACCACCCCAAATGAGTACACATCAGATTTCTCCGTCAGTTTTTTTCGCCGGTAGTATTCTCGATCCAAGTAACCGAAGCTGCCTTTCACAGCTGGGCTAACGTGTGCGTTTGATTGACTCAGCATGTTTGGGCCAACTTTTGCCAAGCCTAAATCTGAAACCTTAGCCACCCAATTCTCATCTAGCAATATATTGGTACTCTTGACATCACGGCGAATAATTGTGTTCCTTGTACCCGTGCGTAGATAATGCAATCCTCTCGCTGCACCAATGCATATTTTCAGCCTCCACATCCACTGGAGTGGAGGTTTGTGGTTATTGTAGAGGTGATCAAGTAGAGTAACCAGAGCCATGTAATCATAAACAAGAATCATTTCTTTGTTTTCTACATGGTGACCAATCAAAGAGACGAGATCGGTGTTGAAGATTCGAGAGCAAGGAGATTTCAGCTCTGAACTAGTTTAGACCTTGGTTTGAACATGTATTGGCACGCTTTATAGCACCAGTGATGGTGCCGCCGTCCATGAAACCCTTGCATACCTTGCCAAATCCACCAGTTCCGATAAGTAAACTTTCAAAGAAATTGTTTGACATAGTGTTTCACTCTAACTTGCATTCTCACAAAGAGAAAACAATATGACAAATTCACAACTAGAATTTGTAACGAAAAAACTCAAATTTTGATTGAAGATGGGTTGATTATTATAGAGGATTTAATACATATTTATAGTATTCATATTCAACTATACTTACTATACTCCAGTCAACAGACACACCAACTATATTCCACTACACAAAACAGACCTACCCTATTCCATTATCTTGGCCTCATGTCTCATGCATGGCCTTCATGTCTCATGCTGCATCAATTTCTCCTCCTTTTGAAACAACTTGTCCTCGAGTTAATCAAAGAATTTTTTTTGGACTATGATATTTGTACAAATCTTGAACACTAAAAGTATTAGAAATGGCATAGTGTTTAGAGAGATCGATGATATAAGCATTATCATTAATCTTTTGAAAGATGCAAAAAAGACCAATTTTCTTCTGCTTGAGCTTACTATATTCTCCTACGGAAGTCGTTCTTTGCCCATGACATAATTGCCCAATTTATATGACTTGAACCTTTTGTGTTTTTTAACAATGGCCTTGTATTTTGCAATGAATTCTTCCAACTTCTTTTTTGCCTCTCCATGTGATTCGATCAGTTTATTGATTAGATGATCAGCAATAATGCTCATTTTAGGAAGTTTTGGTAAAGAAACCAAGTCTAAAGTGTGCAAGGAATGATGAATATAAATAATTTTAAATGGAGATTTACTACTAGAACGATTAGGTATATTGTTGTAAGCAAATTCATCTTGCAGTAAAACATTCTTCCATTATCTTGGGTTTTCTTTAATTAAGCATCACAAGATATTACCTAGTGTGCGATTGGTAACTTCAATCTACCCATCTGTTTATGGATGACAAGTGCTATTAAATTGTAAAGTTGTATCAAGTCTTTTCTATAAAATACGCTAAAAATAACTAAAAAATTTGCTATTGCAATAAAAAAACTATTGTCTTTGGCAATCCATGTAGATGGAAAACTTTTCGAAAGAATAGTTGGGCAATGTAGGTAGCATCTGAAGTTTTCTTGCATAGAATCAAATGAGTCATTTCAGAAAAATGATATACCAAAACAAAGATAAAATCTAAAGCTTTCTGTGTTCGTAGTAATCCCAAGATGAAATCCACGGAAAAGTCTTCCCAATGTGGATCAATAAATACATGTATAAGTCTTCCCAAGGTGTAGTCCAGCATGTATAACAACGTTTGACAAATTTTTTTGACAGCAAGTTTGAGATGCGGCCAGAAATATCAAGCTTCTACTAAGAAAATGGTTTTGCCTCATCCTATATGACCTCTTAAACCTCCAGCATAGAGCTCTTGAATGATGTGTTCTCTTAGTGATCCTCGTGGAATATATAGATGATCTTCAAAGAATAAAAATACATCATGTATTTAGTGTTTACTTGTAACTCTGCTAGTGCACTTCTGCCATTCTTCATTGATATCCTCATCATTTGCATACAAATCTTTCAAATAATCAAAACCAGTTATTTCATTATAAACAATAGCTAATAACATAACTTTGCGACTTAGTGCATCAGTGACTTTGTTCAATTAGTCTAGCTTGTGTTTGAGTGAAAAGGTGAACTTTTGAATGTAAGCAATCTATCACGCATGCATTCAATTGGCTTTAGAAGAACTATAAAGATACTTGAGGGCTTGATAATTCGTGCTTATAATAAATTCTTTTTGTATTAGGTATGGCTCATATTGTTGCAAAGTTTGAACAACTGCATACAACTATTGCTTATATGTTAACCACTTCTTTTTGACTTCTCTGAGCTTCTCATTAAAAAAAATGATTGGTTTAATTTCTTGATATAAACGACTCCAATTCCTACTCCAGAAGCATCACAATCAACTTCAAAAATTTTGCTACAGTTAAAAAGTGTAAGAACATGTGCATTTATAAGTTTCTCTTTTAATACTGTAAAACTTTATTATGCTTCTTCTATCTAAACAAATTGTTTTTACTTTATACAGTCTGTAAGTGGTGCAGCTATGGTGCTGAAATTCTTTACAAATCATTTGTAGAAGATTGCGAGGCCATGAAAACTCTGAACCTCTGAAAATGTCTTTAGTGATGGCCATTCTCGAATAGCTTTCACATTTTCTTAATCAATTTTGGTTCCGTTTGAACTCATAACAAAGCCCAAGAAGATTAAGTTGTCTTTTATAAAATTGCATTTCTTCAATTGGCATACAATTTATTCTTTCGTAACGCTTCAAATATTTCTTTCAATGTTGAATATATCCTTCATCGCTATGGCTATAAATTAAGATGTCATCAAAATAAACAACAATAAATTTTTCAATAAAAGTTGAAATACTTAATTCATGAAAGTGCTTGAAGCATTAGACAAACCAAAAGACATAACTAACCATTCGTACAATATTCATGAGTTTTGAATATTGCTTTTTCATTCATCACCTTACAAAATAATTTTGGCCATCCCAATCTATCAAACATATTATCTAATCGGGGATTAAAAAACTGATATTGTACTATAATCTTGTTAATGGCTCGACTATCTATGTACATCCTCCAGCTTTTATCTTTCTTTGGAGTTAGAAGTATGTGTATATCTACAAGACTCATACTTTCTCAAACTATGGTTTTCTTGAGAAGATCTTAGACTTGTTCATGCATAATCTTATATTCTTTAGGGCTTATCCAATAGTGTGGTAAGTTTGGTGAGCTTGCTCCCAGAATAAGATTAATATGATATTGGATGTCTCTAAGTAGAGGAAGTTTGATAGGTAATTCATTATGAACAACATCATCGAATTTTGCCAGTAAAGGTTGGATTAAATCTGGTATATTTTGTGATGTATCTACGTACATCATCCAGCTTTCATTTTTATTTGGAGTTAGAAGTATGGGTATAGCTACAAGACTCATACTTTATTGAACTATACTTTTCTTGAGAAGATCTTGGACTTGTTCATGCATAATCTCATATTCTTTAGGGCTCATCCAATAGTGTGGTAAGTTTGGTGAGCTTGCTCCCAGAATAAGATTAATATGATGTTGGATGTCTCTAAGCGGAGGAAGTTTGATAGGTAATTCATTATAAACAACATCATCGAATTTTGTCAGTAAAGGTTAGATTAAATCTGGTATATTTTGTGATATAAGAACATCTTTAAGCACCAAAAAGAGGTTGCTTCTGGTCATATAATAAAAATCTTAAAACTCCATAACTACAAGTTCATAAGATAAGTAAACTTAAAAGAAATATAAGCTCATCCTTATGTTATTAACCTAGTAAAAGTAAATAAATCTCTAGCTCAAAATATAAGCACACCTTATAATAAATTACTTAGTCTGTAAAAAGTAATGACGAGGGATAAGTCATCAACTTAGTAAGTAAAACTATTCCCAACATATTAGGGCTATCGAGTACAAAACGTGTTGCAAGCCCTTTTTATCAAAACATATATTAGAAATAATAAATTTTACAAAATAACATATTGTAACAAAATGATTTAAATTCATAAATGATTCAATAATCATAATTAATCATGAAAGCAAACCGTATAATGCATATACACAGAAAATAAAATGTTAGCCCATGTCACATAATATTATCTATACTTCCAGTGACCTGGTTAGAAACAAAACTAGAATCAGAATATCATGTATACATTCAAAACAGAAACTGATCTAGAACACATATATCATATAATACAATTAGAATCAGTATCAGAATGACTAAGGACAACAAGCCAAAGACATTTAAATTTGTTTTTCATATATTGCAACTTGCACATATACTTTGTACTGTATGTGGCACTTCATGGCACTCTACCCTCAAGAGATGACCGCCATATAGTCTTAAGAAGTGGCTCCCACATAAATTTTCATAAATAATCTTAATTGAACGTGAAAACAAAACATTCATATTGGTTTTGTAAAAGATCATAACAATGATTTAGACTTGTAAAAAGAGTTTTATTTATTATTTTATAGACAACTTCATAAAAGATAATCATCTAGTAAAATAAATAACACATTTTGAGGCATTTATAATATTTTGTTAAAATCATAAAAATAATATAATTTTCTTATTTGAAAATATTTACATGAACTTTTTGTTATGAAAATCAATTAATTCTTAAAGAACTGTAAAAACACATGTACTTATAATATTATCAAAATAATCATATATATCCAATATATTAGGAATAAAGTTGCTTACCTTGATAAAAAACAATGATCTAAACAACCTCTAAGCTTTTAACAGCCTCAAACTCTTTAAACAAACCTATCTGGAGGCCACACAATTGGCTTCTCGCATTGCAAAGAGTTCATGCCAAGAATCTATAGCTACAACAAAACACATGACATTGATCCAACCATGAACCAAGACTTTGCTCGCAGCCTTCGGGGTTCATGTCCTAAGTCTAAGAAACTTGATCCAACTGTTGTTGCACTCAATGATGTCAGTACACCTTTCGTGTTTGATAATTTTTACTACAAAAATCTTAAGAAGGGACTTAGGTTGCTGGCTACTGATCAGATGTTGCTTTTGGATTCAAGGACTCGAGATGTTACTTTGTTGTTGCCATGATCAAGTTGAGTAACATTGGGGTTAAGACTGGCAAGGATGGTGAGATTAGAAGAGATTGTGGTTCCTTCAATGATTAATTAAATTTTATTTGTATTGTCTGTAAGATTGTTTGCAATAATAGATCGAGTTGAATTTTTGAGTTGATTATATAATTATTTATCCTTTTCAGTGCATTTTTGTTTGAACAGTATGAATCAAACTACCTTTTATCCCATAGGAGCGAAATTAGAACCCTAAACTGCTCGTAAGTTATAGCTTACTTTGCATATGAATTCACATCTATTATACGTGTACGGGAATTAGGCTTACAAAGTTGATTTGTATAATGTAGGAATGTCAACTTAGGATTCTTAGTACTTGCTAGAGATTAGGATTCTCATCCAAATCACTCGATTATATTCCTTTTTGATATACAAGTGCTGTGCATGCCTCTTAAATGTACTCAAGAGGCAACGAATCGACACCATATATATTAGCAACTGAAGTGAATATTAATTCCTTTTAAGGCATGGGCTTTGACGTCGACCATCTGTAGGCATGCAAGGAATTTAATTAGCACTAATTTTTCAAATTATATATTCTCAATCTAATGACTAATAATTTTTAACCAATCTTGAAAATGTTATACACACTTGATAAAGAGTGGATGAAAATTAAAAGAAGCCATGATGATTAACCAATCTAGAAGCACCTAAAGCTTTCTTAAGTAAATGATTAAGCAAATTTTTGTTTTCTATGAGTACTTGTCTACAATTGAAAATAGAAATTATTAAAACAGTTTATTAAATCATCAAAGTGAGGTACGTAATTCTGAAAACATTGAAGTTTTTTTTTTCTCATATCTTTGGTAGCATCCGAACCAACACAAGTAGCGAGCGAAAAAGAGCCGCCACTTGTAATCCTTTTCAATTATTAATGTTCAAATCTTAGAGATAGGATTGTATTAAGTATTCATCTAATTAAACTGTTTGATAGTAGCAAAAATCGAAAAAGGTCCCGTGAATGTTTGAGACAATATAAAGATTCCAGATTATTTGTTGATTGGCAAAGTGATGAGGAACTTATTCTATAATTATCATGATCATCTGTAATCCAAAAACGTATCTTTCTCATATTGAAACGTGGACTTAAAAGCATGCACGTACAATATAGTTTGAGGCTATAAATTAAGGCGCAAATGGACGGAGAAGAAGGCGCCAGGATAAAAAACACATATATTGTTAGTTAGCTAGGGTTAGAAATATACAAAAGCAATCGTCGTTCACTCTCCCTCAAGGGCTTCTCTTCGATCCATATATAATGTTCCTATGCTCAAATGAGTGGTGATGGATCGACGCTGAAGCCCTTAGGGCAGAGCGATCGACTCCGGCTTTCTCATTTTCCTTTTTCGAGTGAGTGCATCCACAACTAAGCAACAGAATCGTGACGTGTGACAAAGAAACCAAAGCAGTTGAGTCGTTCACTCTCCCTCAAGGGCTTCGCCACAATCCAAATCATGCTGAACAGGTGGGTGGGTTGATGCTGAAGTCCTTGGGGTTGAGTGATCGACGCCTGTTTTTTAACTTGCTAATGACGATCGCAGAAGACAAAACTCGAAGGCTAGCTAGTTAATTCTTCAACTTGCAGAGAGGCATGCAACAAGTATATATATGTGTGTGTGTGTGTGTGTGTTTATATGATGCATGGCTGCTGCAAATGCAAGGTAATATTTAAGCAGAGAACGAATTTGATCCAACACATCGCCTGCCCATGGCTTTCAGTTCCCTTTCAGTCGGTATTTGTTTATCTTGTTAATAGGAATCTTTAAGCAGAGAACGAATTGTTATTAAGATTGTTGCAAATAAACCATATCAAGACGTACGTATGCTAGTTTCTGTAAATTTGTACATAAGCAAGCCAAACACAATTATTAGATCTTGCCCATCAAATATTGTAAATTTATAACGGTTGTTACTAGTATGTTAATTCTAATCGGATATTATTTTTTTTGATAAGCTACAGCTAACAAAATCCTCAAATAATCATCATACTTTGTTGCACTGTTACAATGACATACAGAATGTACAGGAGAATGAATTCGCGAGAAAGGAGGGCGAAAAGGAGGAGGAGGGTTTGGCAAATGAAGGGAGAGGAGCGACAGGCGTACGGTCTCCTCCAACGCCATAAATGCGGCTTCATTGATGAATCCGAAATCCTGAATCTCTCGACGACATTTCAGTATCAATATAAAGAGCCTGTTGCTGCTGTGCTTCAAGTCCTCCATGAAGGAAAATAACGCAAGAACTCACTTATAATTGATTTACAAGATTTGAATCAATAATGTTATATGTCCAACTCTGTAACTAAACCTACCCAGTGTTGGATTGGATAAGGATTCTCAGTTTTCAGTTTTACCTCAGCTTGATTCATAGCAAAATCGACAAGATGGTATCTGTTCAAAATTGGATTTAAACTGATGGTGCCTGCCGATTCTAGGACATCAATTTTTTTTCTTTTTTTTAAAACAAGAGTCCAATATTAATAATTTGATGCTTGATTCAAAATATCTTAGTCGGTGGTTAGTCTCTTGTAGTGAAAGTAAGAAGTCGAAAAATTCAAGTTTTAAAAAATACAATTAGTTTAATTTAAATGAGGAGTGATGAGATACAATAAAAAATACTTGATAAAAAAATGAGAAATGTTTTACTTGCAACAAGACAATGATATAAAACTCCTCAACGCAATTTTTCTAAAGCAGCAATAAGAACTTAAAATGTTCACACAATTAGATATATAAATTCTAAAAAGATAAATGGCATTTCAAATCACAGGATGGGCAGTAGCTCAATGATGGTCTCGTTCTTTCAACATTGTTCAATTTAATTTTTCATGGGACCCTTTCTATTTTCTTTAGAGAAATATTTAATATATTGTTAATAAAAGTAGATTTTTCAAGACTGTACCATACCATTCAAAATGAAAACGTAGGGTTGTTTGGTAAAAGTACTTGGCGGTTATCTAACACAAAACCAAATTCAGGTAGTTCACAAAAGAGTAGTGTTTTTAACCTCCCTAAAATACGTTCAGTTTAATTTATGAAAAAATCCCATGTATTAAAATTCACCATCTTCTCATAAATTTTTACTCTACGAAAAAAATTTGTTCTTTCAAATTTTATTTATAAAATATATACAAATCTTAAAATCTAAGATTACTTTTTCTTATTACATAATTTTTATCTTCATAACTCTAAACTTTGATAATATTTTCCAAAAAAAAAAACTAGTTAACATTAAAAGTATAAATATAAATTATGAAATGGAGTGAAATTTTTTATTAAAAGCATAATTTAATTTAATTATTGTACTCATAATAAAGAATGAATTAATTTATCTTTGGTTATTTCAGTAATTTTAAGTCTTTTTTTTTTAAAAAAAAAGAGTTTTAATAGAAATTTTGAGGGGTGGCAAAAGGCTTCTCTTTTCAGAATTCGGCAACCCGTTGGCCCAGCCCAACGAGCACATTTTACTATTTTGCTAAGCTGTTTGTCTCCCCGTTAATACATAAAACGGAAATTTCTTTCTTCCGCCGTCGGCCGCGCAGCGTCGCTGTTTTGATCAAACGAACAAGGGTACCATCTTTAGTCTCTTCTTCCTTTATAAAAATGTGCTTTTGTGTTTCCAACTTTCACCATCTGTCTCTCGTCAACACCGAATGCACTTTCCATTCTAGGGTTTCACCAATTCTCCACAGAAAAGAACCCAACAGAATAATCAAACCTCAATATTATTATTAAGGGTTTTATTTTATTCTGTTTTATTTTCACTCTCTTCTGTTAAGAATTCCATTTTTTCCCCTCTTTTGTTTTTCTCTTTGATTTAAATTAATTAAATGGGTGACTCTAATACACGAAAAATACGAAACATATGCATACTGGCTCATGTTGATCACGGTAAAACAACACTTGCTGATCATCTGATTGCCGCCACCGGCGGCGGTTTACTTCACCCTAAACTAGCTGGTAAACTTAGGTTTATGGATTATCTTGATGAGGAACAAAGGCGTGCTATTACGATGAAGAGCTCTTCGATTGCTCTTCATTATAAAGATTATGCTATTAACCTTATAGACTCCCCTGGCCATATGGACTTTTGTAGTGAGGTTTCCACTGCTGCTCGTTTGAGTGATGGTGCATTGGTGTTGGTTGATGCTGTTGAGGGTGTTCACATTCAGACTCATGCCGTTTTGCGGCAATCTTGGATTGAGAAGCTGACTCCGTGTTTGGTACTTAATAAGATTGATAGGTTGATTTCTGAGTTGAAGTTGACACCTATGGAAGCGTATAACCGGTTGTTGAGGATTGTTCATGAAGTGAATGGGATTATGAGCGCGTATAAGTCGGAGAAGTATTTGTCTGATGTAGATTCTTTACTTTCGGTGCCATCAGAGAAGCTAGGCAATGAGAATCTTCAGTTTATAGAGGATGATGAGGAAGATACATTTCAACCCCAGAAGGGTAATGTAGCATTTGTGTGCGGATTGGATGGATGGGGTTTTAGCATAAGTGAGTTTGCCGAATTTTATGCTACAAAACTTGGGGCAAGCACTGCTGCATTGGAGAAGGCTTTGTGGGGTCCTCGGTATTTCAATCCAAAGACAAAGATGATTGTGGGGAAGAAGGGAATAGGTACAGGGACTAAGGCTCGGCCCATGTTTGTACAGTTTGTTCTAGAGCCATTATGGCAGGTTTACCAGGCTGCTTTAGAACCAGATGGGGATAAAGGGGTGCTTGAGAAAGTGATTAAATCATTTAATTTGTCTATTCCGCCTCGTGAATTGCAGAACAAGGATCCAAAGGCTGTGCTTCAGGCTGTCCTGAGCCATTGGCTCCCTCTATCTGATGCAATCTTGTTGATGGTAGTGAAATGTATACCTGACCCAATTTCTGCTCAATCCTATCGGATTTCCCGTTTGCTTCCTAAGAGAGAGATTTTGGATAATGATGTTGATTGCAACGTACTAACAGAGGCTGATTTTGTGAGAAAGTCAGTTGAGGTTTGTAATTCTAACCCAGAAGCTCCATGTGTTGCTTTTGTTTCGAAGATGTTTGCTGTCCCTATCAAAATGCTGCCTCAAAGAGGTTCAAATGGGGAGATTTTGGACAATTATGCTGACAAAGGTGGAAATGGTGAATCAGAAGAGTGCTTCCTTGCATTTGCTAGAATCTTTAGTGGAGTTCTTTATTCAGGACAAAGAGTTTTTGTGCTTTCAGCTTTGTACGACCCATTAAAGGTGGAATCAATGCAGAAGCACATACAAGAAGCAGAGTTGCAATCCTTATATCTAATGATGGGTCAAGGCTTGAAACCAGTAGCATCTGCCAAGGCAGGAAATGTTGTGGCGATCCGAGGCCTGGGTCAGCAAATATTGAAGAGTGCAACTCTTTCATCTACAAGAAACTGTTGGCCTTTCTCGAGTATGGTATTCCAGGTTTCCCCCACTTTAAGAGTTGCAATTGAACCATCTGATCCAGCAGATATGGGCGCTTTGATGAAAGGTTTGAGGCTTCTGAATCGAGCAGATCCATTTGTAGAGGTTTCTGTTTCATCTCGTGGGGAAAATGTACTTGCTGCTGCAGGAGAGGTTCATCTGGAAAGATGCATAAAGGATTTGAAGGAGAGGTTTGCTAAGGTAAGTTTGGAAGTCTCACCGCCTCTTGTGTCCTATAAAGAGACCATTGAGGGCGATACATCTAATCCATTACAGAATGTGAAATTGTTGAGTGGGAGCTCAGATTATTTTGAGAAAACAACTCCAAATGGGAGATGTCTTGTTCGAGTGCAAGTCATGAAACTTCCTTTTACGGTGACTAAGGTGCTTGATGAGTGTGCTGATTTGCTTGGAATTATTATTGGAGGGCAATCCAATAAAAGTTTGGAAACCCAGAGATCAAGCAGTGGTGAGGACAATAACCCAATTGAAGCTCTCAGAAAACGCATAATGGATGCTGTGGAGGATCATATTTCTGCTGGGAATGAGAATGACCGGTATCGGATGGAGAAATGTAAAGCAAAGTGGCAGAAACTTCTTAGGAGGATTTGGGCGCTTGGTCCAAGGCAGATTGGTCCTAACATCCTCTTCAAACCAGATGATAAACAAATTGATACTGAGTCCTCTGTTCTTGTAAGGGGTTCTGCTCATGTATCTGAGAGATTAGGCTTTGTGGATAACTCTGATGATGGTGATGCAGCTGAGGAGATACCTGCAGGAGTTAATCGAGCTTCATTTGTGGAAGCACAGTCTCTTGAGAGCAGCATAGTGTCTGGATTTCAGCTAGCTACGGCATCTGGTCCTTTATGTGATGAACCAATGTGGGGATTGGCTTTTATTGTTGAGGCTTACATCTCTCCCATGGCTGGGAAATATGTTGACTCTGAAACTTCCCAACAATCTGAGCAGCATGGCATCTTCTCTGGGCAAGTTATGACAGCTGTTAAAGATGCATGTAGACAAGCTGTGCTCAAGAAGAAACCCCGACTTGTTGAAGCCATGTATTTTTGTGAGTTGAACACACCGGTTGATTCTTTGAGTAAAATGTATGGAGTGGTTTCCCGAAGGCGGGCCCGGGTGCTGAAGGAGGAAATGCAGGAAGGTTCTGCACTTTTCACGGTTCATGCTTATTTGCCTGTTTCTGAAAGTTTTGGTTTTGCTGATGAGCTTAGGAAAGAAACTTCTGGTGCTGCAAGTGCTCTTCTTGCCCTTATCCACTGGGAAGAACTTCCTGAGGATCCTTTCTTTGTACCCGAAACAGCGGAGGAGAAGGAAGAGCATGGAGATGGTTCTAGTGTTCTTCACAATACAGCAAGAAAACTCATGGATGCTGTGAGGGAACGGAAAGGCTTACCTGTCGAAAAAAAGGTAGTGGAGCATGGAACTAAACAGAGGACCTTAGCTCGTAAAGTTTGAAGGTGTTTAAACCTGGTTGTATCTCTAGGTTTAAAAGAAATTGTAAGACAATACATGTCATCAGTTTTGATGTGAAAAGTTATAGGCCATGCGAGCAAATTTATTTTTCAGCGTGAGTTAATTTTCAGCCTTTTCTCATTCTCATTCCCTGAATTAAATCCAATGTGATTCTTCTATATTACTTTGCTGGATTTAAGCTCTAGGCACGAAAAACAAATTTGTTTTCCCATTATTAATTTTGACATTCATATTTTCTTGGCATTATCTTGAACATTCTTGATCCCTTTGAACTTGAAGTCATTTCTTTTGGGGATAGCTTTCTATCATTATTAGGCCAGTTGCTTGATAGTTGCAGCCAAGTGCAGTAACTGATCTAAGTTTCTGACGTGGAAACTATGTTGATTTTGGTCGTGGTTATGCTGATTTTGTTTCTTCTATATAATATCCCCTAGCCCCTAGGAATTAGGTTTCGGATAAACCTGCTGTTGCTGCTTTATGGGTTCTCAAAACTTCCAACATAGATGCCACAAAAGTACACCCCCCTGCTTCATATAGGCTATCTGGAACTCTTGTACTAGAAAGCACTGCCTTGTTCTGTTTTTGCCCCTCAACTTAGACTGTAGTTTCCATGCTTGCTCTGGCTGAGGGTATGGATGTGGCTACGACTTTTTTCATAATGATTATAAGTTAGATTTGTAAGGGTCTCAGGATGATTTTTTAAAAGTTGTCTGAGGTTCAAGTTTATAGCCTAGCAAGCGGTTCCCGGAAAAGATAAAATAGAGATATGCCGTACCTTAATTTCAATAAAAGACATGGGGTTTATGCAAGTGGTGCTTTACATTGGTTGGGGAGATAGAATAATGACTGCCGTAATAAGGTTGTGGCATTTGATTAAGCCCTTGAGGACTACGAAGAGGTGCCACTGCCACAGCCTCTGTTTCATCAACTTGTGGGTACCAACGCAACGGTAACCGTAATTTTCGTATGGAGTTGGAGTTGGGAGAATTAGAAGGGTGTTTGTGCGTGGTTGCTAATAAAGAAAATGGCGTGAAGGATTCTTAGACAAAATTGTTTTCGTTTTCACCCGAATCGAATCAGATCAAATTGATTGTTCTCCACTACGAGCATGATAATCCGATTCTCAAATTTGAAGAAATCCGGGATGTATAAAGCCGGTAGGTTATTTTAACGGGGGCAGCCAAGTTCTTTTCTTGAACGATTATGTTGATCTTCTAATTTATGATCTGAAAAACAACAAAGTTAATGTACCCCGGAATAGCTTCCAGAATCTTGACAATTTGAATGTTTTGCAAACCCTTGTTTCGTGTGATGATTTGAACTAACAAACTGATGGGGAGGCGCCAGAGGAATCAATCAACCGAGGACCTGATCAAGAAGCCGTATCAAGTCTCTAGCTGATCCTCGCAAAGATCACAGAGTGTCGTGACCAGGAAGATTCTGGTGCAAGAAATATTGAAACTCTTGTATTTCAAAATGAGTAGAATAAACATCTATGCATTTATTTTTTAATAGAATCAACCGTACAAACAATGAAAAGTATCACTCTTTACTTTGGAAATCCATAACAACAAGACAAGCTTATATGGTGAACACAATCAAATACTCAGCATTACTGCCTACATTCCAAATCAAAATGACAAATTAAGAAACACAGCAATGGAAGTACCTTTCTTTTCACAACATGAAGCACGGCCCAAGCCTAAATTAACAGCAACAGGCAATATATCTTATGAGAAATAACTCTTGAATCCATTGGACTAAAATAACTCGGGATGATGGATCTCTACAGCCAATAACTAAATTTCTGACAAACATTTTCTTAAGCTTCAAAAAACTCTGAACTTTCTATTATATTCTATTCCCTACTAAATGGAAAGGCAAAAAAAAAAAAACAAACCTGCCCATCGAATTCATATATGATCACTTCAGAGATGGCAGAAGGAACTCGCCTGGCATTTTCCTCATATCGTAATCCAAAAAACTGTCTCAAGAAATACTCTTCCATGTGTTATCATATCAGCAAAGGAGTGGCAAACGGCAATTGCAAATCTAATTGTGGACATGGGATTTTACAACATTATCTGGGTATCAACTAGGAATTGCAAAAAATCGCAAATCCCATTCGGGATTGGGGATCCCAAACTATTCGGGACGGTATTGGTCTGTATTTAAAACCGAATTTTAAAAACGAGTAGGATTATCCAAAATTTGTCTAATTAATCCTCCTTCTAGACGTTTCTCTCTCCAGGGAAGCCTAGAATGGATGAAGAAAGGGATCCTCGGTGATCCATTTTATCACTCACGGGTTGGGTGGGTAGAGTCGCCTATAGGGTGGAAAACACTATAGCTATCTTGTTTACAGAAAAGACATTAAATCAAGAGAAGGGAGTTATTGTAGTTGGAAGAGCTGGTAAAGGTTGGTGAGCCACATTACTGCAACTCTTCAGGTTAAAAAAGCAGATGGATTCAGACGAACTCATACGAAGATGTGAGGCTATAAGCCTAAAGTCTGAAGAGGAAAACATGATTGATTTTGCTGGAAAAATGAAAGCTAAAGGAGAGAAAATAGCAGCACGTTGTCTCATTGGAAAAATTTATCATACACGTGGAGTCTCTCGGGAAGGGCTTAGAGCAACTATGCAGCAAGTGTGGAGATCTGTGAAGGAAGTGAAAGTGGAGAGCATGGGGGAAAATATTTTCATTTTCAAATTTGCTTCAGAAGGAGAGAAGAAAAGAATATTACATGGGGGTCCATGGCATTTCAACAACTCATTAATGGTGCTTACAGAACCAATTGGTGTAGGGGATATCAAACAGCAGATCTTTACTCATACATCTTTTTGGGTGCAAATTCACAATGCACCGATTATGTGCATGGACAAGGACACAATGAAGGAGATAGGGCAGAAGATTGGAAAAGTAGAAGAAGTTGAGACAGATGAAACAGGGGAGTGCCTTGGCTCTTTTGCTCGGGTAAGAATTCTGATAGACATAACGCAACCTTTGAAGAAAAGGCTACTGTTAAAACTAGAAGATGGGCAGAGGATTTCTTTAAGAGTAGCCTATGAAAAGTTACCCGATTTTTGCTTTTGTTGTGGGCTCATTGGGCACCAGTACAAAGAGTGTTTGGAATATGGTGGGCAGCCAAGGGAGGAATTAGCGTATGGAGCATGGATGAAGGCATTGACAAAAATTGAACGAGCTAAGCAAAAAATAAACCATGATCATGGGAACGGAAAACAGAAAGCATCACAGGCAGCACCGAAAACTCATGAACAGCCAGAACAGAGACAATCAGAAACGGGTCAGGAGAAATCAAGTGTGGATAGAGGAATCGGGCAAACCACACTTCAAACGGATCATAGTATAATGCTAATGAGAATCAGCCACGTGGAGGGATCGACTCAGAATTCATTAATAAAGAAGAGAGAAATAGATTTGCAGAGGGACACAGACTGTAACAAAGGTACAGAGATAGCTGGCAGAGAGCTGTTGCTTGGGAAAATGAGCACTGTAACGGGAAAGTGCAGCCAAGATGGGTGGGAAAACGAAATGACAATTGAAAAGGAGAAGATGGGCTCAGTGGGCTTAGCTGGAATGAAAAATGACATGGACCATACGCAAAAAAGCAAAGAAATAGAGATGGCTGAGAAAAAGAAAATTGGGAAATTCAAAAGGTGGAAATCCCAGGCAAGGAGTCAAACAATCAAAAAAGTAAATAATAATGGGCCAGTTTCACTCAAACGGCCCATCGAAGCACAAGGGAGATCAAGCCCAGAATGTAAAAAACAAAGAATGCTCAGCTATACCGATTCTCAAGTGGCAAAATTATGGCTTACAGACTCTTCAGCAACTCAGATGTGGGAGAAGGAAACAGGGAGTGTACAGAATGATCAGGATACGAGCATAAAAAATATAACGGCGGAGGCTGGGAACCAGCCCCGCCGACAGCCATGAAGATAATAAGCTGGAACATTCGGGGTTTGGGGAATCCCCGAACGCGCCAAGCTCTGGGAAAAATTCTCCACCTGCAAAAGCCTCAACTGTTGTTTCTTTGTGAAACTAAATTAACTATGGGGCAGGTTAAAAATGAATGTAGAAGATTGATGTTTGACAATTACTTTGCAGTTGATAGAATTGGAAAAAGTGGTGGCCTAGCGTTAATGTGGAGCTCAGATATATCTGTTTAAATTACATCATACAGCAGACATCATATTGACATGCAAGTTCAGAAAGCAAATGGCAAGCTCTGGAGGTGCACGGGAGTTTATGGGCATCCTAAAGCTAGTGAACGGAAGCACACGTGGACTTTATTGAGAAGATTATCAGGATTGGAGGATTGAATTTCATGATGATTGGGCGACAAATTTGGTCCATTGGGAGTCTGACCACTGCCCGGTTATGTTCGAAGTTAGAGAAAGGAAGAGAAGCCTTGTATATGAGAGGAAATGTTTTAACAGAACTTACTATGAAGACATGTGGAGCTCCTATGAGGAATGCAAAAACATAGTGAAAATGGAGTGGATTAAATGGCATACAAACACTAAACCAAATTACAAGCGAAAATTCAGAAAAATCGCCAAAAGCTCCTTAGCTCAACTTCAATTATGGAGTAGAGAAGAATTCGGAGGCAGAGATAAGAAGCTGAAAGAGTTATTAAAGAAGCTAAAACATGCGAAAGCGGAGGGAATCCAATATGAAAGGGGCAGAAAAATAACAAATATTGAGAGGCAGATCCAGAACATATTGGCAGATGAGGAGACGTACTGGAAACAGAGATCGAGAGCTGATTGGCTTAAGGGAGGGGACAAGAACACAAAATTTTTCCATGCAAAAGCAACATCTAGAAAAAGAAAGAATAAGATTGAAGGCATCGAAGATAGCATGGGCAATTGGCAAGATGACAAAGATGAGATAGAGAGGAGGTTTTGCGAATACTTCCAAGAACTGTTCACAACCTCAAGCCCAGGAGAAAACCAAATCAATGCAGCATTACAAGGGTTGAGTCCAAAAGTCAGTTCAGAGATGAATGATTCGCTGGAGCAACCCTTTTCAGCAGAGGAGATAACAACAGCCCTTTTTCAGATGTGCCCAACAAAGGCCCCAGGACCAGATGGATTGCAAGCTGTATTTTTTCAGAAGCACTGGGAATCAGTCAAAGACGGAGTCATTGCAACCTGTCTCCATGTCCTAAATCAACAAGGTACCGTAGCACCGCTCAATCACACTTATATTGCTTTGATTCCTAAGACTGCGAAGCCTAGGAAAGTTTCGGAATTCAGACCAATTAGCTTGTGCAATGTAATCTATAGAATAGTTACAAAAGTAATTGCTAATAGGCTGAAACAGCTCTTACCCCAGATAATATCTCCAACTCAGAGTGCCTTTATTCCACATAGATTGATAACTGATAATGTTATTATTGGTTATTAATGTTTGCACAAAATTAGACACAGTAAAGGCAAAAAGAAAGGGCTGGTAGCTTTAAAACTAGATATAAGCAAGGCGTATGATAGAGTAGAGTGGTTGTTTCTGAAATGTGCAATGGAGAGGC
This sequence comes from Atalantia buxifolia, assembly GCA_030444775.1. Lineage (NCBI taxonomy): Eukaryota > Viridiplantae > Streptophyta > Magnoliopsida > Sapindales > Rutaceae > Atalantia > Atalantia buxifolia. Next base: position 21,964,204 of record CM059837.1, on the reverse strand, counting down.
TTGGCTTTTCTAATAAATGGATCCACCTCATAATGGACTGCATAACCACTTCTTCATTTTCTGTTATCATAAATGGAGTTGCTAAAGGGTTGATACAGCCTCAAAGAGGACTAAGGCAAGGATGCCCACTATCCCCTCACTTGTTCTTGATCTGTGCAGAAGCATTCTCCAACTTACTAACTCAGGTAGAAAAACAGCACCTAATTCATGGCCTGAAGTTCAGTAAAAATGTCACAATCTCCCATCTTCTTTTTGCGGATGATAGTTTAATTTTTACTCAAGCTTCAACAGAAGACTGTAAGCGGCTGAAAGCTATTTTTGAATGCTATACCTCAGCGTCTGGCCAGCTTTTCAATTATGACAAATCATCAATGATTTTCAGTGGCAAAATCTCACAAGGACATAATAAGCGAAGAATAAAAGACATTTTTCACCGAATGTGGTCTCAAGACATGAGAAATATCCTGGGGCGCCTTCAATGGTAGGAGACAGAGAAGAACCGACTTTTTTCAATGATATTAAGCTCAAAGTTTTGAGCAAAATATCAAATTGGCAGCATAAACTTTTTTCCAGTGGAGGTAAAGAGGTCTTGATCAAGGTCAGAGCTCAAGCGATCCTGCGCATACGCCATGAGTGTCTTTAAAATCCCATTGGCTGTTTGCAATGACATCCAACGAGCAATTGCGAGATTTTGGTGGGGCTCTACAGAAGATAAGAAAGGAATCCATTGGGTAAGATGGGAGAAAATTAGCCAGGCTAAAATTAGGGGGGGATAGGCTTTAAAGATCTCTCAACATTCAACCATGCTTTAGTCGCAAAGCAAGGCTGGAGATTACTCCAATATCCTGATTCGCTGGTGGCGCAAGTCCTGAAAGCTAGATATTACAAACACACTGATTTTATGGAGGCAAAAGTTGGTTCCAATCCATCTTTTATCTGGAGAAGCATCATGTGGGGCAGAGAAGTCCTTCAACAGGGGACAAGATGGAGGGTAGGAAGAGGAGACAAAATTCATGTGATGGCCAGCAACTGGATTCCCAGGCCAACCAATTTTAGGCCAATTTTTACCCCATCTCTGCCAGCTAATACCAAAGTTGCAGATTTAATAGGTGCGGATCACCAGTGGAATAATATTTTAATTGAGCAGCACTTTGCAAAGGAGGATGCAGAGATGATCAAGAGAATTCCTCTACCAAGATGCCTAAAGAATGATGAATGGGTATGGCACTATGACAACAAAGGAATCTACTCAGTGAGGAGTGGCTATCAGGTAGCTCTCAAGCTTAAGTTTGGTGACAACCCAACATGTTCAACAGGCCACTCTCACGGATGGCACATTATTTGGAAACTTAATCTTCCAAGGAGAATCAGAATTTTCATTTGGAGAGCCGCCAAGGACCTATTGCCAACTGCAGGGAACTTATTTCGGAGAAAAATTCTACAGGAGCCCATATGTCCAATTTGTAAAACAGGAGTAGAGGATGTCTTTCATGCTCTTATGGAGTGTAAGGTGGCTAGAAAAGTCTAGAAATACATTTCTCTTGATTCTGAAATGCAGGGAGTTGTGAGAGAGGACATACTGAGCATTATGTTGAGCCTGTTAAGAAAGATGCCCAAGAGAGAGGTAGAACTTGTGGCTGTTGTCTGGTGGGAAATATGGCACGCTAGGAACAAGCTTATTTTTGAAAGACACAAATTAAATCCGGTGGCTTTAATGGCCAAGGCAAAAGCTACAGTAGAGGCTTATCAGAGAGTTCACGAGAAGGAGCACATAAGCACAAGCAGTGGAGATGTTAGTAAGCAAAACCAATGGTGTCCTCCTCCTAGTGGTTATTACAAAGTCAATGTGGATGCAGCTGTCCACACAGAGCAGCAGCTTACGGGCCTAGGGGCTGTTATCAGAAATTCACAAGGGCAAGTTATAATGGCAGCAGTCAAAAGCATAAATCTCCAAGACAATGTTGCAGCAGCAGAAGCTGAGGCGGTCAAATTAGGAATGGAAATGGCAATAGAGGCAAGGCTAACAGCGGTGATAATTGAAACAGATTGTATGGAAGTGGTTAATTTAGCAAACAATACAACCAGTAGCAGGAAGGAGATTGTGTGGACAATTTTAGACATCCAAAGCTATAAGGAGAAGTTTCAATCGATATCAATCCAACATGTCCCAAGATGCTGTAATAGTTGTGCTCACTCTCTTGCTAAAAGAGCTTTGAGAAGCTCGGAACCTCTCACATGGAAGGATAATCTTCCACCTGATGTAATTTTCTGCTCTTGAATGAAAGTTTCGCTTTTCTCAAAAAAAAAAAAAAACGAGTAGGATTTGGGACTAAAAAAAATCTTAAATTACTGTGTGGGACGGGATTGAAATCTAACTGAGAATTCAGTAGGATCTCGTTTCGCCCATTTAATTTTTGAAAGAAATACTATATTAATAAAATTAAAAGTAAATAAAATTAAACTAATGGTTAATGAATAATGATTCAAATAACATTCTAGCAATATACTCTAAGCCCAAGTAAAAAAGCACAAGTCCATTTATTGTATTATTTTTAATTTAATTAAATAAATCTAAAACAAAAATATTAAATTAGATACCTAAAAGTATTTTAACCTAAAATTAAAATACAGTCGCTTGTTGTTCATCCCCAATTTTTGCTCGACTTTGGCCACCTCATCTAGCATTTTCATAAGTTTGCATTTGACTTCTCTTTCTTGATGTTTGAATATAATTGTATTGGATTTTTTATAGGTTGATGCAGAAGTATGAACTTCGAGTTGAAGAATGAAGCTTTTGCTTTCATTTCTTTTTTAGAAGTTGGATGCTTTTGTTGATTATTATATGTTGGTTTATTTTTGGATGCTTTACAAGTAGTTAATTTACTTTTGGATGTTATTTTTGGTTTAATTGCACATTTTATGATTATAATGTCTATTGAGATGTTAACAATTTTATAGAATCATTGGATTAAATACTTTTTTAATATTTTAATGAAATTTATAGTATTTATTAAATAGGACGTTTGGGACATTCGATCATTTGATCCGGGACGGGATTTTGAGCGGTCTGAGATTGATTCAATTTTTTCTCCCATTTAACTATTCGTGAAAAGATTCGGTCTGCATTAAAATCTCATTTTACTACTCGGGACGACACCGGGATCGTCAAATCCCGGACCATTGCCATCTCTAGCACCAACTGACGGAATGTGGAAACCACAGTAGCTAGGATGACTGGCAAATCTATGCACTCCATGAGTAATCAGTTGGTGATGTTACTCGCGATAGACCTTGATGAGATACGTGGAAGCCCGACCAGCTGTGATAATCCCCATTTTGCGTATGATTTCCCCAACTATAACCATCACAAGACCCGCATTGCTTATCCACGCAATATTCCTTCTATCCTGGAAAGGAAACAAATTCGATAACATACTGCCACAAGAGCAGCATTTGCCATAATAAAACTTTTACCGATGGTGATCATAGTTGACCTAAGAGTAAAGTTCTATCTCCCATGAAAGGCAATTGCTAAAATGTATTCAGGAACCTGAAAGAAGAATGCTCTGAAGGACGTCTGAGATAACTGTGCAAGCTGTGTGTAACCCAATATTTCTGTCATTTCCATCAAACGAACTCTCAGTTTTCTCTCAGTGGTCTACAGAAGGGCATCCCCTGCATCTCAAAGAGAGCATATGTTAGACAGTGGTCAGTAAATCATCAAAACGAAAATTAGAAGAAAGAAAAAATTCCAACATGGGATAAGAGGAGAAGCAGATTTATTTTATCAAACAGACTTCTCTTAAATTTATCCCAATTTTAATTATCAGATATGATAATAGACTTTTAAACCATAAAATATAAACATAGCGTGCACAGTAACATTTTATTGGGTCACTAGAAACAAAGTGGACGTTACAAAATAATTAAAACACGAAATTGATAAATTCACCAAGACTCTATTGGTTTACTTAAGTTTCTCACCAACAAACAATTCGAACTATAGCATTTCATATACAATGAGGCCTAAATTTTTTAATTTTTTAATTTTTTAATTTTTTAATTTTTTAATTTTTTTTAATCAAACCTTGAAGTGAGCCGAATCTTCCAACTCTGTAATGCAGAAAGCGTGTGAGAGAGAGTGAAGTGACAGAGATTCGAAGATGACGTTTCTTCCCCTGTTTTGTTTTTTTCCCTTTTAAATTAATATCAAATTCAAATGACAAATTGTACATTTCTGTTTAAATAATTAGAAAGTTTATTTTCATTTTGCAATTGTAAATTCAAATTTGATCATGCAACTACATAAAACAACATATGTTGTATTTAAATCAAATAAATTTGCACCACATTTTTTACGGTTTGGAACTGTTACATGCCTGATACTAATCTTCTAAATTCCTAATCTACTCAATTGAACTGAACAACAAACATATTACATAATACAAAATTTTTCCGCATTACAACATCTTCTCAGTCGTAGCCTATGTGTTTCTACATCCAGAGGGTTTCTTTTGACTGCTGCCGTAAAAAGTAGAAGAGAAATTAAAAACACGTACCGTAAAAAGGATTAATAGTTTCAACTTTACCCGGGGGCGGGGCCGAGGGAGAGAGAGTTTACCTCCCACATATCCAAACTGATGATGGGCTGGATGAGGAAAGATATTTAATGCAATTGTTAAAATGGAAACAGAGTATTCACTCAAAGGGATTAAGATCTTACGATATCATTCCACACAAGTGGATTTATGGCATTTGATGTTTTAACCACAGCAAGCCGTCTCTCTTCCCTCTTCACTGAAAAATTTCAAAGTGGCGGCAAGCGAAAAATGTTATCATCAAAATGAAGTAAGATTGACAAATGAATATACTACTGGTAAGCTCAGCCAGCAAGCAAAACAGTATTACATCTCCAAATATTTCTTTTACTAAAACATAGATCCATAACTTTTCTGGCATCAAATCCTCTGATACATCATAATCAAAGAGGTGAACAAAAATGCTTTGGTCAGAGAAGGGAAATATTCACGACAGCCTTCAAGACCTATCTAACTTAAATGTAGAAACAGGCATGCTGCACAGTATGATACTAAACAAATTATTAAGTAGTCAAGAAGATATATTTCAGATGTCATTTATTATTCTTGTTTTGATGAAAGTTACTTTAGATGACGCTAAAGGTTGGTATAAAAATAACAGGTTTCAACACAGAAATCCATTCTGGCCCAGAAAATACTGTGTCCACATACTAAAACATAGAACTTTAAGTTGCACATAAAAACTAAAAAACGATACTTGGTCACCTAGCCCTACCTATTAAATTTGGAAACTACAAGGAACTTTAATGAAAGAGATGTAAAATCTGAATCAGAATGCAATGCAATGTAACACCGACTAAAAGGAAAACCAACTTAAAAAAGAGCTTACAAACAAGCCAAACATAGCCAGAGCCAAATAATGTGAGGGCAGCTTCTATAAACTTCTCTTTGAAATTTGTAAAGGAACCAAAGACCTTTTCAATCTGCTCAAGTACTCCATATTTGGGTATGTCACCTCCTCCAGGCTGCATGGACTCCCAAAAGAAGTCATGGTTCCAGACCTGCAGTGGTAGGTTAAAACCAAAGATTTCACATTAGTGTTACCACTCCAAATGGACATTAAAATTATTTAAACAGGATGACAACAAGTTCATTGTTAAGAACTCTAGAAACATACAAACGATAAAGCACTCCAAGACTCCGACTAGGTTAACTGTTGTTGCCCGTAAGAATTTCCCATTCCATAAAGGTTTGTTTACTTCTGAAGCTCTATCTACAATATGGAAAACCAGTAACATGCATCAACCAAGGTCAATATTTTAAAGTACTGTCAAATGGTGTAGAGAAGCTCTTTGGCTTCTTGATCAGAAAATTGGGTGGGTTTCAACAGATCCTAAATATGATACTATTGGACCATAGAAGACCAAACCAAAAATTTGGAAAATAAGCCAAATCTTAGATATAAGGCTTTTCTGTTTTTAATTATTTAATGCATAAATGTAAACTAAACACCTTTCATTCCTAACGTGAATGGATTCGAAAACAGTGTTGAACCCTGAACTAAATTCTTCCTCCTCTTTTCAATCATGAAACTTGAAATTTCATTGATAATAACAATCAACAATTTCACTAATCATACAATAAAGCAAGAGAATGTGGTATAACATCAACATTCACTTTATTCTGAAGTTAAACTCCAAGCTTTAACATTAGCTGAAAAGCTATTACATATAAACCCAAAAATTTGTTTTTAAGTCAAACAAATTAATCAGACCCACCAATTTATGAGCCACTTTAGCAAACTTCACTCAAAACAATTTTAACATTAACAGGAATAGACATTATCTCATGAAGCCACCAAGCAGAGAGTTTCAACCGTACCTGTACAGCATTGTTGAATACAGGTAAAGGGTTTCAACTGTTATATGAAACTTTAACAAGTTCATCCAAAGTGTATCCATACAACACATCATCTTTCGCGAGGCGTTTATTCAAACCTTCCACATAGCCACGATGAAGCTCTCCCCAATGCACTTCCAGCGTCCTTTTGCTCATATAAGGCTCTAAAGCATCCTAAAAAACAAAAAAAATAAAATTCAGCGAAGTAAAATGTCAATTTCCACAGGCCTATCCAGCCCATTCACAGAAACAAACCATTTCACTCACAAGTTTATAAGTTGGTGTCTTTAATCCATAGTAAGCAATGATTTTGGAACATCTTTGTGACCCATGAAGCCGTCTTCTCTGCAAAAACAGATAAGATAAAAGAGAAATGCTTTTCTGTTAAAAAAATTGAGTAAACAAAGAAAGGGTTTTAATTAAAGCAAATAACGAACCGAATGACAAAACTTGGGAGTCTTCAAGGGATTGAGCAGAAGATGAGTCCTAGGTGGAGCCAAGGGATTACAAGTAACTGAACCCATTTCGGTTCTCAGTCGAATTCTATTTTCTTCTTTTTTCTTTTTTCAAAAACAGATTAATCTCTGTGTGCAAAGTGGGAACCCTGCCTTTTGAATTTTTATTTTGCTTTTTGCCCTAGAACGCAAATACGTTAATTTATCATCTACTGTAAAATGTCTATTATTATTTAGTTGTTCTTAGAAAATATTATTGTGCTCACATACGCTTCTCTCCACTATTTCAATAGGAAAAGAAGTTTCAAGTTTGTCTCCTTAAAATATGCATAGAAAAAACACTAAAAAAGAGATGTAAACTTATTATTTTTTTAAGGGTTAATTTTGACCTACCTTCTCTTGGAATAATAATTTTTAAATCATCCCTTCTATTATTAAAATGGTTAATTCTACTTATTTTGTGAAGTAACAATCTTCAAATCGCTCTCCTTATTATTAAAAACATTAAATTACTTTCAAAACTCGTTATTTTTAACCATTAACCGTCGTTGACTCATAAAAGTACAAAAACACCCCTATTTAACGGAATATTCTTGTAATGACATTGTGAAGATTAAAAAAAAATGTTTATGTGTGACTAGTCATTGAAAAATGAACATTGTGAGGATTAAAAAAAAAAAAGATTGATGTGTGACTAGTGTTTGAAAAAAAAAAGTTGAGGTATAACTAGTCATTGAAAAATAAATTAAAAAATAAAGTGTTGAAATGACTTAATGAGCCTAAATAAATTAATAATTTTCTTAAATTAGACATGTTAATTAAATAAATTACAAGACATACTATCATATATAAATTATGATAATGCCATCTTTATTTTTTTCTTTCATTTTTTCCCATCTTTACTCCTTTGTCTTTTCCATTCATTTGTTTTTTTCTTATCCTTACCCCTTCTTCATCTTTTTCTTCATTTTTTTTCTTTCATATACATGACTCTAATAACTTTTTTTTTTCTTTCCTTTCATTTTTCTCATCTTTACTCCTTTCATTTGTTTGGTCGAACTCCAGTAGCATTTTTCTTTTGTTATTTGATTTTCTTTTTTTTTATATCTATATTTTCTTTAAATACCTTTTCAAAATGAAAAAAGAATAATAATGATAATAATAAAGAAGCAGACTTCTAAACTCCAAGAATTTTACAATAATAATGATATTTGGGATTACTTAATTTTATATTATAAATATTCTTTAATCTTGAACTAACCATATTATTAATAATAGAATAAATTTATTTTGTTATTGTTTATTATTTTCAGTTTGATAAATAAGCAAAGGATTTGAAGAGTTCTAGGTTGTGTGAAATGACAGTGATTTTGATGAGAAGGATTTTGAAGTTTTAGATTAAGTTTGTGGTTGCATTTTTCTTTTGCTCTTTGATTTTTTTTATCCATATATTTTTTTAAATACCTTTGCAAAAGGAAAAAGAAGAATAACAATTATAAAAATTATTATAAATATGTAAAATATTATTCTTTTTCCATTTATAACTTCAATTAATTTCATTATTTATTTTTAAAATAAAATTTTAAAATAAAAAAATTAAAATTTAATCAGTTCGAACAAAATTAGACATATAGGTGTAAAATAAAAATATTTTAAAATATTAGAGATGCATATCATAAATATTTAAAATATTTATGTGTGTTTTGAAAAACTTAGAAAGATTTGGGCCCATAAAAATTAACCCATATAAAGATTTGACTTTTTTTTTTTTTGACTGTTAGAGGAATGCACAAATGTTGTTTTACCCTTTTATCCGTTAAAAGTAATAGACAGATAACGATTTTTGAGGAGTAATTTGATGTTTTCATCAGTAAGGGGGATAATTTGAAGATTGTCACTTCGTGAGGGGGGTGGGTTGAAATTTACCCTTATTAAAAACATCAAGTTATTCTCCAAAACTCATTATCTTTAACCATTGACTACTGTTGACTCATAAAAAATATGAAAATACCCCTACCTTAACATAATATTCTTGTAACGGCATTGTGAGACCAAAAAAAAAAAAAATTGATGTATGACTAGCCATTGAAAAATAAATTAAAAGATAAAGTGTTGAAATGACTTAGTGAGCTTAAATAAATTGATAGTTTTTATAAATTAGATATGTTAGTTAAACAAATTACAAGACATGCCATCATATATAAATTATGATAATGCCATCTTTATCTTATCTTTCATTTTTCATTTTCTTTCATTTCTCTTCATTTTTTTCTTATCCTTACTCTTTTATCTTTTCCTTTCATTTGTTTTTTCCTCATCCTTGCTCTTTCTTCGTCTTTTTCTTCATTTTTTTTTCTTTCATATATATGATTTCAGTAACTTTTTTTCCTTTCATGTTTCTCATCCTTACTCATTTCTCTTTTCCCTTTCATTTGTTTTTTTATCCTCATCCTTACTCCTTCCTTGTCTTTTTCTTTATATTTTTTCTTTTTTTTTTCATGTGCATGACTCCAATAGTATTTTTTTCTTTTCTTTCATTTTTCTTATCTTTACTCCTTTCATTTGTTTGGTGAAACTCCAATAGCATTTTTCTTTTACTCTATGATTTTTTTTATATCTATATTTTTTTAAGTACCTTTACAAAATGAAAAAAAGAATAATAATGATAATAAAAAAAATATGAAAAAGGTAAAATATTATTCTTTTTCTATTTGTCGCTTTTCATTAATTTCTATATTTATTTTTTAAAAATAAATTTTTTAAATACGAAAAGGTAAAATTTAATCCATTCAAAAAAATTAGTCATAATGGCACAAAATAAAAAATATTTTAAAGTATTAGGGAGCATACCATAAGTATTTGAAATATTTATATGTATTTTGAAAAACCTAGAAAGATTTGGACCCATGAAAATTAGTATACCTAGATTTGACATTTTTTTTGTTAATTGATTGTTAGGAAAATATGCAGATACTATTTTATCCTTTTAGTCGTTAAAAATAACATAGGGATAACGAGTTTTGGGGGTAATTTGATGTTTTCAATAGTAAGGAAAGCAATTTACAGATTGTCACTTCACGAGGGGGATAGACTGAAATTAACCCTTTTTTAATAATATATATAATAAGATCTAAGTCCAACATTAACATATGTGTATGATTAAAGTCCCGTATAAGAAACTAAAAAAAAAAAAAAGAAGTCCACAACACGGAGGTGTCAACTAAATTTAACTAAAAAGAATTACTGTTGAACAAGTATAGAAGCTAGAAAAATTGAATAAAGAAATAAAGCTGGAACATTTGATTTTAAATAAATTTCTGCTTATAATAAAATAAATGCGTGCATTAGCAGCTTTACTTAAATTTGTAAGGAGGACGGAATTAAAACGAAGAATCCATTTGCCAACGATTGGGCCGGCCCTGATTGAGCCACAGCATCTGGAGAGGCTCTTGGATAAAACTTAAAATAAATTGGTTCAAATCACTCCAATTCCAATCCCAAACTCTCTTCTCTAACTTAGTCTGTACTCTAGGTTGGCCAAACTCATCAGTTTGTACATAAAGCACCACTGACCAAATGTAAATGTTGAAAGAAAATTGATAGAAGAAACAAAAATTTACAAATAATAAGTTTATTAAATAGTTTTGAATTGTATAAAATTAGGGTTTTAGACCTCTCCATATAATAACTTTAAATATTGTGAATTTATTAAAATAGACAGATTTAAAATATTATTTTGTAGTAAAATTCTCCTAATCAAAATAAGAAAAATGAAACAAATGGCATTTAAATCTGAGTTCTAGTAAGAAAGATATCCTAGAAGAATCAAGAAAAATAAAAAAAAAATCTTAAAATTTTTGGCTCGACCATGGTAGAACAATGCAAGTGTTGTGATTAGATTCATCCTATGATAAGATTCGAAAACGATATATTATATGTAAAAAATAGACACGTACAACTCAAGTTATGATCTTCGAAATGTATCTCGTTTAGGGATGGATATCAAATATCCAATTATGGATGAATAATATCCACCTAAATATAAATCCATAATTATCCATAATGAATATATCTATATCCATATCCAGTATTTAATAATGGACATGGATATGGATTTTATCCATATAGACATAGATATTTTATTTTTATATAAAATAATAATATAAAATAGTTAAAATTACAATATCAAATTTGTCTATTAAACTATTTATATTAGTAATAATATATATATATATATATAATAAAATGGCGGTCCGGTGGTGGGTGGCGGATTTCCAGCGGTGGTCCGGCGACCTTTCGGCAAGGTCCGGCAACCTTTCGGCGAAGTCCGGTGGAAGTCCATTTATAATATTAAATTAATAAAATAAAATAATAATTAGTAATAGCATTAAATAAGTTAAAAAATTATAGGGTAATTTTAGAAACTTTAGTTTTTAATATAAGAGAAATTTAAATTCTTCACTAGTTAGTATATGAGGAAATTAGATTTTGTTGTTTTATTTTATTTTATTTTAATAATATAATTTTTTTAACTTTAAATGGATAAATTAATTAGATTTTGGATATCCATTAAATATCCATATCCATCCAATATTTAATTGGATATTTTTCAAAATATTCATATCCATATCCAAAAAAATTTTAAATGGATATTATCCAATACAATTAGATTGAATATATGGATATCCAATTTAAATTGACCAATTTACCATCCCTAAATTCTCATTCATAATATACAACCATCCTACACCAACCAGCTTTTCCTCTCCAGTAGCGGACAAAGGAAGCTTAATCTTAACCTTTTCAAATCTACATGTAATATTTGTCCAAGTCCATTTAGGAACCCAAGATGACGAGTCAAAAACTTGAAATTTATCTTTACAATCTGAAGACCACCAGATAAACACTCGAAATTTCTCTCTGTTGTTATTGAAGCCCAATGCTTATATCTGTCAATGCTTGATAAGTAGAAAGAGTTGTCAAAGTAGAGCTGATGTCATAATAGATAAAAGATTAAATTAAAAAAGACGGCTAAAGTTCAATTAAAATAAAAAAATATTAAATAAAAACAAAAGATCGAAGAAATTAATAAAGAATTAAAGGGTTATGATTACAGAAACTTTCGTCCCTGTTTTCCAATGGCATCATGTTTATCGTTAACTTTTTCAAATGAGGTGAACTTTGTAGCAAGTTTGTGATGCCAGGAAAATCCCATTTTTCAATCTCGGAGTTAATTATTAGACTTCTATGCTTGGACAGTGGAAATGACAAAGATTGTCTCCATCAGTGATAGGACCTAATTTATAAGCACGTCAAGAACAAAAACTAACAAACGTCATACTAAAATAAAATGAAATAGCTATTCACACTGCAAGCTATTAATTAAGAGTCTAAAGAAACCTATCTAAAGGCACAGATTTCCTATGGTGAGTTTCTCAACATGATAAAGCTGCATGAGAAGTTCCTTTAACAAGTAGCAATGAGTTTTGAACCATCAGTCTTCATTTTTCAACTTGAAACTGAGATTAGCTTCTGCTAGAGATGACATATCATTAATGAGCTTGAACTTCATTTCACTTATAAACCCTAATAAGCTCAATAAATAAACATTCGTAGCTGATATTTCCATCATAGTTCCAGTATCTCCCCTAACATTATCTGCCACAAACTTAATCAAACTTGAAGATCTAACAGTGACCTTGGAAAATACACTACAATGTTTCAACTTCAGGTATTCAATACCAGGACTGCCTAATAAAATATTTTCAATCACATTATTATACAAAATCATAGAAGCAATGGATATAACTTTGGGTGAAATCCAAGAAACTAATCCACAACGCTTGGGAATACAACAATTTATAGTATCCAATATTCTAAATGATGGATTGCAAATAATAGATTCAGGCAACTCGTATTCATTACTATTACCTAATTCCACATCCACATATCTAGTAACATGCTGCCTATAATATAATAGAACAACATAACAAAATTAGTGTAAAATAATTTGGTTTCATTGTTATTGGTTTTCTTTGGTTCTGACGATCGCGAGGATGAACTTTGATTCCATCGTCAATATTGCAGAGTCGTAGCTACTCTCCTCTTGTGCTTTGCCTTTGTTGTACGTGAATTAGGGCGGTCTGCACATTATAGCATTCGGGAAACAAATACGAGCAGTGAGTAATATAGTATTAGAATTCCTATTTAATTTCTAATTTAAGATCAACAGCTACATTGTAAGCAGAAATTACAAATCTGACTCAGAAAAAAAACGAGATTAACACAACCCCCCATAAAAATAAAATTTCAAACGGAGAGTTGGAGAGGCTGATCTTGATCCCATCTTTGATATTGTAGACCCCTTTATGATCCAAGAGATTTCCTTCGCTTTGCCTTTTCCGCTTCAGGAAAAGGTCTCCAATTTGGTTTAGGATTAGTGTTCCAAGTAACCTGAAGTTTAGTTTCCGCCTTTTAAGGTTGCTAATTGTCGAATAAATACAAACATCCAAAACTAAAACAAATAAGAAAAACATAGAGTAATAATAATAATAATAATAATAATAATAATAATAATAATAATAATAATAATAATAATAATAATAATAATAATAATAATAGTAAATCAAATACGGGGAGAGAAACAGATACAGAAGCACACAAAAACAGGTAACCAACAAACTATCACATAGAATACCTGAACTTCAAATGAAAACTTTTAATGCCAAAGGTTGCAACAAAATGGCATTGGAAAACCAATCACTGTGTCCGAGCATCTCTTCTTTCACATTCAAAGCATAACTAGGCTTCACATGACAAAACTGAAACCTTCCCCTCTAAACAATTGCACTAAATCATTATCAAAGAGCGAACAGCCAACAAATGCAACATCCTTTATGGACAAACAGCTACTAACCTTGGACAATGAGTACCTTAAGGACTCTATGTCTCAATCCAGCTATAACCAGGGTCTTTCAAAACTTGTTTTTCTATCATTCCCTTCCTCACTATAGCAGCATTTTCCCAACTGCCGCCCTCAGAATACACCTTTGACAACAAGACATGAGCAGCATCATTCTTAGGAAGCAATAGGAGTAGCTTCTCAGAAGCCCATTCTCCTAATTCTTTATTACCATCTATCCGACAACCACTAAGCAAGGATCTATAAACAGTAGGCGAAGGCTGAAAAGGCATGATTTCAATTACATGTTTGGCATCTTCAAGGTATCCAGTTCGTGATAACATATCAACTAAGCAACCATAACAATCCGGAGATGGTTGCATTCCATACTGTGAGTCCATTGATTTGAACAATAGACAGCCTTTGTCAACAAGACCCTTATGACTGCAGGCTGACATTACAGAAACAAATGTTGCTTGGCTAGGCTGTAGATTAGCCAACTTCATTTTGTCAAATATTTCCATTGCTTCAGAAACAAGACCATGATGGGCATATGCCATAATCAAGGTATTATATACAATCACATCATTGGAATTAAAAGACTGATCAAAAGCCATCCTTGCACCTTTAATGTCCCCGCATTTTGCATAAGCATCTATAACTGCACTGGCAACGTAAACTTCTGTATCAAATCCTAATTTAATAACAGATGGATGTATAGATTTAGTTCGTTGATAAGCTCCAATAGCAACACAACTGTTTAGAATTGTGCCCAAAATACACTCATTAGACTTCTCACCAACTTCTACCAGAGAGTGGAAAATTGTTACAGCTTCATGATTATGGCCTTGATGCACCAATGCAGACATCATAGCACCCCAAGATGCCATATCTAATCTCTCTGCTCCATTAAAAAACTCAAAAGAATTATCTAATTGTCCAAAGTTAACATAACTTTTAATCAAAGAACTACAAATATATCTACAAGAAGAAAAACCAGTCTTAATAATAGCACCATGTATCTGCCCAACCATTTGTTGGTTTTCAGACCTACAACAAGTCTCTAAAACATAGAAGAAAGTACATCCGTTTACCTCAACACCTAATTCCCATATATTACGAAATGTCTTTAGAACATCTGTGTCACAACAATTAAAACAATGCCCTGAAAGTAGTTCATTCCATGTGGTTATGTTTTTGTAACTAATGTTGTCAAACACCGAACGTGCCATCTCCACTGCCCCACACCTACAGAACATATAGATTAATGAGTTGATAACATTTTCCTCGTCAAGAAATCCAGAATGCAATGCAAGACACTGTAACTGAAGCCCAAGATCAAGATCAAGTAGTTTTCCACATTGTCTAAGTACTATTGAGAAAGTTACATGGTTAGGCCTACTGTCTGATAGGATAAACTTATGGAACAAGATTGTAGTTTTTCCTAGATTCTTATTTTCATAGAATCCTCCAAAGAGAGTATTCCACGATATAACATCTTTATCAGCCATCCTTTCAAAAACCTTGAAAGCATAGTCCATTCCACTACTTTTAATGTACATATCTATAAGAACATTCATTATTGAGATACTACATCCACCTCACTCCGAATGATCAGTCCATGAATCTGTCTCCCAATATCAAAATCAGCCGCAAGGGAGCACCCCTAGAGGGCATTTATGAAGGTGTATTTGTCCATGGTTATTCCTTCAAATAACATTGAAGATACAACATTCCTCCAAAGCCATTCCTACAATGTGCATACCCTCCAATCATAACATTCCAACAGCCAACATCATCACTGCTTATGCTATAAAACACCCGCTCCGCTGCTGCAATATCCCCCAACTTAGCATAAAAATTCAATACATAACAGCCTATAAAAGGATTCTTCTCAATTCTAATTTTCAAGGCAAAACAATGAATAGAATAACCGAATTCACTGGCTCCCATACTAACACACACTTTCATAACCCATTCGTTGTCATGTCCACATACATTTTTAAACCTATATCGAACTCACCATTTTGAATTGCTGTGGAAATAATCAAAGTCCAAGAAACAAGATTTCTCTCAGCCATTTCATCAAACATCTTAAGTCCACGGCCAAAAAATCCATATTTCGAGTACGTTGTGATCAAATTATTTTGCAAGAAAATGTCATTGGTGAATCCCAACTTGACGATATGGCCATGGACTTGAGTTCCAAGGACACGAGATTTTAAATTCTCAGACAATGAAAGGGATTTAGCAAGGAAAATTGGATCCTTCCTCAAAAAGGAGTCAGAGCAAAATTGATTGCTACCACAAAGTTTATGAATTCGTTTCCTGGTTGCGTGGAAATGGCATGAAGGCTTGTTTGCAAAAAGAAAGACATGTTTTAAGATTCTCATTTGCCAAGATTACGACCATACAACACGCAACTTGTTCAACTTTGTCATTGACCATAACCACCATCATCAACGAGTGGAATGCAATTCACCTGAGTTGATGGGAAGAAAAATTTTGATAACGCGCGCACAAAACCTTTCATAAAATGTGAATTCAAGTCTTTGTTTACTATTGCAGAGGGCCTTCTTTCAAAAGTTTACATTACACCCGCCCATCTTTCGCGGGTCTTACAAGTAAAAAGCTTCTTTTAGTGTTCATAGATTGGGCAACTGAAACTTTCCAATGGGTAAACCCACTGAGGAAAAGCGTTCGAGTCCTGGAAGTTGCAATCAATATTTTTATTTCCTTTCATAATTATGATTATTTATTCTCTCTCACAATTACGATTTAGTACAAGAATAGACAGACCTTCTTGATATCGTGGGATAGAATGTGAGTTATGAAACAATAGAATTGATTTTAAATTAGCCCCAATATATATAACTTGTTTATTGTCTGTATCATTAAACTTATTATTGTAAATATCATAGTTATGGGTAAAGCCATTTTACCCCAAATATATATATATATGGATATATTGATTTATGGTGCAAATTCTGAGGAATTGAATGAATGTATTCTCAGTGTTATATATGACGATGATAATGAGAATAATAAGAGACGCAAAGATGAATAAGAACCATCTATCAACTTCTTCATTGCATTAATTTTATTATCAGAAATAACATGCTAAAAAACATTACAAGCTATATATGTCAGCAGGGGTCTGGCGCTTAATGACGGGTACGCAACTACGCATATGGTTTTTTCTCGGTTTTATACCTGCCTTTATTATTCTCTAGTCTCGGTTTATCTTCGTCTTAGTTTACGGTGGATCAAGAAAATAGATTAAATAGTTAGCTCTTAGCATGAATTAATAATCATTGTCTTTAAGAATTTAAAATGACAAACTGTCAGGGGATTTAGCATAAGATTTTTAGGTATCCAACCCAAAAGACTAGCTTTTTAGATGTAGTGATCTACTACTTTATAAAGTCAAGTATCTCCCCCTTACTAGCCAATGTGGGACACAACTCAACAATCCCTCCCCCCCTCGGATGAAACCACCGCCGGACTCCGATCCTTTCGTCTGACACACCTAAATTGTTCCACCATCACATTCCAGCTACTAGGGTCTAGCTCTGATACCATTTGTTGAGAGGATTTAGCATAAGATTTCTAAGTATCCAATCTAAAAGACTAGCATTTTAGATGGAGTAACCTACTGTCTTGGAGAATCTAGTAAAGCATCCAGATAATAAGACTTACCAACCATTAAGATTGTCTTTTATGAAAAATTCTAAATTTTAGGGTATGAGAAAAGACTGATGAGTAGAAGAGAAAATAAACAAAAGAAAATTAGTGCTATGAATTTATGGTTATGGAAAAGGAAAAAAGTGTTAAGTTTATATGGAACTATACGAAACCCTGTTAACTTTGGAAAGAATAAATCTTTGCCAAAATTATCTCATTAAATCCCAATTAGAGATTTAACTTTCCTTATTAATAAGGCTAATAATGTCATTAATGATTTCTTATAAAACAAAAGAGAAAAGATTTGACACGCTCCAAATGTTTATAAAAAGGAATACAATACTCCCTAGTATTTTTAAATAATTAAAAGGTTGATATAGTACATTCCCTAACTAATGAATTTGCCCAAAAACCCTCCTCTACCCTTGCCTTAAGCTTTTTCAAGTATTTAATTGTGTCATTGAGAATTGATGCTTTGTCAACCTAAACATGAATTTATCTTTTTATTTGAAAAAAGAAATATCAAATAATTTTCAGTAGATAACAATTGAATATATTACCTCACTGATATTGACCTTAGCACCATAAATTTTTCGTTCTCTGTTCTCTTATCTAATGAAATATGCTCTTCACAAAAATTCTTACTTTCCATTGTTAAAGGACAATATTTTCTACAAATTTCTTTCGGGGACCTATGAGTTCAACCACCATGCATCAAAGGGACTGAAAATATAATCTTCTTCGGTAAATTCTGCCGTACCCGTGGCCTATGCAAGTTAACCGTTCCTCCTTTCTTCAAACTTTCAAAACTAGATTTGTGCTCAACACGAAGGAAAGATAGGTTCTCATTCAACTGATTTGAACTTCCAAAAATAGCAAAAAGAGTTTTCTTGCAGTATGCGTCATCATCTATCCGAAGATCCAACGAACTTAATTTCATATGATTGCCTTCTTGAAGCTCTTTCAATTGAATGTGGCTCATGTTTTCATCCTTTGAAGAAGGAAAACCCTTTGCTTGATTCACAAGAGAAGAAGACAACTACTACTGCTCTTTTCTTCTTTTTAATTTTATTTTATGTTAGATTTAAATTTTAATTTTGTGTTTAGAAATTAAAAGAAACCTATTGATGAAGAAGAAGAGCAAGATATTGAATCTGAAGATGAGCAATTGGGAAAAATAAAATATTAAATTGAATTTCTACAGCAAAATTCTCCCTTTATAAATAAGGGTATGTTCGTATATTATTAATAATTTATAGACAAATGGGTTTGTATGTTTGAGGAAGATAATGGTAATTATGAGCTGAAATCTACTAAAATTAATGGAATCCATTAATAATTGGGGTTTAAATATTTTTTTCAAAACATTAGGAAGTTATGTGTTATTTCCATAAACATGGGGTGTACCAATTATTTTTCTAGAACAAAATTTCCATAATGAAGATTATGGAAACACGCCGTTACATGTACATTTCAACTTGACGGTATGAGCGTAAAGAGGCGTTGGAACGAGAAAGTGTGCACGGACAACTAAGCCTCGATAATAAAGTGTCGGCATCTGTTTGTCATTTTCTTAATGGCCAAACACAAATTTTGCTTGCTATGATGATGATATGAGGTTGATATCCGCAAGAACGCCTCCTAAAATTTGGCGGATCAGATTAAAATTCACAGCACAGTTAGGTATATGATTTTCAATAAAGAATGCTCGTGTATTTTGTTTGATTGAATTCCTAGACCCTACGTCTTCTAAGCATACTTAAGAAAAAATGAATTAATGAATATCAGAAACGTACGTAATTTTTCCACTGATTAATCCGCGTAATTAGAATCATAAGCCAAAAGGAGATCACTGAGAACGGGCAATTTAATGTACAAAAATTATTTTAATATTCAGATGTCATCTTCAATTAGTTACCAAACGCTTTCAGTGGTCCCACGGACGCTACCCGACAACCTCACGCCCCGACTTACAAAATGTCTTCAACCTTATCTTATTATAGTATATGACTGAAACGTCAATAGTTGCTTCTTTTTTTTCTTTCTTTTTTTCTTTTTTTTTGTTTGGGATTCAATAAATTGGTTCTGCTCGACTATCCACTAACTGGGGCTTTAGTTCATGCTAATAATAAGCTCTTTGCAAAGATTGTTGCAGCGATGGGATCACCGATAATACTGTATGCTGCTACAAGTTGTTTCTGTTTAGTGTTCTTATTTATTATTAGATTATTCAACAAACTATGGTGGATTCCAAATCGAACGCAAGCTGTGATGGGTTCACAAGGAATCAGAGGTCCTGCTTACAGACTGGTTTATGGAAACACCAAAGAGATCCTCAGCCTGAGAAACCAAATCTGGATCAGCCCCATGGGATTATCACATGACATACTTCCCAGGATTCTTCCGCACATTTGTTCATGGACTAAGCAATATGGTAAATGAATAGAAGTTACTGTATATATAATCAACTCATAGTTTTCATATTCATTGGGCTATTTTCAATGTTGCCACTTACATATTTGGCACAGGGATGAACTTCTTGACTTGGTATGGTTCACGAGCTCAATTAGTGATCACAGAACCTGAGCTGATTAAAGAAATTCTGAGCAATAGCGATGGAACATATCCGAAAGTACAGACCCCAGGATTCTTGAGGAAGATCTTAGGTGATGGTCTTGTAACAGCAGGAGGTGAAAATTGGCATAGACAACGAAAACTTGCCACCCTCGCTTTCCATGCTGAGAGCTTAAGAGTAATAAAATCAAATTGTTTAATGTTTAAACTCAAATCGGTAATCGTTATGTTGTTTAATGTTTTCGTACCCATGCAGATTATGATTCCAGTGATGGTTGCAAGTGTGGAGATTATGTTAAAAAGATGGAGGCACAGCGAGGGCAAGGAGATCGAGGTATCCCAAGAATTTAAGCTTTTAACATCAGAAATTATTTCCAGAACAGCTTTTGGAAGTAGTTATTTGGAAGGAGAAAGCATATTCAATAAGCTCACCAATATGTCTTCCATCGCCTCCAGAAATGCCTATAAGATTAAAATTCCTCTTATTGGGTTAGTATCTTCTCTTCATTTATAAAAACCCTTGTGGCTGTTTAGGCCTGTTTAGTATCTTAGTACTGTGGCTTAGCTGTCAATTGAAAGTTTATGAGCGTTCCGTAATTACCATTACCTGGCTTATGAAAGTTGCATTTATTGAACTGGTTTCTAGCAAACAACCATATAACAAGAAATAAGTTGCACTACCAAAATGAAGGTCTATGGCTGCCATATAGCCTAAACAAATGGAGCCTTAATGTTACAAAGATGCATGCTTAATTAATTCCACAAAGAAAATATTTTCTATTGTTGCAGAGATCTTGTGAAAACATCTGATGATGTTGAAGCGGACAAACTCGAACAGGGGATTCGAGATTCAATCATAAAAATGATGAAGACGCGTGAAGAGAAGGCGATGAAGGGAGAATCAGAAGGATACGGAAATGATTATTTTGGATTGCTCCTGAAGGCTTATCACGATCCTGATATGACCAAGAGAATCTCTCTTGATGTACTAATCGCTGAGTGCAAGACATTCTATATTGCAGGACATGAAACAACCGCAAAATTACTTACTTGGACAATTTTACTTCTAGCAACTCACACAGATTGGCAAGAGAAATTAAGAGAGGAAGTGCTTGAGTTATTTGGCCAGCAAAATCCGACACCAGATGGCATAGGAAAATTGAAAACAGTAAGCAGATTATTCTTTTCATAATAGAATTGAACCACTTGCGTGATTGTGTTCAATGCTGTATTAACTAAATATTTCTCTATTTGTGCTTGTAGATGAGCATGGTTATAAATGAATCTTTAAGGCTGTATCCGCCAGCTGTTAACATTTCGAGGAATGTTGAAAGGGAAGTGAGACTGGGGAAGTACATTCTTCCAGCAAATATGGAACTTGTTATTCCAATTCTGGCAATTCACCATGACCCTCAAATTTGGGGAGAAGATGTTGATCTTTTCAAGCCAGAGAGATTTGCAGAAGGTGTGGCTAAAGCTAGCAACAACACACCAGCAGCATTTCTTCCTTTTAGTTCAGGGCCAAGAATTTGTGTGGGCTTGAATTTTGCAGCTACAGAAGCAAAGATTGCGCTCTCAATGATTCTGCAACGATACAGGTTCAACCTGTCACCAAGTTATGTGCACTCACCGGTTCTAGTTGTGACACTTCGCCCTCAACATGGACTTCAAGTAATATTTCAGCCCTTAAGTGTCAACCAGAGAAACTAGCTATAGAACTTTCTTCATTTTGAAACCTTCCATGTGTTGCATGTATTCGTAGCCTTTTGTATTATATTAGAAATTTATTCTGTTTATGTTTAATTTGAAACCTTTATGGTTGAGCTTGGAAAGCAGTATCAATTGTCACAAAAGCGCAACTTTTTATGGAATGCTTATTATGCAGTATAAATATTTAAAGAGCCCTTTATCTCACTTTTCTTTTTTACCGCTGTAGAGACTAGAAAGCTAGACATGCAGGTTATTAGGATCAACTTCCTTCATCAAATAATATGCTTCAACAATTTATTTCCAGAATATAAATTCTGAACAATTTTGTTTATGGAATGGCAATAAATCATGCCAGCGGTAAATTGAAACCCTCCTTAATCTCCTTCAAAAAAAGTAAATACAGAAGCCGAAATGTTAGATTTTAGATTTTACCTAAAGTTGGGTGAAGACAGGACGAAACAGATGCCCAGACATCATGGCTACGCTACAGATACCTGCAACCAGTGTATGCAATTGATCAAATTAGGGGGAAAAAAAAAATGCTTCGCGAACAATATGGCAGAGCATGAGAGAATGAGAATCATTAACCTGCAGTCTGCTCAAACGCCCTTCAGCGTCCTTACTCCATTGAAGAAAGAACTTACTTTACAGAATTTCCTTGTGTGTTGCTCTAGTTTATTTTTGAATTCCAATCTTCATACATTTCAAGTTCTCAACTTGCAAATTGCGGAGTGAGTGAATACAGAGGTTTATGTTGTGGATTGAGAAATATCCAAGTGAATAATGTAAATAATTAATATTAATGGAGTCGAATCATAATGAACAAATAAATAAAAGATAAGCTTGGAGAGAGCTTTTAATTTCCATATTGCCTTCAATTGCTTGAATCACAGTGAACAAATAAATAAAAGATCAGTTTGCGGAAAATTTTCAATTTACGTGCTTGTATTCAATTACTTGAATTATTGATATGAATAAGTTACAAATAGAGATGGTTATTTTGAGAAAATATTTGAAGAGATTTGAGAGGTGGAAGGATTTGTCATTAGCATTACATTTTCTAATTTATGAATTGTGAATGAAGCACACAACTCAAATTAATTGGTTCATTTTTACAATACACGCTTTGAATCTCAAGGTATTATGTACAATACACCTTCTAATTTGATCTATCGTTTTGCACACGCTAGGTGGATAGAAATATGTTCTCAAAGTTTAATGATATTTTTTCGGTCCCCCCTTCAAAAAAAAAAAATTCTTTTGTCCGTAACATAATTTTGACAGGGAGGAGTTTTATTAGAACAATATCAGGTGTTGTTAGTAATGCTCTCCAAAAAAATCAGGTCGGACTCATAAATTGCAACATCCGGTCTTATGCATGGCAGGCGAAGCCCGGAGGCCCACATGCTTCAATAATGATATGTTTTTTGAGCTTTGGAATGTTGGGTTGCAGGAATAATTTCTCGAGTTGGACTATTAGCATGCCTCTTATCTCCTCGTAAAGTCTCATTTTTAGTTATATTCATTTTATTTTCGAAAATATCTTTTTTTTAGTTATACTTTTCTAAGTTCTTAATTTTTATTTTATTTATTTTATTTTTAAGACTTAAAGTATTATTGTGCTATTTTTTTAATTATTTTCAATTTTAGTATTACCCTACACACAAATTAAAAAGTTATATGAGTGATAAGTTTTTTAGTGTTAATCATTAGCTGAAATAATACATATTTCAAATTATAATTTCAAATTAATTTTAAGTATAAAAATATTTAATCAATAAGAAATCAAAAGAAAACAATAGATTATTCAACAAGATTTCTGGAACTCTAGCCCCTTTTCTTGATGATTTCGTGAGAACTGAAAATCTCTACGGTTCTAAGGAACCGTGGCAGATTTGGAGGCAATTCGGAAGACTCGATTTAGAAGATGATGAAGATCTTTACTTGTTCACTCACTTGAAGAAGAAGAGTGTTAACGGTTCCGAGATTGATCGCAGAGTCGGTACTGGTACATGGCAAGGAGAAAATGTCGGCAAGGTAGTTGTGTCCCGCAACTCTAGAAATAAAATTGGTTTCAAGAAAAGGTTTCGATATGAGAAGGACAAGTCTCCACACAATGATTGCTGGATTATGCATGAATACTCTTTGAATCCTTCACCGTTGCCGCAAAACCTTCAATCCAGTGATCTTGTTCTTTGTCAAATTAGAAAGAATGGTGAGCCAGCGGCACCGGGGCAAAAAAATTCAAGGAAAAAGAGAAAGTCGGGCATAAATTTATACAATTTATTTTAGTTAGATAGAAAGTAATATATAATTTTTATTTTTTTTAAAAGGATTGATTATGAATTAAGTAATTTGTTGAAAAAAAAATCTATATGGTTATGTTTGGAAGGTAGGATTAAGTGTATGATTGGACTAATTATTAGGACAAAATATTAATACTATGTTTGGCATGCTCACTTGGATTGGATTAATGGACTAAATTCAAATTTTAATCCTAATTTTCATGTGGGTTTATTTAGGACTAGATGATGTCAAAAAAATATTTGTTCATTTATAATATCTTCCATAATTTATTACACTATTTTATTTATAACTTAAAAATTATTTATTTATTTATTGTTTTTAATTAATTTATTTATTTTTTATTCATGATTTACTTAAAAGTTATTAATTAATTTATTATTTGAATAATTTTATTTATTTTATTCAATGCATGATATATCTCATTCGAAATAACCTATAATTTAAATAATTTTTATTTCTTTATTATAATTATGACTACACAATAACTAATTATATATATATTCTTATTAGTTTTATTTTTAATAAATTATAATATTTCTTGTTAAATATCTATAAATAGTTGATATTTAAATTCAAAAATTATTGTAAATACTATTTAATTTCATGTAAATTTAATTTAACATAATCCAATCCGATACTATACCAAACATAGGCCAGCACTATTTATAATCCAACATAATCTAATCTATTTTAATCTAGTCTAATCTAATCCTGCGTGCCAAACATAACCTATGTGTTTAATTTACAATTGTCTTTAATTGTAATTTTATTTAAAATGGGGTATTATAAGAATAATGTAGGGGTGCCGATAGCTCCACTCTAATTTCTCTTACACTAGGCTGAAATTGGCTGTCTATTATATTTTTCAGGTTTAGGCCTTAGAATGTTGGGCTTTAATATTATACTATGTTGGAATTGTTTGTGACGGAAAAAACAATTGAAATATTTATATCAGTAATGCACGCAATTTTTATACTGAATTAGTTGAAGAAAATAATTCATCGAATATCAGGAATGCACGCAATGTTTATACTGATTAATCCACGAAATTAGAATCTTAAGCAAAAAGGACATTAATGCATAAAAATAATTTTTATAGTTGAGATTTCATCTTCAATTTTGCATGATCAGTTACCAAATTCGTTGACACAATGACATTAATGCATAAAAATGGCGACAAAAGCACCACGTTAAAACACTTTATTTGCAAAACTGAAATCCAGCAGGGGGTTAGTATCGATCATTGCGCATGACCGAAATGTCAATAAGCTCTTTGCATGAAATGAAAACTCTTTAATGTTACATTTCTTTTTTGTTCTGCATTCTCCTTGCTCCTCGTCAAATTATTCAACATACTATGGTGGATTCCAAGTCGAACGCAAGCTGGAATCAGAGGCCCTGCTTACAGACTTGTCTACGGAAAGACCAAAGAGATCCTCAGCCTGAGACACAAAATCTTGATCAGCCCCATGGGATTATCACATGACAATACTTCCCGGAATTCTGCCGCACATTTATTCATGGACCAAACATGCAATATGGTAATTAAATTTTAAACAAGTTACCATATTTATATAATCAACTCATTACTAATGATCAGGTGCGCGTAGGCCTCATCAACTTTTTTTCAATGGTGCCGCTTAATTACATATTGGTATCACTGGGAAAAGGACAAAATTCTTAAATTGCCCAGAACTGGTTAAATAAATTCTAAATAATAAAGATGGAGCTAACTTTTATTTAACTAAAGTAGATTTGGCTCTCATAATGTTTCTATATTTTATCTAAAATTAGGTGAAGGCAGGACCAAATAATGCCCGGATATCATGGCTACGCAACTCATGCCTGCAACCAATGTATATAATTGATCAAATTAGAGGAAAAAAATAAAAAATACTATTTGGAGAATAAACTATATTATTCTGAGCATCAATAATTGGCAGGTTATATTATAATTCATCAGAGAATCATTAACTTACTACATTTTCATATTGAGAGAAAAATCAAACAGAACCCTTCATCATCCTTCTTCCATTGAAGAAACAGCAAACTCGGTTCATCGGAGACACTTTCTCCTTTTTCTATTCTAGAGAAAACTGCAATACTGTGGAGTAATGGGAGGAGTGGTAATCTATCTTTCAGGCTGTCTGTGTTTACTGTTTCTTTCATTTGTCACCAAGCTCTTAAACAAAATATGTTGGACTCCAATTCGCATACAGTCTCAGATGAGATCACAAGGTATCAAAGGTCCTTCTTACAAATTCTTTCACGGGAACAACAAAGAGATCATGAACATGAAGAATGAAATGATCATGAGCAGTAGTCCCATGGAATTGTCACACCAAATATTCCCGATAACCGAGCCTCTCATTTACTCTTGGATCAAGCTATACGGTACAAACTTCCTGATGTGGCATGGTTCTCAAGCTGAGTTAGTAGTTGCTGAACCTAAGCTGATCAAGGAGATTATGAACGAGAACAGATCATTCCCCAAACGAGAGCCCAGAGAATACTTGAAACTTTTAGGCAATGGCCTTGTGACTACTCGAGGGGAAAAATGGCTTAAGAAGAGGAAACTGGCCGTCAACGCTTTTCATGCAGAGAACTTGAAGGTACGTAAATCATTGCCTGTTCATTTTTCTTGTCATATATATATATAGGGTCCGCCTACGTTGCAATAGTTGCAACGTACCACACTTTTTGTCCACATGCGTAATGGCCGTAGGATTTGAAGAGTTTTTATCCAACGATTCAGATTAGCTAGTTGTAAAGAAAATGGGTGTATTGGCAACTGTTATAGTCGGTTATTTACTTAGGTCATGGCTATTGAGGGAGCCTTGGTTTGAAATAGTTGCAACCCAGAAGAAGAAGAAGAGGAACGATTTACTCACGAGAAAAGAGAAATAAAGGGTTGCCACCTAAATAAGAGGATCGCACATTCTTAGGGGTAAATTATTTGGAGGATTCACCTAAGATGGTACCTGCGTTGTCAGTTGAACGCTTTCAGTGGCAAGAGGCAAAGAAAGCAGAGGGTGTCGGTGATTTAATTTGACAAATAATTCGGATACACGGAACACGGAGGAGACGATCGCAAATTCATTAGAACAGTTGATTCCCATGATTTGTTTAAGAATACGGGCTGTCATGGGAACGAATCAGATGGCACTTATGTAAATATAGCAACGAACTGCAACCCATTATTTGCGGTGCTGAAAGCATATGAATTCCCCATAACCGAAAGTAGAGGAATAGCGCATCCGTTTGATTTACTATGTGCAGTACGAAACGGATGAAGAAGCTAATTCGTGAAAAAAATTAACGGTTATTTGTGGTTGAAAGTTTTTATTCGTAATTTGATGAAACTAAGACGGTTATGTTTATTTATAAGAATGCGATGAGGTGATATAGGCAACAAATTCTCAATGTTTAATTTTATTGCAGGACAACAGTGGATTGAAGGAGGAAGAAGCGATAAATTTCATGGAGAAGGAAACATACAAGGATCCAGCATCTACATTTAAACAAACTATACAGGTAGATCTTGATTTATTATTGTCAGGACGATTTGTTTATATCTGTAATTGATGCGACATTAGTTGTAGGGCATTTTATTATACTGGTAATTTTATTTTTTAATTTTTATATTTTTGTATTTTGTTCTGACGGCCAATCCTATATGGAGGAAGTTGGGGTTGCTAGAGTGTTTATGGTTGATATCAAGATGAATAAGTTGGTTTTAAAATAAACCATATTGATGTGCTTTGGGGACGATTATATAATGGTGTTATCCAACTATAACTTGTTCTGTATCAGTGTAGAATATGCTAAACAACACTCCCACATGCATATAATACTTGACCGGACAGAAAGCGAATGAAATTACTGGTACAAGTCCTTGCAAAGGGTGTTCCTAACTTTGGCTGCTTGTTTGATCATTTTATGCATCCTGCACATTTTACAGGATATTGTGCTGACGAAGGAGAGTGCAGAATTCAGAGTGTCACCCAACGATAAGATGGCTGAGCAAAGGATTGCCTAAAATATCCACTATAGAAACATATCAACGTTAGGAATTTAAGGTTTATGACATTCGGGTAAGGAATATCCCCTATAATATTGGAAGCTTTTTAGTTTATTATGTTCTTCACACAGCTGATAAAAATGTGAGATAATGAGGTGGTGGCCTGTGAGTGAGCTTTGTTAAATTTATGGAGTGAAGTTGCTGCTAATTACAAGGCATATGTGTGATTTTATTGTTTATTTTTTATTTATATGCATGGCTGGATGATGTTGTAGAAGACTATAGAATTGACGCATAATTTTGTAAGTGATTCAATAAGATAACAGATGCAGTTTCGATAATATGAAGTTGCCATAAGGGTTGAAAGTTTTATGACTGCTTGTGTGACCGTTTCATGGTTCTTTGATCTTTTATAGGCTTGGGTGGTTAGAGAGGAGATCCCACAATTCAGGGTGTTGTCGAATAAGGGGATCAATGATCACTTGGTCGATATAACCAATCAAAAGTAGGAGCTGCTATAATGGTCTATCAAAAACTGATGGAACCGTAAAGCGAACAAGCATTGTTCCGTGCGTATGTTGAAATTATAATTTTAAGTGTTGATGGCCATGGTAATGTTAATTGCGAATGCAAACCATTATGTGAGCTTTTGCCTTGTATGGTACGTGGAAAGATTGCAAATTTTTGTAGGAAAAATCGAAAATGATGCCATTGCAGTAAAAATAAAAAATGGGCGAGTTTTTACAGGGCATTTGTTCGAGCAACTGAATTTTGTATGAAAATGAGATAAACACGTTAAATTATAAACCACCCTGAAATATGAAGGGTTAGAGTGATTATGTGTTGTTTCATTGCAATAAGAATGCTAGAGAGTAGATGTCTAGTTTATTTTGAACTTTGTTAAAAATTGATCATGTGTAAAATAATTTATCAGAGTTGCATGATCGGGAAAAATAAAATTTGGAAAATAAGTTGGAAAAAATATAGATTATCGATTGTTATATGCTGCAAACAGAAATTGTATACCAAATCAGCGGATTATCGGGACACAAGCCAATTACAAATTGTATTTGAGCTATAACGTGTGTGGGAGGGGATAGGAAATTCAGCTCAACTAATGAATGGGTTATGTTTAGGTTGTTG
Organism: Atalantia buxifolia; assembly: GCA_030444775.1. NCBI lineage: Eukaryota > Viridiplantae > Streptophyta > Magnoliopsida > Sapindales > Rutaceae > Atalantia > Atalantia buxifolia. Next base: position 21,934,972 of record CM059837.1, on the reverse strand, counting down.
ATATGTTCCATGTGAGGTTTGCGATATTGGGAGGGGAAACCAATTCAAAATTCGATTCGACATATTGTTTATTTGTCTGCTCCAACTTTGCATGTAGGAGTTGTATCGGAAGAATTTTAAGTGAGCCTTGGGTCGTTTATGTATGATCAGTCATTTGCATTCAATTGTATGAGATATAAAAGAAAAAAATGAATGTATTCGTGTTATTATACTTCCTGCAAGTGTTTTGTGTAAAGAAATAAAATGGATATATTGCCCGATAAAAAGTTTTACAGTTCAATGTGATACTAATGTTGGGGAAAGCATACACGTTATTATACTCGCTGGAATTTGTGTGTAACTCATTTACAGAAAAGATTGATACCAAAAGTTGCTTTTTGGACAGTGATTTCATGTCATAACCACATTTTCCCACAATCAAAAGAAAAAGGAAATTCAATTTGATTGTTAAGAATTACATTTTGAACAAAAATTGCCATAGTAAACATTAAGGGAGGTATGCCAAGATGCTAAAGTCATCAGTTGTAAGTTTGATGGAGAGTGGTATCACAGGCCTGCACAGTAACACATAGGGAAACACATTATGGTCAAGTATATTTTTAAGATAAGCGAGAAACAAATAAAAGGGAAACAATAACAGCAGCTCATATATTGGTTTGTCTATACAACCAACTGGTAGTTGTAAGCATTCAAGTACATATACCAAAAAATTTTAGAATAAGTATTTGGCATGCGTAGTTATTACAGCCATTTACGAAAACAACGTATTCAATTTACATATTCATCATGAATCCTGATTGTTAGACCTGTTGATTGCGTTCGAAAGGGACAAAGTAAGCATCAACATTATGTAACAATTCACATGCAAGACTGTAACTTCTGCGATCAAAACTCAATTGCGAATTAAGGCCAAATGGATAAGAGGAAGAAAAACATTGCTGGCGATGGATATTAAGAGAAAGACCTAGTGAACTTTTCATACCAGAATAATCATCACGCAAAAGGCAAACACGGCAGCAACGGAAGAGTAATTAGTACACATATAATAACAACATGGTTAATTCATGCAGCAAATGATTAATTATGCATCAGGTTGATGTGATAAGTTTCTTCAGAGGTGGTTGCAGGCTAATAATGAAATAATTGCACAGAATCATAAAACAAGAAAAAAAAAATCCAAGTCATAAATGAGTTGATGTGTAATTAGGGGAAGCAGTTAAACCCCTTAATCCTAATGTCAAAAGCTACAACACTTATATTTTCAAAGAATGCATGGAAAAGAACAGATGAAGGATGAAACCAGTAAAGTCATCATGCAAGAGCAATGGTATCCACCACCTGTAGGCCATTATAAAGTTAATGTACATCCAACTGTCCACAAAGAGCAGCATCTTATAGGATTAGGAGTTGTCGTCAGAGATTTTCAAGGTCAAGTGATAGCTGTGGCAATGAAAAACACAGGGTTCCAAGGAGATGTATCAGTAGCAGAAGCACAGGTTGTCAAATGGGGAACTAAATTGGCAATAAAGGCAAAAGTAACAACTATGATTATTGAAACCGATTGCATGGAGGTGGTTAACTTGGCAAATAACAAAACAGCAGCATCAAATAAATCACTTGGACAATTGCACAGATCCAAGGCAACAAATCAAACTTCCAATCAATAGAAATGCAACATGGTCCAAGATCTTGTGATAATTTGCTCACTTTCTTGCTAAAAGAGCTTTGAAAGAATCTAATGTTGTCATGTGGCTAGATAATTTTCCAGTGAATATACTGTCACTCCCTTTTTATTTTTAATAAGAGAATTTTTTCTTATAGAAAAAACAAAATTAATCAAATCATGCATAAGATAATTTGCCATGCAAGTAACACCCTAGCCATATAACCAAATTATCCAAAAAAAAATTAAGCAACTTCTACCTGCAGAGTTCGTTCAACAAATTTACTCAAGACTATACGCATGCTCCTTTTTCAATTTCTTCTCCAATAGCCAAATGTCCTCTTTTTTCTTCCATCATGTGCTTTTTACCAACGAATTAGACAATGCTTCCTGGAAAGCATTCTCCCCTTCTCTGATTCTTCCATAAAAAACATAACCGACAATCCTAATCTAATTAGCACAATTAAATCTTTCAAACAAAATTTACAAATTTTTATCAGTGGTTACCTGCTGGCGTGCTGCGTCCGATCGAACGGCTGATCAACAACTGCACTTCAATTTTTCTGCCATGATTTCAAGTTTACTTCAGCCTCATACGACCGCACTTCAATTGGAAATAAATTTCGTGATCCCATTTTACTCTGTCTGGAAATGATTTTAGGAATTATTGGGTTTTCGGTACGAATTCAACCATATCCCATCAACACTCATTCAATCCCCTAATTTTTTTCAGTTTTGGGTTATTTGGGTTATTTAATTTTTTATTCAATTTAACTACAGTCCCGGTTGGGAACCGACTACTTTATTTATATGCGGGATTTATCTGAACCGTTAGATGGAAGCACTCCGGATCCTACGGCCATTACACATGTGGACAAAAAACGTGGTACGTTGCAACTGTTGCAACGTAGGTGAGTCCATATATATATATATATATATATATATATATATATATATATATATATATATATATATATATATATATATATATATATATATATATATATATATATATATATATATATATATATATATATATATATATATATATATATATATATATAAAAGATGCCGCCGGCTTATTGTGTATATGTATATATATATTTTTTTATAATCTTTTGGTGTAGAATATGATTCCAGATATGATTGCAAGTGTGGACATGATGCTAGAGAGATGGAGAGACTATGAAGGCAAGGAGATTGACGCATACCGGGAGATCAAGGTTTTAACATCAGAAATAATCTCCAGGACAGCTTTTGGAAGCTGCTACCTGGAAGGGGAGAACATATTCAATATGCTAACGAAAATGGCTTACATTGTTGCCAAAAAAAAGTACAAACTTGAGATTCCTGGAATTGGGTATGCTTAATCTCTCTGATTCCCCTGTTTTTTGTTTTTTATTTTTTCATATATTTTAGTTTCCGGAGCCAAACTAATCCTCAATAGTGGAGAGAAATTCAATTAATTAACCCACTTTTATGCATGATTGTTACAGTAAACTTCTGAAAACAAATGATGATATTGAATCAGATAAACTTGAACAAGATATAAGAGATTCCATCATCAAGGTAGTGGAGAAGAGAGAAAGCAATGTACTGACACGAGAGGCAGAGAGCTACGGAAATGACCTTCTTGGAATACTAATGAGGGCCTATCACAGTGTGGATGAGACTCAGAAAATATCTTTAGATGACTTGATAGATGAATGCAAGATATTTTACGTTGCTGGAACGGATACAACTGCAAGCTTGCTCTCCTGGACTATTTTTCTTCTCGCAATTCATAGCGACTGGCAAGACAAAGCAAGGAAGGAGGTTCTGGAATTACTTGGCCAGCAAAATCCAAGTGCAGATAACATCTCCCGATTAAAGATTGTAAGCAAACAATAGATCATTATCATATTTCATCAATTCTGGAAGAATCTCTCTCTCTCTCTCTTAACTCCTCTCTAATTGTTCTTTTAGGTTGGTATGATTATCAATGAAACTTTAAGGCTGTATCCTCCTTTCGTCGTTTTTGTGAGGGAAGTTAAAAAGGAAGTGAAATTGGGTGACCTCATAGTTCCATCTAACCTTGATGTAACCATTCCAGTAATAGCAGTTCACCATGACCCACAAATATGGGGAGAAGATTTTCACCTTTTCAAGCCAGAAAGATTTGCACAAGGAGTGGCTAAAGCTACAAGCAACAACATGGCAGCATTCCTTCCCTTTGGTTTGGGACCCCGGACTTGTGTTGGCTTCAACTTTACAATCATAGAAGCCAAGATCGCTCTCTCAATGATTCTGAGACGTTACAAGTTCACTCTCTCGCCAAATTATGTTTACTCACCCGTTCCGCGTATCACACTTTGCCCACAACATGGAATTCAGGTCATGCTTCGTGCGTTGTAAATAGTATCACTACATGGTGGGTACTGGTGATTACTAGTTCATCTTCATCTAGCGAATATTGAACGTCCTATTCTAGTTCTGGCAATTGGCCTTGACCCTCAACAGGGGCTTCAAGTAATATTTCACCCATCTAAAACTTTCTATTCTAGCCATTACTGGCTAGAAATGGAAACGGCAGATACACCTGTCTTTATCTAAAACTTGAATCCTTCAATGTATGTGTAAAGCCTTTTGTATTAGATTTGAAATTATTCTATTTGTTTTAAATTTGAAGTCTTTAGAGTTGAATTTGAAAATTGTATCATCAACATAACTTTTCAGATTAATTATTTCATCCACTAGTTCGTCATATGAAAGCAATGTAGCAAATTGTCGAATTATGGACTCGTTAAATAATGGAAATTGTTGTATTACACTTGGTTGACAAAATATAGAATGACAACAACATTTACTAAACGCAATATTTAAGTACTCGTTGAAGAATCATGATCATTGAGAATATATTACACAGAGTAACATATAATTAACGCCATTTAGACCCAATCTGGAGTTGTTTTATATAAGCTTTCTAATTATTTCAGCGTAAATTCAACAAGCTGGAATTTGTCACTATATGAATAAGAAGAAGCATAAGATAGATCCTTCTTCCATTGAAGAAAGTGATAATTACTTGGTTGACTGATTTTTATGGAAATTAGCACAAAGGTTTGGTAAGTGATGGAAGCATTGACTATCTACTTATCAATTTATCTTTGTTTGTTATTCCTTCTAGTTCTTATCAGGTTCATTAACAAACTGTGGTGGACTCCAATTTGGATAGAGTCTCAGATGAGATCACAAGGCATCAGAGGTCCTTCGTACAAGTTCATTCATGGAAACACCAAAGAGATCATTAATATGATAAATGAAATCATGAGCAGTCCGATGGAATTGACACACCAAATCTTCCCCAGAGTCTATCCTCACGTTTACTCTTTGATCAAGCTATATGGTAACTCCAATCTGTTTCAAAACATTTTGGTTTTATTATATTTGATTAAGAAGATTTTACAATAATTTCGTTGATGATCCGGTGAAGGTACAAACTTCCTCATGTGGAATGGTCTCCAACCTCAATTAGTAATCGCTCAACCTGAGCTTATCAGAGAGATACTGAACGATAAAGACAGAGCGTACCCCAAAAGGGAGCCTACAAATTTTATAAAGAAGCTCTTAGGGGACGGGCTTGTAACAATCCAAGGTGAAAAATGGTTCAAGCAAAGGAAACTGGCCAACCACGCTTTTCATGTAGAGACCTTGAAGGTAAATGCATGATAATTTCGCCTATTAGTACATGAGCAGTTTTTATGCAAATTAATGCAAAGATTTTCTTTCTTCTTCTTCTCTTGTAAAGTACGATTCCAGATATGATTGCAAGCGTGGAGATGATGCTAGAGAGATGGAGAGACTACGAAGGCAAAGAGATTGATGCATACAAAGAATTCAAGGTTTCAATATGTTAACAAAACTGGCTTTCTTCATTTCCAAAAACGAGTACAAAGTTAGAATTCCTCTAATTGGGTATGCTTAGTCACTATGATTCCCTTTTCTTTTCTTTTCTTTTTTGATTTTCATAAATTTTAGCTGCCAGAGCCAAATTATCATTTAATTGAACCACCTTTTACGTATAATTGTTGCAGTAAACTTGTGAAAACACGCGATGATACTGAATCAGACAAAGTTGAACAAGATATACGAGATTTTGTCATCAAGATAGTAGAGAACAGAGAAAAAAAGGTGATAACAGGAGAAGTAGATAGCTATGGAGATGATCTTCTAGGAGCACTAATGATGGCCTATCACGATGTGGATGTGAATCAGAAAATATCTTTAGACGATTTAATTGATGAATGTAAAACATTTTATGTAGCTGGACAGGAAACCACGGCAAGCGTGCTCTCTTGGACAGTTCTTCTTCTTGCAACTCACAACGATTGGCAAGACAAAGCAAGGAAGGAGGTCCAGGAATTGTTTGGTCAACCAAGTCCAAATGCATATATTAATAATAACGATCGTAAGCGAACCATATATTAATAATAACGATCAAATTTCAACAACTTTGTCTTAAATGTAAATTAACTTTCTCTGCCGCGTCCTTTTAGATTGGTATGATTATCAATGAAACTTTAAGGCTATATCCTCCAGCTTTTCACATTCTGAGGAAAGTGCAAAAAGAAGTCAAATTGGGAAAGTTCATAGTTCCAGGCAATTTGGATGTAACCATTCCAGTAATAGCAGTTCACCATGACCCTCAAATCTGGGGAGAAGATGCCCCCCTATTCAAGCCGGAGAGGTTTGCAGAAGGAGTGGCTAAAGCTACAAACAATAACGTGGCAGCATTTATTCCTTTCGGTTTAGGACCTCGGATTTGTGTTGGCTTGAACTATGCGATTACAGAAGCCAAGATTGCACTATCTATGATTCTGCAGCGATACAAGTTTACCCTGTCACCAACTTATGTTCACTCACCAGTTGCCATTATCACAATTAACCCACAACATGGACTTCAAGTCTTGGTTCATCGTCTGTAGGGACTAAGGTCCAGTTTGAGATTGCTTGACTTATAAATAAAAGAATTTGCTTCTGTTGTCACCAAGAAATAATTAATTGTACCAAAAAAAAGCAACTAATTTTTTATGTTGTGCTCAAGAAGTATGCATGCGTAGATAAACAAGGAGTTTATGTTAGTTAGAAAATATTAAAAGATTGTAGACTGAGGTGTCCCAGAATCAGGTAACACATACATTGTAGGCAGAAGAACTCAAACCCTAAAATGGAATGAATGCTGCCATGTTATTTTCAATATGTTGGCTTGAACAATTTAATTTTTTTTTTTCTGTTATGTTAGTGTAACACCCACATATTTTTGCATACTTGTTTGTAGTTATAATGAAAATATTAATTTTTATCTTATTTCTTTTATGTTACTTTTAATTTTGAAATAAGAATTGATTCAGAAGTTTAGTAACTTTCCGTAAGTAATTTGTACTCAACTTCTCTCACTTCTATAACCACTGTTAACTTTTCTTTATATGAAACTAAAATCAGTTTTTGCTGGATTATAGGCCACTCACTTTGTACTTCAAATTTCCTTAAGAAACTTAAGCATTTTCTGCTTTCTTTGATTTCGGTAAGTGAATTCTTTTAATAGTTTGAATTTTGAGTAGTATGAAATATAAATTTTTTTTTATCTTTATTGATGTTCGAACATCTAAGAAGGCTCCGTCTACAATGCCCCTCGGGTACAGTACCCCCTTGCTTTGTCATGTAGTGAGCTAGCCGTTGGATGAAAAAGAGCAAAATCATACAGTTCTGAAGTGGCCACGCGACAGTTTAAGGAAACTGGGAGTGGTGGTCATTGGACAGGAATTGTTTATGTTGCAATTATTGTGTTAAAGGAAACAAGAAAAAGTAGGCGTATATAATAACAATAAATTTCTTGGCAAATGAGATTCACACCACACTTAGCACCATAGATACAACGAACGGTGCGTTTTAAGGTAACTATAAATTGTAACACACACGTGTTGACAATTGCAACACACACGTTCCCTCCCTCTTGCTCTCTCGCCACTAATCTCATTGTCGGCTCTCTCTCCGTCCTCTTCACCCCAAATCCAAGTCACTGCCTCTTCCCCCGAGCCGTGGGTCTCTCCTTGTCCAAATCCAGCAGCTGCGGCTCACTCACTCTCCCTCCTAAATCCACAGCAGTTGTGGGTCACAGCTGCCGTTATCTCTTCGCCGACTGTTGGAAATTTCTTATTAGAAATTTCTTGGAAATTTCTAGAAGTGTGAGGCAAAAAGAGAAGTTGGGGTTGTGTTCTGTGAAACCATCCTGAATTTTGGGTTAATTGGTCGAGATTATAATTCCTTTCGTATGTGTTTACTTATTTCTTTTTTTAATTGGTTTTCGTATTTGTTTCAAATATTGTGGGTTGGGGGATTTGTGCAAAGTGAAAACAATTCATATATGTTTCAGATTCGTTTGAAATTTATAGTGTTAGGTTCACTTGCTATACCAGTTTCGACCATGGTAAATTTAATTTTTGTGCTATCATGAGATTGATGATTTGTAGGCGCACAACCTGCAAGCTTACTGATGGATAACAGAGTTTTCCCAAGTGCTAGAAATATTTTCATTTATGAATTCTAAGTCCTGCACATCATTTCTTGGAAATTTCTGATAAAAGTGGATGGTGGAAATTTAATGTTTCGTTTGGATAATTGGAAAAATTGGGAGTACATGGCAAAAAATTAAAATTTAAATTAAGGATATGTCCTGAACAATGCGGTTGGTGGTTGAGTGGAAATATTGAACCCAGTTGAATAATGAATTGTTTTGCGTATACATGGTTGCAAAATATATGTTGTACATAGATGGAAAAATTGAGGAGTAGAGGGCAATAATTATTAAAATTATTTAGGGATTATTTAGAAGCAGTTCAATAAAATCTCACCAGAGCCACCAATCTAACCGTGTTCCGTTCTTCCTCACCATTCTCACCGTCGGCTCGCTCTGTCTTCTCCGTCGATTTCATCTCTCACAACAATTAGCGCCACTGGTTTCGACGGTTGCCCGCTGTAATTGACTTTTACCTCTTTCAAACCGCATCCATTGGATTAAATTAATTATAATCTAACGGCTACACTGGATAATGACAAAAAAGAGGGGTACCGTGCCCCTGGGGCACGATAGCTGGACCCCATCTAAGAAATATCTTGTTATAAAATCAGAAAGGGAGTTTAAACTATTTTAAAACGATTTGCTTATTTTTTAGATTTCTTATATAGTCTTTTTGCCAATTTTATTTCTTTTATAATTGATGTATTTTGTTGAACTTTTTAAAATTTGTTAATCACATGTTAAACTACGGTTATTTAATTCTCGTGGATTTTAGCATAGAATAAGGGACTTAGAATTTGAGGGAAATTTAGAAGAAAATTTGTTTCTGGATGTCGTCATTCTTGACCTTGAAACAGTGGTACTTTTATAACTTTGGATATATGAAAGATAAAATTTTGAATTTTGGATATAGTTAAATACAACTATACACGTATGGACGAGTCTCTCTATAAATTTTCATAATTTTTGGTGGCCTTTTGGATTACTAGGTTGTTGAGAAAATCCTCATTATTTACTGAAGGAAGATTCCGACAGAACGACCTTTGAGTATTGAAAATTCATAACTCTGAACATACAAGGAATAAAATTATGAATTTTTGGGTAGTCATACTAGACATCTGTAGTTTTGATATGGTGTAATGTTTGTGAATTTTGAAGTTCATTTGGGCTTTCAAACATTTTGTGAAATTCGGTTCAAATTTTGGTAGTCTAGGAATTGGAGATTGAGTTCACTACCTTCCCGGAAGTAGATGTTTTAACATATTAAGTAATAAATTCTGATGTCTAGAGATTAATTAGTTCACATGCAGAGATAATATTCTGGAAAATATCAGAATTTTTGTTTAAATGTCCTTAAACATTTGAAATATATTTCGGATGCCGACTGTTATGCAAAATTTTAGTGATTCATCTGTTATAAGGATTTCATACAAGGTTTTGATTTATTCTATTTAGATTTAATGAGAGATTAGCATATGTTTCTATCTTAAGATGTGTTGGTGATATTTCAGATTAATAAGAGAAAGGTTAAGATTTAATTCGAAGCGAGGTAGGTAGACCTGTTCGTGATGAACTCTTTCGTTTTTCAAAAGTTGTCCAAATTAATTTTTTTGCTACTATGTATGTTTTTGTAAATTTGTTTGTGTAACTAAATAAATATTTAAATGATCTTTGCTCGAGTTTAGACAAGTTTGAATTAAAAATTTGCATTTTAAGAGTGTAAGTTGTATGACGGCCACCTTTTGAGAACCAATATGCTGTGAAATACCATGTGCAGATTGCTATATAAATTAAAGTTTGTATTTAATGAATGTAATTTAAAAATTTTGGCTTAATGTCGATAGTTATTTCTAGTATGATATGTTCTATTTCAGTCAGATCATTAGGAGAAACGAGTGACTTTCACTAATAAAATTTTGTTTTGTTGTGCAAATTTGTATGTTCTTATCTATACTCGGTCAGCATGGGTGTGGGTGACACTACTAGATATGAGTCTATATGATATGTCATGATATGATATATGTTCTAATATGTTTTGACATGATATATATATATATATATATATATATATTTCTCAATATGTTTTGATATGATAAATGTTTCTGGATTTGACTTGAGTTCAGAGACTATTTTGTTTAAATTTATTTTAAGCAAAATAGTGTTCAGCCAATCTTCTATCCAAAGGTTCATGTATTTGTTCTAAATTTAAAGTTAAACTGAATTTTTAGAAATATTGAGTTTCTACCTACTGAGTATGAAAGCTGACCCCTTGTCGATCATTCTTTCTTAGATAATAATAATTGTTAGTTTGAAGGATCTTTAGAAGCGAGCTTTGGGGAGGACATTGCTTTGACTTGAGATTTTAGACATGTTCTATGTTTATATATGTAATTGGAAGACCTTTAGTATTTGTTATAAATACATGAAGGATTTGTGTAATTATAAGTGGATTTGTAAGACTTCATTTTAGTACTAGATGGGTTATTATTAGATTATATTTGATGATTTGTTTTATTGTGCATAATTGTGTTTGAGAATAAAATTTTGGAGATTCAAAACATAAGGATCTAGGGTGCGTTTGGGATTGAGATTGGGCTATCGTTGGTAAACATTGGTTTCTGTAGTTTGGAAGGTATATTGAAATGATTTTTTACTTGTATGATAGAAAATCTATTATTTCTTTAATAATTTTGTGAGAAATATTATTTAAAATTTATATTTACTACATATTATTAACTTTTGTTTCATAATTATAATTTTTTTTTACAGCAGCTGTAGATTAAAAGTTACAATACCTCAATCTCAAACAAGACCTTAGTTTCTCTTGGACTCGATATGTGCTTTTGGCACTATTTGAGTCCGAGGTGTTACAGTTAGGTCTGAGTTTATTATTCTTGTTTGCTTAATTTGGTTTTTTTTAAAAAAAAAATGCAAGAAAATAGAAAAATTGAAGAAACGGTTGCTTGCCTGTTATATTTCTTTTATTCAGTAAATCAATCTTTTCAAGTAATATTTCACCACAGCAAATACTGCTAATGATTAAGAAAGCTAGAACTAAAATAAAAGAATGATGTGGACTCAATCCTATCTGGGTCAATTATTGATAATAAAAAATAGATGTAGTTTATTATTATTCGCATAATTTTCTGATGAATTATTTCATCCACTTCGTTAGATTATGCAATGTGACAAATTGTAATTTAAATGATTGAAAATGTTTATGTTACCCTTTTGGACAGGCATAAAATTTTAGCATATTAAAATTTGTTCTGACAAATTAGAGAATGACAGCAACATTTACTAACCCCAAGATTTTGTTTGTCAGCAAGTAATAGATTAATGAACGAATATATATTTAAGCAAGCAATGAAGCAAGAACCAGATCCTTCTTCCATTGAAGAGAGTAATGACCCAATTGTGGCTGTGATTTTATAGAGAAAAGAACAAGGTCTTTGGTTGTGTCCGAAGCAGAGATGATAGTATATATTACAATATGTGCGTGTTTGTTTTTCCCGTTAGTTCTCATCTGGTTGATTAACAAAGTATGGTGGACTCCAGTTCGCATACAGTCTCGGATGAGATCGCAAGGCATCAAAGGTCCTTCTCACAAATTCATTCATGGAAGCACCAAAGATATCCTCAACATGAAAAATGAAACCATGAGAAGTCCTATGGAATTGTCACATCAAATATACCCCCGAGTCTCTCCTCACGTTTGCTCTTGGATCAAATTATACGGTAACTCCAATCTGTTTCCAAATATTAACTGTCTAATTGTTTGAAAAATAAGCTTTGCCTTAATTTTAACTGTCTAATTTTTAGATTTGATTGAAAAGCTTTTTGACTTGGTGAAGGTAAAAACTTCCTTATGTGGTATGGTCTTGAAGCTCAATTAGTAGTAACTGAACCTGAGCTGATCAAAGAGATACTCAGTGACAAACAAAGAGCTTACCCAAAAAGAGAGCCTAGACAATATACAAAGAAACTTTTAGGGAACGGTCTTGTAACGGCCCAAGGTGAAAAATGGTTTAAGCAAAGGAAACTGGCCAACCATGCTTTTCATGCTGAGACCTTGAAGGTAAATCAATTAATTTTCCTTGTGCCACTGGGTGTGTCTTAGATTATACTAGTTTACTTTAACCATTATTAGTTAAGATCTGTTTAGTATTGAGATATTATAACTTTTAAACTATAACTGCTATAAAATATAGTTACTGTAGAAAGAAATTGTAACTAGAAAATAAAAATTAATAATACGTAATAAATATAATTTTTAAATAATAATTTTGATAAAATTAAAAAGATATAATAAACTTTTTAAGTGTAAAATCAAATTAATTTAACTTTTAAACTACAGCAGTTATTATTTATCAAATACTTTAGTACCGTAGTTTTTATCTACAGCTCATCAATTTCAATCTTAAATAGAGTCTTAGTTAAATAAAATATTAGTAAATGCTGTTAAAAGCGATGAAAGATTTTTCTTATTTCTACTTCGTTTGTAGAGTATGATTCCAGATATGATTGCCAGTGTGGAGATGATGCTGGAGAGGTGGAGAGATGACGAAGGCCAGGAGATTGACGTATACCAAGAATTCAAGATTTTAACATTAGAAGCAATATCCAGGACAGCTTTTGGAAGCAGCTACTTGGAAGGAGAGAACATATTCAATATGTTAACGAAATTGGCTGCCTACATTTCCAAAAACGAGTACAGAGTTAGAATTCCTGTAATTGGGTATCCTTAATCTCTCTGATTCCCCTGTTTTCCTTATAAACTTTATTTGCCAGAGCCCAATTAAAAGGCTTCCTTGATTCTTGATAGCCACAAGGATCATTTATCTAATTGAACCATTTTATATATACAATTGTTGCAGTAAACTTGTGAAAACACACGACGATATTGAATCAGACAAAACTGAACAAGACATACGAGATTCAATCATCAAGATAATAAAGAAGAGAGAAAGTAATGTTATGACAGGAGAAGTAGAGAGCTACGGGAACGATCTTCTTGGAGTACTAATGAAGGCCTATCACAATGTGGATGAGACTCTGAAAATATCGTTAGATGATCTAATTGATGAATGTAAGACATTTTACACAGCTGGACATGAAACCACTGCAAGCTTGCTCACTTGGACTGTTCTTCTACTGGCAACTCACAACGATTGGCAAGACAAAGCAAGGAATGAGGTTCTGCAGCTATTTGGCCAGCAAAGTCCAAGTGCAGATGACATCTCCCGATTAAAGATTGTAAGCAAACCATACATTATGACCTTATATTTTTCATTAAGGTCGGTAGAATCAATTTTTCAGTTTAATGCATAAAGAATTTGTCCTTGCAGATGAGTATGATTATCAATGAATCTTTAAGGCTATATCCTCCCGTAGTTTTAATTCTGAGGAAAGTTAAAAAGGAAGTCAAATTGGGGAAGTTCATGATTCCAGCAGCTGTGGACATCACCATTCCAACTCTAGCAGTTCACCATGACCCTCAAATATGGGGAGAAGAATTTCACCTTTTCAAGCCAGAAAGATTTGCTGGAGGAGTGGCTAATGCTACAAACAACAACATGGCGGCATTTATTCCTTTTGGTTTGGGACCTCGGACTTGTGTTGGCTTCAACTATGCAATCACGGAAGCCAAGATTGCACTCTCGATGATTCTGCAGCAATACAAGTTTACCCTGTCACCGACTTATGTTCACTCACCAGCATCAATCATCACACTTCGCCCACAGCATGGACTTCAAGTCATGCTTCATGCTCTGTGACAAGAATTTTAAAGTATTGATGTACTGAGGGGTTTCAAAAATTTCGCAAATTTCTTCAAGTACATAAGCATGGACCACATCATGAACGCAAACACTTCAGCCGTAAGAAAGCAGAAGTGACTTGGTGGCCATTTTTCCTTCAATCTTTTTGTTATTCAAGCAATAAAATAAGAGAACGCTTTGTTGTCATTCCGACACGGATCAATTATTGATGCCCAGAATCTTATAGTTTATTATCACATAATTTTCTGATTAATTATTTCATCCAATGGCGGTAGATTTAGCCAATACCAGCGTGGCAAACAATAATTGGGTATCCAATCGTTTACATTATGCTAATCCTTAGTTTAGCATATCAAAATTGGTTTGTGCAAATAAAGGATGACAACATCAGTTTCCTAACACAGATTTTTATGGCCATAAAATTCAAACATCATAATCAAATATACCATTAATTAATCAATGAAGCAAGAATCATAATCATTTTGAATATCTTATAGAAAATTATATATAACTTGTGCTACTCAGATAAAATTAGGGATTATTTAACATGTGCTCGTGATAAATATTTCCTAAGCTTCTTCCATGGAATCAATCAGTTGACAGAAATCTTGTAGAAAAAGGTCCTCGGGCTTTCGGGTTGTGATGTGAGCAGTGATAATCTACTTGCAAGTTGTCTATGTTTGTCTTTCTTCTAGTTCTCATCACTGTCATCAGGTTCATAAACAAACTATGGTGGACTCCAATTTGCATATAGTCCCGCATGAGATCAGAAAGCATATCAAAGGTCCTTCATACTTTTTAATTAATGGAAACACCAAAGAGATCGTTATCATAACAAATGAAATCCTGAGCAGTCCTATGGAATTGTCGTCGCATCATATGTTCCCCAGAGTCTATCATCACCTTTACTCCTGGAAGAAGCTTTATGGCAGAAACTTCCTCGGTAGAATGGTCCTCAAGCTCAGACAATAGTGTCTGAACCTGAGCTGATTGAAGAAATACTAAATGGCAGAGCATTCCCCTACGAAAAGAATAAAGGATTTGCAAAGAAGCTTTTAGGGGACGAGCTTCCGACAACAGTAGGCGGTGAAAAATGGTTTAAGCAAAGGAAATGGATCTAAGACTATATCCTCCGGTAGACCAAATTCTAAGGAAAGTGAGAATCTTTAAGACTATATCCTCCAGCAGACCAAATACTCAGGAAAGTGTGAAAAGAAGTGAAACGGGGGAAGATATTTTATTCCAGCTAATGCAAATATAACCATTCCAGTTCTAGCAGTTCACCATGACCCTGAGTAAAGAAGCCAAGATTGCAGCAATACAATTCCACTCCGGCACCAGCTTATACTCATTCACCCATTCAAGTTATATCACACCGAGCCCTCAACATGAAATTCTCATGCTTTGTGAAAAATACTAGAATTCTGTAATTATGTCCATCATAGGGTTCTTAATTTCTAATGGTAGTAAGTTCTATAGAGTACCCAACCTCAGACACTGTTTACAGTTGAATTCAACAATAAGCATTCTTGTTTTGGTTGATTTTGTACGGACACATTACAATTGCCACTAGAGTTTTGCAAAGCAACAAACAGAAGACAATTAACTAAAAGAAGTTTTTATTTAAATATAACATTTGTCCACATCCTTCATTATCCTAGCCAAATTGCCTTTTTTTCAAAGGCAGGATAAGTAAAAGGAGCCTTCCCCTTTCAAAAGCCAGAGTAATTGTCCCTTACAGACCGGATAACCAAAAGGAGCTCAAAACAAAGAGGTAACATGCATAAAAAAGTACCAACACAACAAAAGGATATAGTTACAACTTAAAAAAATGAAGTAGCAATTCCCACATAAAAAAATTAAAAGCTAAAATATGCACCCTTCTTCCTCAACTCAACCAAAAACGAACATGATAAAGTGAGGTACTTTACAGTAATGATTCTCTGCCTAAGTATTTTAGAAAGAGAAAAAAAAAAAGAAAGAAAGAAAAACAACAACAACAACACAGCTTTATAAATACAATTTGCTGAGTGAGTGTTTCCTAAAGAAAGCTAAAAGATACCATATGAAAAAATCAGAGGCACTAGCCATGTCAATTTCCAAACATCACCAGCTAAAAAGAATTGGTGTATAAAAACCTTTCGTTAGCATTCAGTGACATGCAGTCAATAAAAATTTCTCCCTCATCCGAGAAATAAGCTTAAATTTTTCCTCAGCTTCAACCTGCTGTCGAACATCGGTCTTTGATGCCCGGTCAGGGTGAAATCTTAACAAAGCTCGTTTATAAGCTGCATGCACCTGAATTGGCCAATACCCTTCATTAAAATATTAAGGACAACAAGAAGAATTAACATACAAGATTGACATGAGTTGTCCTTACGGCCACTATCTCATGACTTCACAATGCAATAATTAGACCAAACCCATACAATTACAATTCAGAAGAATCTAGGAGCTGTAAAAGTTGCATATCACAAGCCAATAGTCATGACTGTCTCCATATCATACGCAGGGGCACAAAATTCAGAGGAATCATCCATGAAATATACGAAGCAATTAGATTAAGCATGTTTAAGTCTGGAGCTCATAACAGAAGGTACTTAAGTTATTTTTGGGTATCTAAGGAGAAAGCTTCATTAGGTTCATAGCAAAATAAAAATTTCTTATCACACCCCTTAACTAAAATTTTTTAAATGCACAAAACACTTTAAAAGAGCACTTTTTTAATTTGTGGCCACATATCCAACAGCTTTTCCTAACACATTAAGACTTCACCCAAATTTCACCAAAAGTACTCAATCACAATAAAATTTAAAAACAAATAAAATCTAACTTACCTCCTGTGACAAGGGACGAAAGCTGCCTCCCACATGTATTCCCAAGGCACGAAGTAATGAGGCCATATCTATGCATGTGGTTTCCAATTTATAAAGCTCCTTTCTCACTTCAATACGGATTTTCTCTTTTAAGTTCATATTTTCCTCATCCTGAATTTGGCACCACTAGTTAGCATATTTATCAAAAAATGGGAAAAAAAAAAACCCCACAAAAGTATAGCATTTTAAATAGAAGACAATGACATGCAAGTTGACAAGATAAAATTGAACCTTCTTTTGCGTCTCCCTAATTTCTTCAAGTCGTTGTTTTTGCCTTCTCTCCATGTCCAATAAACGCATACTTTCTGCTCTTTTTTTCTTACGTAAACGCTGAGCCTCTTCTGCCTGCAAAAGCGCTAGCATATTTATGTCAACTAATAAAACAAACAAACTATGCCTTGGTTCAATTTCCTTGAAATGCACAAACACAATGCAGCACAAACAATAATTACATGAAGATAATAAAAAACTTAACCAACATAATCCAGAGGAAGCAGCAAAAAACAGTAACTACAATATAATAAAGAACTTAAGCAACATAATCCATAGGCATGTGAATTGTAGACACTGCAGACACAGAAAAAGTGAACTATGATTTCTAGGATAGTTCTATTGAAAATAACATTGTGGATACTTTATGACAAACCAGCGTAGATCACCAATACCACCACTGTGTATGCACATAGTTTACTTTAATGAATGCATCCACCCAAAACGAAAAACACATAACAGTAGAGATGAATGCTTCTCCGTCGAAAAACTTCCACTTGTGGCTCTTTTTTTTTTTTTTAACAATCAGTAACGGTTCTATTACAAGCCAACAGACAATAAATTATAACTAGCTATGGATGATTAATTTCATGAAATTAACAGATATATGTTCTTATCCGCGGTCTAAACAATTAAGGGTTCACAGGTATTGATACGGAACACTTCCACTTCAGGTCTGTACCAAAACATGGAACTTGTTATATACGTGCCAAACCCGAATCAACTTTTGAAATCCACTAATTAAAACCATCACTGCAGGATATAAACTATTACAGGAGAGAAATATCAAACATTGCATCGCCCATTGATACGGAACCTGATAAATGTACCTGAATTTGTAACTGCTGCTGTCTGGATGCCCATTCTTCTTCCATTGCTCGTTTGTATTCATCAGTCTCCTTGAGCTTTTCTCGTTCATTAATTATATCATCCACAAAAGCTGAGGTGAGACTAACACCTTGAGTACGTCTGGCATCTGCTCCAGCATCTAGTTGATAGTCTGACATTGAACCAATAACCTGCTGCTTTACTTCTGTCGAACAAGGACTCTCTTGCTTACTTTCCCGACCAGCATATTGTGTTTCACACGAAGAAATCCCCTCTGAATCTGGTTTCTCGGCATCTTGCTGGCCAGATTTATCATTACAAACTTCTGGCATGCCTGATGAGGGAATCTTGAATGAGACAGATTCTTCAAATATAGGCCCAGCATTAGATTCAGAAGGTGCAACACTACATTCAGCTCTTTTATCACATGATGGTTGAGAACTTGACACTGGCGGATCTCCAGAAATTGCTTTTTCCATAAATACAGTCCTTTTACTATGTGATTTTCCAGGTGATGAGGTGCAACTAGAAGTTGCCTGAGAAAATTCTTCGTAATTCTCACTCGGAACAACTTGCTCAGTGTTATCGTGTCTTTCACTTGATTGTTGGCTCTTACATAAAGAAGCCTCTTTATCCTGAAAACCAGTGTTCTTATGATGACAATTTTGGTTAACCCCCTGAAAACTAGTGTTCTTATCATGTGTTTCACTTGTACGATGATGTTGCTTGTCTTCCTCTCCTCTGTTGTACCAAAAAAAGGGTCGTGGAGGACTTTGCCCATCAAGGAAACTACTACCACTGCCATTATTCTTATGTTTATAACTTTGCCACCAAGAAGAGAATGAAAAAGGATCTTCCATAACTGCTTCTCTTCTGAACTGAAAATCAGCTTCCTTGGAAGATGAGTTTATCTCCTGGCCAACTTTTTTATCAGATGGAACCGAAGGACGTTCCATTCCAGGATTGAGAGAAGCAGTGTCCAAATTTGTATCATCCGTTGGAACAAATGAATGGGAATTTTGGCTTTTGTAACGAGCGTTGCTTGAATTACAGCAAAAGGAAGTTTTTGAGCGCTCTTCACTCCTTTCCCCTGCTTCAACATCAACATCCTGACGAGGATCATTATTCAAAGAGGAAGGACTAGCCTCATCCTGTACACCAGCTTTACCTTGATGGACATGAAATTTTCTCCGAAGGTAAGCTTTCTCCCACTCTTTATGAAGCTTTCCAAAAGAGCCTTCCATGACCTCACAATCAGATCCATCGGTATCAGATGAACTACTCTCAAACAAACCATAACGATTACTACAGGGATATTTATCAGATGCTTGCTTGCACTTTGATATCCCGAATGCATAATTCCTTTCCTTAACAACCCGACATTCATCATCGCCCAAGTCCTCAAATTTATTAGCATGGTCAGGAGCAGGACAACTTTTGCTAGAAGAGGAATCACTATCCATTTCGGAACACCCCACATCTTCATCATCATCAATGCTAATTATACCTCGAAACTGAAACTTTTTGCCCTTCCTCGGAGCACTGGAACCCCCAATTTTATGTTGCAAAGACTCCGGAACGTCAATAATAATAACATTATCTAATCTCTCACTGTCAACATCAATGAGAACAACATTATCAAGATTCCTTCTCCTCTCACAGCCATTTAGTGTTCGCTTCCTCGGCCAAGTTTTGGGTAGAGAATGATCTCGCAACCCTCCTTCCCCTCTCATTTTCATTCGCCACGCTATGAGAGACAAAATATACTCTAATTTAAAGAAACATAAAACAAGAAACACGCATTAAAAAAGCAAGAATTTAATCAAAACTTAATAGCCCCTAACCAATCACAACACAACCAAGAAACCCTAATTTTCAAATACAGATTATTGAACGCGAAAATGATAAGATTCCTGAAATTCCCAATAGAGAAAAGCTAGAACTTGGAATGAAAACAACCATCGGCAATAATTTAAAAGCGATAATTAAAAAAAAAAAGAAATTTTTAAATGAAGGAAAATAGACATTAGAATCAAGCAAACGAACTTACATACTTTACGGTGGGTGATTTAATTAGCGTTTCAAAAGAAAGAGATTTGGGGACGCTTCTACTTTTAATAATATATGGCACGTGATAGTTTTGAAAATTGAAACAGGGCAAAATTTTTGGTCCCAAAGGTGATGGTGATGAAATTATCAAATTTGTGGTGGCGCCGCTCATTGTAATGTAAGCCGAGATACGCTATTACGTGCGCTAAACTCAACTTATCAATTTGGGTGCATTGTCATGTGGAGTGAGAGTGACAGCCCATGACGGACGAATAAGATGCGTAGTCGCTTAATATTTTCCATGGTCTGTGATTGGATTTTTTGACAGTCGCGTGACGGTAATTTGTTTCCGACCAAATTCTTTATTAATTTTGTGTTATTTTAATCAGGTACAAGTCAACCCTGTGTGCGTCATTACCCCCCGAAGGATTTGACGAATGCTTAAAAGCTAACAACAACTAGGAAATTATTCAGCATTTTCCATGTTTCTTTATGTACATATGTTTCTGCTTGTATTCAATAATTATACTTTAATACGAAGTATGAAGCAGAAATTTAAGAAAATTTATAATTAAGTGTTACGGATCTTAAATTTATTTATTTTTCAAAGTCTTATTATATTTTAAAATTATTACTTGAATTTGAGTTTAGTGCGTCAAGGGTTGTTAAGTTGAACCTAATCTTGTAGGAAGATTTAATTTTTCATTTTTCTTTGGGATTTGATCAATAAATTAGTTGCAGTTTGTATTTGATTATTATTTATAAAGCATGTAATACATGAATAAGGATTATGCATTTATTTGATATTTAACTCACTTGAGTTGCTGAGATCAAGATTCCTCCATTAACCTTAAACTCTTAGTTTCAATTCTCTACATCATAAGTTCCAACAAAAATAAAAGATTCAATCCTCAGTACGTGCCATTAAGGTTCCTTTGGAATTACTTTTGAGAGGTTTAAAAGTGATTTTAAAAATTTTAAATTTAATTTTAATATTTGGTTAACAAAAATTAAAATCATTTTTGTCATAATTAGCTCATCCTATAGCTGATTTTAAAAAGTTGGGAATGAGTTTTTAGATTCTAATTTTGAGAATTAATTTTATCATTTAATAAAATTTCATAAATATCCTTAAAATTATTACTTAAATTCAAAATTATCTTTATTCAAATTGGAAATAAAATCAATATTTTGATAATTTTTTGTTATAATTCATCAATATAAAATTATTAATATCAATTGTTGGTCGAATTATTATTAAATTTCTTTCACTATATTATAAATTTAATTATCAATCGTTTTAAGACAAAAAATTTAAAAATTAAAATCAATATATTATAAATTTTTTATTTTTAGTTAAAATTAGTATAGTACGTAATTAAAAATATTGTATGTACACGTTTTTATATATATAAGTAAATTTTGTCCTACATTATTTATATTTTAGTCATTTGTTTTCTCTCAACAGTTTAACAGTAAAATTTACCAAACTTTTATAACTGCTTTTAAAACTCACAGTACTTCTGAAAACAAAATTTATCAAACACTTAACTGATTCTCTTCTTGTTTGATTATTTATGCAAAGACAAAGACAACTAATGAATTATTTTAAAAGGTACAGCATTCCCAAACTGGTCCTAAATATGATTTTAATAAGGATGACAATGGAGTTGAGAGGGAAGGGGACTGACATTCTTCTATCCATCCCTGATATTCTACATATGTCTTTGTTCCCTCTTTATCTCCTTCAAAATTGTTTAAGTGGATTCTCATCTTCTCCTCGAATAGTAACAGAGAATCTCCGATGGTCTTTGATCCCCCAATAACCTTCAAATAACCGATAAGTTTTTAGTTGTCGAATTTAATTTAATCATATTAAAAGAAAAAAATTAAATAAAAGTAAAATTTTACAATATGTCTTCATAAAGTTTGGATGTTGTAACTTTAGTTTTTACTTTAGTTTTTGTTTTATTAGATAAAAGTTTAAAACAAATATTTTGGGCCAAGACTTTCTGAAACCAGATTGAGTAATAATTTAAAACTACAATTAGTTAACTATGCCTCAAAGTTTCATGGTATATGTGTATAAATACTTTAATGTTTGTTATTTATATTAATATTTTATAATTTATTGTTTATTCATTAATAATTCTAAAAAAATAAAATTAAAATGGGGAAATAGGGAATTGAAGAGAGGATGGATATTCGAGCTCAATCTTATCCCTTCTAAAAAAAAGGTAAAAAAATTATCATCGTCCATTCTTTGAATAAAAAATAACATATAAAATTATTTTTACACTCTCTCCAAATTAAGAATATCCTCTAAAGATCCCATCCGCGGAGATTTTTTTCAGTCCTTAATTTGTTTTTTTTTTAGAAGGCCATCCCTAGATTTTAAGAATGCTTATACTTCCAATTAATACAATTGTGATGCATATTCTAACTACAAGACCTTCTTCCCGATACAATTTGAACATGTAAACTTAAATATTTTTTAATGTTTCTTTGATCACATATATTTCTCTGTTTTTTATTTTATTTTATTGCATTTTAATGCCATTTAGCGCTAATACTGAGTTTGGCACTGAATACGATGATTACTATTTGCACTAGAGACTTTGGAGGAGCGAGGGGGTCATGGAATGAAGAAAGAAACAGGCGTACAGTTACAAATGGACCAAATAAGCAACCACTTCAGACATTTAAACATTAATTATCCATGATATCAAGTAAAATTGAACATTCAACCCAAGTCGAACAGATATTATATATATATAAAAAAATCAATATGATAACGAATTTAGTTTTGCCAAATAAAAAAACAAAGTTTAGGACCAATCAAAGGCCTTCATAAAGTTAAAAAGGAGGCCCATCCTAGATGACAGGACTATTTCAAAATATGGGTTAGTCTTGGATTTTGAAATGAAGTGTTTCGAAGCCCAATAATGACAATTTGTGGTGAGAGGTTGCAAAAGTTTTCATGCTGGCTCGGTCAACATACTTGATTCTTGGCGTGTTACGTACAGTCATGGGGTTTCTTTTCAGTCAGCACCGACCGATCATCAAATTATAAACTCCGATTCTATTTTGTATTGCAGGGTTTTTCTCATTTTAACATAATTTAAAAATTTACAAATAGTATTTTAGTTTGTCTTCCAGCCAATAAGTGGATAAGCCATGGCTTCAGTTTTACGTTATATACATCCAAAGTGTTCTTCGTAATAAGTAAGAATGCATGATGATGAATGATCAACAAAACTCGCCTCTTTGATTTGTGAACCAATTCATTGCTGCCTCTCCACATTGGCATCCCCCATGCCCTCATAAGTTTTTCTTAGAGTGGGCATCACTGATCCTGGTCTTTTTTCATAAATATTATCTCATGAGAAACTAATTTTTAGATTTTTAAAATATTTAGTTTTAAAACTGCGACGAATGTTCATTACTTTTAAGATATCATATCTCACATTCTAACTACTGTTAAATGATCATATTTTTTTTATTTTTTTATTAATTCTCTGACCGTTTAGTGATACTCAAATTATGGGATAAGGTGATCTAGGATACTCTAATTTTTAAGTCACAATTGCAAAATATTTGTTAAACACTTTTAGTTATAGCATTAAAGCCAATATGATTATATTTTGGTGAAAAAGCTAATTTTAAAATTCACATTTATAAAATTTTTATCAACTTTTATTTTACAATTTGAAATATGGAACTTTCATTTTATGGACACTAAAACTTTTAAGCTACAGTACCTCGTTACCAAACAAAGCATTAATTAAGATCATTAGCCCCATTTTGTAGTCAATCAGCCTCCACGTATAAGTTGATGCATCCCTCAGCGATGACGCTTTTGAAAGTGTTAGATGTTGTTGCTTATTGCAATTTTTTTGGATAGTGGCAGAAACAGTTTAAAAGTACGAAATGCAATACAATGGTACAATTTTCAGTGATATAGAAGAAAAATATACTAAATATACATAGCCAACGATGATACAGCAAATACGATTTCTCACATTTACATTGATTGACACAGTGCTTGCAAGAAAATTCAATGGGATTTTGCAGTATTTCCTTCTTGGATATTATACGAGGATTCAAGCATAGGGGGTAATACAAGAGGAGAAAGTAGAGGAATGGGATCTTTATTTTGATTGAATGAACTGAATGAAGAAGAAGAAGATTTTGCAGCTGCTGCTGCTGCTGCTGATGAATTCAGGTTGTACCCCATTGCTTTTGATGCACTCTTGCATTCAAGAGAAGAGGCCTTATTATTAGGCTTAATTAGCTGAAGAGGACATGGAGCTCTTTTTTGCAACCGGTTCAATGGCCTTTGAAACACATACTCTTCTTTGTGAACACAAATTTGGAAGCCAGGGAACTCAGCACCAGAGTCCTCCATTGTACTGTCTTTATTTTTAAATGTTCTTTAGTCTCCTTATGTACTCGCCTTAGGCATTGTTTGAGATCAGAGAAAACTTGAGCATTTAATACAAGAGGCAATCGGGCGTACTCTTTATTGATTCTCATTGTGAAAAATATTCACAAGTTTTTGACAAATGCTGTTACACCATACAGCATACATAAATCCTCCCATCAACAAATGGGTGCTAATCCTAATCAACCAATCAACCGTTCATGCCCCCACCATGAGCCAGCAGAACGACACATCATGAAGCACAGTAAGATCTAGAAATACTGGATAATAGGAGAAGTACAATAAAATATAATATATGCATAGCTCTTAGTAAACCATTCATGTGATGAGATGAGGTTGCGCAGTTGCCGCTGCCTTAAGAAACCTGCATTTGCTGATCATCCTCCATGTGAGGAAGGAATCAGTGCACGCATTTAAAGAACCCCAAAGTTTTCAGTGACAAGATCCTCAGAAGCCACATGACCCTTTATTAATAGTTAAATGAAGTTACAGACAGCAAGTTTCCTTAAGACCAAGGTATTCAACTTTTCAAAAAAGTTTATGGCAGCTATCATGTAGATTACACAGCTATTCAATTAGATAAACATTTACAATCAGAGCTGATTATTTATATTTCAAAATGGATGGTCATAATTTTGTTATGATAGTAAAGCCAACTTGGCGGTTCCAGTAATCTTGAACTTCAATATCACTAAAAAATTCCATTAATATATTCTTTTCTGGTGGATATCATATAAATTTCCATTGCGTTCTCGACGTGTTAAGGGCAGAACATTGACTGTTGGCAAGTCCAAGCAGCAGAAAAAAAAATAAAAAAACAGTGATGGTGCATCAGTCCTTGTGTTTATCGCAAGATACACTTATGCAAAACTAATTAATAGGTTAAATGCTTAGCCTACGGGGCTGATCTTATGAAGATGCTGACTATTAGCTAATGTGAAGTTTGCATCATAGCTCGTGCTCCTGGCAAGTCCAGTTTTCAACATCACCGAAGCAGATTGAAATGCATAATTCAATGTACATCAGCAACATAGAGTTCAAAAGATACAGTCTTGTACATAGGATGGGATGAGTTACTTAATTACTAATGTGGGACTCCATGATACTTTACTGGGACGAAAAGCCACGTGGCAGTACCCTGAAAAACTACTGCCCACCAACCAATAATTATAAAGCCAATCATGTAGATGTTGAAGATGATATTGGAGGCATGGAGTACGAGCATATGATTCTGAAAAAGGAAACGCATTTTGTCCTGCCTTTTTATCTCTTTCCATTCCCATTTGAGTTGCTTGCTTTAGGATTTCAATACGACATCATCCTCCCAGCATTTGGTCAAAAAGAAGGATCAAACCACTTTCATTTAGATTATTAGAACGAGATTTTGGTTGGACCGTTTCGAATGGGAAAGAAATCGGTGGATTAGCTTTGCTGGTCCACATATCACAGTCGCTTTTAGTTGGAAATATCACATCTTCAATTCCCGAATAGTCTATTTCCCATTTGGGTTCTGGATGGGACCAGAGAACCAAATGAAGAAGCCCCCAACAGTTTCTTTCACACGTGTAAATGAGTTGTCTAACTTCAAAAAAGCACAACGTTCAACAAAAAACTAAATGGGACTTTCAAAAACCAAACCAATCTTTTTAATGCACGTCTCCATCTGAAATGAAGTTCAAAATCCATTCACATCCAAATCTGGTTGAATGTGGAAAAATTAAGCCATGATTACCTACAAATAAGCCGTCGCCAATGCTGCTTGAACGGAGGAATTTAATAGTCAAGGTTGGTAAATTCACTCACCAATCAAAAGCAAGTAAACAATTCAACGATATAATTTTTCCCCAACCAAATAGTTCTTCCAACTAGGTTTCTGACTTGTTATTTGGCCCTTTTGTTTAGTTCTGCTGATTGTTGGAGGGTAGTTACTTTATATTTGTGGACGCCAGTCCAAAATAAATGTCAAAGATTAGTTTCCAAGTCGTGTGTGACCAACATAAAATAAATTCAAGGAGCCAATTCGAAAGAGATTGATAAAGATGCCAGAAGATTGAATACATCATTAAGTAAACTATGTACACTAGTTAAAGCTGACTATTCCATGGTGTCATTGCACATAAATTTCCTTCTCTGCTTTCACGTCTCCAACATCTGATTGGATCCTCAGAAAAGAAATAGATGTTTAAAAGGGGCAAATGGGGGAATTTACAAGAACTTTGAGCTGTCTCAATGGCTTCTTCCATATACCACCTTTGAGAAATGACAGTGCTCCTAAGTTTAAGTTATTCTTCAGTCAGATCAAGGTTAAAAGGCAAGAATATTGTGAAATTAACCTAAGTGGGGGTGGTTTCTATGTACATCCAGGTGAGCTAAACAAAGTTCATCATTCCTCAGGAACAGGATCTAACCAAGCCAAAGTTAACAAAAGATCTGGACTTGAATAGACCACCAAAAAGGAATCTAGTAGGAGAGTCTTGTGATGCTGGTTTTGGGTCTTCGGAGTTGCCCTTCACCTTAAGTATAGTCTGGCCTATTGACTGTCGGATGGAATCAATTATTTTAGCATCAACAGGATGCCCGGATGCACCACCAACATAGAAAGTATTGACAGCTTTGCCTGATTTAGTTGCAACTTCTGCTCTAGTTACCACCAGGCTATTTTCCCGGAAGATGCGTGTAACATCAGATAGCAGTCCAATTCTGTCTGTGGTGCATAATTCTAGCTTCAATCCCTGAACATGGAACAAACTAATCAATGGGAATGTTCAAAAAGATTATGTTTCATTGGGTTGTTTTCTTGATTTGTATTCGTTAAGCAGAAAAATTCATTTTAACTTATCAAAGCACATTGTCGTTGGCAGATGCACGTAAAAGAACATAATAAGACACAGAAGCAGCTGACAAAGATGAAAGATTCTTGCCTACAGAGTGTCTGCAAGCATGGTTGGATTATGACAACAGAAAATGATAATCACCAAAAAAAAATGATATTGATTATACAGTTATTCTCAAAATCCTCCCAATTTCTAAATGAAGGGTGAGTTGAAATTGAGTAAGAGATGAGGCTAGATAATTAGTTTGTTTAAAAAACAAAAGGGCACCATTCAGTAAATCAATGGAACTTCTCTGCGTAAAATTTAAAACTGTAACTCCCAAATTCAAATATGTGATTTTGCACTGACCTCAGAAACTCTTCTCTCAATAGCTGCTTTTAGACACTGTATCACTCTTTCTCTCTCTGCTTCCGATTTCACAGGGGATCCATCTATATGCCTGATAAAGTATTCCTACAAAATCATCACATTCAAAAATTAGAAATAACAAAACTAATTGAGATCCAACACATTTCTTTATCCTTAGATAAATTAAATATATATATATTTATACCTGATATGCTTCTGGTCCCTCAGCATCAATATTGGCGTGAAAAACAACATACTGCATATCTGTCAAAGTGCAAACTGTATCAAAGAGAAGCTTTGGCCTATCTTTACTCGTAATTGTAACCACTGAGTAATCTTTGTCATAACAGTTAACAACATTCACATTAGGCCTTTGCTTTGCATCCAAGGAATCATCATCGGTGCCAGTACGTTCATAGTCCCTATCAGCAAACATCATTTGGTGAAGCCTCCTCTCAGTGTGGGTGACATCATGTGAAACCTCAGTCTTGGCCAACCCAAATTTGTTGCTCCCCTTAAGTACATTACATAAAAGCTCCTTAATCACAGAAAGCCTTTCTGGGTCAGTGATTGCACCCCCAGTTTCTTCATCAGTCACTTGCATCAGGGCTGCAGCCCTTGTGTTGTGAGTCCACACCTCTGCACTCACTACATTGCATTTAAGGTGAGTGAGAACAGCACTCACTTCAGAAAGTAGCCCTGGCCTGTCACTTCCAGTTAATTCTATTGCTGTGTGGTCCATCGATTGTTTAACCCCAACAGACCTCATTGAAGATGCAAAGCAAGCTTCTGGCCCAAGACACTGAAAGAGAAAGGAAAAATGCCCGAATAATCAGATGCCTGTGAAACATACCACAGGAAAAAAAAAAGAAAAAAAAAAGACAATACCACATACTACTCAGCTCACCTTTCTAATATAATCGAGAATCCCTTCATTGGTAATCTTGTTTCCATCTTCATCAGTAACATTAAAAACTGTTCAAATAAGAAAAACAAAAACACATGAGACTTTATCTTCATAGTGAAAAAAAAAAAAAAAAGCTATAGGCTTTGGAGGGGTGGTGTTTGTCAGGGAGAATCTCACCATCCATAAACCAGCAACCATCAGAAGATATGTAGGCTTTAGTTATAATAAGGTTAAGATCCGTAAGAACTTGCACAACTTCGAGAAGTATTCCGTGTTTGTTAGCACTATCAACCTGCAGAACCACAAACCAGAATGAGTACCAAAAAGCCAAGATTTGTTGTTTAAAGAGTACCCAAAAAACAAAGAATAAGAACTAATACCCGTATGACAGTTGCATTTTTGCAGGCTTCATTATCAATCACAACCCTGACAAAAGGCCCGTGTACAAAGTGGTGTAAATCGCAAAGTCTAGAAATTTATGTACACTTGAAAAAAGAGAGTGGGGGGTGAGGGGGTGGCTTTATCTGTAAGAAAAGAATTTGAGGTTGTGTTAATACCTGGGTGGATTCATTCTTCTGATGAGTTTCTCATATTCATCATCACTGTCATGTGAATAGCTCATGCTCAGCTCTGAGGAGAGAAAAGAAAATGGAAATTATTTTAGATACAGAAACAGGGATAATACAGACCAATAACAGAACAAAAGGAAAGTTTACAACTGAATCTTCACGGCCAATCAAAAAAGAGATACTTGAACTTAAAAAGGCCAAGTAAAAGAAGAGAAATTTAAGCAAATAACCCTTAAAAGGACTTCTTACAAACATCTTCGGATTCAGAAAACTGACCCACCCACCCCACCCACAATGAAGAGCTCAAAAACTCTGTAACAGAACCCACATACCAAGGAAGCACCAATAGAACACAAGCACCAAAAAATTTGTCTGAGCCAAGCTTTCAATTAAAGGTCTCATAGACCAAGAACTTAACAGAAGCACAAAAACTAAGATATATTAACCAAAAAGAATAAAACTGAAAATAAAGAAAACCCAGAAAGCGCGAGAAACAAAAACAATGATAACAACGAAGTTAGCACCTACCCATTACGATTCTTCAAAGTGATTTTTTTTTTTTCTTTTATCTTCTCCCTTCTCCTCTCTTGCAACAACACAACACAACGCAAAAGCCTTTGCTGTTCTAATTGTATATTTGTTGAATGAATATAAACATCAACGCAGTAACACTACATAAATATGTATATATATACACACGCGCAGGCACGGGGCTGACTCTTCTTATTAGTACCCGGTACTCTCTCTTGATCCCACTCTCGTTAGGGAAACTAAAATATTCTATGAATATTTTATTACCATAATCAAATAAAAATATCCCCGATGACTCATTCGTTTACTAATCAGTCACCAGACACGATGCTCCGAAACCCGCTGCTTGAAAATCAATTCAAAAGCACCCCCACCACACACACTGTGACACTTATTTTTTTAATATATATATATATATATATTAATCTTCGTATTCGGTTGTCTGTTTTCGGTATATATTTGGCAAGTACCCAAAACAGGTAGATGTCAGCAATTATAAGACGATCGAGGCGTATATTAGCCGCGCTCCCGAAATTATGCTACTGTACGCTAGTTGCGTTTGTGTGGGAGAATTAGGCACGTGATGTTAATCTTTGCGTTCTTACTAAACCTAATCGAATGGTTTGGAATCGGAATGATGGACGAAATGGGAATGGTGGAATGGGAATAGGGAATGGGAATCAAATTAAGTTGTTTCTTGAATTGTAGGAATCGAAATCGGAATGAAATTTGGATTAATTAATGTGTTTCTTTTTGTCTTGAATCGGAATCGGAATGAGTTAGATTGTAACAAATTACCAAAAAAAGTACTTAATGGATTATTGTTATAATTATTATTATTAACTAATATATTAATTAATTGTAAGATTTTATTAATTAATTATTATAATTATATTAACAATTATTATAAAAATATATTAACTAATAATATTAATATTAATTAATTAATTATAATAATATATTAATTATTGTGATTATTCATTCAAAAATTATAATCATTAATAATTATTGTTAAAAATATATTAATATATTAATTAGTAGTAATAATTATAGTATTTAATTAATTAATAATAATATATTAATTATAAATAATAATTATTATATTAATATATTAATTAATTAATTAATTACAATAATAATATATTAATTATTCTGATTATTTACTCGAGAACTATAATTATTGATATATTATTGTTAATAATATATTATTATATTATTTAATAATTATTATTTTATTAATTAATAATAATATATTAATTAATTATAATAATTATATTAATAATTATTATAATAATATATTAATTAATTAATTAATTAAAATAATAATATATTAATTAATTAAAATAATAATATATTAATTATTGTGATTATTTACTCGAGAACTATAATTATTAATATATTATTGTTAATAATATATTATTATATTATTTAATAATTATTATATTAATTAATAATAATATATGAATTAATTATAATAATTATATTAATAATTATTATAATAATAAATTAATTAATTATTATGATAATATTTTAATTAATTACAATAATAAAATATTAATTATTGTGATTATTTATTCAAAAATTATAATTATTAATAATTATTGTTAATAATATATTAATTAGTAGTAATAATTATATTATTTAATTAATTATAATATATGAATTAATTATAATTATTATATTAATAATTATTATAACAGTATATTAATTAATTAATTAATTATAATAACAATAACAATAAATTAATTATTGTGATTGTTTATTCAAAGACTATAATTATTAATAATTATTTTTAATATGTTAATATATTAATTAATAGTAATAATTATATTAATTAATTAATTAATAATAATATATAAATTAATTATAATAATTATATTAATAATTATTATAACAGTTAATTCATTAATTATAACAACAATAACAATAAATTAATTATTGTGATTATTTATTCAAAAATTATAATTATTTATAATTATATTTTAATATATTAATTAAAGTAATAATTATATTAATTAATTAATAATAATATATGAATTAATTATAGTAATAATATTAATAATTACTATAATAACATATTAATTAATAAACTATAATAATAATATATTAATTATTGTGATTATTTGTTCAAGAACTATAATTATTAATAATTATATTTAATATTATATTAATATATTAATTAATCATAATAAGTAATTAAGTAATTAATTAATTTTAATAATATATTAATTAATCATAATAATTAATTAATTATAATAATATATTAATTAAATAGAATTTAGGACAAAGTAGGCATTTTTTATTTTGGGGAGGGTAAAATGGGAAATCCAAGGAATGGGAGATTGATTCCCACCTCCCCCCATGGGAATCAATCTCCCATTCCTCATTCCCAAATTGTTGTGGGCCCCACCATTCCGATTCCGATTCCCGCTTCATTTTTGTGAAGTAAACGCGTCAATCATTCCGATTCCGGATTCCGATTCCCCAATCCGGTAAGTAAACGCACCATAAATGTCTTGGCGTCGGATTATGATGTTCCACGGTTTCTGGAGAGGCCAATTAAGGATGCGTGATTCGGGAACAGGCGGCAGATTACGAGTGGCTAATTAAAAGATTTTCAAATTGGCACATTTTCCCCCTAACACCTATAAGGTAGGCCTCTGATTCTACTCTTTAGGGTGGTTTAGGGGCTGTCGCTGATTTAGACCGGTCAATTTTGTGAAATATTATCTTTTTTAATTACTTATTACTATGCTTCTAAACAATGTTATCGTTCCGTTTCATACTTGTACTATTCAAAACAAATTGCATGAGATGAATGCATCGTTCAAATAAAAATCAATTTTTAGTTAAGGTTAAATGGGCAATAGTTTGTATAAATTAATTTTCCTAATCTATTGGAATGAATATCTACTTATAATTTTTTCTCAACGATCAAAGATTAAATGAAACGTTTAATATAATTAGTAACAAATTTAAGATGTTGCGCAAATTTTTTTTATTTTTTCATTTTTTTGAAATTTAAATATCTTTTTATTGTCCTCCCTTAGTTATGTGGAATTTGAATTTAACTTGCCAATCAATACTCAAACAAATATTATTAAAACACGACATGTTGAGATATAATTCTTTTTAATTATCTTGTTCTCAACGTGATTTTATTCGGTCTTAAGAAGACAACTTAAATGATTTTGTCTCTTGATGATTTGTCTTATCACGAAAGTGAAAGGCCAAAATTTTAAATTCTCAGCACCGACCTAGATTGATCGACTATTACGTGGGAGGAGTGGGGTGCATGGCAATTGAAAAAAAAATTAGTTGCAAAAATTAAGATCTTCATTCGTAACTCAAAACCTGTTGCTCTAGAAACTTGAAGTTTTTTGAGTAAATTAGTCATTTATAAAATCAAACACGTTGAAATGATTATTTGTTCCATGGTAATGTCACATTTACGTCCAGAAGGCGAGCCACTTGTAAATTCCATAGGATGTCAATTTATTGCCAGCTTATAAAACTACTGCATACATATAACGATTGACGACCACAACGATAAATTTGGCAAAAATACATAAACATTTTTAAATTAAAGTATCGCAACATAAGTTAAGCACAAATTTAGAAAGAGATCACAAATAAAATCAACAGGGAATCGGAGTGGAATTGGCAGTCAATCAAAACTGAGATGGGCATCGGGTATCTTTCTTATTTTTTTATTGCATCAATACTTTGACCTTTTTCTCTGAGGATATTAGATCCCGCATAATAATTGAACAGATACATAATTGTTCTTTCTCTCAATTTCATCGAAAAATTTAATAAAAAAATATGGAAAGAGTATAAACATTATGGTCGGTTTGAATCAAATGTACGAGACCAGGCAACGGGTTTGTAAATCTCATGTC
This sequence comes from Atalantia buxifolia, assembly GCA_030444775.1. Lineage (NCBI taxonomy): Eukaryota > Viridiplantae > Streptophyta > Magnoliopsida > Sapindales > Rutaceae > Atalantia > Atalantia buxifolia. The sequence goes on along the minus strand of CM059837.1, from coordinate 21,901,415 downwards.
ACAGAAAGCTCCCATTTTAAGTTTATTTGAAACCGTTCCGTTGTGTTTTTACTTAATTTTAAAAAAAAAATACGGTAGTTAAAATATTTGGTAAGTAAAACTAACTATGAAATAAATATTACAAATTATTCTTAAATTTGTTGTTACCCTATATCAATTCATTTGGTACATGGCATATATACCCCGTAAATCATTTAAAAAAAAAAACAAACCTAAAAACACTTTCAAATCTTGAATCTATCAAGTTTTTCTTTGAACTTTAAAAATTAAAACAAAAAATAAAAAACAAAACAAAACAAAATGGTGTAGTAATTAAGGCACGGTGGATATAAATGCCTGCACATGGTGATCGAAGAACCGCTTGGGTCAATATTAGTGTGAGGGCAGACACGCGTGTCTTAAGGTGGATGCCGGCCTCATGTCCGCTGCACGTGGCCCCATCTCTTGCTAATTAACCTTGACTACTCATTTATTAATTAATATATTTATATTCCTAATTTATTTAATTAATAATCCATAATCCAATTTCTGTATTGGGTTAGGCACTCCTTAATTTGCTGCAATCTGTTTGCAGGCAATTCATACTTGCCGCTTGGTCTTTGATTATACATGGGAAAAATAATATAGTATTAAGAGTTAATACCCACCATAGAATTAAGTATTTATACATATGACACAATTACGTGAGTGTACGATTCATTGTAAATAATATTGAAAGGTAAATATTAAGTTATAATTAATGTAATTTACATTCAGCCATGAAAACCACACAAATTATGTAACTCCACAATTTATGTGGCTCCCATGACTAAATGTAAGTTATATTAATTGTAATTTAAACTCTCCCATATTGAAATCATGGACCAACCAAATAACATCTCATTATAATATCACTCATTAAATTATTATTCCTTAATTCTAGTCTACCTACAAGGCATTGGCTGTAAATCAAATGAAAAGACTCAAAACGAAAAAATAAGGTTCAAGTGTCCAGTCGAATTATCTAATGAGAATACTCGTACTCGTACGTATTGACAAAATGCGGAAGTTATCTAAGGATTAGGTATGCATTACGTATGCCGCTTTGATCAATCGTCAATCCAAATATAATTTTTTTTTAAAAAAAAAAAAGCATGATTTACGCAACTGCGGTTTCCGAAGACTCCTTTGATGTCGGAATATTTTGGTGTAAAATTGGTGTCTTCCACTATATTTCGGTCGGCGGGATTAAAGTGATTGATGTGATTGATTGGGGGGGTTGGCGTTGGTGCCGCATCTACGCAAGGGGCACAAATTAAAAGACATCGTGAGTGTTAACATGTGCAAATCCAAACATGAGCCACATTACTCAACTCCCGGAATTTGTCTCGGCACTTTGACGACCAACAACAAAACAAGTGGAATGCGACTGCAATTTGCAAAATTAATGCGGCATTCGTATATGCAACGCGGTACCAGTGCTAGTGTAAACCCCCGGCCATTCGTTCGAGTGGCGTCCTAATATGCAGACATCTTTTTATCTTTTAGCAAGGTGTATGTAATGCGCGCATTATCTTATCTAGGCTAACCCTCTTGAAAACGACATTTCTTTATAATAGCCAAAACGTTTGGTACACATTGCCCTTGCAATTTTCCTTTTCCTTATTTCATTTCCATGTTACGAGCAATGGCAAGTTTTTTTTTTTTTTTATTACATGAGACTACTGCTCAAGATTACAACTCATATACATGAGACTATAACTGATATATACAACAATTACTGGGACTAGTTTACATTAAATCTTATATAGTACCGCCCGGATTTTTAACCTTCTCAAATATTCGAGGGACGTTAAACTCTCATTCTAGGAGAAAGACTGTCTTCACTCAAGCTCTAAGGCTACAAGAAAGGAAATTTAAATTAAACCTCTGCAATACGTTTGCGGAGGCTCGAACCCATTCCCTCACATTTGTGAGGGAAGGGTTCTAGCCACTTGGGCTAAGCCTAAGTGGTTGAGCAATGGCAAGTTAAGCACACACGTTTATCCACAAATTTACCAATTTTTATAATTTTTTTTCTCATTTTTTGATTAGTACATGTCTAAAAAGGCGTTTTATCATGAGTTTATAATTGAAACATATAATGGACGCCATTTTGTTGTGTATCTATGTTTTTTGCACTAAACCAAGCAAGACCAGAAGTGATAAGGGAACTTCGATGGCAAGGTGGGCGGAACCTCACTTTGTGAAGGCAGCCAAATTAAAATCCCAACGCTTGCGTTGTTTTGATCTTTTAATGGAATCACTGATATATTTGACGAAGTGATTGATTTTATTTGTGAGAGTCTTCAGTGTTCATGAATTTTTACTCTTTATCTATTCATTACTTGTCACATGTCCATAAATATTATAAAAATAATATTTAATAATGAGTGAATAAAAAATGGACAACACTTCTAAAACACCCCAGACTCTCTCTTTATATAATAATCTCTCATTTTTTTTATATAATTTATCGTTAATAGTTTAAGAGTAATGTTATACTAACTTTATATATCATTATAAATGATATTACATTCATTCATTAGACAAAAGAATGGTTAAACAAATAATTTAATATGTTACGAAATTTCATCGGCTAATTAATAATTTATACATCACTTGTTATTAAATCTTTTAATCAAGACATTCACTTGAAAAACGTAGAATTATTGATGGACTCCGATGAGTTCTTTTAATGAGAAATATCATTCAAGTAACAATAAACCACGTGCAATAGCGGTCCGCGATTGGAATGGATGAACCCATCAGCTTGACAAAACCACGGCTAACTACTAATAACTACCATTCTAACTGTCTTCCGCAAAGCATCATCAGCGCTGCAAATTAATTAGACAACTAATCATGGTTAACTGTAAGCTTTAAATTCATTAATACACCTTGCTTCAGCTTTCAGTCAGCGGTCAAAGCGGACCGGACTGACGATGTCACACAGAGCGAGGCGGTGTGTATTTCTTTAATTAATTTTTAACTAATTTTTTGGGGACCAGCCAAAGGTGCACGTGACAAGCGGCAGACGAGTTATCAGATTTACATGTGGAGCCAGCATGGCAGTCACGCACGTAACACGTGCGAGTCATAATATTCTTTTCTTTTCTTTGTTCTTCTTGGACTAAAATAGTAAAAGAAAAAAAAAAGTCTTAACTATTTATTTTTTTATATATAAAATAATACGAACTCACAGTCGCAGAGGTCTCATGGAGCACCCGAAGGGTCGTTCTCATCTGTTGCCAATTCACCAGCCACGTAAGAAAAAGCTAAAAAGGTTAAAGGTGGGGGGTGGCGATTTTGACGTTAGCAAATGGTCCCTTTTCTTTTTAGTTCATTATATGTATAAAAATATTAGATATTTTTGGATGTTGGGTACAGTTTGGATTGGAACCCGCTTTTTAGGATCTGGGTCCATTTGCGGATAGTGGACCCAATGTTGTTGGAACCTGCAAGAGGTGTATGAATTTCGTTGTCCATTTTTTTTTCTTTGACAGAGGTTGTATATAAAATCCAGGGCTAAAAATTAATAATAAACTAGTATTCAAAAATCAAAATCCTTAAGAGCCCATGCTTCCCACCAAATTTATTTAAGGAAAATTATTATTGCACACTTTTATTTTGTCTTATTTTTATCTAATTATTAAAAAATTTTAACATATTTTCTACACTAATTTTTTTTAAATTTGTATCAACTAGTCACTTTTACACTAATACCGTTAAATAATTTAAATAAAATAATAATTTTATCCTTAAATAAATTAAAAGACCATTTTATTTTATAAAAATTTTAAAAAAATATATATATATTATAAAAATACCCCTAAGTTTAAGAAAAAATAAAGTCCAAAATTAGAATTTTTATTTTTAATAAAAATCTAAATAAAAATTATAATTATAAAAATAATTACAAAATGTTGGGATTTAATAAAAATTCCATAAATTATTAAAATTTTAGGATTTATTTTTAATAAATAAATTCAATTATGTTAATAAAATTTTGTAAGTTTATAATTTTTTAATAAATAAATTCAGTTATTTTTATTAAAATTTTGTAAAATTTTAATTTTAATAAAAATAATTATTAAAATTTTATAAAATCTAAATTTAATAAAAATTAGCTGAGCACCTCTATTTGAGATTTATTTATTTTATTGAATTTAGGAGTATTTTTATAATAATAATTTTCTTATTTCTTAAAATTTTTATAAAATAAAATAATTTTTTAATTTATTTATGGGTAAATTTATCATTTCGTTTAAATTATTTAACGGTATTAGTGTAAAAATAACTAATTAATATAAATTAAAAAAAATAATGTAAAAAATATGTTAAATTTTTTTAATAATTGAATGAAGATGAGATAAAATAAATATAATGTAATAATAATTTTTTTATATTTAATAAAAAGTTGATGTTTATTACCGAGTGACAGCTTTACTTTTGGGACAGAAGCCAGCGGCGTTTGGAATTATTAGTGTTTAGTTGGGATGCGAAAGAAAGGCAAATGGGGAGAAGAAACAGAGACGCAAGAGGTGGGGGTCCGGGGTCCCCGAACGCAAACAGAGTCGGGGTTCTGCCGCAGCACAAACGCAAACAGCCGTATCAAGAAGATTCAAAAACGCGCCCACGTAATAAATGACACGACCGTTAGACCCACGTCGGGTCGGTCCACACGCCGACCACACGCCATCTTGATTCTCCAAAGATCCTCTACCGGTTGATGGGTATTTGATAGGGAGATCAATAGATACACTGAAATCTGAAAAGCATGCAAGTTGGTTTTTCTGGTGACAGCTGGCTGAGAAAACAAGGCCTGATTTTTAATGAATTAATTTGACGGCTGATTTCCGTTTTGTTAATTTCCAAGAAATATTTTTACTTTTACCAAATCTTGTTTATTATTCAGAGACGCAGTACACGGTCGTCTAGGACTGGTAGCAAGATTCGTCCCACTACTGGCAGGGTCTTGCTCTTCGAGTCTTGAGTCTCGGCTCCTCAAAAATCAAAATCAAAATCAAATGCATGATAGGTCTTAGTCTAGACTCTAGGCCTAGCTACTCTAAATAAAACTTTTGCCGTGTTTATGGATACGCCCACAGATCCTTTTTCAGCTTTTCTTTCTACGTAAAAACATGTTGCCTAGCCTTCAAAAAAAAAAAAAACATGTTGTCCTAAAACAATCCTCCCCCACCAAACAACAAAAAAGAAGATTAAAAAAAAAGAAACAAAAATTTATTTTTTTAATTTTTTTGTTTTTGTAAATGTTAGTGGTCAGCATGCAGACTGCTCGTTGATGCTCCACCTACAAAACTACTTCTCAATTAGAGTGTATTTGAAATTGAAATTAAATTGTTATAGTTTTTATTAAAATATTTGATAAACACTAAATATTATAATTTAAAAATTATATTGATATAATTTTATGTTTATATAATGAAAATTTTATATTATTTTTAATAATTTTATTAAAATTATTATTTAAAATTATATTTACTATATATTATTAATTTTTATTTCAAAATTATAGTTTTTTTTCACAACAATTAGAATTTAAAAATTACATGACCTCAATTCAAAACAAAACCTTAATTAGGTGGCACAGTATCTCCATGCATGTAATTATTATTATTATTATTATTTTGGGTACAAGAAGATGTATGCACATCATTTTTCCTGGTCATTGTAAATGCTTTTAAAATAAAATTAAACACTTTTTTTTAACCATTTATGGTGTTGGATACTTGGATATGTGATGATGTGTGTGGACCTTAATTAGCAATTAATATCATTGCTGATTTATTTCTGGATTAATGACTTTTTTCATATATGTATATTATCTAAAGGTAGTGCAAGGGGTAAAGTTTGTATTACGAGTTTTCGATAATATAAGAGTCCCTGAAAGAAATTGTTATCTTACATTATCATGTAAAATACATGATTCTTTTACAGTCGTTGGATGAAAATTTAATAGTTATGAAAATATAAAATAATATATCATGTTATTTTCATAATTATTAAATTTTCATCCAATAATTGTGTAAGAATTATGTATGTTACATGATGATATAACATAACTAATAAAGTCATATGTAAAAGCACAACTGAAAATGGAACGGCGGAAATATCATCAATTTGAGATAAAGCTGCTAGTGCTATTCACGTTCAAAAAGATACTTAAATGAACGTGTTGAAGAATTTGATCTTTTCCTTGAATTCATCTTCATAATGATTCAGCCTATAAAACTATTTAGCTAGCCCTACTACATACCATCGTGAACCCTAATGATGAGAGAGAGACACACTAACAATTGGAGTGGATTGAAAAGCACGTCACTCAAGATTCAAAGAGTACAATTGTACAACAGCCACGAGAAAAACATAAGGCAACGTACAACAACGACAGAATTATAGGGAAGCACTAACAACCAAATAACGAGTAACATTCATATTAGTTAACTACCACCTAATAAGCTTTCAAAACAAAATATAATATACTAATTGAATCCGGCTTTAATTTGCTTGGCATAAAAGCTACACATGGATGGTCGTTTGCTAAAAAGATTTGTTAGTTGAGAGGTTGGTAAACGCTGGGATAAGATCTACCTAGCTAATTCATAATAATTATTAAAAGCAAAACCAAGTAACGAAACGCTTCGTGCATGGCATTTGACATTGCCAGGGTGTGTATATATATGTAGCTAGTTAGGTTTCACGGCATGGAATTTCCACCGCCAGCACTCGGAATTAAAGGGGGGCGTCGTGCTTTTTAATTACTGTGTACTGGTGATATATATATCTAGCAGCCATCACTTTCGGTACTTGATCTTCATTCAGTGAAGAAAGAACATTAAATGTGTGCTATGATCGCGACAACGTAACGAGAGAAATTAAAATGGAGCATGAGCTTCATGTTGCACACCAACATACAATGTTATCAATTGGCAAAACGAACAAAAAATTTCCAATGGCTTAATGTGTTTTCCTGATTTGGTTCGCCGATACTAATGAAATAAGTTGACTCAAAAGCAACTCATATGGCTAGGCATGGGGGGGAGATGAATAGAATTAAGATTGGCTGTCGGACTCAGACATGTTAAGCGTTAAACCATTAATAGGGAAGGTAAAATTGTTGAAATGTCATTGAATGTTTTGTAGCTGGCTTTGTAAATTTGCCAGCTTTGATGTTTGATATGTTTACGGTAACTACATTTTAAGCAGATACAATGCCGTGGCCAATTTCAGGCCACTTTGTTGCTGATTATTCCATGCCTCTGTGAATTCTGGTTCGGGTGGCCGACATCTAGCATTTACTTAATGAAAAATCTAGGTAAAAAGATTGAACCAAAAAAAAAAAAAAAAACAATTGAAAGCCCGTTAATTGGAGAACATGCTTTGGTAATCCGCGATAGCTAGGCTTCTGTTCACAATTAACTAATACTGAATCAGTATCATCTTTTCGAAATTTAAAGAGACATGTTGTGCATTCAAAGATGCTTTTTCAGAAGAAAAATGTTTCATTATCTCATTCAAAGTTCCAAATTAAAGTTCGCCTTGGCTGAAATAATTTGTAAATGATGCATTTTCTTTGGCAGATGGAAGTATGTAACCGTCTACTATTGTTCAGCGTCGAACACATCTATTTTTATACAATGGGCGTAAGCAAGATATTGGTGGGGTGCATTTAGAAAATCCCTGGCATCGTATATTTGATCAAATGCAATGCCCAAGCACTTTGGGCTGCCTTTCTTTTACAGCCTTCACCTCATCTTTTAGGAAGGAGTGGTTTTATCTAAACCCTATAATTTAACCCTCCATCCCCACTTTTCTATTAAGCCTTATATCATGCATTTACTTAGTGGTAGAAATGGATTGAAATCAAAATGGATTGGAATCAAAATGACCTTGAATCATATGGAGAATAAGAATAAGAATAAATTAGTTATTTTAACTATATGAATTGTAATTGAAATGAATTGTATCGCCATTGATATGTATTTTGTCTTGGAATCGGAATCAAAATAAGCTAATGGTGTGTTTACTAATCAGTAATCGAAATGAGCTGGACTGAAATTGGAATGAGCTAAAATCTAAATGGAAAATAAGAATCATAATAAATTATTTCTCTTTAATTATAAGAATTGCAACTAAAATGAGTTGTATTAACATTAATATATTTGCCTTATCTTGGAACCGAAGTGGATAATTATAACTTACTAAATTAAAATTAGTTTATTATTGTCGTAATAGTAGTAGTAGTAGTAGTAGTAGTAGTAATAGTAGTACTGGTAGTAGTAGTAGTACTGGTAGTAGTGGTAATAGTGGTAGTGGTGGTAGTGGTAGTAATAGTAATAGTGGTAGTAATAGTAATAGTGGTAGTGGTGGTGGTAGTAGTAGTTGTAGTAGTAGTGGCAGTGGTAGTGGTATTGGTGGTAGTGGTAGTAGTAGTAGTAGTAGTAGTAGTCGTAGTCGTAGTCGTCGTCGTCGTCGTAGTCGTCGTAGTCGTTGTAGTAGTCGTGGTCGTAGTAGCAGTAGTAATGGTAATAGTAGTAGTGGTAGTAGTAGTAGTCGTAATAGTAGTAGTAGTAGTAGTAGTAGTCGTAGTCGTAGTAACAGCAGCAGTAGCAGTAGTAGTGGTAGTGGTAGTGGTAGTGGTAGTGGTAGTAGTAGTACAAGTAGTAGCAGTAGTACAAGTAGTAGCAGTAGTAACAGTAGTAAGAGTAGTAGTAGTAGTAGCAGTAGTAATAGTAAAAACGGCCGACGTAATGTGATAATGCTTGATGATAGTAGTAGCAGCAGTAGTAGTCGAAGTAGTCGTAATAGTAGTAGTAGTAGTAGTAGCAGTAGTAGTCGAAGTAGTCGTGGTGGTAGTTGTAGTAGTAATAGTAGTAGTAGCAGTCGTAGTAGTCGTAGTAGTAGCAGTAGTAGTAGCAGCAGTAGTGGTACCAGCAGTAGTGGTAGCAGTAGTAGTAGTAGTAGAATATGATAATGCGATAGCGATGGCAATGATACTGATGGCAATGTGATAGCAACATCGGCGGCGAAGCGATAATGTGATAATGCGATGTCAGCGGCGGCAGCGATCATAGTAGTAGTAGTAGTAGTAGTAGTATCAATAGTAATAGTAGTAGTAGCAGTAGTAATAGCAGTAGTAGCAATAGTAGTAGTAGCAGTAGTAGTAGTAGCAGCAGCAGTAGTAGTAGCAATGGTAGTAGTAGTAGTAGTAGTAGGAGTAGTAGTAGTAGTAGTAGTCGTAGTCGTAGTCGTCGTAATCTTAGTCGTAGTAGTAGTAGCAGTAGTAGTGGTAGTAATAGTAGCAGTGGTAGCAGCAGCAGTAGTAGTGGTAGTAGTGGTAGTGGTAGTAGTAGTGGCAGTAGTAGTGGTAGTAGTAGTGGTAGTAGTAGTGGCAGTAGTAGTGGTGGTGGTGGTGGTAGTAGTGTTAGTAGTAGTGGTGGTGATAGTAGTAATAGTAGTAGTAGTAGTAGTAGCAGCAGTAGTAGTAGTAGTAGCAGTAGTAGTAGTAGTAATAGTAGCAGTCGTAGTAGTAGTAGTAGTCGTAATAGTCGTAGTAGTGGCAGTAGTGGTAGTGGTGGTAGTGGTAGTAGTGGTAGTAGTAGTAGTGCTAGTAGTAGTAGTAGTAGTAGTAGTAGTAGTAGTAGTAGTAGTAGTAGTAGTAGTAGTAGTAGTAGTAGTAGTAGTAGTAGTAGTAGTAGTAGTAGTAGTGGTGGTGGTGGTGGTGGTAGTGGTAGCAGTGGTAGTAGTAGTAGTGGTAGTGGTAGCAGTGGTGGTAGAAGTAGTGGTGGTAGAAGTAGTGGTGGTAGTAGTAGTGGTAGTAGTAGTAGTGGTAGTAGTAGTAGTGGTAATGGTAGTAGTAGTGGTGGTAGTGTTAGTAGTAGAAATAGTGGTAGTTGTAGTAGTAGTAGCAGTCGTCATCATAGTGGTAGTAGTAGTCGTAAAAGTCATACTCGTAGTCGTAGTCGTAGTTGTAGTAGTAGTTGTAGTTGTAGTGGTAGTAGTAGTAGCAACAGTAGTAGTAGTAGTAGTCGTAGTTGTAGTAATCGTAGTCGTAGTTGTACTCGTCGTCATCGTAGTCATAGTAGTAGTAGTAGTGGTAGTAGTAGTGGTGGTAGTAGTGGTAGTAGTAGTAGTGGTAGTAGTAGTGGTGGTAGTAGTGGTGGTAGTAGTGGTAGTCGTGGTAGTAGTCGTAGTCGTGGTAGTAGTCGTAGTCGTAGTCGTGGTGGTAGTAGTCGTAGTCGTGGTGGTAGTAGTCGTAGTCGTAGTCGTGGTGGTAGTAGTCGTAGTCGTAGTCGTAGTAGTAGTTGTTGTAGTCGTGGTAGTAGTGATATTAGTAGTAGTAGTGGTGGTGGTAGTCGTAGTAGTGGTAGTCGTGGTAGTCGTGGTAGTAGTCGTAGTAGTCGTAGTCGTAGTCGTCGTTGTAGTAGTAGTAGTAATGGTAGTAGTTGTAGTCGTAGTCGTAGTAGTAGTGGTAGTAGTAGTAGTAGTCGTAGTAGTAGTCGTTGTAGTCATCGTAGTCGTAGTAGTAGTCGTTGTAGTCGTCGTAGTCGTAGTCGTAGCCGTCGCCTCGTTGTCGTCGTCGTCGTCGTCGTCGTCGTAGTGGTAGTTGTAATCATAGTCATAGTCGTAGTCGTCGTACTCGTAGTCGTAGTAGTCGTAGTAGTAGTAGTGGGAGTAAGAATAAAATGAAAATTTCAAGATTTAAAATTTCATTCTTACCTCTCTCTATGAAAATGAGAATTCTAGTAATTATTCACAATTTTAGGTGAGGCCCGTCAATTTAATTCTTATTTCACCTCTTATTTAAGTAAGTAAACACACCATTCATTAGTATTTCTTGATTCCCCCTTCCAATTCCCATTCCTAATAAGTAAACCCACCATAAATTGGTATGAGTTATTAAAAGGTCCTTAATTAACTATTATCATAATACTATTTTATATTTTAATAATTGTGATTATTATTAATAATACTAATAATAATATTATTAATAGTAATATTAATTAATTATAATACTTATTATCGTTAATATACTAATATTAATACTACTACTATCACCACCACTACAACTAATAATAATAATCATCAAAATCAAAATCATCATCATTGTTGACATCATTATCATCATTATAATTTATTTTTATCAAAACACCGGCGGCCATCGTAGACTACCATGAATTGCCTCTAGTTGTCAGGTTCAAGTATCTATTGACGTTACTTGAATCCTTGAATACTTGAAGCATCAATGGATTCAAATATCCATTGATGTCTATTTCAAAAAAAAAAAAGTTTTCATTGATGTCATTTTTGCCTTTGGTATTATAAGAGCCCTCATTTCGAGCCATTTGGGCTTTAACCCAGTAGTGAACCATTACCCTTAAAACTAAGTATGACTTTGAGGGCAATAGTTCTAGTCCCCATAGACTCAAAAACCTCCCTCAATTAAGCATAATTGTGTGAAGATTATTTGTAAAGTCTTTCTCCCTTGCGAAATGCGAGTGGAGTAGAGACATCCCTCCTAAGTGAGAGTTATTTATCTAGGCATGTACTTCAGAGAATTAAAATGTAATAATGTAAGTCTCAGTTATATATGTAATTGTAAATATTAGTGTAATAATCTGTTGACTATCATAACAGTTGTTGTAAATATATGTGTAATACAGTAACCACCTGATGCTTAATCAGTTAAAAAAAAAAAGTCCTCATCCCGAGAGCTACTTAATAGCATCCCTCTTAAGTGAGAGTTATTTGTCTGAGCATGTACTTCAGAAAATTAAAATGTAATAATGTAAGTCTCAGTTATATATCTGATTGTAAATATCAGTATAATGATCTACTGGCTGTCATAACAGTTATTGTAAATATCTATGTAATACAGTAACTACCTGTTGCTTAATCAGTTAAAAAAAAAAGTCTTCATCCCGAGAGCTACTTAATAGCACGTGCATTACCGGCAATGAAGCTTGCTTTAGTTATCATAAATACATGTATTGTTACATAAATCCAACAATAAGAATTTCAACGACATTAAAATAAGCTTCAATGGACGTGAAAACTGGTGGCCGATAGGGCCCCAACGGTGGTCAGTGGTGGTTTCAATTAAAGAAAGTGATCTAATGAAAATTAATATAGTAACAATTGAAAGCTAATGCTATTGGTATGTATCTGATTGGGGGTGCGGGTATATTTAATTTTAGATACCCCCATTAATTCAAAATTTAATACAATACAATTGCTTTTCTTTTTCATTCTACGTGTAGAATAGTATTACTTTCATAAGGAATAGTATCGTAAGAGTAACGATATATATATCAAATTTTATATTAAATGATGTGTTATCATTAAATAGTTGATATTTTTTACAAAATTTAAGTGAATTTATTATATTATTTCATTCACTTAATTGATGAATATCATATTTGGATAAAAAAAAAAATTAAAATGTATTACACAACTTTGATCCCAATAGTATATAATGCAGTGTTCCAAACATGCTCTTAACATCATATTATTGAACACAAAGACAAAAGCATTTTCAAATTTCTGCCCTCTAATTCCCTTCTTTCTAATTGCAGATGCAGCTTATTGTTCATCTTTAAAAAAAAAAAAAAAATTATTTCATTGTTGGATTGAGCATTTGAAGGTCAATTTAATGATATGTAATAAATATGACTTTTAAATAATAATCTTAATAAAAATATTCTAATTTTTCATTATACAAGCAAGTAGATTAAATTAACTTAAGTTTAAGTCACAGTCATCACTAAATTACTATATAATAGTATTTATCAGATACTTTAATATTATATTTTAAAGCTACAATCTCCAACTTTAGTGACTTGCCAAACACGTACTTTTTACACCTTTGTGAAATACGTACTTTTTACTTTCTGATGACGGGTTACGTCCCTATTTACCTTCGTTTGTTTAATGTTTATCACACAATTCTTAAGTAAACCGCTTTCAATTTTATTAACTTGGAATCCGTCAACCTCAATCTTTGACTTCAAATTGTGATTTAAATTCCATCCACTCATTCCATCGAATTTTGTAGATTAGTTTAGTTAAAGTAGCGTCCGTTCATTTTATTTTATTAATAATTAGTTTCTACTAATTGAAGTTTTTTTTTTTTTTAAACACTTGAGTTTTTAAAATTTTTTATACTCAATTTCCTTTTTGCCGTTAAATGTTAAGAAAAGAAGCACACCGATCGTGTGATCTTCAATTTAAATCATGAAGAAGAAAATGCATTCATAATGCATGCATCACTCTTTTTTTTTAGTTACCATACGGAATTCGAAGATAACATTAGACTCGATTTATTTGAATTTGAGTCGGATAGGACATTTAAGATGGCAAAGTTCTGTTAATGAGTATTTAAGATAACTACATTCTTAAAACTCACACCGATGACTATGGATCGTTCTCTTTATATCAATGTCTTTTTTCGAAAATTCTTTATATTAATGTTGATATTAACATGTCGAGATTTTTTTAGTATTGCAGCAATTTACAGTTTAGTCAAGTGGAGAGACAGGTGTATGGGACATTTGGTATCCAAACCTTAAAAACTAACCATTAGTTGGAGTGGTTCCTCTTATATGAAAGCATGTTTATTTTCTCTCTTGCGGCCAACTCAACTACTCAATAATCGCCCTCTTACACTAAACTCATGCCTCTATGAATGTAGTCCGTCACATTCCATGCAGCTATTGGGGTTTAGATCTGATACATCGAATTGGGAGTCAGACCTAAAACACCTAGGACATATATTACCAACACATAAACAAGAGAAACGATTTAGATTAATCTAAACACACAAACATTATTGTAAAAGACGAACAACAGCACCAACACATAAACAACGAAACATTAACCAGTCTACGAGTCTACAACTTTAATCCAAAGCCATGCAATTTTTGTTCAATGATTTGGTCCAAACGTCCTACCATTTCGGGTGTCAGGTAATTCTTCCAATCTCCGACCACACCTCGCCGGAAAAAGGCGTTGTACGCTTCGCCGGAGGACATTTTCCCGTTTCTGTTGACCTCCAGGTTGCTCAAGTTATCAAAGCTACATAACTTCAGGATATCATCCACCCGACCATTCGCTTCTTCTGCTGGCGAAAATGGACATCCCAAGAACTCGGCCAGCATCTTCCAACGAAGACTGGGCTGTTCTTTCATTTCTTCATACTTTAAGAAGAAAACCCTGTCAGGTTTTTCCATGCTTGCCTTCCTGTAGCCCAAGATATGATCCCAAAAGGGCCCATACAAACTCACTCCCCTGCAAAACTTGTCAAAAGTTTCTTCAAGAGAATTCGTACCCTTTTCTTCGGGTCTCAGCTTGTTGGTAAAGTGCCAGAGCGACACAAAAATGTCCTTAGGGTTCCTACACAAATACACAAGTTTGCAAGCTGATGATGAATCTTTAACAGATGCAGGCAATGAGACAAAGGGCAAGTGGGTTGCAAAGAGCCTTGGAGAGGTCAAGGTGGTGAGGTCAGGAACCTGATTATCAACATATAATTTAAGCTCAATGAAGGGTACAAGCTCATGAGGATTGTTGGTAAGCAAAGGGTGGTTACAGGGATTATCAACGTAACGCAAACGGTTGACTAAGGCAAACGTTATGGCCTTTAGCCAAGTGGTGCCTGATTTTGGTGTGGTGACAAGGAGAATATCAGAATCCTGAGCTTGGAAATGTTTTTGACAAGCAAGAACGCCTTGTAAATCTCTGCTTCTGAGCCAAAAGCCTTGGTATTGATAGAGATGATTGGCAACCCAACCCGTTTCTGCGGGAAGGGAGGAGATCAACTCCCTGCATTCTTGTGTAAGCTCATCTTCTTGCAAGTATTTAAGAAGGGAAACGGCTGAGGGTTGAGTTGGCACAGAAGTGGGCATGATTGTCGAAGCCTGAATATGCCTGAGAACTTGGGGTCTTAGTTGAGCGCTGAGCAGGGGAGTTTCTTGCCCTGAATTTGATCCAGGGTTGATTTTTTCGTGTTGCCCATTTATATCACGTTAGTCTAGCTAGGTTGTCGGTATGAAAAAGAGACAAAAGCATGTGACATTATAATTTGCTAGGATAGGTTGGTATGAAAAATAGACTAAGGATTTTATTATGTTACATTTCATGTAACATAAACAATTTATAAAAGCCACACAATTATATGGGTCTCACAATTTGTGTGGTTTTTATAAATTGTGTATGTTACATGAAATGTAACATAAAGGCTCCCATAAACTAAAGGATGTGATATTATAGTAGCTAGTGTTACTTCATAACTTCAAAATCTGGTTTTTCAGTGTAGGATGATAAGTGAATTTTAGGCTACTGTAGATAATGTAATTTAGTTTAAATTTTAATGAGTTTTCTTTTATATATATATATATGTGTGTGTGTGTGAGTGTGTGTATAAAACAAATAAAATATATGGGTCTGAATCAATTACACGATATTGTAAGATATTTTCTAATTGCTACTTTTAAAATATTTTTAAGAAGTATAACATTTCACATCACCTGAAAAAGGGTCATAAGCTGCAATGGTGCTGCCGTCGTACCGCGATGTGAACCACAAAATGCAACATCAAAAATTATCAAAAGAAAATGCCAAAAGTTCAAAGCTTTAACACGTTCAGTATCGAGAACAGAAAAAAAAAAAAAAAAGGAAAGGCCAGACGATATTGATGCTGCAGTTTCACCTGTGAGGTTCAAGCACCATAAAAAGTTTTGTGTGGAGGTGGTTTTTTTTTTTAAAAAAAATAAGAGTGGAGTGGATATTTTTTAAATATTTGAGAAGGTTAAAACTTAAATTTTTGTCTCAATAACTATATAATATATCAGTAAATATTTTCATGTAATGTAAGTTGTAATGCTGTAATTATGGGTATTAGTCCCTTGAAATAAAAAAAAAAAATAATTGTTGTTTTGTCTTCAAATAGATATAATCACGTGTCAAAGTTCATCATAGATCGTGAGGGTCAAAGATTTCCATGTAAAAATCGGGCATCTCGTGGAATTTTTTTTTTTTCCCCTTGTTTTTCTTATTTAATAATTACTATGGCTTAATCATCACTTGTGAAAGTTTTCGGTATTCAGAATATTTGATATTACAGGAAGGGCTTATTAGCCGGAAGATATTGGGAATCTGTTGTGTTGAAAAAATTGGGAGTGTCTGGATGTCATTATGATTTATTTGACGGATTGATTGAGCGGGTAAATCCATTGCATCTCTAACTCACATCCATTCTGGAGCAGAGGTTTTACTTTCTTTGGGAAGTTTCATCAGTTTAGTTATAATTTTAAATAAAACGATTATATTTATGATTTATGGTTATTCTAGCAGTCTTAATTATTACATTAAGAAGAGGCATGATGCAGACATTAAGCACACAAATATGATAATGAAGTCAAATAAACAACAAGAAGATCGACAATTAAAACTTCAATCCGCTGCCATGCAATTTGTCCAGACATTGCAACTTTTCAGGCGTGAGATGATGCATCCAATCGCCGGCCTCTCAGGTGATCAGTATTCCACTTTCGTTGACCTCCAAATTGCTCAAATTATCAAAGCCACATAATTTAACAACATAATCCACCATGCCATTATTCTCTAAATTCCTCCTGGTGAAAATTGGCGCCCCGAGAAGTCATGTGCTAGCCTCTTCGACTTCAAACGAATTATATTGTGGGCCGTTCTTTCATTTCCTCACACTCAAAAGAAAATCACTTCGTCAGGTCAGGTGTTTCCAAGCTTGCTTTCCACTTCCAGTTTCCCGAAACGTGATCCCAAAAGGGCCCATAAATACTCACTCCCCCGCAAAACTTTAAACAAAAGTTTCTTCTAGAGAATTTGGACCATTTTCTTTTGGTCTAAGCTGTTGGTAAGACGCCAGCAGCGTGACACAAAAGTGCCCTTAGGGTTCATGAACGAACACTCAAGTTTGCAAACTTGATGTAGCAGGCAATGAGACTAAAGGCAAGTGAGTTGCAAAGAGCCCTGAACAGGTGAAGGCGGTGAGGTCAGGAACCTCATTCTCAAGGTAAGAGTTTCATCTCCAAGAAGGGTACAAGCTCGTAAGGATTGTCGGTGAGCACATCGGCATAGAGCAAAGCAAACGGTTGGCTAAGGCAAATGTTAAGGCCTTTATCATTGCGCAAAACAATGTTATTGAGATCCGAGTTGTGCGCTGAGTACAGGCGTTTCTTGCCCCTTGTGTTTTGTATCAACTATCAAGCGTATTTAACAAAATTAACTAAACCAGCCCATATCGCCTATATAATATATTATTGAATAATGATATAAATATATCTAAGTGTAAATCAAGATAGTCTAATAGGCCTCTCCTTACAGCTGTCAACAAGAAACACATCGAAATGATCAAGACACTATCAAAACATGGACCGAGAAAGGAGATAAATTTACATATTAAATAAAAGTTGTTGATGCAAGAATGAGAACAACAATGGCAACTAGCTCTACCGCCTACCCCCCTTACCCCAAAAAAATAAATAAATAAACAAACAATGCTTCTGTAAGCTACTTTCCCTTGTCATTAGCGAATAACAACGCCTGCTGTGCTTACTGGAGAATAATATTTAATCTTGTGTTTTAACAAACTAGTACAGTACTGCGACACAAGCCTACAACCAAACTTCACGTTCAAAATTTTGACAAGTCGCCAAACCCCCGTAGTTTAAAAAAGGCTTAGGCATAAAAAAAATTATATATATTAATTTTAGATGTTTAAATTCAATTGAAGTTCTAATACCTAGAATTCTTTTCATCAACTTTATAGTAGAAACTTCCAGCTTAATACATAAAAGTCTTAACATTAAGAATGTTAGAAGCACCGAATTCTACTTTGGCCTGTTGATGCTTTCTACAGCAAATGAAATGTACATGACCCATCTGGGAAAAAGTAAGCAAAATCTCTTGCCCTTGCACAGCTATTACAATGTATTGCCTACAATAAACCATAGAAAGAATATCCACCTAGAATCTTCAGTAGACAAATGGACTCCTTTTGTCGGCAAATGTCTTCTCTTCACAAAACAAGTTAATCTATCCTCCAATTGTATCCAGACATAACAGCTGTAGGTAGAACAAAGGGGTTAGAGTGATACTGATGAACCAGTGGCAAAAAATGACTAGGGTGAAATAAAAAGTACCTCATGACTGCATGTCAGGCACCCCCATTAGGAAACTTGGATCACTGGATCCAAGCAGTGTATACTCTGATCCTCTCACATGCACACTCAAGCAAGCTGCACCAGAAACTCAATTAGGGCATCCAATATGAAAAACGTTCAGGGAATTATATTCTTCTATGCAAATGTAAGAAGGAAGATAAAACAATAGTTTTACATTTAACTTTTAGTTTTGCAGCCAAAAGAATACAAATATTGCAGATAAAAAGATTGGTCTGAAAGATCAAGTTAAGCAGAATATGATTTGTTAAACATAAGCTCTCTAACTCCTCAACAATACCTGGAAAACATTTATCCTTCATTTATTACATATTTACTTGGATATAGGATTACAGAGTTTATAAACAAAAACACAAAAACATTCTCGAAGCAAGACACAGAAGTTGTTTTCATTCCATGAGGCTTTTTTTAGATTGAGGACAACCTCTTGACTGCTGCAGTATGTATGTGACATTACCAATAATCCACTGATTTACTGTGTGGAACTTCAAAAGAAGGCAGCCAACTAATGGAATTAAGTGACGTGAATGCATATGGTTTGAGTTTCTTCAACCCAAACCACATCAGTTTGCCCACCCCTACATACAACCACTAAGTGACTAAGAGACACCAAAAAAATCAAGGATCATGGTGCTCAAGTTCAAAATTATGAGCTTGTCTTCATTTGACAAAATTAAAGCGAAAAAACCCCATCAATCCATTCCACAACCTCCCAAGAAAAAGATTAAAAAGTCCAGATATTTTAGCTTTCTTTTTTAAACATATCATGGCTGGTAATGAAATCCCCTCATCGTGACTGGTAATGAAATTCCCTCCGCAAGAACATTTACCAAAGAAATAGCTACCACCCAGAGTTCAGATATTCTTGTTATAAGGTTCAAGTCCAGTAATAAATATCCTATAGTTAAAACACATGATGATGCACACAACTTTGGTTGAGGAAACTAGTAATGCCATACCATTCTCTATTTTCAACACACTCTGAAGCATTGTATCCATCTTTGTCTTCATGTCAGAATTATTATCCATAAGTGGAACAACAAGTGTCAGCTCCCTATAGATGTCACGTGAAAACCTGCATATCTTCTCAGCAAATTCAAGCTCCCCATCTGATATTCGACCAATTGCCAACCGCATCAGTTCTCCTGTCAAATCCGCAAGCTATCCAAAGAAAAGTAAGCACCTCAAACATATGCACACAAACAAGAAAACACTGCACATTTAGTGCATGCAACTGTGCATTTAGTTCAACTGTAGCACCTAATCTTGTCAATGAAAACAATAGAATGGAAAATGTGGGATCAAATAGATTATGCTCATATCACATGAATTTGACTTCATGTACAAGGAATCTGTTAAATCCAATTGCCACCTTTCCTTTGTAAGTATAATAATGAAGCTGTTTGAAACACAGTAAATTAGTATAAAGATAAGCAATTACCCCCAGAAGATAGTCGAGGACATTGATTTGCAAAGGCTCAATAGCTGGATCACTGAGTGGTAGTAAGCCAGCATTTAGCTCTTCAAGATCCAAAAGAGTTCCAGTCCTGCAGAATTTACAGAATGTTGCAGCTTCAACATACTCTTGCACCTGAAAGAACACAAGAATAAATAAGCCAACTAGACAGAATGTTGATAGCCTCAAAGGGTAGGGGAAAAAGACTTTACCCCAGGAGAGTAGGCTCGTCTTAGTTTCCAAAAATCAGTCCCCTGCAGTTCTTTCACCAATCGGGAAATATACAGATCCTTCACTGCTTCTAAATCGACCTCGGCCTTTCTCAGAACTTCCTCTTTGTTGTCCCTACTGATTCTGTCATCAAAATAAAATTGTAACTCCTGTATTTCAATTCCAATTAGCAAAATGAGGAAGATAAGAATCCTAAAAGTAAAGCCGAAGAATTAAGTTGTACTAAATTTGCATTAAATACAGAATCATCACTTATAACCAACAAATTAACTTGCTATAAAATCAATATTCAAAAGATGCACGGAGTGAAAAAACTTTACCGTTCATTTACATAGAAACTGAGAAATTTTTAAAGTACATTAAAATTTTTCCCATAAAGACCTCCTGGAAAACCTAAAAGAACATGTAACAGAAAAAGAAGAAGAAGACGACGACGAGACAGCAGGAAAAGAAATTGCAAAATCTTTTTACCTGTGCACCTGGAAAATGACTTTTTTGCTATTAATTGTGATATCACGACTTGCTTTCACCACTCTTTCCCGCTTTTCATTCTACAAACACAAAAATGTGTAAAGAGCAATTGTACGAAAGTAAGTTTCAATTAATGTAAAAAAAACAATGGATAGCAACAAATGATGCCAGGTAAGCTAGTGCATACCTAGAAATTAAAAAAAAAAAATTGGAAAATATTTCAAACACGTGCAAACAGACAAGCATTGCATATGGGTCGATATTCAATATGTCAGTAAAAGTTTGAGCACCTAAACATCTAGCTCAACTTCTAGAATGCACTAATATGCTGTTTCAAAAAATTGATATTACTGTGTAAGTAGTTCCCATTTTCAATCAAGTTTGGGGATTGTGAAAAATATTTCACTTGTCATCTCTCTCTTTCCCCCCTTGCATAAACTTCACATAAGGTGTTTGTTGAATTCTTCAGACAGTATATGTCTCTTAGCAAAAACAATCCATCAAGTTGCGGAATCTGAAGCTCATAATCTTCGAGCACCCAAAATAGCGTTGCATTCAGTTAAAAACACAGATGGATTTGAAAAATCCATTAAAAAGAAAAAAAAGTATGCATAAGGCTATTTCAAATCCTATTCCAAGCATCTTCAACACGTGAAGATAGTGTTTGTGTGTGTGTAATGATGATGATGATTATGATAATGATAACAACAGTGAAGACATGCTAAAATTCGTTATACTGTCCACATTATAGATAAAAAGGAAAAAAGTATTCAAAGAAAGGAAGAAAATACGAGGTCGTTTAGGTAGTCGGCATAATTAGCAAAGGCGTCCTTCGTGTAGGATTCAGTGGTTATAGTCCTCGGCCTTTTGGCTATGCTCTGAAGAGCTGTCCCTGACACTATCGTTTTTATTGATTCAGTACTGATGACTAGTAAGTGTATTATCTACTAAGCTAGGGTTTCCGCTTTGATTAAAATAATTAAATTAAAGATGAGAAAGCTTGTTTACACTTACATTGATGGAGGCGGTGGGTTTTGGATTTGGAAGCCATGATTATGAGTGACCGCGAAGATGAAATCCAGCCCCTCAATGCCGGTGCGTAAAACATCTATCCGTTTGCCAACTACCCATTTGCTTATTATTATTTTATTCTTGAGTTAATTGTTCCTTTCGGTAATATTTTTTTAACACTTTCCCGCGTCGCCATTCCGGTTGTTGTGGTTATCACGTTAGTCCCACACGCTAAAATCCCTGTTCGATCCTGGGCAGAATCATATTCCTGCGGCGAGGACCAAAACCACTTGCGCCTAAAAAAACAATATTACAAGCCCTGGCTGTGGGTTTTTTTATTTAAATATACTACATTTGTACCTAAATAATAAATTTATATTTTATTACATATATATCTTTAAAAAATTATTTATTTATATATTTTTCTCTCTCACAATTTCTTCCTCACATTATTTATTTTTCATAATTGTCTCTTCTTATTATTTTCTTCCTCTCTCATTATTTCATCCCTTACCTCCAATACAAAATTTTTTGATAAATATAAACTCTTCAAAAGGTGCATCATCAAGCGAAGCGATGGATAATGTGTGTTTGAAATGTAAATATTTTGTGTGCTTATGGTTTGATTTGATTTCATTACAAGTATATTTGTTGATTATTATGAGTTTAATTGTACATTATTCATTTTTATGCTTACACACACATACTATTAAATAAAATGTAGGGATTTAAGGTATTAATTTAAGTCATGAATGATTGAAAAATCATTTTAAGAAGAAGTCAAGTACAAAGTCGAGTATTTAATCGAGCAAGAAATGAAGTAAGAGAGTTCAGTGAGTCGAGTATCTATTTGGGCGGGAAGTCCAGTAAGGAAGTGAAGTAAGTCAAGTCAGTTATGATGTAAGTCGAGTATTAAGTCGAGAAATATGTAGAGTAAGAGTAAGCCTAGTAATAAAGCATACTCGACTCTTTACCCGACTTAATTAATGGAAATTTTTTTATTTCAATTTAAGTTGAGTATTCTTTACTAGTTATCAAAATTTCACGAAAAGTCGAAGAATTTTTGCTGATTTAATACTTAGACAAGTTTAAATTAAGGTTAATCCTCGACTTTTTATCCGACTTAATTAAATAAGATTTTTTTATTTCAATTTAAGTCGAATATTCTCCACTAGTTACTAAAATTTCATGAAGAGTCGAGAATTTTTGCTGAATGAATATTTGGGTAAGGTTAATTTAAAGCTAAATAAAATTTAAAATCAAGTATTATCGAATCTTTATTCGACTTACATAAAAAATTTGAGAATTCTCAAAATAATTTTTCATTTCAATTGAAGTTGAGTATCCTCGATTATTTACCTAACTAACATGAAAAAGTCGAGAATTTATGCTGAATTATTAATTGTGCATGGTTTGGTTGAATTCGAATATTCTTAATTATTTATCCAATTTTGAAGATATGAGTTCAATTTTGTGAGGATTTAATTGAGGTTATTTTTAATTTTTTAAATATTTTAAAGTATGTATGTATAAAATTTAAGAGTGTTATAATTGAAGACATGGATATTTTCGGAGGAAATGAGGTATGTCCCACATAGAGGTGTCCAATGGGCTGGGCGGCACGAGCATGTTTTGGTAAAGCACGCAACACGGCACAACACGCACGTGGGCCGTGTCGGACTTAGATTTTAGGCAAATGGGCCTTAAAAGCACGGCACAATAAGAGATGGGGCAAAGCACGGCACGCGAAAAAGTACGCAATAAGCATGTTTTATTTTTTACTGAAAGTAAACTTAAAATTTTATGATTTTATAAATAACTTGAAATTAAATCTTTTAATATATTTTATTAGCTCGAGTTTTTTAAATTTATTTAATTCTTAGTTTCAAAAAAATTATAATTGATTTATGTTTATAATTTATTATATAAATAATTAATATCATGATTTTAATAAATAAAATTTTAAATATCATGATTTTATAAATATATATTAATATTATTATAAAGTATGATATATGACTTTACGTAATTTCAAGTTAACAATTAAATTAATTATTATTATTATTGTTGTTAAGTACTAAAAAAGAATTCTAACACCCTAGAGTCAAACTTAGTAATTAATATTACATTCTCTTATTATTATTAATTTATTATTATTGAATATGGACTTGAATTTTAAATTTTTTAATCTATTAAATTTAAATAAAAGTACACCAATCTAAAAAAAATACATAATATTAAAAAAATAAAACAACAATTTAACATACGCTTTAAAAAAATAAAAAAAAAATTTAATGAACTATTTTCTATGGGCACAGCCTACGACACGATACGACATAAATAATGAACACAATACAGCACAAGCACGAATATGCGTGGATTTTCTATGATGGGCCTGGACCGGCACGACACGGCACGGCCCGTTGGCCGTCCCTAGTCCCACGCAATTCTCCCCCTGGCTGCCGCCCGTGGTATTTGAACGACAGACTTGTCTAAGCCTTATTGATTTAAACTCGAATAAGCAAACCAACAGAAAGCAGAAACGCGAAATGGTGATCCTAATAGTAGCCACAACGACCGATCCGGCCTCCATAAACCCGGCCAACGCCCTTTTGGCCATGCCCGGCTGGAAAGCCGGTCCCTTCTTCCAGGTCTCTCATTTATTGTCTTTCATCCAGCAAGCACCTGACCAATTTGATCTTCACTCTTATTCTTACTTATAGTAATCTATTTATTAATAATTAT
The DNA here is from genome assembly GCA_030444775.1 of Atalantia buxifolia. Classification (NCBI taxonomy): domain Eukaryota; kingdom Viridiplantae; phylum Streptophyta; class Magnoliopsida; order Sapindales; family Rutaceae; genus Atalantia; species Atalantia buxifolia. The sequence goes on along the minus strand of CM059837.1, from coordinate 21,877,241 downwards.
TAAATATTTTTAATCATATCTATATAATAATACTACAACAGGACGATATGAAGAGCTTCGTGAATCAAGAAGTGAGAGTGTTACAGCACAACAAAAGCATCGTAGCAGAGGACGATCTAGACAAGCGTTGGCAGCAGGCTACCGGCGAAGTCGTTGACGAAATTATATTTTTGAGCAAACACACTGCCGTTTCGAATCGGCCCGCGCTTACAGTTCATCCAATCGGTACGGTTTACGTGCTTTAGTTAATTTCTTTAATTTCCTTTTTTAATTTTAATAATATACTTTAACCATTTATTCTTTATTATTCGGCAGGAGTGCCTCATTTGCGTGAAGGGGAGCCGCTGCCACAAGGTGGGAGGCCAGGTTGGGCCGCGCCGCCTAACCCTAGGATAGGCCCGTGGCTCAGACTCTTAAAGAAAATTGCTCTCTCTCATAATTTAGTTCCTGAATTTGAGGTATAATTAACTTTTTATTCACTATTTAAAATTCTTTTAGTTATGTGAAGTTGCATTTTTTTAGTTTTAATTGTTTTACATGAATGTAGATTACATTGGAGGGTACTCATCATGGACCTGTGACTAGTAAGCCAACTCTGTTCCTAGAGATTGGTAAGTTCATGACTTTATATATATATATATATATCACACAGATTTCAATCCTCGTGTTCACTTTGAATTGCTTAATGTCTGTTTTTGGATTCTACAGCTAAATGGTTATTTCTGATTTGCAAACATGGTATTGGTAATATTATCATGGGATTAGAAATTCACACCTTAGTTGAAGTTATGTCTTAGAAGCTAAGTTTGCATCAATTTCTTTTTTATTGATTTATTGTTCATCAAAATAGCTTCATTTCAGCAGCAATACTGAAGTTGACTTTATTTCTCAAATCCGACAAATATTTGATCATTCTACTATTACTGTTACGGCAACATCCGTGCAAATATATAGTTTTTTTTTCTTAAGAATGAACAATTGAAAGTGGGGAGCCTTTGTCAGCTCATAGTGACCAATCATTTCATCCCCTCCAGTTTGCTTATGGTTATATCAGGACAGGGGTCCTGATATTTAGTTTTGCTCATCTTGAAATATCAAATATAACCATAAGCAGTTACTGTTACTCCTTTGCTAAGACCATTCTGATTATGATTCTTGGAGAGAAATAAAGAAGATATAAGGTAACATGGCATAGCCATTACGTTCAATTATCTCATAAGGATGTTGCTTCCACTACTTCGAATTGACTTGAGCTTGTTGGGTTAATTGACGTTGACTGTAAAAATAACTTTCATACCTTTTTATCCTTTAAAATAGTCTCTGCTAGTGCATCATGTTGAGTCTCCTTAAAGTCTTTATTGTATGGCAATATGTTTTTGAAACTTCTCTTTATACTTGATCGAATTTTCTGCTTGCTACAGGTAGTACAGAAGAATGCTGGAAGAGGCAGGACGCTGCTCGAGTCATTGCTCTAGTTGAGTAAAACCTCATGCTTTTGTTATTCTGCAACAGTCATTCCATGTCCCTGCTATTATTATTGTTCTTGCTTAACTTTTTGGCTTCCCTATATTTGCATGAGGACAAAAGTTTATTTATTTTGGCTTCTAGGGTTAACCTTTCTGGTGTTGGTTTCTTCTACTGCTTTGCTAATACAAGACACCAATTTTTTAAACTGAATATGTATAACTTATTGGTTAAATATTTGTATATTATGAAGGTTCTTATGACTGATTTTGTTCTCTAACTTCCTTTTTGTATTTGTGTCTGCAGTTAATTTGGGATGGACTTGGACTTGGAGGAGGCGATGCTGTAGGAAACTGGAATAGGTACCAGCATGATAACTAAGAGATTAATTGTTAACCTAATGTATTTACGAAAGATTTTCTCAAGTAGTATTGCTGCATGGCTCAATGTGTCTATTTGCTCTGATAGATAAAAACTCTGTTTCTCTGTCCAAGTAGACTTATTTCAGAATAAAGTTGATAAACCAGCATGTTTATATGCTTTTTTTGTGGTGACCTGGTTATTTCATTTTAAATTTGCATTTTTCCATGTGATAGCATGTTCACAAATGCTTGATTCATTTACCATGTGAAGTTCTTCATTATCTTTTGGCTTCATTTTCTTTAGATTTTTTTTTTTAATGTTGATAATTGCATGCTTATAATCTACTGCACCTGACAGAGAAACTAATTCATATATAAGTTTATCTCCTTCCAGCGGTAATCAGATATTTACAGTTACCTTATGGCGATTTTCTGACATAGTTCTTGATTTATTGTTATCCAAGGGGGAGTAACAAGAACAAGGTTCTTCTTGGAATTGGAGGAGGACACTATGCACCTCGGCATATGGACATAGTTCTGTAAGTGATTGTCATCTATTGGCTTTCTTATCACAAATGACTATAGTTGATAACTTGATTTATAAAAATTTTTATGTGCCAGCTTGGCCAACAATGTTGAAGTGAATATTTGGGGTTCTACTAAATTTAAGATTAAGCAAAAACATCTAAATTTCCACGATTATGTATATTTTCTCTTTACTTGGTAAGTGAAAACTTATACAATAGTGCAATTGCCTATACACCATTTTTCATTTCTCAACACTACCAAAATGTGCTGGGATTTGCTTCTAGAATTATCTTCCATGAGGAACACAAATATACTGGGTCCAATGCTTGTTCTCTATTTGTGTGTATAAGTGTCCATGACGCTGTTGATGGACAACAAATAATTAACTTTCAGCATCACTGCATCTTATACTCAGGAAGTAATGTTTTATGAATTCTTTATAGACAAATATGGAAATGCTTGTTGACATGCCAGCCAAAAGATGTTTTCCTCACCAAATTTTTAAGGATCAGAAGTGAATAAGTTTTATTTGTTATTTAATGGACCGTTTGTTTACATAAATGTAGGAAAGATGATGTTTGGGTAGCTCACCTACTTTCTGGATATTCCTTGCCTATGGAAGATCCAAGCCAGTCAAAAGTGGATTCAGAATCGAAAGAAATTGGTGGAACTTGGAAAGAAGCAATTAAAGCTGCATACGAGGCTACCAGATCAGCTTTTCCTGGCGGGGACATTCTGGCACATCTTGATCACAAGTGAGTCAGCTATAAAGACTACTTTAAATGAAACTCAACCTACCATTTACATGTTAAAAGATGTGAAATCAATTCTATTTTGGTCATTTTAGGGAACTTGAATAACGAGATTGAAAATAATGTTTAGAAGCAGTTTAATGGCGCCTTCATCCTTTTCTAGTAAGATTAGAAAACATTTATAGTCACATAATGTGTCTTTCTAGAATGATTTCTCAGAGTCTCGTTAAAATAGTGTGAAAAGAACAATGAGGAAGAAGATTGCATATGCACCTCCAACTAGATAGGCTAAGGGTGACATTATGCTTAAGATGCGGCAATAAATTTTGGAACACATATTTGTTTTCCACTGATCTGACTGTTTCTCATAAAGACTATAAAAAATTATGCAATTTACAATCTTCAGAATCTATCTTAGACTCATGCTGGTCATTTACAATGGAATGCTGAATTTCAGGATAAAACAGAAAGCCAAAGTGATCATGAAAACAAATTCTTGATTTTTCATGCCATTTCTTGAATTGAGTGAGGCATTTAACAATTTTAGAAAGAGAGAGCCAAAAGGAAAAGGTGGTAACTAATGTTGAATTTAGCATTTAAAAGTTTTGGTTTACTGAAATAATTCAATGCATCATTTGTTATATCTTGCTTGCTTTAGATGTTGATTTTTCATCACTGATGTAATTTTGTCCAAGCATGCTTTAGTTTGTCAACAACCGCTTATGCAAATTACTGGTTGCAGGAGTTTCAAGGGCTGGCAGAAGAATGCCATTATTGGGTTTCTAAGTGAGCAGAATATCAAAGTAGGCAAGCCGAATGATTTCATCTGATAATCATGTTTGGTCTTGTGGACAGCTCATTATCTCTAGAAATAAGTAAGCTCGGGGATTCAGCAGATTGCAATCAAAAGTCAATACCGGATCCTTATAATTCTTCAGGAGAAGGCTGCCTAAGACCAAGAGCTTGAGATTGAGACATACTTTTTTATATTAGAAAAATGTAGAAGACAGAAGAGGTATGTTACTGTCTGTAGACATAAATGTATATAAAAACGTATGCCTTGGTGCTTTATATATTTTTTGAATGCCAACTTTGAATTTTTAGCTTATTCTTGGCCATTTCCCTGAAGGATGATGGAAGTTCTACGAATAATTTTTTATAATGGGGGTTGGAGCGTGTTGGATTTTTTTGAATTCAAATCTTTTACTTTAAACTGGGCAGCTGGCAGACGGCATACCTATATTGAAATAAATCTATATTTCGTGGACAATAATAATGAGTTTGGTCAAATTCGTTGTCATGAACATTGAGGAGATCAGATACCACATATGCAGAGTAAGCTTTACAATGCAGTCGCCGTGGTGGTTGGAAAAGTTGCACCAAAAAGCTCACTCATTTGCGTATTCATTGGACCATTAATCTATCTTATCAAACATAAATGGGCGGTTTCTACATCATTCAGTAGACTTCGGCTTTAAATCTTGAAAATCTTCTTATCCACAGACTAGACTCTAGAGAGGTCCATGGACGTGGAGGATGCAATTGCAGCCAATGCTCCTTCAACCGTTATACTTTACAATCCCTTCAACTTTCTAATATTTTTCACGGTTGACATCTCAGATGATGTTACATTACAGTGTCATTAAATTAGAAAAAGGTAATGCGTGCCTTCTGACTTTTCGAATTGTTTTTTTCTTTTTAAGTATAAAGAAAAATGAATTGATTAATTACTAATTAGATGAGGATGGGCGACTACTAGGGTAATGGGTAACTGCTTATACCCTCAAATATATTTTTTTTGGGGGGGCTCAGCCAAGGGTGGACATGAACCTTCCCATTTGGGGAGTAGTGGTAATGCACCATGCTGTGATTGTCAGGAGTTCTGTGTTTTGATAGTCAAGTTGCGTGATTGAGACAGTGCAGTGGCCCTAAGTGGGGCTTCAGGAGTTGTTGGTAGTGGTTTATTTTTTAATATTATGTAACAAGTTTACTGATAATTATAGTTAAAAAAAAATTACAGATTTTGGTCAATTTTTTTAATTATAATATTCAATAAAATTGTAATCTAATATTAAAAATAAACAAATGGTAATACCACCAATTGCTAGAAAAATAATTGGCGGCCAATAATTCGTTGGGCAAAAATCAAAAGGGTACCTTATCAAGGCTGGCTCATCTCTCCTGTTTTGGATGTGCCTTTCCAGATTTTTTAATAGTATATTCCTTTATGGGAGGAGTAGAGAATGAAAATTCGGCATAAGAATTACTTGCATGCAAAAACCGAAGGAGGGAGGGAATGAAAATGGGAATTGTGAATCCATGAAAATTAATAATGCCAGTAATTGGTTTTATATATACCGTTTGCTAACTTTTTGATAAAATAAAATATTTTCAAAATATGTAATAAAAAATTAAACTAGATAGTTAGATTTTTTTAATTAATCTAATATAATTTATATTTGTTTATTATAATTATGACTACCTAATAATCTAATTTCTTTTATTAATCGTCTCTTAAATTAATTTTAATAAATATTTTATTATTAAATATTTATGAATATATAGTTCATATTTACATTTAAACGTCAACTTAAATACTATTTAATTTCGTTCAAATATAATTTAACATAGTTCAATCTGATAGTATATAAAAAATAAGACAATATTATATAATCCAATCTAATTTAATCGAATGTAATTTAATTGAATCTTAATGATTAATCTAATCTAATTATTCTATTCGCGCCAAACCTAACCTAAATAATTACTCGTCTAAGTATAATGCATACATATAATGCGAGTGAGAATCATCATGGTGTCCTAAAAAAAGTCAGGGTAAACATTTTCTACGTTGGTCGTGGGTCATCCTCAGGTCTTACCTCATGTTCTTTTCAAGTAAAATCCAAAACAAATTCGACAAAAAAAACAAGGGACTAAAATAGTAAATAGAAAAAGTAAGGGTATTGAGTTGTAAGCCTCGTATTGGCCGACCAGTTCCACTTCTTAAGACGCGCAGTGTGAGTGTCCATTTTTGTTAAATATCGTAGACTCACATTAAGAGCACAGGGGCTGCAAAAGTGTCCCTCTCCCCAGTGGCCAGCGGCCCTATTTAAAGCAACTTGGTCCCATAAATCGGCTTCTGTCAATTTGTTTGGTTTTGTCGTTTCGATACAGCCTCCGTGTGTGTCTTCACTTCCTTCCAAGGACAAATCGTATACATGCATGCATTAAGCACTTTAAAATCTTAGGTAGTGCGGTTAATTTTTCAGACAAGATATTCTCCTTTTGAAACATTAATACTTGATGCTTTATGTACCAGATAAAAAGTTATAACACCGTGTTATTATTGTTGTTGTTGGTTCTTAGGTGAATGGTGATCATTATTGATGATCTGATTCATTAATGTTGGACATACCCCTATTTTTTTAACTTGAGGTAAAAAATTAGGTGTTAGAATTATATTATTTATGTTAATACTAACAATAATAACAATTAGTCTGTGATCTGTCTCAGTGTCGTCCATTTAAAATCAAATCTATTCTAACTAAGAAGAGTTACTCACAAACGAAACCGATCTTGATACGATCAGATTCTACCTAATTTGGATGATGAGTGGGCATCATGGTTATGAACTACCTAAACACAAATGATTTGTTAATTGCAATTTGGTATGCCAATATTGTGGCTTTATCAAGCGGCGTACACAAACGATATTAAATCGACATATATGAAGTTATGGTGAAGGCTCACTTATATATCCAGCGTGTTGCAATAGAATTTGCACATTTGTTTCCAGCAAACATCATTAATTGTTAATTTATTATTTACCCCCAAATGAAAGAAATTGACAGAATTAGCCTCTTAATCATATGATTGAGCAGTTTGTATGAGTTACCGAAGGGATAAGTTTTATACAATACAATCGTTAACATTTTTTTTTTTAAATGTTTTTGGTAGATTGCATGTGAAGACGAACCTCGGGCTTGCCCTAGATTTATGTGTAATAAAAGAATGGGAACGTGGGAAACTGATCTTGGGATGTATAATTTAATTTACCGAACCGTCCAACCGGGAGAATTCACTTAGGATCCCCATGCATGCAATGCCTTTCTAACTTTATTTATTTATTTATTTATTTATTGGGGGGGTTTAGATCAAAATCACTGATTCTGTACCCATCTTCAATCGATTTTAATAATAAGAAGAAGACGATATAATTAAATATTGATCACGAATTGTTAATCAAGGCGAGCAACAGAGATGAACTGCGGCTACTCAACGTCCCATTCGGTTACGTACTTTTAACTATTATATTTACTTTTATTACTGTTAGAGTGTTAGAGGTAGGAGGAGGAGAGCCGCAATTTTTCTTTTCTTTTTTCTTTTTCATAAATTGATGTGGGCATAAATTAAAATATCATTGTTCATACGATTTATATTTATTATTTAATTTTTTTCATTCAATAAAAAAGGAATTTACCTTTTTTCCATAAAGCTTACTCTGAATTTATGGGTTTTATCCGATTTCACAATCCTTGTGCAAAAAATAAAAATAGCTATAAAAATTTTGTAAACTTGATAACATATTAAGATGAATTAAAAAAAAAAAGAAGTATAAAGAAGATTCAACTATTATATAATCGATTTTTTATATATTACTTTATACGTTTATACGTTTGTAGAAATAAGAAAAATTTAACTATTTTAAGATCCAAAATTTAAATCTCCTCATCATTTTTGAGATTCGAATTAACTAAAATTATACACTCTGTCCCGCGGACATTTTTTAAAATTGATGGCATATTTTGGGATTAACATTTGAGAATGTTTATCGTTATTGCACGCTTTGGTTACATTCCAATATATGTAGTATGTATGTAGTATGTGCGTATAAATAAACAATAACAAAATCAAAAGTAAGATGGTGGCCTAAAATTTACTACCACACAACAACTTCCATGTACAAGAAAGAGTTATTTCGAGTCATACTCATCAAAAGATTGAAGCCTACCTACCTACCTACCTACCTTACCTACTCTACTTGCATAGACAATGCCATGCACCGAATAATTTTTGCCACGATTATCTTTTGGGAGTTGCTAAGTTACATGTATTTTAACTTATATGTATTTTACCTTACCTACCTACCTTATACTCTTATTTTGTTAGCACTTGCCTTATGTTCTACTCCCCCGCACACATACATATATATACTGTTATTAATTGTGAATTTATATCCCCATCATTGAATTTCTCTGTTAATAAACTTATACAAGAGCATTGTCGTGTGCACCAACTCCACTTTTACTTAATGTTAACATAATTCTTATAAAAAAAATCATGCCCAATTATTTTATTTATAAGTAGGTACAATTTTTTTTTTGTTTTTTTTGGAAAATGTATAGTTGAGAACTTCAAAACAATATTTTAAATAAAATAATAAGGTTTTGTATTCAAACTTTGCACCTGTAGTATTATTGGTGAGAAAAATATTACTTTTGAGATATCGTATGAAATGGTGTTCTTAATTTTATATTTTAATATGATTTAAAAACTCTTTTCACGTTGAAAAAATAAACATATCGTTATGATTCAAACCTTCAAATTCATTTTCTTTTTTTTTTTGAAAATAAAAGCCATAAAAAAGTCAAAAAAAATTTCAAATAAAACGCATTAAAAATATTTAAAAAGTGTGTCTTCATTGTTGGTCTCATCAGTCATATGATATCATACATTCGCTTAGTTTTGTGGGCCCGCAGCCCTGCATTTTGCTTGCGGATCGACGTCATTAGTGATAGTGAGTCCAAACTGTGGCGCATCATTCTTTCATTCATCAGTTATCAGCCACACGTGTTGCGTTTACGTTACATCATTCCTTATCTCTCGATGGACCCGCAGCATACGTTAGCATAAGGTACGCGTGTAGTCCCATCAACCATCCAGATCATGTGATCATACTTCCACTTTCCAGTTTCCAGCCCCTTTTAGAAACAGCTCCAGTCTGCATGCTTGCGCTGACTTCAAGCAACGTATTAATCTAAACCATAATTAGTCAATTAATCCCAGCTAACAAATGGAATTTTGTTAATTTTTGGTCTAAAAATGTTTGCTAATGATGATTATTAATAAAAGCTATGTTATGAAAATAGTTTGTTTTCCCCCTCAGATATTACATTCCCTCAAATTTATGTAATATTTATCTTTTTTTTTCTTCAATAATTGTAATAATTAATAATTATTTCTTGATGGTCTCGTGTGTGTGTGTGTGTCTATATATATATATATATATATATATATATATATATATATATTAAAACGTGTTAAGACTGATATAAGATATATTTCACTTTCAAAGATATAGTTGTGAAATGCACAGCCAATAAAAGTGAATCATCACGTTAATAAATAATTATTATAGTTTTTTTTAATAAAAAAATACGTGATATAACTATTATAATATATTTTGTTTTCATAAATACAACGTAGGGTAGGAAGTTATTTGAGGCCAATCACTTTAAATGAGTTTATTTTTCACATAAAACTTACCCTGATTGATACAATGAATCTCACATTCACATTTACATTTATATTCTTTTGGTATGGGCGGCTAGTTGGAACAAATCATAATTATTGTCTTTAGTGTGATGACATTAGAGGACGGTGTATAATAGTGCAATCGCACCCTTCATTCTCATAAATATAGCCTAATACGGGTTGCTAGTGAAAGTGAATCATGTTAAACTATTGTTTCTACCTCATAGCTTAAATATTATTATGCGATACTATGTCTATGTATTACAATCAGATGCACGACTATGAGCGTGTCAAATTTTTATCAGAGAGAGCTGAGCTGTGGAGCTCATAACACTATAGTAGGAGCTCGATACGTGTTAGGAGTATTTTTTAATTATAATTTTTTTATTTTTTAAAATTTATATAAAATAAAATAATCTTTTTATTTATTTAGAAATAAAATTATCATTTCATTTAAATTATTTAATGGTATTAGTTTAAAAATAATTAGTTGATATAAATTTAAAAATAAAGATGATATAAAAAATATATTTAAATTTTATAATAATTAAATAAATATAAAATAAAATAATAATAGTACAATAATAATTTCCTTTTTATTAATTTTTATTACCTTCTAACCACAATTCATCAAGAGTAATAAAATCAAACGGCAAAATTCATGCTCACAGGATAGAATGAGATTTTGACTCAAACCAGTAGAGTGGGGAGGATGAAAGTTGAAAGCGGCAACACTCACAGTGGTCCCAATGAATTATTTTATTTATTTTTAAATAAATAGATTAAATTAAAAAAATAAAGCTGACAGAAATCAATTTGTTGATCCTGAGACAAAACAATTGTAAACAGAAAATAATTAAAAAATATATAAATAAAAAGATAAAAATGGTTACAGAGCAACAGAGAGAGAGAGAGAGAGAGAGGGGCCAGCTCAAGATCTCAACTAACTGATTACTGACATTGGCAGGCGAGGCAGCCAGCCACTGACAAATTAACCAAATACAAAATTTCTCATTTTAATTAATTTACCAATTGCCACTCCAAACAAAGTCTCCGGCGACAAGCTACAGAACTTACCCATACAAACAGTTGACTTTTGTTCGATATTATACGACATCGTTTGTCATCATCAGCTTCAAGGGCCCTTCAACGACAAAAACAAAACAAACAAAAACAAACAAAACAAAGACAAAACCAGGAGAGCAAACAGTTCTGTGCGACAATTAGGATCCAGAAAGTTAAAAATAACCAAAAAAAACCTCAAAACAAAAACAGAAAGCAAGCTTTTCAGCATATTGGTAATAAACACGCCTTTGGCTTATTGGGTAGATCGAGATACAAATTTTTTTTTTCACGTCGCTGCTGTTTGTTCAGCGGGAAAGTGAGAAGCTGGTAAGGGGGGAATTTTTATTTTCTTTTTTTTAAATTTTTTGGGGGCAGCGTTTAATGTGAAATGTTTTATGTTCTGTTGAGGTGGGGTTTGATAATTAATGTAAATAAAGAGGTGGTGGGGGGTTCACTTCACTATAAACTGCAAAGAGCCGTTTGATGCTCTCTCTCTAATATTAATTGCAGTTGACCTTTTTACTGGGATTTTTGATTATTACAACTCACTCACTCCTTTTAAGTTCTTTCCCACTTTTCCATTTATTTACTCTTTTTCTTTCTATGTTCGCTTTCACCTTCCTCTTTTTCCAAGCATAAGCATTCAGATTTCAATTTCAATTTTAATTTCAACGCCCTTTTCTTTTCTCTTGTTATTTTTACCTCCTTATCACCTCCTAAGGTTCTTCCTCTTCCCCTTCCTCCCCTATATTTATTTTTTTAATTTATATGCATATTCATTGCTTATTTATGTTTGTTAATCTTTTTGCAGTGATTGTGAGTAGAATCCCAGGGGAGCAAGAGGCCAGTCTCTCTAGCTAACTGAAAGGTACTTGAATGGATCTGCTGTAGATCTCTAGCAGTACTCTTATTTTGCTTTCTACGGGGTTTGTTTCATGAGATGAAGATAAAACTTATCTGGAATTTTCTCTTGTGAGTTTTCGAATAAGCTACTGAATTTTTTAAATTTTGTTTTAACTGTTATGGGTTAGATCAGTTTGGAGCTAGCAAACAAAACAGATGGTGTTTCTTTTTGTCAACGGAGGGCCATATCGGTTGTCGATTGAGATTTTAAAATTTGGGTTATGATTTAGCTGTTGAAAGTTTATGTAATCTTTAGTGAAGTTAAAAACTTTTCTCTTGTCTGTTTGTTTGATTGAGGACAAGACTTAAGATTCCTTTTTGCTTAGCCTGATGCTCTTGGATTTGGAACTACCTTTCTGAGCATATTAATCTAATAGTGTTCTTGGTGTGTATAATTGGATAATTATTCGCCTTCTACAACTAATAGCCATACACTAGTTCATTTAAAATATTGTATATTATGTACATGGTAGAGGAGGACAAATTTGAGCTCTGCTTTTCTTCTAATTCTAGTTTTGTTTTTGACTTTGAGATTGAGAACTCAGCGGATAGGGTAACTTCTCATGATTACTTTGTGTTAAAGCTGCTCAGTTAATACTGGTCATCGTGTTGCCTTTTTATTCTTTTTATGTTTTAAATTGACAAAAAGTGAAAAACAATCATTGAGGTGCATGGTTGTGTACTTTTGACCTGTCAGTTGGAAATAGGTGAGTATTTGTAGTGGTTTCTGGTTGATTATGGTTTTCCCTGGCAATGCCTCATGTTTTAGTTTCTAATTGTTTAACAAAAGTGTTTTGCAATTATTTTTACTGTAAAATTCTGAAGTTGCATCTTTCACCAGCACTTTCCACCTGATCATGTTCTGCGTTTGCACGGGTTGGTCTTTAGAATTCTGCACTAATATCCGGATGCTAATCCTTGAGTTTTTTTTACTATTTTGTACCCAATCCATTTTTTGATCTTTCTGTATTTTTATTTGCTGTATGTTAGTTCAGGATTGTGCAGTGCTTTGATTGTTGCTAATACATTTGAAGCTTGGTTGATATGAGGCTAATTAGCTTTTGAGCAACCATTTTTTTATTATCTGATAGATCTTTCCTCTGCTGTAGCTTTTTGTAAATGCTAACAATTTCTGGTTAAGAATTTTGTGCCCAAAAGATTTGAAGTTGAAGTTGCTTATTAATTTGATTGTATTGTGTTTTTGTAGTCAGGGTTGGCTTGCACTTTTCTGAATTCTGTGTTCTGAAAGACATCACTCATAGTAGTAGATGCGAAGACCTTCCTATCTTTTTCGGTCCATGTGAATCATGAAATTTGGTAATAGCATGGTCTCTTTTTCGTTTTTGAATTTGTGTTTATCTGTGTTTTATGAATGGAAAATTAGGGATGAAATTCATGAGTTTTTTACCTGCAAGTTTGTAATTGATTTGAGCTTCCTTTTATCTGTCAATTCCTTTTTCGAATTTACGTTTCTCAGCAATCAAATATTTTTAATATAGTTTCAGATAGTGAACAAGTGTTTCCCCATTTAACTCTAGGCCATAGCCACAAGCCAGATTCAAAAGATTCTGGAGCTATATGTGCTTCAAATGCCAATGAGGGGATTGCAGATCATTTACCACATGTCACAAATGATGTAGATGGTTGTACAGTGAGAAAGCTTGAACGTTCTACAAGTTTAAATGATTTAGCAAAAGATAATGAAAAGAATGTCCAAGACCTGGAATCACCCAATTCTCATTCTTGTGGAGAAATGGAGTCATTTCGCGAGTCGGTTTTTTATATGGACAAAAGTGTTACAGAATGTGAACTGCCAGAGTTAATCGTTTGTTACAAGGAGAATACATACCATGTCAAGGATATTTGCATTGATGAGGGAGTACATTCCCATGACAGGATCTTGTTTGAGAGTGATGTTGAGAAGAGTGTCCGCTCCTTCTTGCCTCCTAAGGAAGACAGAAATAGTGAGCTGCTGGAAGAATCCAAGAATTCTGTTATCCCTATTCCAGATGCACTGAAATCTTCTGCAGAAAATTATTCTGATGAGGATGTTGATGATAAATGTGATTCTAAGGATTTGAGGCCGTCAGGGGATGTTAAGGATGATGCAACGGAGGAGAACACAAATGATGTGTCTAGAAAGCTGTTCTTACTTGGAGATTTGCTTTCAATACATAATGTGGGCACAAAAAACTCCCTCTCCAAATCTGCCATTGGTAATGAGATTGACGCTGAAAAAGAGTCTTTCCAGGTATGTATGTATATCCCAGTCAAAACTTGCTTTGGAGTTGCTAAGCATGGATAGCTCCAATACACTTATGGATTTCCTTTAGGATCAGGGGCGGACCCAAAAATTTATTATTACCCTGGGCTGAAACACTATTTTTTTAATTATGAAATCTGACATTTCAACCTATAATAACATGTAATTATATAAGGATTAATAAATCAATTAAGAATTTTAAGCTAAATTAAATCAATACATGTAATTAAAATCAATTAAAATTCGAAAGTAAAATTTTAATGTTTGAAATTAGGTACTTAATTACTATGCTTAAATAAATTAAACAACTAGAATTTATTCATCATTTAAAATTATAAATATATTATTAGTCAAAAGTTTCAATAATAAACTAAACTCATCGAATAAAAACATTTTTTAGTGTCGTCGTTTTGTTGGTAGGCACTTTGATGAAGGATCAAATGCTGATAATTCTTTTATTAAAAACTCTTCAAAATAATTAAATTTTATTTTCTAACTTGTCCTCTTAGTTATTGTAACTACTAAATAAAATCTCAAAATTCACATAAGAAGTTTATGAAAATGTTGATAATTGCTAATTTGCTAGTACATGTTTTTTAGTACTAGTGACAATTTTATATTAGTTTGGCATTTTTTTCAATTAGAATTTTTTTAAAATAAACTAAAGCAATAACAGCATTTTAGCCCCTTAATGTTTTCAATCTATTCAATAAATATATAATTTAATCATTTCATAAAATAACTCCCTAATTTTAATTGGGAAAAAATATAATTAATTAAGGACATATTTGAAAATAAAATAAAAAACTTCTATAATATAAAATTGATGAAAAATATAAGGTAATTGAGCTGGTGACATATAAGAAAATAAAATAAAAATTCTATTATTATATAAAATTAATAAAAATATAGGAGGCATATATGAGTTTTTCCTGATCAAGACTGAGCTACAGCCCCGTGTAGCCCAGCTGTAGATCTGCCACTGTTTAGGATCAGTTCGTGTAATATTGTCATCTTTCCTTATTGATGCTTAAGGGGCTCCGGTGCTCCTTTCTCCGTTTCAAGCTTGATTGGACTGTTGACTTTTATACTATCTATTTCAAATTCTCAGTGAAAATAAAATCATTAGCTCATGACTGGAATATAGCCATAGGATCACAGGGAACTATATCACTACAGAAATTATTAGATGTTAACATGAGTAGGTCAAGCATTAAAGTGTTTTAATAATTGCAAGGGAAATTATCATTTATATACTCTTAGTTTACTCCATTATTAAAAATACTACAACACTTTGAGGGTGTATCAATCGTCCACCCTAAGTTGACAAAATGTATTCGCTGGCCACTAAACCGTTAGTTGTCGTTTAAATATGATGACGTCAGAAGGGTAATCTAGTCTTTTCATATGATATAAGTGATAATTTAAGGGTATACAAGTGATAAAAAGAGAATTTAAGGGTATACAAGTGATAATTTTCCTTTATTTTAATTTAAGTTTCAAGGGTAAAATCATCAATTCACTGTAATTTCATCAACTTTCAAACGACAACTAACAGTTTGACAATCGGCTGATACATTTTGTCAACTTAGGGTGGACGATTGATACACCTTTAAGGTATTGTAGTATTTTTTATAACAGAGCAAATATAAGGTATACGAATGATAATTTCTCTAATTGCAAATAGATGACCTTAATAATGAAACTTTCGAAATAAAAAGGAAACTATTATTACTTGTTTGAAATTGATATTTGGAGAACGGTGACCATACGCTTTGAGACATTTGTTGATGCAAGTTTTTGGACGGAATGATTTGTAGTTTCACAACTTCCTTTTGCTAGAAGTAGGCTTTCATCTTGACTATGAAAAGTATCAATATGTGCATATGCGAGAGGGGAAGGAAGGGAGAAAATGATGGATATTGTAAATATTTGAATGCAGGGATCTAGTGCAAAAGCAGCATTGGCAAACCCTGAAGAAGCAAATGGTGGCACTGCAGAAGAAATCTTGACAGGTGCTGATTTTGTTTCTGCTACTGAAGAATCACAGAATGGCTGTGGGGAAGCAATCTCAGGATACCCTACTCTTGTTTCTGCTTCTGAAAAAGCCCATGATATAAGTGAAGAGGCATCCTTGGCAAGCCCTGATGGGGTTTCTGCACTCAGTGAATCAACAAAAATCAGCACTGCTGAAAAGTCATCCTATAATAGCATGGTGGAAACAGGAAGTATCACATTTGATTTTGATGCTTCTGCTCCTGGGGCAAGCGGCAAAGGGGAGCCTCTTCAGATAGGTGATTCTCAACGTATTGAGACTCCAGGAATGTCCAGACTTGAAGATGCTCCACGTCAATCAGTTTCAAGCCAGTTTCACAGTGGTCTTGGGGAGTCAAGTTTCTCTGCGGCAGGTTCATTACCCAGTCTGATAAGTTATTCTGGGCCCGTAGCATATTCTGGCAGTATCTCCCTAAGATCAGATAGCAGCACAACAAGCGCCCGCTCTTTTGCTTTTCCTATGTAAGTCTATCAAGCTAATTCCTTTATCATCCCTAACTGTGCATGGATTGGATCCGTAGCTAACCATTTCGTTTACCTCATTGCATTGACAGATTGCAGACTGAGTGGGACCGTAGTCCAGTAAGAATGGCAAAAGCTGACCGGAGGCACTATCGGAAGCATAAGTGGAAGCAGGGCCTTCTTTGCTGTAGATTCTGATTGTTCTATCTTTCTGTCAATAGGTTCAACTTCGAAAATATATATACATCATCAAAATCTGATATCGTAGTTCTTTTTGTTTATCTACCCCCTTATAGTATGGTTTATCGAGTAATGTAGATAGGTATACACCATGATCCTCTTGATCTGGCTTGGATTGTACCGTGCGGTAGGTTTATTGCATTATACATTGGTTTTAGTCCCATTGTTGTGCGAGTATAACCTTAATTCTTCTAAAATTCATTCTCTTGATCGGTTTAATTTTTCTTGTTTACTGCTGTAACAATGATTAACCGGCTTTTTCTATTATGTATGGTTTTGTCTTCCGAAATTGTACTCTGCTTCGGAATTTCCTTGTGTGAATCCGTGAGTGCGATCGATGGTTTGACTAGAAACCTGCAAAATGTGTTACATAGCGCAGTCGTATTTGTTTACAATGGGGCCTTAAAAGAGTGGTTTTGACACATTTCAAGATATCTTGATCTTTTTAATAAATGAATGTAAATCTTGATTTGCAAATTTTGTATGGCATGATGGACATTCACTCCCGCCGTCCCACGTCTTTGTCTGCCACCTTTTGATTTACAGCCTCAATCCTTTTACGTGGTCAAAAGATGACCAAAGTTTGTTCCGCGTAAGTCCTCTGAGCATGCAAAATGATTCATGCCTTGAAGAGATGGCAAATCTTCGACAAAAGATAATTCTTTTTTTTAAAAAAAAAATTTAACCTTCGAAGTTAATTAGTCCCTTTGGAAAGCGTACTAGACAAATTTTTCAAACGAAAGAACGCTAAAGGAACATATTAATGCTAACAAAACCGTCCCAAGAAGTAGACCAATATTTTAGAATTGACAAATCCTACCACTCGTAAATATACAAAAGAAGAATTACGTTAATTAAAGAAAATATTAAAAAATATATATATTTGTGAAGCTGACAAACCTATAGAGAAACACTCTAATCGTCTTGTATATGATATATGTCAAATAAATATGACATATATCATGTGAACAGTGATAAATAATTAAACAGATCTTAATAAAGATAAGTATATATAATTATACAATAGAGACATTTCGGATGAGAAATGTTCTAATATGAAATTTTAAAGGGCGCGAACGTGTGGAAAAACGCATAAATCGTGTCGTTTAAGCGCTTTAAGTTTTAAACCTTTAAAACCCTGCAGTTTTAAAATTTTTCCGAATATTTTCTGCATTTTATGATCCCGGATCAGAAAACTACTACATTTCGGATAGTTTTTAAAAATATAAAAACTAACATGTATTGGCTCAAACCCTAGGTAAGAATGATTTACCCCTCGTCATTTTATCTAAAATACACGTGACAAAATTTTATAGGACACCAATGTACTCGTGGAATCACTTTGTAGTGAATTATTATAGACTTTAAGTCAATTAAGCTAAGCTAGACGCCAAAAATGGGTGGTTATGTGATGCAATGTCCTCTGAGAGTCCTTCCTCTTAAGCATTTGGAAATTGGAGTTAAAGTTGAAGAAGCTACATATCCAGGCCATATAATTCTTGCTTGCTTAATGATTCAAGCTTAACGAATGAAATGAGCTGGCCTGCCTTCTCTTTTGCTAAGAATGATAAGAATTAAGTGCGTCACAGTTTCATTATCAAATATTTTCTTTTCCCAAGCGAGCAAAAAAGATATATCTAGCTGTTGCTGAATCTCAAAAGTTACTAGCATTTTGGTTTGATGTCGATATGTGTAGCATTGTGTGGACATTATTGTTAAAATATTTGAAAATCAGGGGCCCTCTGTTATAATATGTGACAAAAACATATATGCAACTCAAAATCTCAAATGGTGTGAACTGTGAAGTCTCCCAAAAAGGCAAGTGTAAAAATAAGATATTTGGAGTACTTGTTTTGGAACTCTACAATTTTGTGCTTTGTGTACGAGTGTATGCGTCTTTTTCTCTCTCTTTCTTGGGGCATCCTCCTCTTGTTATAAATTCCAATTCACAACCACAAAAAGATCATAAGCAAGCCAGCTTTGCATGCAAAATATTCATCATCTGTGAAAGTTTAAAGAAATTATGGAGCTGATGAGAGTCATCACTAGTGTGCTTTGCATAAGCCTCTATTTGTTGCAGACTCCTTGTGCTTCTTTGCAAATTCAGCTGCAACCATCCCATGATGTGCAAGGTAATTAATTAAGAGCCTCTTCTAGCTCTCTCTCAGCCTTTCTTGTTTCTCTTTATCTTCTCTCTCCATGATCGTTAGCTTAATTAGTGATTTTGTTGCGTTGCGAGTAGCTAAAGAAGTTGAGCTTTCTCGACTGACGCTGCCAAGCAAGCTCAGAGTACTCACCGCTGAAGTTAAAGGACATACAGCTCAAGACAAAATGACCCGTAAGGAGGATGTTTCGGCTGGTAATCATCCATCTATTAACTGTGAATTATAAATAACACTTGCATTTAGAAAGTTTTAAGTCAACGTTTGGTTGGAAGAAATGAGAGGAGTGGAAAGGTGAGGAGGGGAGAGAAAATAAAAAGATAAATTTCAATTCTATTGTTGGTTTGATTTGAAATTCACCCTCTTCTCTTATTTCTTTCCTATCCTTTCTTTTTCATTTCCTTCAAACTAAACATGACATAAATTAAGGTATGCTCCCTTACTCCTAATTATATATTCACGTCCATGTTCCAGACAGATATGCATGCAAATGAACTGATTATCAATTCTTCTAATTAAACTGACAGTCTATACGATCTATAAGATAAACAAAAGTGTCTAAGGCCATGCATGCGCATAATATTAAATTAAACCTTATACATAAAGAGGTTTTCTTGAAAATTTAAGGTTTTACAAGGTATTTTGATATTTATGATTTTAAAATTATAATTACTACGAAATGGAAACTTCAATCTTGAAATAAATAGGTTCGGAGTCATTTCTATACATAACACACGTACCTTAAAAAAAGTAAATAATAACTTCAATGCTTTCTTTGAACCTCCTACACTTCTTTCGAATATTACGCCTGTTTTTTTCTTTTCTTTTCTTTTTCCTTTTTGATTAATGCATATAAAAAATATGATAACGAAAGAAATGTTTTTCCCGCTATAAAAATAAATAAATAAATAAATGATCTCGCAAAATCTGATAGCGCATATATAAAAAACAAGCCTTCTATATATATATATATATATATATATATATATATATATATATATATATATATATATATATATATATATATATATATAATTATGAATGATGACGTGTGATTAAATATTTAAATTGTGATATGGTTAGGTAATACAAACAGGCTTCACAACAAGTACAAGAACAACAAGGAACAAGGAGTGAAGCCCGGAGGCGGGACACGGCAAGAGTGGGTGGAAGGAGGAGACACGTCTCAATATTTTACGATGGATTATTCTCACGTCAAAAGACGGAGCCCTATCCACAACAAGTCCTTGCCGGCCGCTGCTCCCTGAATGCATGCCTCCCCGTGGAAGCTGCCCACACCAACCTTTTTTGGTTTCCAAATTTTGTTGTTGTATTTTAATTTTGTCTATATAATTTATATTTAATTAGGGATTCGTGGAATGCTGTCGTACGTTATTTCTCTCTCTCTCTCTCTTTTAAAATACAAATCTATCCCATATTATGTATCCGTTTATGGCCGACATTAACCCTAATTTAACTTTCAAAAAAACTGGGGACCTTTATTCTCGAATGTAATAAGATAATCCATGAATTTTCTTCCCCCCCTTTTTTTTTGGTTTAATTTAATTAATAAGCTACGAACTCCAATGTTTCGGTAACGCGCTTTCACAAGTTACTAGCGAGTGTTTTTGTGTTTTGATGTGAGTGGCCGTGGGTGTGTCCATTATCCTTGATAGACTCTACGCTTTATCACGCCGTACGCTTCGCATGTGATCTTTTTTCATCGATTGTCGACTGGGCTAATTAACCGAGGAAATCTTGTGTTTGACCATTGACACTACGATATTCAACCATTGACTTTGATTTGATTCACACATTTATCCATATGCTATTTTGTTTTTTTTGTATTTTTTTTTTATCTAATACTTTTTTTTTTTGGTTCACTTTTTTAGAAGCTATCTAGCAGTACTTGATGAATAATTAACGATCAAATAAACTCATTGTTATATATATCTCTTTCAAAAAAACAAAGAACAATAATAATAGCTCGATTGCACAGGTGCTTGTTGCAAACTTGCATTGGCTAATTGTTCATGAAATAAAGTTCTTCTAATTTGTAAACAAAATCACATATTATATGTAGAGGCATCATTCTCTAATACATATTCTCACGTTAACAAAGTAAAAATATTGTTAAAATATTAAAAAAATTACGTATTTTAATGCATTAGATTTTTTTTATCTATTTTTTATCTGTTAATAACATACTTATTTTATTAAAATAAGATTATCCTAATTAGAGATGTATGTATATATATATGTATGTATGTATGTATGTATTTTGTAAAGAAAGAAATAATTATGCTTAATTGAGACAAGCCTTCCATATATAATTACATTTTAGATAATTTGTTGGATGATCTATTTGTTTACATTGTGGTAAATGAGTTAAATTTTTAATACAAATGTATATATACTACGCCCAAACTAGTATGTTGTCACAGGATGAGTATTTTGCTTAGTAAACCCGTGCAGCAAACCTTTATAAATAAATGTCTATCTTGCCAAACTCTTTTTCAGTATCATCTTATTAACATGTATTTGAAAAACAAATTTAATTGTATAAATACCAATTAATGCGATTGATAAAATCTAAATAAAAATAAGATATCTGGGATTCCATTCCAGTCTCGTAAGTGGAGGAAAAAAAAAGAATATTTGCAGTAATTAAGAAAACAGATTGAATTCTCCTCGCGACCAAACGACGACTGTAGTAGGCACTCACGACAACATTAACACGTAGCAGTAGCACGTTTATGGAGTGAGTGACGGGGTTTATTTTGTTGATTTCGCATATAAGGATGAAACGGCGTCGCATTAACTATCTTAGACGTGGTAACGTACGAACGAAGGAGCAGGAGCCGCTAGCCTGCTGCTGCTACTACTAGGGGCAGTACGAGAAGCAAAGAACAAACAAGAGATAGACCGGAACGTGAAAAAAATGGAGAGTTTTTGGAACAAAGCCAAAACGTTCGCGGAAGAAGCAGCGAATAAGTCTCAATCCCTGACGAACTCCACGAAAATCGCAGATCTGTTCGCCGAGACTGCTAAAAAGTCTAAAGAATTCGCGCTGGAGGCGTCGAAGAAAGCCGATGAGTTCAAAACGGCGGCGCTTAAGCAAGCCGATCAGATCCCTATCAAGTCAATCACCGACATCATTCCGCCTCAGCTCGCCTCCTCTTTATCGTCCATTGCCAGCTCTTCCTCCGGCCCCACCGTCTCGGATTTGGAGCTTCAGAAGTTCGGCATCACCGATGACTTGAGAGACTTTGTTAAAGGACTCACTTCTAGTACATTCCAGAACTTTCCTATTCAAGGTTGGCAGAAAAGTAAATTAAGTCAAAATGTCTGTGTTTTTTTTTAATAAATTTTGAAAATTTTGTTTTGTTCGTTTTTCTGGTGAGTGTGTAGATGATGAAGCTGAGGCGTCTGATGTGCCAAACACGACGTCGAATGTACGGAAGGATCTGACGGAGTGGCAAGAGAGACATGCTACGCTTGTTCTCGCCACTGTCAAGGTTAGTTTCTTGTCAAGATTTTGTTATTTTTTTGCTTTAATAATTTAGTTTATCACAAATCAAGGAAAGAAACTGTGCACTTATAAGTGATTGCCTGTAAATTTAAGGAGTGTGTGTTGTTAATTTGTATATTGTGTAGATTAAATTGGGAATTTGTCTTCGATGTTGTGAAATGTACTTTTTTTTGCAGGGGATCTCCAAGTTAAGATATGAATTATGTCCGCGTGTTATGAAAGAAAAGAAATTCTGGAAGATATATTTTACCCTTGTGAGCACTCATGTGGCTCCGTAAGTAGCTTCTAATTTCCATGTACTCCCTGTTTTTGCTGTGATTTACTTGCAGTTACAAAGTTATATTGATGGATATTTTTGGTATAAATATTGATGTTCTGTCAAGCTTGGTTCATTTTTTTGGTTGAACTGTTAAAAGCAAAGAAATAAACCCAAGCATAACAATTGAATTCATATAATGTATTATGGATGTTTATTCTTTTCAATATCATATTAATGGGTAAACTAAATTTCATCTATTGTTTAAATTTATATTACTCATAATGAATTGTACAAATGAATGAATATATGATTTGGATCTTTTAGAGAAGTAGCTTGTCATGTGACTGTATGGGTTATACATTCTTAGTATATTTAACAATATCCACTTAAGCCAGTATTTGTCAGTTTCATTGCTTTGGTACTACCTTATCCCGCCCCATTGAGGTGGATTTGATTGCTAAATGAGAAGAAGAGTTTTTTACATCATACTTTTACAACTTGTATATAATTCAGCTTCATAAGAAAAACCTGGAATTTAACCACATATGCTTAGAAAATAAAGTTACTTATTTAATTAATGAAATTGGCTCTCCTTTTCTTGCTATGCCAACAATCAGGTACGAGAAGCAGTACATGGAAGAGATTAAGCTCAAAGATGAAAAGAAGATGACAGATGATACTGTGAAGCCAACTCCATTTGTTGGGGAAACTAGTAAATCAGAGGTTACAGAGAAGAACTTGAAAAGTAGGACTTCAACTTCCTCATCAATTGAGCAGGACTTGGATACATATCTTTTGGGGGATCTTGAAGAAAGTGATGGAGGTCCAGGTATATACTTTAACCTTCTGGGTTCGATGTCAAGATGAACTTCCATAATATACTTTAACCTTCTGGGTTCGATGTCAAGATGAACTTCCATATGTAATCTCACAATTATTTTCAGTCTGATTGTCGCATAATTTTCACTTTGTACAAACTTTGATTGCCTGCTCCTGGAGGCTATGATATGATTGAAAATTCAGTGCAGTTTTAAGTATGTGAACTTTTCACACAATTCACTCTGAGGAATGTTGTTATTTTTGACGACGAAATAATGGATCTGTCCATTCTGAAATTGCCAAAGTGGTACTGACTGTAGGAAAGTTGAGCAGTTGCATAAGAGGATGGTGGAATGTCTCATGGAACATGCAATGCTTCAGTGCCTTTTTTATTTCAAAACACTTGAGAGATATGTTATCGATAATAACTGGGGAAGCATCTCTTATGGACAATAGTTCAACAGGATTTAGTTGTTGGAATGACTTTATGGTTAACTCTTGGACAACCTCATTGTGCTGGAATAACATAGTGAAATAATTATTTAAATCTGTTTTCTATAATTAGCTGATCGAACCTGTCCACTATGCTCCTCCCCATAAATACTTTGTTTCTTGCTGGTCATCATTGGTGTATGAAGTTTGCTCAAGTATTGCCTGTTAGTTGTATTGTATTTGTCACTTGCCGATCCTTTCTTGATGAAGCAGTTGATACTGTGCCTAGAACAGGATTCTAGTTTTACTTTATCCATAAACCAACTTTGAAATGTGCAATGGAGAAACTAACTTTTGAATGAGTGTACTTGATCATTCGCATTTTTATCATCTTCGGTGTCCATTTTGGCAACTATTCATTCAAGTTGTTAATTAGTACATTGTCTTGCAGATGATGCTGATGAGGACTTTGATGATGATTTTGACAAGATTGGCAATTCTGTAAGTTGAAGTTATCTTATGATTTCATTTATGGCAATTCTGTAGCATTATCTGTCCGATATTGCCCTTTTTGATTCACTTTGATATCGCTTTGTGGTTTAATTTGAGGATTCACCTCAATTTGGTGAACACAATATGCTGAGCATGCACTACCTGTACAAATGCAGGATGTTGAGGATGATAAGCATTCAGAGAAGTTGGAAGCTACTTAGAATAGGTTAGAATGCTGCGAGTTCAAGGAATTATTAGAAACAAAAGAAAATGAAGTGTGGCTTTATCTGAAAGTTTGTTGGTGAATGTATGGTGGAGGTAGCACGTCTGATTGGTTAGTTGGATGATCTTATATGTCTCTGATTTATTAGATTATAGTCTTATAGATATTAATTACTTTGTGTATTTCTTTGTGTTGATAATGAAGGTAACTATTACAACATGTTAATCAAGCAGGGGGAGCTTAGAACCTTTATTTGCTTTGTACAGCACTATGTGGTTAATTCATAATTTTTTTTTTTTTATTTTAGATTTCGAGAACATCTAAAGTTTATTCAATATGTAGTACTGACGAGCAAGAATGAATGCTTGAATGTGAAAATAGCTACAACCGTGTTTCTTGAAATCAAATGCCCGGAGAGACCATACTGGAGGCCTGCTGAAGGTAAAGTGTTAGATGAAGTTTGTAAAATGATTTAACTCTTGAAGGTGATGGAATGAAAGATTTTGTAAAACAGCTTAAATTCGTTACAGAGACTATGATGAATGCGTTTTAATTGTTGTCTTCATGGAGATCAGCTGGTCTCTCCTCGCTAGGCGTAAATTAAAATTCAAAATCGAATCACAAAAATTAATAAATTTTTTATTTTTTGAGAAATTCCATCTGCACCACTTTTATATATAAAACCATCTCAAAATTTTAATATATTTTTTACTGTTTTTGTTTTTAAATTTATATTAATAAATCACTTTAACATTAAAAAATGATCTCTGTATTTTTAAATAAATTTAAAAGTTATTTTATTTTATAAAATTTTAAAAAATAAAAATATTATAACTATAAAAACACCTCTGAATTTAATAAAATAAATAAGTTTTAAATTTAATATATTAATTTTTTATAATTATAATTTTATTTAAAAAGTATTATGTTAATTTTTATAAATTTCTTTATAATTTAATTACAAAAATTAAATGAAATTATAATTATAAAAATTTATAATTACAAGATATTAATTTTTATAATTATAATTTAATTTAAAAATTATCACCTTAAATTTTACGATTTATTTATTTTATTTTATTTAAGGATAGTTTTATAATTATAATTTTTATTTTTTTAAATTTTATAGAATAAAATAATTTTTTAATATAATTGATGATAAAATAATTATTTTTAGAGTCAAATTAATAGATTAATATAAGTTTAAAAATAAAATTAATGTAAAAATTATGTTAAAGTTTTATGATGTTTAGATGTATGTATATGACAAAATAAGTGGTCTAAAGATAATTTTAAAAATAATGGTTTTTCTTTAAAAAAAAAAAAAATTCTAACTCTTGAACCATCTCCAGCTCCAACGCCTACCTACAAAAGAGCCCTTTAAACTTTGCGCTTCATCAAGCGTCATTCATGGCTCAGACATCGCTCCTAACCTTGATTATACCCCGAACTTGTCGCTTAGAATTACTCCCCGCCATATCCTCTGCTCTTAACAGAGCAGGAGCACACACCCTGGCTTCATCTTCACCTCCACCTCCACCTCCAGTCCCAAAGAAAATTCCATACGAAGCCTCCGCTCACGGGCTGACATGGCAAGACCCCTACCATTGGATGAAAAACACCAACGACCCTGATTTTATCAACTACCTCAACCATGAAAACTCCTATGCTCAAGCATTCATGTCTGACACTCAAACCCTGCAACGTACTCTGTTTTCTGAGATGAAAAACCGAATGCCCTCCAAAATTTCAACTCCTCCTGAGCGTTGGGGACCTTGGTTCGTCCATTTTCATACTCGCCCATTTTGCGGTGTTTGCTATTTGACCTTCTTTTATAAATTTCTAGACCTTTTTTTTTCCTTGTTTCTAGAATGTTAAAATCTCGGAGTTAATTACTGTTAAATTAATTCTGCATATGCTCATGGTCAATATTTATGAATGCAAAGTTTAGATTTTTTATTCATAGAATGCAATCTCTGAGAAAATGTTCTCTCTTACTGTCAATTTGATTGATGACCTTGGGTATCGTTAGTTAAATAGCATTTCCCTTTTGGCGGTAATTGTGTTTGAAAATCAATAGGGCCTGCTTTTATCGATACTTGCTAGGTTATACTACCAATACATACCAGAAGGGAAGGAGTACCCACTTCTATGTAGGAGGTTAGAGACTGAGAAAAGTGGTTGGCTGCAGACAGTTTTCGGTCATGTAAGAGGAGGATTTGGAATGGAGGAGATTTTGCTTGATTGGAATGAAATTGCTGAAAAATATGGTGAGTTTTGCTTGGACCTATGGGCCTATGGCAATCCCCTTTAGTTAAGAATTTTTGTTGAGCCAACACAGGTTTTTTGATCCTTCCTTACTGGTTTTTGGCTAGTGTAAGGGGCAAAACCAGGTTCACAAAGCTGATAATATGTCAATGTTAGTGTACTTCTAAAAGTCACTTGAGTCTTACCTTTGTTGGACCCTTTGTAATGCTTGTTGCCACACAGTTTTAACCCGGTTTTATTTTCTTTGAGGTTAATTTTACTTGGCATTATTGCTTTTCTAGGTTATGTTCATGTGGGTACATGCCGAGTTTCACCAGACCACAATTTTCTTGCATACACGATTGATACTTCTGGCGATGAACGGTTCATGCTTCAAATTAAGGATCTTAGAAATCAATGTATAGTTCCAAGGTTACCAGTTGATGGGGTTGTCAGCTTGGCGTGGGCTCAAGATAGCAGGACACTCTTCTATACAATCTCGGATGAGAATCAACGACCTCACAGGCAAATTCTGTTCTATCTAACCATTTTACTTGGAGGTGGGGAATGCTTTCTCATCCCTTGTATTTAATTTTTGTTATTTTCCCTGGCAGGGTCCTCTGCACAAAACTAGGATCAGATAGTACAGATGATGCTCCAATATTTACAGAAGGTGATTCCCGCTTTTGTGTCGACATAACAAGTACCAAAGATGGCAAGTTTATAACTGTGAATTCTAACTCAAGGACGTCTTCTGAGGAAGGTTTACTTATTTCTTACTATTTTCTTTGAGTATGCAAGTTAAGCTTATTTTCTTTCTGGGAGGTTTATACTATTGGCTTTACAGGTTTATGTGATAGATGCGACCAATCCATTAGGTGGCTTGAGAAGAGTACATAAACGTGTCCCAAGAGTACAATATTTCTTGGAACATCACTATGGTTTTTTCTATATTCTTACGAATTATCCTTTAAGTGAAAATGAGGAGTGCTCTAGTGGAGACTATTACTTGGCTAGATGCCGATCAGAAAAATTGTACTCAGCTAACTGGCAGGTATCTTTATTTTTCTAGTTGGCGTTCTTATTCTGTTAAATATCCATTTTTTTCCTTTCCTTTCATATTTCTATTTTCGTTTCAGAATATCATTCTCCCTGATGAAGATATTAGCTTACAGGACATGGACATCTTTGATGGACATCTGGTGCTTTTTGTCAGTAAGAAAGGTGTCCCCATGTTATGTTCCATCAACTTATTGATCAGTTTTAAGTGTAAGGTATTCAATTATATTCTTTTTTCATGCTCTTACGTGCATGGAATCATGGAATCATCAAAATCCCATGTTAGTGCTTGTTATATTAGAGATAGTTTTCCTATTTTATATGCATCTTCTAAGCTACTCAATTTTGTTGAAGCACATCATAATATGAAAACTAATGTAGCATTTTAGCAAATGGAAACTGGAATTTACTTTGGAACATGTTATGGTACTATTATTTTATTGAATATTATTGTGCTCTGAGAAATAAGTTACATTTGTGCACATGGGTATGGCTTCCCTTCAATATGTAAGCATTAACATATAAGATAGAAATCAACTTATAATATGTTCAGAAACAAATTTTTTAAAATTCTGTTACATGTAAATTAAAGTGTCTACCTTTAGTTGTTACACATATAAACATATTCTCATATTCATTTTTAACAAGTTTGAACTGATTTTATGCAGTACCAGATGGAGATTGAGAATCTTAACCCTTGGTTTTTCCCATTGCCATCATCTTCATGTAGCATTGTTCCTGGTTCAAACCACGATTTCATGAGCTCTGTATACCGGGCGGTACTCTCATCTCCTGTGGTATAATTTCTCATAAGCTTAGTTGCTTGACTGGATTTGATGCTTTAAAACTCTCTGTTTCATTCAGTCTCCCCTTCTTTCAAGTAGCCAGTTGTATCTCAGAATTAGTAGACTACCTGAGGCACAACTACCTATTGCCTGGTCTCTTGATTGCATAATTATAACAACTTTCCAACTCCTGGCTCTGCCTTAGATGATGAAAGAGAAAAAAATATCAACATCTATCTGGTTCCTTAAAGTCCTTTAACTTCTCTCTTGAAATACACAGATGCCTGATATGATTGTGGACTATGACATGTCAAGACAGACATTCTCAATCGTACAGCAAGAGGAACTAGGTGATACTTCTGATGGTGCCGGATTGAATTCAGCTGCATGTGAGCTAGAAACCAATGAAGTTATTGACACACGAAACTGTGAGGACAACAATTACCAAAATAGCGGGTTGCAGGGATGGAAGGTGCTTTCCAGACTCTATTCTTGCGAGAGGAAGGAAGTTGTATCCCATGATGGTGTCAAAGTTCCTCTCACTATTTTGTACTCTCGAAAAGCTTGGCTGAGGGATCAGTCTCCTGGACTCTTACAGGCCTATGGAGCATACGGAGAAGTTCTAGATAAAGGTTGGTGCACAGACCGACTAAGTTTACTTGATCGTGGTTGGGTGGTGGCATTTGCTGATGTCAGGTTGGTTAATTGGATTTTGTTTGACATAATGTGTACGGTGTTAGCAAATTTTGTTTGACTAAGTTTATCATTGAGCAACTGGTAAGTTCGTTTAGGTGGTACAAGTAGTCTTGGGATTGAATTCCGCCGTACAATACAAGCATATTGGAAACTGTTTAAATGCTACCTTCTTGGCTGATGTAGAATGTGTATGTTGTTGCCTGTGAAAGATTTATATTTTGACCGACAACTCTTTTTGTGGCCAGGGGTGGTGGCGGTGGTGATTCTTCATGGCATAAATTTGGTAGTGGGTTATACAAAAGAAATTCTATCCATGACCTTACATCATGTGGCAAGTACTTGGTTAATGAAGGCTATGTTTGTAAAGATAAGCTCTGTGCCATTGGATATAGTGCTGGGTGCCTTCTTGTAGGAGCAGCTATAAATATGTACCCAAAATTGTTTTGTGCTGCCATTTTGAAGGTTAGACTTTCAGCAGTATTTATACTATTGTTTTACTAGTATTTGAATGCTCTATAGGTTAAACTAGCATTGTGTTCTTGGGATTTTTTTTTTAATTTATATCTTAAAGCTCTTTTGAATGAAAGGATTTTGAAAATGTGGAAAATGTTCAAACATTAGAAATAATGTGGCAAATGTTTAATTTCATGAGGTTCAATATTTTCTTTCCGTTCTTTGTTCTTCAAAACCTGTTGGATCATATACGTACATTTTGTTTTACTGGTTCTTTCTTGCTGTTCTTGGAGAAGCGGAAAGGAAAACAATTAAAGAGCCATTAGGCAAACCGCTGGTATCTAATGTTGTTATTTGTATACCCTCTGTTAATATAAGTTGGCACTGATGTTTGCACTGTACTTATGCCAGGTACCATTTCTTGATATCTGTAATACAATGCTGGATCCCAGTTTACCTCTCACCAAACTGGACTATGAAGAATTTGGGAACCCCCAGATTCATTCCCAATTTGAGTACATCCGAAGTTATTCTCCTTATGATAACATTCCTTCTGGTGTTTGCCATCCTTCTGTGCTTGTTACTGCATCATTTCATGACGCAAGGCAAATTCACATCTTGTGCTTTCTGTTGTTTATAAATACATGGACATATATATTTTACCTTGTGTTTTATACTTGCCCATACATTTGTTTATATCAGGCTTGCAAGCAACCATTGCATCAAATAACTTGTATTGATAGAAATTATCATTGATTATCATCAGGGTTGGAGTCTGGGAAGCTGCCAAATGGGTGGCCAAAGTACGTGATAGAATGTGCTCTGCTTGTTCTCGTTCGGTTATTCTGAAGACTAATATGACCGGAGGACATTTTGGTGAAGGTGGCCGCTATAGTCAATGTGAGGAAACTGCTTATGATTATGCTTTTCTGATGAAAATTTGTGGGGACTGAGCTTAAATCACGCTTGTTGAGAAAAAGCTGTTTCAGACACTCGGCTAACAGTTAAGGAGACCATCATGATTCTTCCTGAGCCTGGGTATATGATGTATGTTGACATATCATATTCTGGCTTCATTTTTTCTCAATGTACTCCTACAAGTCCGAAGTGAATATCTTCAAAATGAAAAGAATGGGACAATCAGCCATCACCATTCCACAGTTTAATAATAGTAGTATATTTATCCTTTTTGCAATGTGCCATTGAAATAACAATGAAGCTTACTAACATGTGGTGTTAATAATATTTCTTCCCCTCCTTTTTCCTTTTAATAAAATTTATGAGGTATTAAATGTTTTTGAGTTGAGTAATAATCAGCACTTGAGATGTCATCGTTTATTTATTTCTCTCAACTCGTCTTCTATTGCGCATCATTTTTCCCCCTTATTAAGAAAGGGAAATTGAGTCCTTGTGGAAGAAATGTCACTTGTACTAGGAGATGCGTGCAATTTGCCTGATCTGCCTGCATTGGCTTATGCTTCTTCAAACAAATAATCAAACAATTTCTTATTACTTTTCGTGCCACAGGCTTCTTAATCATAAGATATACGGCAGAAGGTGTAACATGCATAAAGGTTTTGCTGCGTGTACTAGAAATATGTTAGAAAGTAAATCATAGTTATAGAAGAGAATTGGATAAAGAGATGGATCAGTCACAGCACTAAATTTGGGTTCAAAGAATCTGAATCTGTGGATATAAATGTGTACGGAGAAACCAGCTAAGTTGGAGCTGAACAACTCTCTTGGAGAGGCCAAAGCTTGTGCTAAGTTCTGGGTGATTGTATTTGCAGCCGCAGCTTTGATGCTGTCAATGTGGTTTCTCCTTGGGAAGCTGCAAAAATTGATGAAAAATGCGCACTGGTCCTCCATCGGTTTCCATATCATCCGTCTCGTCCACCTGAAAATGACTGGCATGCCTTAACATTTTGAGGGAGAGAGAGAGACTCAATGGCTGTAATCGGGAATTTACCAAAATAATGGATTTCTAATGGTTTTGCAATGCAGGATTAAATCAGAACCAGTGTAAGCGATTTGCTGCCCTTTACCACATTACTTGTGGCATATCCAAATACTAATTACCCTGCTTCAAAGATTCGTGACATGGTGGTTGTTACTTGTTGCAAGATACTCAAATCTGACGCTTACCATTCCAGAATTGGCTCATCAAACCTATTGGAATGATAGGTATAGACCAATATCATACTTCTCTAGCTCATGCCATCCCGAACTTGCATATGTCATGAATTGCCTTACATTTGCCGTGTGTTCCAATACCTGAATTCGCAGATATATATGCTGTCGATCATTTTCATCTCGTCTTTGAGAGACGAAGATCATATACTTAAGGAACTGCCATCAGAGCGGAGGACGAAAGCAGAATTGGAATAGGTCTATTAGGTACCTCCGCTGCATGGTAGCTGGAGATATTACTTGATCAGTTCCCGTTTCTTTATCTTCTTTGCTAATCATCTGGCTAATTGTTCCTATTCCATTTACAGTTAAATTATTATTTATGAACTTTTGGCGCTGATAGTTTTTCTGCAGTAACCTGGGATTCAGTTCTTCCAAATCTTTTGCTCAGCATTTTTTTCAAAGTACCCTTTAGTTGCAGAAGATCATTTCTCCGTGTCCTTTTCAGCGTGAAGCTTTTTTCAACGCTGTCCTGCTTTTGCACATCTTTTTGTCTAAATGGGATGGTGATGATCAGAAAGTGACAGGAAAGTGGGTAAAAAAGACTTTGTTGGTGTAGACAGGACAGTAGACAATGGACCATGCTTCTAATTTGGACAAAATTCTACATTGTTATTATCATAGAGACAATTGGCAAAAACATCAAAGACATGACGTGGCTATGAGAAGATTACTGATCATTTTGCGCATAAGCTATCAAACTCCTGGGCAGAAAAATATGTTAATAAATAGTAGTACTTCGACTTTAGAGACTTGACTTGTTTTGAAAATATATTCTACAGCATGCCAAGCCATGGGCATTGTCTAACCAATTTCAAAGTTCTAATATTAATGGGGTTTCAGTGCCATCAAAATAACTAATCATTCGAACACACTGCAAAATGTAGGGAATTCCAACCCCACTCTCTCTATGGCTTTTGACTAATAGTTTCCAAAACACAAACCTATAATCAGCTCCATAACAAGAATCTCCACTAGTAACCGCAAAACCGATGCAGTTTAAGAGCATGTGCTACTAGGTCAGAAAAACATTCGGAAAAGAATTGAAGGAGCTCAACCCTGGCAACTCAACAAACTCTCAGAGGACAAGCAACACAAAGAAATCTAATTGTTACAGGAGTTGATTAGCATGACTTTGGAAATCTAATGTGAAAGTCAATTATCCAAAGTACAGTTTATATTCTTCCATGCAAGCAACATTCCAACAAAAAAATTGGAGAGAAGTTTATCATCAATTTGTTAGGGCAAATTTAGTATGGCACAAATAACTAATTTCTTGCTCAAGCTATAGTCCCTAAAGGGCCGCATTTCATATAACTGAATGATTATATATGATACAAGCAAAATACAGGCAACGGCATCCCCTGAATATAAATCACAAAAACTACATAACAAATGAAATTCAAGGGAAAAGCAATTAACCACAAAATATCGTAAGCACCCAAGAAAACTAAATGCATTGCATGCACGATAATTTCAGGAGAAAACCAAACGGAAAGGCTAGGAAAGAAGAAGAAACTGGTTGAGAATGAAAGATTCAGGAAATCCATAATAGTCTTATTTCCTCAACCGCTTTTGACTGTGATCTGAATCCTCTCCGCTGCTTACATCCCTAAGTTTGGCCATTGCTTGATTGATTGATGGCGGATTCTCCAAGTCCTGGAAAGAATTTAAAGACCGATATTTTCAACTAAATCCACAGAAATCCTTTTAAAATAATGCGTTATAAATTTCAAACAGATCAAAGATTCCCCATTCTAACCAACCCACACACACCTAGATCAAAAGATCATTCTGCTATCCACCCACTTTATACCTTCGCAATGGATGCCTCAGGCATGAGCCCTCTGTTTGCTCTCTTTCCAAGATCAATCTGCACTGAGATGTTGGCCTGCGACAAATCTATACCAGCACTCTCCAATGCTTGTGTCAAATTGTTTAACAACCTGGTTGGTACCAAATTTGAAATATATTAGCAGCTTGCAACATAGCACCCAAACCTTAATGAATGTGACTGTTTATTTTTACAGTAAAGTGGGCAATAGCCCGAGACTATAGAATTCAACAAAAAACTTTCAAGGAAAGGCCTATCATCAGTAGACAGTACCGAGACACAAACTCCTTATCTATTCCCAATCCAACAATTTATGAAACAGATCAATACATTCCAAATGTAGAACTTTCAAAGATTTAAAGTAAATGACCCTTGAGAAAAATTTGAACTTCCTAAAGCTACACAGATGGCAATCACATTTTCAATTCTAATAGGAAAGCAACAATAAATTCAAACGAAGATATAGAATCTCAGTGGAAATCCAACACAGAGAAGGATCTCCTTTTTGTAAATGATAATAGTCTACATGCAATTGATGCACCATATACTTACAGAAATTTAGACAATCGATATTCTTAAATTGAAACAAATAGAAGAAAATCTTAAGATGTTTAAGTATGCACCCCTGTGAGTATATGCTTGATATATTGATCGTCCCCCCTTCAACTGTCAGCTCTTCCTGTTGGTTCATTGTATCAGTAGTAGCAGGACACTCATTTGACTGTGCATCAGAGACTGGTCTCTGAAGAGGATGCAGTAGCACACTATCACTTCGCGCAGGAGCAGGCAAATTTCCCTGTAAAGGCATGGATATAGATATTCCCTTGTTTGCCACCTCAGGTTGCCGATCCATTGGTTTGCAGGCAATGTCCCGGTTAGGATCAGATTCCACAGGAGTCTGTGTGCTAGTAAGCATGGTTGGGGACATACTGATGCTATTGTCATCAAACTTCCCAGGAAACATAGACCCTGGACCTGAACCATTTTTTATTGCATGTGGTTGAGTGGCAAAACCCTGGACACGCCAGTGACTATTTCTCTGTTTTAAGCAGGAGAAAGATGAGTTATAATGAGAAGTTTTATGAGCCAAACAACCATAATATTGAAATACACTCGCAATTGATATTCAGTATTCACCACCAATATATTCCATCAGTGTTCACATTAACCTCTTTTACCATGAAAGTTTATAACCTCTACAATTAACATGTGTCACGTGATTCTTCATATTCTTGCACAAAACTACACAAATTTTTCTTTCAAAACTTTTTATAAGGATGTCTGTATCATGTATACAAACTAAATTACACTTAACCACTGAAATCAAGTACTGCAAGCTATGATGTGTTAGATTAGATGCTTCAAAATTTTATCCTTGTTCTCCGTCAACTGATATAATTGGATATTCCAATTATATCTCAAAAGACGCACTGCATGTACCAGGAGTGCGCGGGTCACTAAATCAGTGTCAGTGAATGTGAATTAACCCAGAAGAATGCACTCTCTATGCATGTAAACCACATACATAGACAATATATAATATCCGAGTATCAGAACTTTACCCAAGGCATCAATTTTGTGGGCTCAGCACTCCAATCCTGGTAAGAAACCTCATACTTCTGCACTTTTTCCTGCAAATATTGCACATACTCAATCACCTGCAAAGGAAAATTTACATTACTCAACAAAATATAAGGACAAAGTTCCTCAACTGAATTTAACACACAAGTACTCAACATACCTCTAACAAGAACGAAGCTGTATCTCTCTTCTGATCACTATGGGGTATGATCTCTCTCAATATCTGAAATCTGAAAAAGCAACAGATTTCAGCATGCTGTCAAAACAAGTTTAAAACTTTAACCACAAAACAGTCCCATGAACAGTTAATACCCATGCCCAGCAGCAGAAACACACGAAATTGAGAAACATGTAAACATTACAAGCTCGCAAACTTAACAAAAAGTTAACTTTACAAGAAAAGTCAAAATTAAAAAGAAGACGATAATAATAAAAAGAATAACAAAAATACCTCTCGTTAATTTTGCTTCTTCTTCTCTGTTCAGTAACAGAATGCTTCGATCGTATAACACTGGCCTTGTCACTGTTTTTCCCATCTACCAATCGAGAATTTATTAGGAAAAAAAAAAAGACTCCAAATATTTCATTTCTTTTTAAAGAAACATAATACATACGAGAGAAAGAATCAAATGGATCTGATACCTTTGGCGTTTGAGTTAGTAATGTTAGAAGCAGCTTCTTTCTTGGACATGAATTCGTCGTCCTCGTAATCTTCCTCCTCTCGATTTCCTTTCGTTGTTCTCATTCTCTGCTTCAATTTCGAAGTCATCTAATTATTAGCAAATGAATTGAATCCAAAATTCAAGATTTTAATATAAAATTACCTATGAATTTCCCTTTGATTTTTTTTTTTTTTAATCTTCTCCGGCGAGAGAGGTGGAGGTGGCAACTCAGGCGATAATCAGTTGTTTTTGCAAGGAAGTGGGACGGGATGCCATGTGGGTAAGCTCATGTCATTCTCGTGAAGCCACTACTAGTTCCTAAACGACACCGTTGCTTTGACCAATAAATTTCTTGCCGTATTTCTGTTTCCACGTGAATGAACATGAAACGTAGTGACTTTTAACGAAATCTGATATGGACCTGGCGTGGGGCCAAGCGAGCAATCTTTCCCAGTAGGTCACGAGCGTGGGTTCACGTGATGGGGTAATAGTCACATGGCCACCGTAAAGGTCGTTACCCAAACAAAACCAAACATGAAATTGGGCCCACTCCTTGGGCCTGGTCCAATCCCCCTTTCACCGTTAAAGAAAATGTTCAGCGGCCACCAAAAATGAAAATGTTTCGAGTTAATAATAATCACCTGCCTCGCTTGACAAACAGTCGTACATCGATCATGCCATGACTTTAGCAATTCTCTTCTTTTGATATTCACTTTAGCAATAAAATTGAAACACTCGACTCGTGACCAAATGTCCAACCCTGAGTTCAAACAAAAATATGATCAAGGAGAGTCATTTATTGGTTTCTAACAAAAAAGACAAACCAAAAGTCAAGAGTAATTTAAAATTTCTAATGAGATTAATTAAGAAATAGAGTCCGACGAGATAAATTAAAACGTAAGTGATAGATAATACCATGTTATATTGTTTGATTAATATGTAGTCTTAACACTATTTAAAAAATATCGTTAAATTATGTTACGTATCTAAATATTCATCATATAATAGAAATTAATATTTACGAAGTTATCATCTTATCTTATGATTATTTTGTTTGAAAAAACTTTTACCAAATATTAGAAATAAAATCTTGAATATTTATGAGTATAGATTTACTCAAAAACTTGCATCCCATCACATGGAAATTCTAAACATTCCTCGTGGAGTAGTTTAACACGAGTTAAATAACATAAAGTCATAAATATAAAAATATCAAGAGTCACTCATGAACCATAAGCACAACAAAGAGTTATTTGTTTATTTTATTTTATTTTATTTCATTTATTATTATTATTTTTTTGTGAGTGTTAGTTATTATTAAGAAAAATTCGTAACTTCAAATTCTGTTTCGTATATGCTTTGCCTCAATATTTTCGAACATTTGGAAATTTTGGATAAGGCTGACTCTTAACATGGACACCGAGCACTTCACAATGAAAAGCCCAGCACTCTTTAGTTTCATGCCACGTTCTCCACCCCACGTAACAGGACAACATTAAAAATTTACAACGATCAAGACATATTTCACTTCACACATTATTCGAAAATACCCAAAAAATAAAAATAAAAAAATTCAAAACATTAGTGCCCCCATACGAATCGTCGCCTCTGAGGAGAAGAACCCACTTTATGATCAACAATTAAAATTGTGTGCGTCAATCTTTCTTGCCCTGTTCTTTTATTTGCTTTAATTAGAGTTTGCCTGTTTTATCTGTTAATGCATTAGATGCCTTGGGATGAAGTTAAAGAACATTTTCAAAAGCATAATGGGTACAGTAGTATCTAAGCCAAATGATTGTGAAACTGTAGAAGCTGATCAGAATGACAAATTTATGGAGGAGGAGCTCAAGGATAGGCCGGCGAGTATTGAGTTGGTTGCCGGCGACGACAAGGAGATTCAATCCGATTTATGCAATTCTGAAGAGGAGAATGAAGATAAAGAAGTGTGCTTGTTCGATGAGAAAGACTCGTGGCAAATAGTCCTCTCAAGACCTGCCAAAAAGGAAGAATCTAAATCGGTATGTATGTCAAACTTAAAAATCGATGTTCACTTTTTTTTATCTTTCTATTCATTTCATTTATATATTATGCTGCTGTATTTTGCAGTTCAATGAAATATTGTCGTATTGGAGAAGAAAAGAGGAGGGATGAAGAGAGGAGTTTAAAATATACAAAGCTATAACATCAAAGTGTTTGTTTTCTCTCTATAATCAAATGCTGAATGCCAGTGTAGCATTTTGACTTGTTATGAGGCTGCAGAATAAAGTGTCAGAGCCCTTTTTCAGACGTGATAATCCTTTATGCTGTTATTGATGGAGATTCCAATCTTAACAAAATAGATGCCAAGAGCATTTGAATTTTTATAAAGGGTTTGAAGGTCAATTTGGTAATATTTTAGGTTTTAAAATAATTATTATAGGCTGTGTTATATAAATAATCTAAGATAAAGGGAATCAGTTAAATCTCTAATAAAACATGTTTTTAAAAATGTTGTGTGTTTTAAAAATAGTCTTATATTTTTAATAAATTTTACTGTAAAAATATAAACAAGTAAATTGGACATAATGTTAAAATTTATTTATACATTAATGAACATGATATAAAGTATTTTTTTACTGTGTATATGTAATAAATGATAACTGAAATAAATATTTATATTATTAATTTTAGATTTTAGAATAATACATGACAATATATACAAGATTGTATTAAGTATAAAATTGAATCTCTTCTCAAAATAATTTTGAATCTCTCAAAAACAAATCTCAAACGAGACCTTGATCATGTCGCATCTTTTTGAATTACTAATCAACTGTGGCCAGCCACATATATTTCCTTGTTATTCAAGAAATGAAGGGATTTGTTAAGATTTTACATAAAAACTTCTTCAGCTATACGAATATTTACCCTGTTTCACACAGTAGTTGTATCAATTTACTCCAGGGATTGCAAATTGTTTTAATTATGAAGGATATATGGTACAATAAAATATATACACAATCCGTCAGTAAAAGTATCAAATCATGATCATGAGGCAAAAAATTTACAACACAGCATAATTAGGGTAATTAGACTTTGTGGAAGTAAAACCCTCTTTTAACTTCCAATTCCAAACGAAGCCTTAATCGAGCAGCTAAATCAACCTCACTTTATGAGCAGTGGAGAAATGCTTTCCAGCAGCAACCATGGTCGCCTCAGGGCCATCTTTCAAGGTCTTTTCACCTTCACTTTTGCCCGTTTTGAAAATACCGAAGCATGAAGCTAATGATGTGAAGAACGATGAGGCCCCGCTCTGTTTTCTGGTCTTACTCATCTCGCTTTTATGTGAATACGATCGATCACTCTTTATTAGCGGAAACGATATTTTAAAAACAATATGCGCTATCTGTAAATGAACTCAAAAGTTGCCCTAGATTTTTACCCACCAGCTTGAGAAATCAACTTATATAACATAAATTTTCTTCGGGAACACGTTAAACCGTGCCTCCATTGACCATGACTTCTGTGGCACGGCGTCTTAAACTCATCGGTGAAGAAAATTCTACGAGCTATCATTAGTCATTTGAGTCGAGCAGAGTTCAAACCACGTGATCAATTCGTAAATTTATTATTATTATTATTATTATTTCAGGTTTTGCCAACATATGTTTTAGTTTTATACTTAATTTGACCTGTAATACAATTGGCTAGCCTGGGTTGACTATGTTCTTCTTAGAGTCCGTTGGAGTTGGAATTGCTTTGAGAGGTTCCAAATTATAGTGCTTGACCTGAAAAGCATATATATTAGGACCACCACACAGGAAATAGATGAGGGCCGCTACACAAAAAGATAATGAAGTCAAATACGATTCCTTTTGCTTGTTCTTTTTCGTGATTCTGGTATTGATCACTTTAATTTCACCAGTATTTCAGAGAAACTTCGAGTGGCA
This sequence comes from Atalantia buxifolia, assembly GCA_030444775.1. Lineage (NCBI taxonomy): Eukaryota > Viridiplantae > Streptophyta > Magnoliopsida > Sapindales > Rutaceae > Atalantia > Atalantia buxifolia. The sequence goes on along the minus strand of CM059837.1, from coordinate 21,837,258 downwards.
AAAGTTTAATATTTCAAAGATATCGATAGCTACAATTCTATAAAACATTTACACTTTCCCAGGGTTGTTTAGTGTATGGGTCCGGCTGAGTGAGCACCATTTCTAGTCCAAACACTGGGCTCGCTCACAATTTGCTTGGATTCAGAATTGGGCTTTCTTGACGAGTACAAATTGGGCTACGGTCTAAGTTTTTCTTTCACTAGGAACCCATATTATCAGTTCTATTCATATTTACGATGGGCTTGATGGACAATTCCTTCATGCTCATTTTGTTTCCACCAACCACTCCTTTTTTGGATGGTATATTACGTAAACAATGTATTTCGCAAGTACAAATTGAGTAACAAATGTGTCAAAATATATATTGTCGGGACATGAACTCCAGCCAAACGCTTGTTAGATCTTGTTCTGATCTATCAAAGTATATAAGTCGGCTCGAAAATCCACTCCTCAATGACGAGAAAGTTAATTTTGATATTGTACAAATCACAACATAATCTTGAAAACCTTAAAATTTGAGAGACTTCAAGAGCCTTTAAATAGTTCTAATAACTCTTATATAAACAATACGATGAATTAAAAATAAAATTTCCTTGAAGGTGTTTACAATGAGTCCACCAATTTCGTGGAGATAAAATAAATAGACGGATCGATTTCAAATCGAATCTTAAATGAATTGGCTCAAAACTTAGTTGATTCGGATTCATTTTGATTATTAAAGGAATCAAAATCTCAAGAATCAAATTCAATTTGTTTAATTACTTTAGCAAAATTAGTAAACAAATAGAATTGGGTCAGCATTCATTTACATTTCATTTAATTCGACTATCCTATAATTAATAAACGATTCAAATTGAATATGAAATCATTCACAGTTCATTTACAAAAATAAAATTAATTAAAAATTTAAGCAGAAGAAAATAAAAAAAATACCAACAATTTAACATCCTATAATATTTCAAATTTATCATTCAAATCATATTTTAAAATTAAACAAAATTGTCATCCAAACTCCAAACTATAGACCAAAGTGAACTCTCTAATTCTCTTTGTTTTTTCTTTGTCACCTTAAAAATAAGGACCTTGCAAATAAATAAATAAATAAAAATAATAATGCTAGGATGCTCAACACTGATAGAAGTCACTACAATATTCAAAAATATCAAATATATAGCAATCCGGACTCATCTTGCTACCTTGCAAGACCATCTAAGCCCACAAAATCAATCCCATCAGGACATGAGCCCATTTAATCTAACTTCAAGTTTTAGAAAGGGCCACAAATTTGCCATTCGGAAGCATTCTTTTCAACATTTTGAAAAAGTGTAATTCGAATACCTAGATTCATATTACTAAGTGGTTAAAGCGAAATTTCTTTAGTTGAATTAGATCGACACTTCCTATTCTTCCATTTAAGGCGAATGGTATTGTCTCTCCATTTAATTGTGAGTGTTATACTTAATTAATTTTCCTTTCTGGGTTTTAATTGTGAGCTTATGTTGGGTTCATACACATTTTAGCATTGCAAGAGCATTACAACTGAATTGAAGCAATGCTGGGTGCTGGCAGTTCCCTGCAACAATATAGCTCTCCTGTACCAACACCGGAACACAAATGAGTCAGTCTCTGTTCATTTAACTTGCCCTCTCTAGGAAGGAAACCTTGAAACCCACTCTTGCTCTGTTTCTTCTCATAGCATATCGTAAATGCTCTCCTAACAGAATCCAAACATAACTCAAAAAGAAAAAACTCGACAAGACAGGCAGAAGTTACGGAGGTGGCCGCCAAGCTTCCTCAGAGTCGCACAGCCACCCACTTGAGAACGAACGAAACGACTGATGCCCTCAGTGGCAGTGCGTCACGTCCACGCGAGATGTAACAAACATTATCAATCCGAATGACAAAAGGAGACAAGACACGGAGACCCCCCGATCCCAAACAAGTGGCGAGCCACACGAATCCGCGTGCAACGCCCCCGGTTTGCAGCTTTATTCCGAATTTTCTGACATCAGAAACGACAAAACAAAAGCCACTTTTTGGAGTTTGGACCGCGTACATAAACATCAACTTGTTCAGAGCCTGAGCGGCCGAACCGGACTGGGCTAAAAAGTGCAATTGGATCTGTTGTTGTTCCCCTCATGGCCTTGGCTTTTTTTTTTTGAGTAAAAATAAATAAAATTATTTATATTTCTTCTTTGTCGTATGTTACCACATAAAACATACCGTCTCCTTTGACGTGGCGGCATGTTGTTGACCCATGCGCTCCCTTTCAAAATATATTTTTATGTAGTATAGATACAATGTATCCGATCGGGCCGGCAATGGCCAATAGAATTGGCTCCACGTTACGAGACCATCTCTCTCTCCCCTACCTGTTAAGTCAGTCCAATTATTTTTCTATTGGCTAAATTATTGCTCGTACATATTTTACGACACTTTTAATCCATATTAGTCGTTTATTGTGAGTTAACAAAATATTTGTTAACTGACATTCAAAAGTTAATTCAATTGTAACAAATTGATAATTTTATTTTTGAAATTTAAATTGAGATAAAAGAAATTTTTTATTTATATATTATTAATGTCATATTATTATTTATATATTTTTAAATTATTATTTATATTTTTTGTTTTCATATAAAAAGACTAAATTATCTTATAATATCATCACATTTAAATGGTAGTTAATGATTTAATAGATGATAAATAGATTTTATCAACTTAAGATAGATGTTAGATACATTCTAAAAGTATTATAATATATTTAACGACGAAATAAATTTAAAATATAAGAATGATAATTTTTTTTAATGCATTTAGACATATTTGTAGTATACCTAACCTAAATAAATAAATTAAATAATTTTTTTTTTTGATTTGGGACCAATGGGGATCATGTCACGTGCATCAATCAAATCGGCCTGCAGAATCGGCACCTTCCAAAACAAAATCCCATTAATTAATTCTTTTTTAATTACTCAGAATCGGCCTGCGAGACCATCTCTCTCTCCCCTACCTGTTAAGTCAGTCCAATTATTTTTCTATTGGCTAAATTATTGCTCGTACATATTTTAGGACACTTTTAATGCATATTAGTCGTTTATTGTAAGTTAACAAAATATTTGTTAATTGACATTCGAAAGTTAATTAAATTGTAATAAATTGATAATTTTATTTTTGAAATTTAAATTAAGATAAAGAAAATTTTTTATTTATATATTATTAATTTCTCATATTATTATTTATATATCTTTAAATTATTATTTATATTTTTTATTTTTATGAAAAAAACCAAATTATTTTATGATATCATCACATTTAAATGATAGTTAATAGTTTAATAGACGATAAATAAATTTTATCAACTTAAATTAAATGGTTGATACATTTTAAAAATATTATAATATATTTTATGACAAAATGAGTTAAAGACGTACGAATGATGAATTTTTTTAATGTATTTAGACATATTTATATTATACCTAACCTAGATCAATTAATGAAATAATTTTTTTTTTAATTTGGTACTAATGGGAATCATGTCACGTGCATCAATCAAATCGGCCTGCAGAATCGGCACCTCCCAAAACAAAATCCCATTAATTAATTCTTTTTTAATTACTCAGAAATTCTAAATTTGGGACACCGGCCAAGGCTGTGAAGACTAAAAATTTAAAATAAAGGAAAAGAACACGTGTCGGGATAAAACTGATCGAGTTGGATAGCATAAAAGAGGGTGCACCGTGCACGGGTTACCATCACCTGCCGAGTCGTGGAGATTTCTGTTGACTGAATCATTTATAGCGAAACAGGTGGAATTGGATCAAAAAGGAGCAGACTTTATTTTCCATTTTTAATTAATATATCAACGGCGCTGACTCAGCAGTCTGACCCTGGGTCTGACACTCCAAAAATATCTCGACGCTTGACCGCCCTGCACGTCCCCTTCATCGAACAAATAGTGCCTCCTTGGCCTTGCACCATCCTGGCCATTTCTTCCTAATTACAGCTGGTCTTTATTAATGTTTTATGTAAGCGCATAATATTAATATTTTAATAAAAGAATCTGTGGCGTGGATAAAATAGAGTGGATGTAAATTTAGTTAGTTTTACTAAGAATTTTTTTTATAGAAATTATTTAGGTGCATCCCACCAACATGGTTACGCTAGATCTGATCAGAGTTTTGCAATTAACATGTTTGGGGGATAACGTGAAGAAGTAGTTGTACTAGCTGCACCATTGTTGTTTTAGGAAAAAAAAATAATTTATTATTAAATATTTTAGTACTGTATTTTTTTAAAAAATATATTTACATGTAACATCGAACAAGTTTAAATATTTTAATACGATTGATCTTTAAAGTTTTAACTTTTTAAATAAAAAAAGAACACAATTCCAAAAAAATAAAAAAAGGATAAAAGTAAAAAGTAAAAATAAAATAGAAAAGAAAGAAAATTGTTCCAAGTGTAAAGTTTCAACATCATTAATTTTCAACTGTTCGGTGGTAGAATTAAGCTTGATCTGTTAATTAGGCATGGAAAATGTCCTATGGCAGGAAAGGATTATTTAAATGCACCACAAAGAAAGTTCAGCAAAGTAGTTGTCATCATCACGTGCATTCATCAAGTGGCGGACTTTTTACTTTGTCTATTCTAAATGTCGTAGCGAGCCTCTGTCCTTTATGATTATATTAGTTCGATCCTGTACGTGTATCAAATCCATCGTGCGGGGCAATTTTATTTGTCAAGCCACCCACTAATAATTAAGATAGTCAAGGACATGGGACATAAAACTATTATACTGACCGTAACATTTGTTATCTTAATGGGGTTAAAAATCATGAGTCCACATCCATTTTTAATAATGTCTCCATGTGATAACAAGCTAATGCACACATTAACCTCCAAGATTAAACACCATATTGTAATCAGTCAATTTCACATCAAAACTTTGATTTGTTTCAAAATGATTACGGCTACGTTTAGGCGGGAATGCAATATCCATAAACCCTAGTAATGTAGTGTGTAGTTGCGTCATTTCGAATACTTTCACGGATCATGGCTAGGTCGCGGGTATGCTGATGTGTGGTAGCTCAGCTGTCAAGTAGTTGCAGCTGAGTTTTGGAAACTCAATAGTTATTTTTTTTTTAAATTTGACTTGACAACAGTAATAACTCTTAATTCTATATTTTCATTCTAATGTAAGTAAACAATTCACTCCCACTCTTACTCCACACTCATAATCTTAAGATTTCTACTCCTTATAATTCTCATTCCAATCCAAAATAAAAAAATGTTACCTTAATTATTATGAATGTTTTCTCATCTAATAATGAAAAGTTTGATTCACACAACAGCAAATTAGCGGAGAGAGTGCAATGCACTGAGGGGATTAACTACAATCTCAAGTCTATAATTTATTCATTTCCAGTTAAAAAAAATTATGATCTTTAGTAGATGGTGTTGTTTGTAAAATTGTGAGACATTAACTATCTATTTATTTCTTAAAATTTAGTTAGTGATAAGCTATAGTTGGTAAATGAATGTGCTCATTTTATGACCAATAATTATATACATAGCCTGATTATATAGGGCCTCATAGCTAGTGCTGAAATTGTGAATCTAGGTAGAAATTATTAAGTGGCAATGTCACTTATGGTGAGATGACCAAATTATTATTTTTTAAAAAAAATACCAATTTTTTTTAGCCTTTTACCTTTGCCATTGTTCAAATTCGGGTGTCTAGTCAAATAAAAAATTGAGTGATGCTATTGGCACCTCTCTATATCTCTTATGAAATCCTTCTTGTTCTTTATTTACAAATTTACTCTTTATATTTAAATCATATTAAAAATAAAATTTCTCTAATTAAATACACCTATGTTTTCTTATTTTTTCTCTATTATAAACTCATTAAATCTATAAAATTTGAAAAAACAATGATTTATCATAGAATAAGAATTTGATCTAATTATAAACAAAGTTTTTGTAGGAAAGATAATTTTGTGAAGTTCATTTATTTAGGCCAATTTTTTTTTAAAGATTCACGCACATGTCTTTATGTAAATACCAAGGTTATTACCTACTAGGAAAAATAAAAATAGATAGAGATAAAAATCATAAATTCATGAATACTATAATCAAGGAAAGATTGAAAGTGCTTTGGAATAGGAGAAGAGTGAGAGAGAGCGCTTAATAATTTTTTTTTGAAGTATCGATGCAGGAGTTTATTAAGAACATACAATAAATAAAGATTATTTTAGTAATTAAGAAGAATATATAGAGAAAAAGAGTTTAAAAAAAATATTAGAGGTGTGTCAATAGTCCAACTCAAAAAAATTTTGAAAATAGATTGGTCAATGCTCTTGGGGTAAGATGACCAAGTCGTGTATTAAGTTATTACTCCATAGATTACATAGTTATGTTACGCTGAATTTATCAATGGGGGCGGGGGGGTGCATCCTAGGGGTGTCAAAAAAGCCTGCCCGGACCGGACCCGGCCCGAACCCGGGTGATCCGGTCCGGGAAAAACCCGGACCGCACTCATAAAAAACCCGGATCCGGGTTTGAGAATTTCAAACCCGGACATTTCCGGGTCCGGGTCCGGGCTTCACACCGAAAACCCAGAACCTGGACCCGGACCCGATTTTTTAATAAATTAACAAAAAATATATATAAATTTATTATACAAAAATATATAATTATGAATTTATGATATGTTGGATATTATTTAAATTTATTGTGTGATTATTGTGTTGTTAAATTTAATTTAATTTATTTTTTTTATATAGATTGAATGAGTTTAGGTTAGAAATTGGATGAATTTAAGTATTAGAAAGTAGATTAAAATAATTTTTATTTATTATTTGTGTAAAATTTTCATTGTTAGTATGTTATATATTTATATTTGACTATTTTTTTTAAAAAAGTAAGCATTGTTAGAGAAATGAAAGAAAAAAAATTAAAAGAAAATAAATTAAAATTATTACATGGGGGCTTAGAAGCCCGGATCTAAAAACCCGGACCCGGGGGTGCCGGGCTTGAGCCCGGACCGGACCCGGAAAACTCGGGTTTTAACCCGAGTCCGGTCTTATGTTTCAAGCATCCGGTCCGGTCCCGGACAACACCAAAACCCAGACCGAACCCAGATTTTACCAAGCCTAATGCATCCGTTTTACATTAACTAAAATATGCATTAAATATTAAAAAAAAAAATGTCTAAGGCAAGCAAATGAAAAACCCACATGTACAGTTACGCGGACCTGTGAGTGCGGGGTTTATACTTTATAACACTTTCCCAAAACCCCAAACACCAATAATAACTTAAGCATCACTTTAATCAAACGGATAAAAAAATGATAATATTGTGATCATCATGAAATCATCGTGAACAAGAAAACTATTAAAATGACCAATTTGATCCTTTTTGAAAGAACCCAAAAGAACAGAAACCATCACATGTATGTGCTAACATTCACTTACATGAATCGTCCATCTGAACCGTCAGATTGATCACGAAATCTAGTCATGATCGAAAAATTGCTTTCTAGGTCAGTCGCGATCCTGTCTAAAAATGACATCAACCAATTAGATTCGATCAGTCAAATTTCAACCGTACGATTAGTTCACCTGAGAGGTGAAACGCAGTGTTCACCTGGGGCCCACTAGTAATTGTAATCCGCGTTCTTCTCACACCTTCTTAGTTCTTGCTTTAGACTTTCGACTTTACCAGTACAAACCGCAGTACGAGTAAATAATGATTTTGTGGAAGGGCGTTTCTGTCCATAAGGAAATTTCAGTCGATCGAGGGCGGTTTTTGGAATTATGTGCGGTAAAATAGAAACTCCTGTATTCGCTGACAGTCCCCGAATAGCTGGTGACTCCGCCACGTCACTACCCAATCCACAACGTCCACGTCACAAAACCCAATCTAACGGTTCAGATTCCTTCACCGCTTCCCAAATCCAGCGGCTCTCATGTCGTGTTCTAGAGCCTTCGATTAAAAGAAATTGAGAGCTAACCATGGTTAGCTATTTTAACCCGAGTTCAGTCGCTCGGTCAAGGTTACATATCCGCAGAGAGAAGGCTTTTAATATGTGTGTAGGTTTGGGGCAAGAAAACTCACACTGAGTCAACTCGGAGCGGTTCCTTGCCGCCTTTCAAACTTTATTTCAATTCATTTGCTTGTCTATCGCACTTCATGTCTTACTTGGTACTGAGTTGATTCCAATTTCATTGTTTTTCTTTGAGGAGTTTAAGGTTTTATGTTCCGTTCAGATCTCGGAACCTGGTAAGTAAATTGATGTTCCATTAGATTAAATTAAAGTTGTTCAAACTAAGATGTTGATAACTTCAATTAAATTTTTTATATTATTTAAGAGTTTTATTTCTTTCTTCTTTTAACCGTCGTGCTGTTACTAGTGAGCGTGGAAGTTTCTTGAATGAGTAGCAATAACGTTTTAATGCTGAAGGAAATGTTGTAAAAAGATTCTTTGAATGTTGAATAGTGCATAAAATCTAGATCCAAACCCTCACATGAGTTTTGTTTTATTTTTTTTTCTCTTTTGAAATTTACTTAATTGGTAAGGAACCAATGGATTTATTAATTGTAGATTCTGATAAGTAACCTTCTTTTACCTTAATAATTTTTTGCATAATACTCATTTGGAGCCTGCTGTTTTTGTATAACCATTGCTTTTTTTCTCTATTTCAGATTCTTGACTCCTGATAGCCCCTGGCTTTTTTATCATGGCGTGGTTAATGTAGTATCAGTGTTAAGTTTGTTTCTTTGCTTCCATTTGTGGGTTGGGATTGGTTTCTGAGTAGTTCGATTAATGATTGTTTGGGGATTGTTAAAGTATAAATTAGTATCTGGTTTGGAGCTTGGCGTCTTCTTGGGAGGGAAGGAGGAAACTCTCTTCCGTAGCCGCCGTTGTTGCCGGCCAAGACATCAGTTGGTTCCTTGTTCCGTTTCATGTCTCGTAAGCTAGACAGCCCAGTTCAAACTCAGATGGCAGTGGCAGTCTTTAAAACCCCGCTTAGCGGGGAGTACCACGGGAACAAGAGAGTGGAAGGGAAACAACCTGCGGGGAGGAGACGGGTTTTTGTTCAGACTGAGACTGGTTGTGTCTTGGGGATGGAGTTGGATCGCAGTGATAATGCTCATACTGTGAAAAGAAGGTTGCAGCTTGCTCTCAATGTTCCCACTGATGAGAGCTCGCTTACTTTTGGGGATATGGTGCTGAAGAATGATCTTAGTGCGGTTAGAAATGACTCGCCTCTTCTTTTGACACGAAACTATTTGCATAGGAGCTCATCCACTCCATGCCTTTCGCCAAGGGGTAATGATATCCAACAAAGAGATAGGAGTGGTCCTATTGAGATATTGGGACAATCGGATTGCTTTGCTATTACAAAAAAAATGGTGAAAGACATTGTGAAGGCAATTAAGATGGGTGTCGAACCAATTCCTGTTAACGGTGGTCTTGGGGGTGCTTATTATTTTAGGAACAGCAGATGTGAGAATGTAGCAATTGTGAAACCAACGGATGAAGAGCCTTTTGCTCCCAACAATCCAAAGGGCTTTGTTGGTAAAGCTCTTGGGCAACCAGGATTGAAGCGCTCGGTGCGGGTTGGTGAAACTGGGATAAGAGAGGTTGCTGCTTACCTTCTTGACCATGATCACTTTGCAAATGTGCCTCCCACAGCCCTTGTGAAAATCACACACTCGATCTTTAATATCAATGATGGGGTGAATGGGAACAAGATTCACAACAAGAATCTGGTCAGCAAGATTGCATCTTTCCAGCAGTTCATAAAGCATAATTTCGATGCTAGTGATCATGGAACCTCAAGCTTTCCTGTTTCTGTGGTGCATCGCATAGGGATACTAGATATTAGAATTTTCAACACGGATAGACATGCAGGGAACCTTTTGGTAAGGAAGCTTGATGGTGTTGGGAGCTTTGGGCAGGTGGAGCTCATTCCAATTGATCACGGTCTATGTTTGCCTGAAACTTTGGAAGATCCATACTTCGAGTGGATTCATTGGCCCCAAGCTTCAATTCCATTCTCAGAGGATGAACTTGAGTACATTAGAAAGCTTGATCCAGTTCATGACTGTGAAATGTTGCGAAGGGAGCTCCCCATGATTCGAGAGGCGTGTCTTCGCGTGTTGGTTCTCTGCACAATTTTTCTCAAGGAGGCTGCTGAATTTGGCCTCTGTCTTTCTGAAATTGGTGAGATGATGAGTAGGGAATTTCGTGCTGGAGAGGAGGAACCCAGTGAACTTGAGGTTATATGCATTGAAGCAAGGAGGTTGATAGAGGAAATGGAGAGGGAGGTGTTGTCACCGAAAGCTGATGCAGGAGATGAGGAGTTCCTATTCCACTTAGACTGTGAGGATGCAGCACTTGACTTTACACCAAAAATGGCAGCAGATGATATGAGCAGAGCCCCATTTCATCTTGGAATTGGATTCGGTAATGGTCGTTTTGCGCTTTCAAAATTGGACGAAAGCATTGAGGAGTTAGAGGAAAGTGAAGGAGACGAAGAGCAAGAAGGATTTACTACATTGCCAGCTCCTGAAAGGATTCCATCCATTTCGAAGCTATCCATGTCGCTCAAGACCACTAGTTTGGGTGACAAGAACCAAAAATATCAAAAGTTCTCTGGTTCAAAGCTAGAGAATGGCTGCCTCTCTAACACATCTTCTGGTCACAGGAGTGCAAACGAGCAGCTTCCTGCATGTGTTAGCTTTGTGAAGCTGGCAGACTTGGGTGAGGATGAATGGACGCTGTTTTTGGAGAAGTTTCATAAGCTGCTCTACCCAGCATTTGCAGCTAGGAAATCTGTTACTGTAGGTCTGAGGCAGAGACAGAGGCTTGGCACTTCATGCCAATTTTGAGACACAGATGCCAAATATATTGGTATCGGAGAGAGTACTTAATATAAAAAATAAATGAAGACTTGTAGGTCTGTTGGACTTGCGACTTGAAGGATTGTTAGGATGGGTTGGTTTTGTGGGTTTTCTTCCTGTAAGGTGTAGGTGTTGGAAGTGACGGTAGAGGAGGAACTTCTGTAAATATTCTTGACGTCAGCTAAGTGGAGAGCTGAGTAGAATTGTTTGTATTTGTTTAACGTTTTTGCTTCGCTACATGTGGACTTGTTTGATAAATAATTTGTAGAATAATATCCCTAGAATAATCTGATGTAAATGCTAACCCATTGTGTTGTTTACATTTTACTTTCGTGCGACGCTTTTCTATCTTTCTAAGTTATGGTTCATAGATTGAGTAACTAAGATGAATCAGTTATTGGATTTGTTGTTTTAAAAGAGAATGATATGTTTCTGAAGATGAACAACCGGATGATGGCCGCATCCCCGTCCAAAGTTATTGTGCTTGCTCCATTTCTCCGGAGAATAATGTCCACCGAATTAGTGCCAACATAATTGGCTGAAACACTGGATTTCGTGTAGTATTGAGTTTTCAATACAGGGAAGTATCGGCAGATATGAGTTTACATACATATATTTTATGATCCGTGACGTCTTTCCTCTCTCTCTGTTTCTGTTCTGTTCTGAAGCATCTGGCTGCCATCCACAGTTTGGTTAACTAACTATTTTCCCGCCGTCTTATTTATGGGATATTTATGAGGATTGTATATTTGTATAAGTATTTAATTTCATTCTGAAAAGGACGCAAGTTTTGTTATGCTAGTGAGGCTACAGTCTAATCTATACGTAATGGTTGTTCCAAATAAACTATTCAATTGAAAGATTTACCATCGATGCTGACCTAGCAAGCAAACGACAAAGTAGCATCACGCCTAGGGTGTCCCACTAACAGCAGGGCCTTTTTCTAAAATCAATAATTAAGGTTCTTGGCCTTTAAGATTGCGGAGAGTGGCGTGCTGTACTTCGTTGGCTGCCTGCTCTGTTTTTCTCCAGAAGATATGCTGTGGGTTTTGCAGTTGTTTCTGCCGTTGGGTTTCCCTGCTTCATAGTATGCTACATTAGTGGTTCTCTTCGGACTTCAGACGATACACTGATTATTAAAGTCATATTTCGCTAACTTTATTATAGGACAATTTGTTTTATATATTAGGTTATGGTTATTTTAAAATTATTTTAAGGTAGAAAACAAATTATAACTATACATACAAAATGATAAATAATAAAAAAATAAATTTTAATTTTAATTGTATAATTACGAAGAAGTATTTCACCGTTGAGCAATTTTAACATAACCGGACTTTATATATTAAAGTAACCAAAATTATTTAAAAGAACATGCATATAAAATTATTTTAAGTGACTGCTTTATAACTTTTGTTTGGAACAAAACCAATTGCTGTCTCTGAGTTGCTTCAAAGTTCAAACCGAACGTTCTGTAGAAACTTGCTCGAAGATAGCCATCAGCCTATGAGTTTTGTGTGTCAATGTCAGGTCATATTCACGTGTACAACTGAAGTTAATCCACAAGACTGCTGAGAAGAAGATAGACATGGTGGTGTTTGGTAAAATTCTTCATCCATCATATCAGATTATCAGTCACCAAGTTAGCAGGCTATCATAATATCATTGCCTAAATTTGACGAGCAAAAATATAAAATTATAATCTCATCTTCTAAGAAAAATTGACACAATGGACAATGACTAACGTGTCACTCTTATCTCTCTTAGGCACTGTAGCTTGTAGTATATTGCCACTTGTTTTGGTGGGGGGTCCATTAGGACATTAGGGTGCAGTCTTTCTTTCTTTTTCACATTGATTGCAATTCAAGATAAAATGATGAAAACAAGAGACAGCCAAAAGTGGGGACTGGAGACTTGTCTGGTTGTTGAAGCAACATGACAGTAACACCTGACCATGTGTGAAAAATGCTGGGACAATCGTAGTTTTGCTTGCAAGCTCTTTGTTTTATTTTGATTAGGGATTCAAATACATATCAAGTTTGGCATTATGTCAATCCATTTACAAGTGAACAACAGTGGTATGCCGGAAGCACGTGCACAGTTAACATTAACCTCAAGCACCATGTGTGAAAAATGCTAGGGCAATCACATTTTTGCTAACATTTAGGGATGATGTCCATTTCAACCATATAACAAAAAAACAAATATATACGAAGTAACAAAAAAACGGCAGTTCAACTGAGTTGAGCTCATCAGGTAGTGGTATGCTAAGGATGTATTAAACATTTTTTTTGTTATAATGACCCATATCGTTGAACTGTAGAAAGGGTACGAACCATACCCTTAAAAAAATAATTTATTTGGATTTGATTTGAAAACAAAAAAATGAAATACTTGTTATTATATTCAAAGGAACAACAAAAGAAGAACTATTTCCTTTTATTGTATTCAACTGAGCTGAGCTCATCATGCAGCGGTAGGCTAAGGACGCACCGCCGACACCGGCTTGTTATCCTTCCACTGTTGGGAGCGGAAGGTTTGCGCTGCTCTGTGAAGCCAACCTCACGTAGTGCCCTCCGCTCTGATAGCCACAAGACCCGAGCCTTCGCACGAGTCACATGGCTCAACTCTCAACTTGGAACGGGCGAGCCAGAGGTTGCACCCATTGCCTTGCCATTGTTCTAACATCTTAATGCCCCCACCTAGGTTACAAGCTAGCGCTGCTTAGCTCGGCGATTGGTCTTGCCATTTACTAAATTATTAATAAGTATGGTTAATTGTTTATGGACAATGTGGAATAAAAAAATTAGAGATGAGCTGCTGAAAATATGTAGTATGCTTGCTTGAGGGGTGGAAATGAAGTGATTTGATCCACACTTGGTCAATTCTGTATTGAGAAAATTTAGTAGAGATTGTATATTACAGATTACTCACTGCTTATTGGCTAAAAGATTGGGGATCGGGACACAAACTCGAGCCGTTAGCTGGTTGAAAGACATGAAGCCACCAAGGAATTTAGAACTTTGTTTCTTTAGCTATAGTAGTATCGTGTGGCCAAGGTCTTTTACTTGCAAAAATAGAAACCATACATTAAGATGGGCCTGGATAGACCGAATCCTAAAAGGAGTGGGCTTCTATTTCTAACAACCTTTTAAGATACTCATGAAACCCCACTTGTAGAGTGCGAGTAACCCATAGAAACATCGACTGTAATCAGAATATATCAATTTAGGGTTTTTATTATTACTCAATTGGGGTAAATAAAAAGAAAAAGAAAAAGAAAAAGAAAAAAAGAGTAATCCTTCGGACCCCTTAAAATTTCTCATAAAATCTCCTTTTAATTAAAATTACTTAAATAATCTAATATAAATCAATTTATTGACTGTTTTGAATAGAAATTCAATTAAACACTTAGGTCAATTATTCTTTTAACAAAATTTTTACACCAACCCCATTTCATAATTTATAATTATATTTATATTTTAATTTTAATTGGAAAATATTTTTTTATTTTTAGAAGATTATAAGGTTTCGAATTATGAAGATATAAATTATATAATAAATAGAAAAAATTTAAGATAAATTTAATATTGTAGGATTTGTATGCAATTTAAAATGATATATTTTTTTAAAAAAAAATTATGGGAAGATGGTTAATATTAATGTATAGATTTATATTTTATCAAATAAAAAACTGAGTATATTTTGAGAAATAATATTAAAGAAAAAAAAGACTTTTATAAGAATTTTAGGGGGGGTGATAAACGCCCCACTCGTTAAAAAATTCGAAAGGAATTCGGCTTGTCAAATTGTCAGGAAAATGTTGATTAGAAGAGTAATGCTGTTTGCACACAAAACTACATAAAATCACTAAAAAAAACAAGAAACATTTAACTAAAAGAGATACTTATTCACTTTATTAAATTAATAAAGTGAATAAAAATATCACTAGTGAATATTCTTATAATATCGTCGTAGTCCCTATTCCTTCTTATTGTAGTGATACAGGGGACAAGTCAAATGTCAAAAGACATTGCAGTTGCCAAATCACATAAAAGAAAGCTCTACTCATTTTTATTTTATTCTTTGATGACATGAGTCACCCCAATGCAATGTTGCACAAATATAAATAAAATAATAAAATTAGTTTACAACATTGGGCAAATTCAACAACCTTTTACCCACAAAAATACAGATAAAATGAGATCCAAAGTCCCAAGTTTCTTTCTACTCTGCATGCGCAAAATACTTGGGCAATGCATGCATAGAAAGCAATATTTACATCTATATGACAAAATAAATTGTGTAGCAAGTTTCCAAAGGGTTAGCACAAATTGAAGTTAGATATGCCTCCAAGGTCTTTCTGCAAGGCTTACACATTCACTGTACCTAAAACAATCAACAAGATGATCAATTGTTAGCCC
This sequence comes from Atalantia buxifolia, assembly GCA_030444775.1. Taxonomy (NCBI): domain Eukaryota; kingdom Viridiplantae; phylum Streptophyta; class Magnoliopsida; order Sapindales; family Rutaceae; genus Atalantia; species Atalantia buxifolia. Next base: position 21,821,916 of record CM059837.1, on the reverse strand, counting down.
GGCTGCTTGCATGAATGAGTACACAATCACCGGTCCGACTAACCGGAATCCACGCTTCAATAAGTCCCGGCTAATGGCCTCAGCTTTCGGAGATCTCAGGGGAACGTTTCTGGGGTATCTGAATTTGTTGATCATTGGCTTAAAATTCACATAACCCCACATAAAGCTACTGAAAGATCCGAATTCATTCAAAATCTGCATTTGGGTAACTCTAGTAAGTTGGCATCTCAGGATTATAAAACAAAATTAAGGGAAAAAAAAAAAAAAGCTATGCAGAGGCATTAAAATTTGTAAACTTGCCTTCATTATGCATTTGGCATTGTCTACTATGCACCTCACTCTGCACTCTGCCAACATTATTGCTGTGTTGGAGGATATTTCTAGGATCTCTTTCTCCCCCATTTTGGCAACACTCTTTGGATCAAATCCCCCAAATGCTTCTCTATTTCATCAACAAATTCAATCTTGTTTCAGTGCATATTAAAATGATCCAAGGCCTTTTGGTGAAACAGAGATTAATTCAAGTGTAGTGAATTAGAATGGAGTTGGTGCAGAGTTAGAACCTGAACAGTTCTTTTCTTTTTAAAATTTCAGTCCAGTTGTAATCCATCAACATTCCAGACAATGCAAGCAGCTCGAACAATTGACTGCTTTCAACAACATATAACAGATACCTGTTAATATATGCATGCTGCATGACATGTCTCACAGACAATTACTGTTAAAATACTGGTTTAGATTTATACAGCTGACTTACTTGTCATCATAAACAGGAACTCCCCAACATTCGTCGTGAAATGCAACATAAACTTTATCTGCATCAAAATTCGTGTTAATATCCACACTTTCCAATGGAGCAAATACATCTCGGTTAGTACAGTTGGGACATGAATGCCTTAAAAGAGTTATTTATATCAGCGTTGAGGAGCCCAAACAGTTGTAACAACCCTCATTATAATGGCCACGATGATGACACAGAGTATTTAGTTTTATCATTTTAATTCATCTTATATTGAACTCTTAACCACTAACAGTATTTGAAGCTTGTAGGTTTCTTCTTTATTAATTAGTATGACTTCACTAAATCCTTTCTTTTCAAATGCACAAGCACGGAATAGATTGTACAACCTATCCACTACAACAATGTCAAAGTTTAGCTACGAAGAAACTTTTCTCTTGAATTATTATCACATAGAAAAATGAATCGCCATGGAAAAATCTGAAGCACGTAGTATTAACTATTAAGTGTTCGAATCAACTCTTGGTTGATAACAAATGGAGCTTACCACTATTCTTTGTAATCCAGTTGCACCTCTTCAGTTCCCCACAACAAGAATCCTGTCTTTGCTGCTGCTGCTGTTGTTGCTGTTGCTGTGGTTGAACGTTTTTAGCCACCGTGACTTCTCTTCTTTCGGGTGGCGTAATCAAACGCAGGGCTAACGAAATCTTCTGCTCCAGCGGAGAATTAGAATTGTCTGTAAGAGAAGAGTCGTTCGAGTTCTGTGACAAGGACAGTGATAGTGATGATAAAGATAATGAAGAAGAGCTCCTATGAAGGCCAATGGGGTAGACTTTTTTCAAGTGCTTAGATAATAAACTCTGAGTTGGCCTCGGCTCTTTTTCTTTTGGACTTCTATTCTTCTCCAGAATATGCCTTCTTACGTTTGCTTTAGACATGCTGGAGAGAAGATAAAAGAAAAGTCCTTTTGTGTGATTGTTGTATCTTAAATTTGGTAGATGTAAAGGTTGATTTGAGATCAATAAAAGGTTTTGGGGTTTTAAACTTTAAAGTGTAGGGGACCTTATGAAGTCATGGCTAAAGTTGGTGAAGTGTGAACTTCATAATGGACTTGCTATTTAATTCTTGGGTTTTAAGCAAAACCAATAATGTATTTGGATAATTTTTTTATGCAAAAGATTCTTATAATTTTCTGCATTTAAAATAATTGGAGTCATCATATTGATTCCCTTTTTCTTTCATTACAGTGTCTGCTGCATCAAGAAGCTTGTTCGCCCTCCCCTAAAATATACGTAAAATGATGCAAAACCTGTGATTTACAATCCATAACCAATAGTTGAATCATACAATTAGATCATTTCCAATAATGCTAATTCCTAAATATTTGAGAAACTTTTAAGGTGTGCTTTTAGCTTCAGTGGCAGAGCTAATGGCAGTCTCGAAATGGGGAAAAGTCTATAATGATTAGAACATTTAGTTGCAGCGTTTGCCTCAATGAAGATATTTAATGGGGCCGAAGGAATTACCCTTAACTTGTACTCTTATGCCTTGGGAGCTTTGAGGCATACCTGTTGCCTGTATAGACAGAGAAATTTCATCTATAAATTTTACTCTCATGTCTTTATTGTGTTTCTTCTGTGTTTTTATTTGTCAAAATGGGCAGCAGTGTTTGTTTGCGAGCAAAGTCATTGGCGGTCAATAAACAAGTGGGCGCTTGACGTGCCTGTGCCCCCTTAAATATAAGCTAGTGAGCTTAATTTTCTGGATACCTGATGTCATATTGAGAAATGGTCTTGTGTAGCGGCTCGGTCTTCTTGTAACGTATGCGCATTATGCATATATATCAGCTGCAAAAGAATAATGATACAGAGTTAATTTATTATAACTAAGGTACCCTTTGTTTTTTTATCTGAAATCTTAATAGGTTTAGATTTTACAAAAATCTGAATAAGTCTGAATATAAATATTTAAATAACATGTTTGTTATGCTTTTTTAATCGTCTGAATATAAATGTTAAGTATAACAAAAAATGTCTTAAATTTAGCATTTTGATATTTATGTCCTTTGTAGGTAGGATATATAATTGTAATAGATTTAATAAGTTAAATAATTAAAAATTAGAGTTGAAAAAACAATTACAAAAATATATATCCAATATATATTATATCGTGGGTATCAACTAGTTTTATTGGTAAAATCTTTTGTTTTGAAAATAAGAGATTTGGAGTTTAAACCCTACGCACATAGGTAAGGAGGGAATTGAGTTTAAAATTATTATTCTCGTAACAATTTATTCAACATTTTTATAACATATGCACATTATTTAACATATAAAATGTTAATAGTATTATTTGCTTGTACATGTATATTACCTATTTTTTGTTTAGTCATATAAGCAAAAATGAAATCAACTAATCATTTATCTTAAAATAATATAAGAAAGTTAACCATTGCTCCAAATACAAAAAAAATTTAAAATTTATTATGATTATTAATTTCTTTAGAAGATCAAAAATGTGAAAGGAACTATGGTTATATTGCCACGATAAGGCAAACAGCTACAATCTGCTGTGAGTATTGTCTGCAGTCGAGATGTAAATTGATAAAGTCAAAGCATAAGAATCGATGATTTTGGTGTTGTAGTGTAAAATAATATATTTGTTAGCGATAGTTTTGAGAGTAAAAAATTATTTTCTTTTCAGATATTTTTCTATTCAAATAAAAATCAAAAATATTTTTCCATTCAGATAAAAATAAAAAAAATTTAACTTTTTTCATTCAGAGACAAATGTCTTATAATTAGACATAAGTTAGAAAAAAACAAATAATGAAAACTCTTAAAATGTCTGATAAAAAGTAAAATTAAGACTTACAGTAAAAAACAAACAAGCTCTAAAACCTTTTCCTTAAAATTTTAAAACAAATATTGAGTTATAGATTTCAAGCAACCTAATAATGGATAAATAATCATTATTAAATGCTATTTTAACTAATACCTGCTTAAGTAATGGTTCACAATTTATATCAAAATTTAATTTTAAATTTTAAATCAAAATAATAGCACCTAAAATTTTTGTTTCACTTGATATGTTTGTACATGTGTTTTCATATAATTCCGTATCCTATTAATTGTTGTGGAAGTAAAATGATAAAATGAAGAACCACATATTGTAAAATAGTAAACCGACCGAAAAATAGTCTCGAATTCCTTCACAAACAGTAAATCATGACAAAAATATGTATCTCGATCTCATCCTAATCAAATCACAAATCCCAACTACGTTTGCTATTATACAATATAAATTTTGTCATAAACGACATGTTATTTGGTTTTCCTGGACATGTGAATAGAATAAATATGACAGATTTATATGCTTCATCAAATCGACTTAACAAACAACTTTGAAAACCCAAACTCGGACACTTGAAATCCCAATCAAGATTTTCTAACATTTGAATCATATTCGAAACAATGAATTAGGACAAAATTAGAATCTTAAATTCCAGCCCAAATAATAAATTAAGATAAAATTGTATACCAAATCCTAATCCATTCGAAATGTGTCCCAAATCCCAATCACGGTTCGGGAAATTCAATTAACCCTACCATAGAGCATTAGCTTTATTCTTATATAAGAAATCATTAAGAAATTTAACAAATGTTAATTAAAATCCGTAGACAAAAAACTGTCTCACACATTTTATTAACTATTGGTATGCGACATTCCTCTCAAGACTTTCAAAACTGCCGGGAAAAAACGGCTCTCTGAAACCCTAATCCATCGAGTCAAACACTCCTAAAACCTTAAACTCACTCACTCACTCATCTCTCTCCGCATTTATTTATCTTGTTTTATTTTCCTGGGAAACAAACAAAGCAATATACAAGCAAGCACCCGTCCATTGGACCCATTTGTCTGCTCAAGAAATGGATTCTCCCCATTTCAGAATGGAACGACAGTTGCTCTCCCCGTTCTCCTTTTCAATCTTCTCTAAACCCTCCGTCTCCGCCGCCAAGCTCTCCAGCGACGAAACCACCACCTCTTTCAATTCTGTTGATCTAAATCCTGCTGGCCCAGTTCCCCAAATCATTGCAAATTTAATAAATTTAGGGTTAAAAAATTTTATCGACGGGGAGGACTCAAAAAAATTAATTTTGAGGCTGAGTATCAATTTGATCGGATTATTGATTATTTGAGGGTTGAGAGCCTGGATTTAGCGGTGACATTTTTCGATTGGTTGAAAAGACTTAGCGGGTTTAAGCATTCGCCGTTCGCAAGCTTTGTGGTTGCCCATGTATTGGCAGCAAAGAGGAGTTTCAAGGAGTTAAGATCGGTCATGAAGCAAATTCTGCAAGAGCAAGGTTTTCTATTTTTCACACTTCAATCTAGTCTTCTTGATATTTTAATTATAGTTGCGGACCATGGTTAATTTAAGTGTTTATTGGATTTTGCTCAATTTTATTCTTCTATTTTGATCCGGTTTCAGATGATTAGCAGTAGTGGATAATATTGGTCACTATAAGTTGCGGTTTATTGTATATGGAATGGATTTCATGTGATTTCTGCTAGGCTCTGGTTCTGCTCGTTCTCTTTGTGAGTTGCTCTTGCGCGGTTTCAGGGGCTGAGTCAAACAGAGAGGTATGGGATATGCTGGCTTTTGTTTATTGGAGGGGGAGTGGTTAATAATGCCTTTTCTGCTATTGCCTAGATGAAAGAGTTGGACTTGAAACTTATAATAGCTTGTTGTACAACTTGAGGCATACTGACATCATGTGGGATGTATATGATGATATTAAAGGTAGTAAAACTCCATGGAATGTATATACTAATTCGATAGCTGTAGATGGACTATATCAGCAGTCCAGACTACAAGATGCAGTTTTGTTCCTGCAAGAGCCAGCATGGGAGGAGCTTGGGCTCCATCATGTCTAGGTACTGTAAATTGGGATTTGCTGAAGTTGTGAAGAGATTTTTTTTTTGTACAGTGCTCAAGCATCCTGATGCATTCTTATTCATGGTTTATGTATGGCTGGTTCCATGGAAGAAGCCTTAGAGTTCACAGATGTCATGGCGAGGCATGGGGTGGAGCCTGATGCAATAACCCATTCTATTCTTGCCAAAGGGTTTCATTTGCTTGGTCAAATGAGTGGAGCTTGGAAGGTTATCCAGAAATTGTTAATTAAAGGTTCTGATCCAGATATTGTAACCTACACAGTCCTGATATGTGGACACTGCCAGATAGGCAATGTTGAGGAAGGATTAAAATTGCAGGAAGAAATGCTTTCTCATGGTTTGTGAGTTGAGTGTCATTGCCGTACAGTGTACTGCTCAGCAGCATGTGTCAAAGCGGAGGGGTAATGAAGCATTGGGACTTCTGTATGAAATGGAAGCTACTGGCTTGAAACCGGATATTATAACATATTTTAAACTTATTCATAGCCTTTGCAAGCAAGATAAGGTCCGCAAGGCTATCCAACTATACAATGAAATGTGCTCAGAAAGGATCTCTCCAAATTCTTCAGCACACAGTACGATTCTTCTGGGCCTTGTGAGAAAGAAATGATAAAAGAAGCTGGAATGTTCTTTGATTCTCTGGTAATGAGCAACTGCATATAGGACGATGTATTGTATAATATTATGATTGATGTGTATGTAATACGTGGTAATATTGGGGAGGCTGTACAGTTATAAAGACGGTTGATATTGGTAGACAACTATTGGTAGACAACTACGAAATGTTTTCTACATTTTATATCTTAAGCTTTTCCTTACCTCATTGATTGCATGTGCCCACCTGCATGAATACATTATACTTCAATCAGTTAATGTTCACTGTTTGCTTGCCTGTAAACCGCTATGCATAAGTGCTTGGATACAAGTAGCAGTAAGGGCTACTGTATAAGGGCAAGAGAAAGGTTGAAATGTAGGCTGTCCCAAGGGGCTCTCAGGGATTCTCCTTTGGTGGATAATTATAGTCTCTATTTAATACTAAGTGTTTGTCAATATTTAAAACTCACATTTATCATTTTATTCTTGAGCGGGAAAATTCAATAGTTCAAAAGTAAAAATCATAGCATTAATGTCGTAAAGGGTAACTAGAAGTAATTAAGGACATAAATGGTTAAGAAGATATTTGTGACCTAAGTCTCATTCTCCCCATTAATAATTAACATAGATTTTTTACGCCTCAGACTTATGCTTCGGTAATCCTCTTAAAATAAAATTAAAAAAAAGAACCTTTTAATTTCAACTACTCTTTAATTAAGTTAATAAACATCTGATTTTGTTAGTTGAAGAATTCGAGTGTCTAGTTTTTTTTTTTTTTTAATTTGCTTGTTGGACTTTAATTGTGGGCTTTTGCAGCGTGTGTTTGGTTGAAGACATGGAGTATTGGACTCCTTTCATTAATCTAATGGAACTGATTACAACAATAGATAAATATAAGTCTTATGAAACTTATGTTTTCTCTTGAGGTTTTTTTTTTTTTTAACTGATGTCTATGTTTTGTGTTTGGGGATGCCAATATTTTTTTTTTTGTAATCATAAGAAATATATTTGAATTAATATGCAGTGCGGAATTAGCACGTATACTAGTAGATGGTTTCAGGCTATGCTTGATAATATTCTACCAAATAATAACTCATAAGTGAAATACGAACATAGTATAATTAGTTAATTTTGGACACAATATAGATAAGCATGCTTGTCTTGGTCAATTGAAGGGCACTATAATTATTAGGTGTCAGTCATGGACAATAATGTTAGTTGGGGCATTGGTGATTGACATCATAGAATAGTGTTAATGGAATTGCTGTTAAAAATCTGTTGTAACTATTTTAAACTTCATATTTACTTAATTAACATTTTATGTAACTACTATAAACTTTTTAAAGATTAATGCCTTCATAATTATTTTGGATGGTTATTATTATTACTTTTTTCTTATGATTCACTAGTACAATACAAAAATTTTTTTAATAACAGATTATTTATTGCAGCAGTTTAACATTTAAGGATTCACTTTTAGTGGATGAATTATTTATTGCAACAATGGCATTTCTAAGTATTTTTTTTTTTGTGTATAAAAATCTACTGTTTTGCCCATCTCCCCCACCATTGCAAAGAAGCTGTAGATTTGGTGTTGGGGAGAAAATGCAGCAGAGCTAAAGTTGACTGGATCATTGCAGATATTCAAGAAAGCCTTAAAAGGATGAAGGACACCAAAATTCAGCACATTTCAAGACTTTGTAATGATACTGCTCACTCAATAGCTACATTGGCTCTAAACAATGTAGAACCTAACGTGTGGACTGAGACTTGTCCAACTTATCTTTTGTCTTTGTTCCCAGTTTCGTTTTAATGAAAGCTAAGCTTTTCTATCAAAAAAAAAAAACTTCAGTGTCATTTTTTTAATTGCAGTAATAGATTACTTAAGCTTAACTGAGACAAACAATTTAAAAAAAGAAGAAATTGGCTACATTTATGGATTGGTTGTAGATTATGCAAGTACTTGTTTGTTTAGTGAAGTTTATACAATATGTTTGGAGAAATAATCAGGAAAAATCATTAAGACATGAAAATGTATGTGCTCAATTTCTTCATAAATAGAAAAATTATTCACCAATTGGCTCATGATAGTGATGCAACTTGCATAGCCCAATTTAGAATGGATAGGTGTGAGTTTATAAATCTACGCACTAGGCTTGAAATGAATAGGGCGGTTAAAACCAGCAAAACATTTATTAGTCGATAAGCAAATTGCCATGTTTTTACATAAAATAGCGCATCATATGAAAAACACAGTGATTAAGTTTAAATTTTTGAGGTTGGGAGACACTGTTAGTAAGTATTTCCACAATGTATTGAATTTTGCCATACGACTCCATCGAAAATTATTGAAAAAGCTTGAGCCAATTTTAAAAAACTCCACTGATGAGAGATGGAAATGGTTTAAAGTATATATTATTGTTATATTTATTTTTCTTATATGTTGTGTGATATAAATAATTAACTATTTTTTTTCTTTGGCATTGATAATAGAATTGTTTAGGAGCATTAGATGGAACACGTATTAGAGTGGGGGTGCCTGCAGCAGACGAACTTAGGTATCAGAATCGAAAATAAGAGATTGCACTAATGTTTTAGAATTATGTTCCCAAGATATGCAATTCATTTATGTTTTAGATGGTTGGGAAGTGTCGGCTGCTAATGATAAAGTCCTTCGTGAGACTTCACGGAAAACAAATGGTTTGAATGTCCCAAATGGTAAGTCATTACTAGGAGTAAATAAGTTGTTCAATATGGAACTTTGGTTAGCTGAAACTTAATATTTCTTAATTTTATAGGTTACTACTATCTAGTGTATGCTAGGTATGCTAATACTGACAGTGATATCACCTTAATGATTGGAGGGAAAACTACCAACATACTAATCTACAAGAATTTTTTAACATGAAGCATTCATTTGTTAGGAACATTCTTGAAAGATGCTTTACAATGTTGAAAAACCAGTGGACAATTCTTAGAAGTCCGTCATTTTATCTTATTAAGACTCAGAATAGGATTATCATGGCATGTTCCTTGCTACAAAATTTCATGGATTATCATGGTTGTTGTACTTGCTATTTTTGTCGCTTTTTATTGTTTCGATCATTATTTCACTTGCCATTTGCTATTTTTTGTTGTTTTTACTGTTTATTGCTATTTTACTTGCTGTTATACTTGTTGGTTACTACTATTTTTATTGTTCTATTTGTTGTTCTTGCTGTTTTTATAGCTATTTTACTTAATTGAATGCAATTAAGCTTTCTTAATATTAGAAGTCTATAATAAAAAAGTTGTTATACTTGTTTTTACTTATTGGTTGCTACTATTATGCTTGCTGGTTCTAGTGTTTATTGTTGTTGTTTTGCACTATTTTATTTGTTGTTACATAGTCATAAAGAGGCAACACGTTTCAAGAATAAAGCATTCCCATATTATAAAGACTTATGTATGATTTATGGCAAAGACCATGCAACTCGAAAAAATGCAAAAGCTCCAGCAGATGTGGTGAAGGAAATTGAGAGGATAGAAATGAACAAATGAAGCTTAATGAGACAATTTGAATGTTGACAATGTGATAGATGATATTGATGATAGTGTCTTTCTCACTTGCTTCACGTAAGCGTCCAAAAACTTGAAACAGCTCATTAAGAATGAGAAGAAATGAAGATTCAAAAGAGCTTAAAGAACTTAAAGGGCTAACAACTCTTATCGTTGCACAAATAAAAGGCTCTTTTAATGTTGGGAGTCGAGCTATGGGACAAGAAATCAATGACAAACAAGTAGGATTAAATAAAGAGTTGAAGAATTAGTGGTCTTACAACGTTAGAATGACTTAGAGCCATTATTCAAATTACTCGTGATAGTGCAACACTCAATGTTTTTTACAATATTTGTGATGAGGTTAGAGAAACATGGGTTAAACTTTTCCTTAATGGTGAAGTTAACTCATGTTCACTTAGATGTTATAGTTTATTAATGTCTAGCTTAACTTATTTGAGCACTTGGAATTTGACTAAGTATTTTTTGTTTTCTCATATTTTGGAATGTCTTTGGAATTTGAAGATATTATAGTCATATTTTGAAATTTGATTAAGTATTTTTTATTATTTCATTTAAGCATTTGAAATTTAATATTTTTGTAGTAATATTATGGGCTATTTCTAAAATAGTATTATTGTTTAGTATTTTAGAAAAAAAAGTGCTTTTGATAAAAGTACTTGGATAATAATTGGTAAAAGCACTTTTAATAAAACCACTATAAATATAGTTAGGACATTTTGAAACATTAATCTTGAGGTTAATTTTTAAATAGTTAAACATATTTTTAATTTTTTTAATTAATTTAATAATAAATATTAAAATTTTAATATAACGGTAAATTTGTGTAGATAAAAAATTATAAAATTCCTTTTCTCTGCTAATTCTATCCTAAACCAAACAAAAGAAATTGAACTCTCCACCCTTTTCTTCTGCTTTCCTCTCTTTTCCTCTCCTCTCCTCTCTCTTCTTTCCCTACAGCCAAACATGGCCTTAAGGTGTGCTTTTAGTTTCACTTGTACTCTTATGATCCCTTGGGAGCTTTGAGGCATTTAGTTGCAGTGGTTGTCTCGGTGAAAATATTCATGGGACCGAAGGAATTACCCTTAACTTGTACTCTGATTCCTCGGGAGCTTTGAGGTATAACTGTTGCCTGCATAGACAGAGAAACTTCATCTATAAATTTTACTCCCAAGTCTTTCTTGTATTTCTTCTGTGTGTTTGTTTGTCAAAATGGGCAGTAGGTGTTTGTTTGCGAGCAAAGTCATTGATTGTCGATATGCAAGCCCGTACCCCTTTAATTATAACTACATAAGCTATTAAGCTTAATTTTGTCATATTGAGAGATCGTATTGTGCAACAGCTTGGCGTTCTTGGAATGTATGTGCACAATGCGTAAATAATACAATGATAAGGAGTTAATTTATTATAACCTAAACTTTTTACGTAACGTTTTGATACAAATAATGAGTTAGAATTTCGATTTCAAGCAACCAAATAATGGATAATCATCATTAAATGCTAATTTAACTAATATCTACTTAATTAATGACTTAAAACTTGTATCAAAATTTAATATAAAAGTTTAAGTTAAAATAGCCACACCCAAAATTTTTATTCCATTTGATGTGTTTGTACATGTGGCTTCTTATAATTAAGTTCTCTATTAATTGTTGTGGAAGTAAAATGATAAAATGAAAAACCAAATACTGCAAATTGTTGTATATGATGCCATGGACTGGGGTTGGCAATTGGGAAGTCTCGATCGGGATTTGCCAATCCCGTTCCCATGCCGAAATCATTAAGAAATTAAACAAAAGTTTAAAGATATCCAGGTAGAAGAAAATTGTCACACATTTTATCGAAGTAGCGGTATGCAACATTCATCTCTCTCTCTAGACTTTCAAAATTGCCGGGGAAAAAACGGCTCTTTAAAGCCCTAATCCCTCCAATCAAACTCTCCTAAAACCCTAAACTCTCGCTTTTTTCTCTCTCCACCATTTTTTATCTTATTTTATTTTCCCGGAAGCAAAGAAAGCAACATACAAGCAAGCAGCCCTTCGTTAGACTTAGACCCATTTGAATGCTCAAGAAATGGATTCCTCTCCATTTCAGAAAGAAACGACAGTTGCTTTCGCCGTTCTATTCCTCAATCTTCTCTAAACCCTCCGTCTCCGCGGCCAAACTCTCAAGCGATGAACCCACCATCTCATTCAACTCTGTTGACCCAAACCCTGGCGACCCAGTTCCAGGAATCATTGCAAATTTAAGAAATTTAGGTTTTAAAAAATTCATTGACGGGGACGACTCAAAAAATTTAATTTTGAGGCTGAGTGAGTATCAAGTTGATCGAATTATTGATTGTCTGAGGGTTGAGAGCTTGGATTTAGCGGTGACATTTTTTGATTGGTTGAAAATACATTGCGGGTTTAAGCATTCGCTGTTCGCAAGCTTTGTGATTGCCCATGTATTGGCAGCAAAGAGGAGTTTCAAGGAGTCAAGATTGGTCTTGGAGCAAATTCTGCAAGAGCAAGGTTTTTTATTTTTTATTTTATTTTATTTTTTACACTTTAATCTAGTCTTCTTGATATTTTAATTATAGTTGTTGCCCATCTTTAACTTAAATTTGTATTGGATTTAGCTCAAATTTATTTTTTTATTTTGATACATTTTCAGATGATTAGTAGTTGTGGGTAATATTGGCCACTATAATTTGCAGATTGTTGTTTATAGATTTTATGTGATTTCTGCTAGGCTCTGGTTCTGCTCCTTCTCTTTGTGAGTTGCTCTTGCACAGCTTCAGGGGTTTTGAGTCAAACAGAGAGGTATGGGATATGCTGGCTTTTGTTTATTCAAGGACGGGAATGGTTCATGATGCTGTTTTTGTTATTGCCAAGATGAAAGAGTTGGACTTGAAAGTTTCAATACAAACTTATAACAGTTTATTGTACAACTTGAGGCATACAGACATCATGTGGGATCTATATGATGATATTAAAGTTAGTGAAACTCCACGGAATGTATATACTAATTCTATAGTTATAGATGGTCTATGTCAGCAGTCCAGACTACAAGATGCAATTTTGTTCCTGCAGGAGACAGCAGGGAAGGAGTTTGGGCCTTCTGTTGTTTCATTGAATGCCATCATGTCTAGGTACTGTAAATTGGGATTTGCTGAAGTTGCAAAGGGATTATTTTGTATGATGCTCAAGTATGGCTTAAATCCTGATGCATTTAGTTATAATATTCTTATTCATGGTTTATGTATAGCTGGTTCCATGGAAGAAGCATTAGAGTTCGCGAATGACATGGGGAGGCATGGGGTGGAGCCTGATGCAATAACCTACTCTATTCTTGCCAAAGGGTTTCATTTGCTTAGTCAAATTAGTGGAGCTTGGAAGGTTATCCAGAAATTGTTAATTAAAGGTTCTGATCCAGATATCGTAACCTACACGGTCCTCATATGTGGATACTGCCAGATAGGCAATGTTGAGGAAGGTCTAAAATTGCGGGAAGTAATGCTCTCACAGGGTTTTACATTGAATGTCATTGCGTACAGTGTACTGCTCAGCAGCATGTGTAAAAGTGGACGGATTGATGAAGCATTGGGACTTCTTGATGAAATGGAAGCTACTGGTTTGAAACCAGATCTTGTAACATATTCTATACTTATTCGTGGCCTTTGCAAGCAAGATAAAGTCCACAAGGCTATCCAACTATACAACGAAATGTGCTCAAAGAGGATCTCTCCTAATTCTTTTGCACACGGTGCAATTCTTCTGGGCTTGTGTGAGAAAGAAATGATAACAGAAGCAAGAATATATTTTGATTCTCTGATAATGAGCAACTGCATACAGGATGTTGTATTGTATAATATTATGATTCACGGGTACGTAAAACTAGGTAATATTGGGGAGGCTGTACAGTTATACAGACAGTTAATTGAGAAAAGGATTTCTCCTAGTATAGTGACTTTCAATTCTCTTATTTACGGGTTCTGTAAAAATGGAAAGGCGGCAGATGCTATAAGGTTATTAAATACTATCAAGTCGCATGGATTGGCACCAAGTGCTGTAACTTATACGACTTTTATGAATGCATTCTGTGAGGAAGGCAACATGCAATGCTTGCTTGCTTCGCTGCAAGAGATGGAGGCAAAAGCTATAGGCCCAACTCATGTCACATACACTGTGGTTATCAAAGGACTTTGCAAACAGTGGAAGCTACAAGAAGCTGTTCAATTACTTGAGGATATGTATGTTATAGGTGTAACCCCTGACCAAATCACATATAATACCATCATTCAGAGTTTCTGTGAATGTAAAGACCTAAGAAAAGCCTTTCAGTTACTCAACCAGATGTGGCTGCATAATCTGGAGCCTACGCCAGCTACATATAATATTCTCATTGATGGCCTCTGTGTAAATGGTGACTTAAAGAATGCGGATTGTCTGCTGGTTTCCCTTCAGGAACACAATATAAGTTTGACAAAAGTTGCATATACAACAATAATAAAAGCACATTGTGCCAAGGGTGATGTGCATAAAGCAATGACATTCTTCTGTCAAATGGTGGAGAGGGGATTTGAAATTTCAATAAGAGATTATAGTTCTGTAATTAATAGATTGTGCAAAAGGTGTTTGATCACTGAAGCAAAATCTTTTTTCTGCATGATGTTGTCTAATGGCTTTCCTCCTGATCAAGAAATTTGTGAAGTGATGCTTATTGGCTTTCATCAAGATGGAGATCTTGGTTCAGTTTTTGAACTGGCTGCTGTGATGATTAAATCTGGCCTCCTTCCTGATAAATTCTTGATAAACTGATGATTCTCCTCCATCTCATCTTTCAAAAGACCTGTCCATTGGTTGATATGAAAACTTACCACGTGAGGTACCCTGTTTCTACATTGCTAATGATCATTTCCAACTGCATAATAATTTAAATTGATGCCCGTGAAACGTATAAGATGTTTTCCTTTTTAGAACTTGATATTTGTAAATACTCTTCTATAGGTGACAATATTGAGAGTAAAATAGCTTAATATTTCAAATTATTGGTAGACAACTCTGAAATGATTTCTACATTTTGTATCTTTCCCCCTTCCTTAGCTCTTTCGATTGTATCCACCTGCATAACTACATTACACTTCATTCAGCGGATACTGCATTATCACATGTTTAAAGTATGGATGCTACATCTCAATAGTCAAGACCATGCCGCTTTAATGAAATTTCAGCACATGATGAATACAATCAAGGGATTCTCCAGATTTTTTGAATTCAATCAGTTAACTTTAGACATGCTCAGATCTTGTCAAGTTCAGTTAACTCAAATATGTTTTCTCATTTTGGTCAAAAAAAAAAAAAAGGAAAAGAAAAGAGAAGAGAAGAAATAAGGTGAATTTGTACAACCCCCAGTTGACTGAATTGCTGCTGCAGTCCCTGCCTCCTGGTGCTGTTTTCTCACTTGGATTTTTCAAGTTCTTTTTATAGCTAAAAGCGAATGCAGAGTACTGTATGTCAGTTGTTAGCAACAACTCTATAATTGATAAAATGGTTGTGGGGATTTCTTCTTGGGGTAACTATTTTCTGGAAATTTTGATGTTTGTAAAATGTTTCTTGCGGGGATAAAAGGCGCATCAAACCCTTGTTGCTCCGAAAGCCATTATGAAATTAAACACTGTTAGCCATGTACAGATGCTGTTCTCGCCTACAACCTTGACGCCACTGCTGCATCCTTCACCAACAACCTTGAATTCACAAGCCAATCAGCCTCCATAGGCCTAGCCAGTATCAGGATTAGTATTTTGTTTTTCACAATGAACAGAATAGGAGTAATTCTTTTCTTCCCTAGAATTTTTACAACCGTAACTTTTGTACACTGTAACAATGGTGTTGACAGTACACTCGCCCAGGTGAATAATTAATGAAAAAAGGAAGGACAGAGCTTGTGACAAAACCAGCCTTCCATTTCTCATCATCTTATGGGAGACACCTTTAGAGACAAAAGACCATCAAGATGTGAAACAAAATCTCCACTGCCAGATGGTCCAAAAGCCTCCCAGAACCGAAGAGTCTCATCCGCAGCAGCTGATACCACAGTTAGGCCATCAGGGCTCTGCAATAGCATTAACAAAGAGAAACTAGATTAGTTTATTTGAAGAATAAAGTGCTCTGGATTATAAACAAAGTTTTTGGGTAGTCAAACCTGGGAAAGCTCGAGAATTCTGGAGGTTTGATGTTGTAATTCTCCCCATTTGGTCATGTGAGGGTATTTCCACAAGCATAATTTATGTCCATCCCCGCTTGAACTGAAGCCATGGCCGCTCAATATTTCTTTGTGATGCCTGTTCCACTCTAGTCCACAAATCTGCACAAGCACGTCAAATTACCATACGCAAAGTGAAATCGAAACGTTGAAATCGCGTTTATGGGTAGTTTTACAAAATATTAATGTTTCTAAGAGAAGTGAACAATTTTACTTGCCTGTGCTTTTGCATCTACACTGCGTATGCATGCACCTTTTTGTACATTCCATATTTTAATACACCCATCTTGTGTGCCTCCTCCAGAAGCAAGAACATTAAACTGATAAGGGCACCAGGCAAGGGCCTTGACTGCAGCACGGTGGTCCCTGAATCGGTGCAAACATTTGGATGAACTCATTTTAGAATGATCCCATACGTGTACAAGATTATCATCACCACCGCTGGCCAGTAGATTGCCTTCATTAGACCATTTCAGTCCACACACTTCTGCGTTGTGTGCATTTATGCGAGAAGTCACATTGTTTGATACTCTGACTGCAAAGCCACGGAACAACAGGTAAGGTAAATATCAGAATGATTCATAACTAGAATAACTAAAAATAAAGGAACGTGGTTTAGATTCCCAAGACAGAGATGGTGAAATTCAAGTACCATCGTGGTTAATGATGGACTTGTCTTGGCTCCCTGATGTTAAAATATGACTGTTCCAGTGGTTCCATGATGCAGTTGCTACTCTTTTATCATGACCCTCCAGGTTTCTAATCTGCATGTGAAAAATAATGCTTACAATCAATTCATTCGGAGTCCAGAACAAGTAAGCAATCATGAAGGGCAAAGAATGGAGCGTAGATATTTACAAGTTTTGAAGTCTCAGCATCCCAGAGTTGAAGTTTGGAGGCCATATATCCAACAGCCAAAGTTTTGGCATCCTGTGACCATGATACACTTGTAGGGAAATCATCCTCCCCAGTAACTTTTAACAACTTCTGTACTTCCCCATTCTCCTGTTTCCAAAGATACAGTTCTAAACCCAAAGCAATAGCAAGAATGTTGTTTCTTCCCCAATCCATCATGTTCGAATAATAGTCATTCCTAAGATTTGGTGCGTCCAGAATCCTAGCTTCTTTCTGCACACGCCATTAATCAAATTACAGTCAGTTACTACCATGAAGTTCGGGCTGGTGAGTGCACAGGAGATGATCCCAACTGCATCAGATAGTTGTTTGACTCCTTTCCTTGTTAGCAACTGATGTCATTGAAATAGATTAGTACCTTGGGCAATTGACGACGACGTTGGATTTGTTTGATACTGTTTCTCAACGCCTCTGCATCCTCCCTTCTCATTTCATCAATGAGACGATATGACTTTCTTCTTGATTTTGGGCTTCCCCTGAAAACTAGCATCCTAAATGGTTTCCCTTCTGAATCCAAATTCAAACTCTCTGCCACTTTCTGTCTGTATGCGTCCTATTTCAAGGAAAAAGACAGGACCCATTAACCTAATTATACTCCATTAATCATGCCCCCATTTAAGAATGGGGAAAAAATAATTTTAATCCAAAACCAAATTAGGTAACATTACACAGTAAGATCAACACAAGAACTAACTACAATATATGAAATCGACCCCAGAAATCTTGGTGAAAATACACAACTTGATCCATATACGAATTTCAAGACCACCCGTTTAAAGAATTCCCAAGAAAGAAACCATAAAAGAAATTGAAAACAAATAAAAAGAAAGAATGAACTTACATTGAAATTGGGATTACGAAATTCTTTGGTTGTGTTGGTCAACAAACCGTGAGCTTGATCAAGATTCATCAAACTTCTGTTGGGTATAAACCGATCTCCCTTTAACAAGGACCCAGAAGGCCAACAACAAAGAAAATAGGGAGAAAATTAACGAAACAGATAATTAAACAAATTCAAAACGCCAACAAGAAAACAAAAGAAAAGATACTTGAAAAATCAAGAAAAGGGTTTTTACTTTTTTCCTTGGTACCTGAAAATCGAAATCAGTGGGGCTGCCTAGTAATCTCCTTGGCGAGTACCAGTCAGTTTCAAGTAGTCTACTCAGTCTGCTTTGATGATCCATGGAGATAACTCACAATCCAAATGTCAAGTTTCCTTCTTTTGGTTACGAGTGAAGGATCAAGTTCAGCGAAGGATTTGGTATCTACCGCCAAAAGACCTGACCGTTAGGATTTATAGCCGCCAAATAAGTCGGGTCGGGTTAGCATTCGAAATTGCCCCGATATAGGTTTAGTTCGGGTTTGGAATATTTATTCCAAATTAATTATTCGTACTATTTATCCAAAGTATGCATACACACTTCAAAATTTTTGTCACTCGTAACAAAACATTCGCGGATATTGTATCATGCAACTATCACGAACACGAAGTAGGCAGACCATTTAACAGATTTGTCAACGTACATAATACATATAATATAAACATGATTTTGTGTTAATTTTCATTGTTTATTCGGGAAATAAATTACTGTCTTTATTAAAACACACGATTTAATTTAACACAACTTGTATCAAATCGAAGTTTTCTCAATTCCTGCACGAGCGTCTCCAAATCCCTCACGGAGCTCCCGCCGCTCTTCACAGCTGCCAAAGCCTTGTCTCTCAACTCTCTGGCTTTAATCTTCGTTTCTCCGCATTGACTTAGTGAATCACCAATGACCTTCCCCAACTCGTCCGAGTCAGGCACCGAGTCGGCACCCTCACAAACCAGAACAGCTACCCGCAAATCGTCCACCAAAAGCCTTGCATTCACGAATTGATCAGCCTCCATTGGCCAGGCCAATATGGTGACCCCAGTCACTATCCCTTCAAGCATTGAGTTCCACCCACAATGACTCACGAATCCACCCACTGCTTTGTGACTCAGTATTGACACTTGCGGGACCCACCCTTTTAGAACCAGGCCCCTGCCCGCCACCCGCTCCTCAAACCCATAGGGTATCAGCCCGTACCCACTATCCTCCGCATGGATCACGCTCGTTTTAACCACCCACAAAAATCGGATCCCGCTTTTTTCAAGCCCTAAAGCTAATGCCTCCATCTGTTCTTTATTCAAAACCTTTTGACTCCCAAAGCAGGCATAGACCACGGATCCATCCGGGCACCCGTCCAGCCACTTCGACACGTTGTCATTCCGATCCAAACCAGAGTCACCACCACGAGTCGACTCCGGACCGAGCAAACTAAGTGGGCCAACGCCGAAAACACGGTCGTGACCCATTTTCCTCTTCAGGTAATCCAAATACTCGGATTCCAAATCATCAAAGCTATTGAAAACGCAACCCCAACCCCAACTCAAAGTATTTGCAACCATGCCGTCCTTGACAAACTCAAACTCAGGATCCGAGTTGGAGACCATATAAATCCTGAACATCGTAGGCAAATGCTCTTCTTTGAAAACAGGAGATCTTGGCAAATCACGAAACTCAACAACATCCAATGACTTCACAACACCCGTGTGGTTCCAGCAATAATCGCTAACGGAGGCCAGAAATGACCCGGACGAGAAAAACGTAATTCTGACAATGTTAAGCTCACGGGCGAGATTCAAAGTCCATCCGAGGAAGAAGTCAGAGAGGATGGCAACAGGAGGGTTAGCGTGGGAATGAAACCACTGGATTATGGGATCATACAGCTTCCCGAGGGCTGTCATGATGGGGAGGTTTCCTCTGTTTCCCAATTCCTTAACATTTTCAACACCCGCAGGGATTGATGGGTGTGATGGAAATGGCAAGACTAGGGTTTGGATTGCTGGGTGAGCGTCGAGAAGTGGGGACAGGATCGGGAGGTTTTCGGGGGTAATTAAGATGGTAATGTCGAGGTTTTTGAGAAACAGTTGGTGGGTTAGGTCGAGAAGAGGAAGCATGTGGCCTTGTGCTGGGTATGGAAATACAAGAACGTGGGTGGCTCTGCTGTTGGAGCAGCTGGACATGGCTTACAGCTTTCTCTGGTTTTTGATACAGAGACAGACACTCGATGAATGAACACGTCGAGTACGTAACTCTTGTGTACTTTCTTTCAATTTAAACTCTCCTCAATTAAATTATAAAGCTTAGAATGACGGAACGCAGAAACAATCTTTTACCTAATTACATAGACAGAGATATGCATATGCTTTTTCCTAATTATCACACAACATTACAAATCTACCCTAGCAACCTAAATTTTCTTCTCCATTGCGTAGACGTTACCATCATTAATCTATCGGGGCCAACTTTGATTAGCCTAACAACAGTAACCTAATTTAAAAATGGGTTCCGAATAATTAATTTGCTCCAAACGAAATGTAGAGAAATCTAACTCGCAAGCAACTCTAGGAAGACGAGAAAAATTATAAAAAGTGAAGCACCGTTGAATTATGGAATTTTTATGGTTATAGAACATAGTAGTAACGCTTGGAATCTCCTATCTTTGCTGTTTTTCACTGATTTGGGGTGGCTCGCGAAGAAGATCGATAAGGGGAAAGACTTGTATATAGCTGCGGGTGATTGACCAAGGTGATGCAACTTGATACATAACATGCTTTTACTACTAAATGTTCAGAGAGGTGGGTGATTGAAAGTTGCATGGCATGAGAGCAAAATTGTCGTCGTCGTCGTCGTTTGATCACATCTTCAGAAACAGAGCAAAACTTTCGTGGCCATGACTCTATTGATTGGCTGTACGATGAAAGTTGAAACTCACTCTCGCTTTTGTCAAGTCAAGACAGGGAGATTAATTAATGGCCTTCCCTCGCTTATCGCTGTTTCACCAGTCTCATGTTGCACGTACGTTTGAGCACCATCAATCACGTGTCGCTTTACGCCCTGATCCCACTTACAAAAATTAAGCGATTCACATAAAAACACTTCATGGTATATTTGACCCCTCTAATTCAATGGCCTTAGTTCTTATGCTTTACTTTTGTAATGGCCGATGAGGATGCAGTAAATTTCACGTTTTTAATGCGGTTTAAGGACCTCCCTGAGATTTAGTATATTAACAAGTAGATAGAATATATTGATATAATTACGGAAATTTTTCTACCGTTAATTGATAGTTAAGTTGAATTTTAGTGGATTGTCAAAATTACTAAAATACACTTCTTACCAAAATAATAAATTATTAAATATAATTCTGAGAATCGATGGGTAATAGATTTGACTGGAATCACGAAACATAGAAAAAGATCAAAAAAGCCATCTATGCAAAGTAATTGACATTGTTAACTATAAAAATTTTTCTTAAAACTGAAATAATTCCTTAGTAAAATATTATCAAGTATCAAAGCAATTAACTGCATTAGAATCAACAAATTGTTTGAAAACCCACTTCAACAAAATGCATGTTGGTGCTGTGTTGGGCTTAAAGAGGATTCCATTTGCAGTGAAGTACCATCAATGGATTTTGACAAGATGGCGATGGGAGGATCTAATGAGGTTGAATGTGGCTGCAAGTGCGGGATGAAAAAATCGTGTGTTTGTGGCTGTTGAGATGTTATTGAGGTTGGGGCTGCATTGGGGTAGGTTGAGGGGATGGACGACGACGAAATGGAACCATCACCGGTGGCAGAAATCACGGGAGTGGCATGCGGCGTGACAAGCTGCGAGCTAGGGTTTTGAGAGCCATGTGTAGTTAAGTTTTGGCATGTCAGAGGTTGTTGCATGGTATGGAGATGGCTCAAGGGTGATGGCAATTGGGTGGCATCAGCAACAGCTAAAGGGGCGCTGCTGGTGTGGGGGCTGTTGTGAGACAAAAGCCATCTTCTTGGGTTAATGAGTGGTGATGGATGCAGCTAATTCAGAGGCTCCCGTGACTGAGGTTGGTCATCGGTGTGAGGAGGGGACTCTGGCAGTGGCGAAGCATCACCACCGGCTGCCGATGGAGCCATGGCCAGATGGTCAAGTTCAGTTAACAACGAGCAAGTCGGTTAAAATTTTATTGATCTAGTAAAAACATATTTTAAATTTTAAATATGATTTTACACATTTACCCCTGATGCCATACGAATTTTTATCCTAAGGACATGGGAGGTATATATAATTAAATCAATATATTTTATTTAAGTATTAATATATCAAATCTGAAGGGAGGTCCCTAAAATTTATCCTTTTTAGTGCTCGTAATTTTTCTTTTACCTGTCAATATTCATTGAATTTTGAACCATTTGAATTTGAATTTTCTAAAACAATCATTTTTTTAACTTTATTGACGCGGAATGACCGAAGAATGCTCTCAAAGTGTCACTATTCTAAACTCACATTTGGCCTATTAGCCCCACCACATTTTACTTGTGGGGACATTAAATGCAAAAAGTCTAAGCATGAGACAAAATTATACTTGGGGAAATTAACATATACGAACTGTTATAAAAAATACGACAGCACTTTGATTTGAACACTGATGGTTAGCTTGCACGTTTTTCCTGCATGACTTCACTCTATCAAGATCAAGGATTAATGACGAGAGAAACATACGCGTCTGGAACATACTAGGAGGAAAGGATATCTGACTGTTGAAGAAGAAATGTATTTGTGATACGCATGTTAGACTAAAAGGTAGGATCTATGGGGTCGTCAATAATCTTCACCAAGGTTTGCAAGAATGAGGCCAAAGCAGCACCATATATCACACGATGGTCAGCTGTGACATTTACCCGCATCTGCTTCTTCATGCCAATCCGACCATCCTTGGTTGCTACAACTGTAGGCTCAGAGTCATTTTATGCAATGATTTTTGAGCTCTTAAGTGTGTGACTTGGCCTTTCCGAATTGTGAGTGTGCAAGCCCTAGCTCGTGTAATTTAATGACTCGTGGTTTGGTAAAAATGGGTTCATCTATTCAGAATCTTGTGTGGATTCAGGAGGTTCTGGAAGAGACTGAACATTTATTGTAACTGTTTTACTCTTCTGGAATGAAATCATTTACCAAAAAAAAAAATTGCGAAATTTTTTCATTTTTGGAGTGGAAAAATAATAATTTCCCACAAATATAAGATAATTATGTCGTAAAACAAGGTTTTTTTTTTCTAAAAAATAATTAAAGGGTGAAAATGACACCTCATTTCATTTTGCATGAAGATTTCTCAATTCCTCGACAAGCCTATCCAAATCCCTTGCGGAGCTTCCATCACTCTTCACAGCTGCCAAAGCATCAACTCTCAACTCCTTGGCTTTAATCTTCACTTCGTCTCGTTGACTTAGTGACTCGGCAATGACCTTCCCCAACTCGTCCGAGTCAGGCACTGAGTCAGCACCCTCCCAAACCTGAACAGCCACACCCAAATCCTCCACTAACAGCTTAGCATTCACAAATTGATCAGCCTCCATTGGCCAAGCCAATATCATGACCCCACCCACTATCCCTTCCAGCAGCGAGTTCCACCCACAATGACTCAGGAACCCATCCACTGCCTTGTGACTGAGTATCGACATTTGCGGTGCCCAACCTTTCAAAACGAGGCCCCTACCCGCAACCCGCTCCTCAAACCCGTCCGGAATTGACCCGTACCCGTCATCTCCATTTCCGATCATCCCCGTTTTAACAACCCACAAAAATCGGATCCCACTTTTCTCAAGCCCTGAGGCCAAGGCCTCCATTTGATCTCTTTTCAGAGCCTTTTGGCTCCCAAAGCAGACATAGACCACAGACCTGTCGGGGCACCCGTCCAGCCACTTCGTCACATGGTCATTCCCATCCAAACCCGGGTCACCTCCACCGGTTGACTCCAAACCCACTAAACTAAGCGGGCCAACACCAAAGACGCGATCGTGACCCATTTTTCTCTTCAGGTAGTCAGAATACTCGCCTTCCAGAGCATCAAAACTATTGAAAACGCACCCCCAACTGGAAGTATTTGCAAGATTGCCATCTTTGACAAACTCGGATTCAGGATCCGATTCCTTATAAGACCTAACCGTTGAAGGCAAATGCCGTCTCTTGAAAACAGGATATCTTGGCAAATCAGGAAACTCAACAACATCTAATGACTTGACATCACCAATATGATGCCAGAAGTAATAAAAAACCGAGGCCAAAAACGACCCGGATGAGAAAAAGGCAATTCTGACAATGTTAAGCTGGTGGGCAAGCTTCAAAGTCCAGCCGAGGAAGAAATCAGAGAGGATAGCAACAGGAGGGTTAGCGTGGGAACGAAACCAGTCGATTATTGGGTCGTAGAGCTTCCCCAGAGCTGTCATGATGGGATAGTTTCCTCTGTTGCCCAGTTCTCTCACATTTTCAATGCCTGGAGGGATTGATGGGTGTGATGGGAGAGGTAGGACTAGGGTTTTGATTGCTGGGTGGGCGTCCAGAAGTGGAGACAGAATCGGGAGGTTTTTGGGGGTGACTAAGATGGTGATATCGAGATCTTTTAGAGATAAGTGGTGGGTTAAGTCGAGAAGAGGAAGCATGTGGCCTTGTGCCGGGTATGGGAAGATCAGAATATGAGCGGTTCTGGTGTTAGAGCTCGACATAGCTTAACTGGTCTCTGTGAGTTGTGTGTGATTGAGCAAGAGACGTATGCTTCTGAGAATGTTGTCCAATTTTTTCTACCTTCAAAAGACTATAGTAAGAAGAATCGCAATAATTGTTTGAGGGGGTTATTTTCGATTCCCTCCCCTCAACTACACATGTTTTTAGTATGATAGGATGAATGTATGACCGTAATTTCACTTTCACCCCTCGCCGACTCGCCGCCCTTGTTAGTTGACTAATGGAAAGACCAAAATACCCTTCTCTGACCAAAAACAAAGCTAACATCCAAATTTTGAATAAATAACGTGTAGTACCCATATTTCTGTTTGTTTGCGGAATTGTATGAGAGAATGAAATGTTATAAGAGAACATATTGACTTTGATGAATCAGTAATCAAACATTAAAAAAAAAATTGTAAAAATTAAAGTAATGTTGTAAAATAATGGATTTTATCTTAGAAAATCTACAGTTTTGTTCGTCCGAATGCACCTCTTAACAATCTTATAATGTGTAAAAAAGATTCATTTATAATGTTGTGAACAATAGATCCAGATTTTATAAATTCTGGACATTCGTACTATAGAAAACCTCACTTGATCTTGAAACTCGGGCCACGTGTTGATTAATTATTAAATCTTATTACTTCGGGTTCACACCCTTGACTAGATCATAAAATAGAATTTGATTGTTAAGGCTCTATAGGAGAAGCGAGTAGGTGAAATGACCAATTCCTCTTCACACTAACCACGGAGAGAGGAAGTTCTGCCACTTTTGTTTGTGTGTGAATTGCAAACAAATTTCCAATACAAAGAGGACAACAATGGGACTTTTGAACTCGAACTCCAACAACTTCTTTATGACGTGTATACAAGCATTGCATTCTCCCATGTTGCAAGATATGTAATAAAAAGGACTATGATTGTCACAATTTACATCTCAACAACTACCTTTTTCACTTTGATTTCCAAGATGAGAGGAGTAGTTTTTATTTTTTTGGACACACTGATATGTATATATTAGAATAAGAAATCTATTCAGTTTAGCTATGGGATAATGGGATTCATGATGTGATGAACACCACTTTTATTGGCTACTTTGAAACCTCTCTACTTGGCACCTCTTACTCCATCAGTAAACTCCCAACTACATGGGGAAATTTGGGAGAATGTAATTGATTGATTACGCAAATTATTAATCTATTAAAAAAAAAAAAGAAAAGACATTGTAACCATGAATCTGGAAATCTATCCGCAAGAGTATATTTTCAGTCCCTCAATCCCTCAACGTCTGCTGAAACTTCGTAATAAACCACAAGAAATCTAAATTTTTGCTGATTCAATTGGCCTGGTTCCTTTTTCGAAGTAGCTATAAAAGATGCTAGTATAATCTTTCACCGTCTTGTACAATCTCGGCCTGGCCTCATTCACCACTCCGTTCACTGGTCCAACCTCTTGATTCGGATTAGGTAAACAAAATACGGCCAGAGACATTCTTCCCCTTTCCGAATCGGTAACCACCCTATGTATTGGACTTTTAAATATTCCATTGCTCATTATCTGCAACATAATCTCAAGTCATGCTTTCATAAAAAGTAATTAGAGAAAGAGTATTAGAGAATTAACTATTATTAGCAAGTACCTCTATCTGATCTCCAACATTAATAACAAAAGCTTCCGGAATGACTGGAACTCTGTACCATTGATCATCTTTCAGGACTTGGAGGCCTTCCACTTCTTTATCTTGCAAGAGATAAGTAAACGCTGTTCCATCTGCATGCGGCTTGAGACCTATAGCTAGGTCGGGCCTTGGACATGGAGGGTACAAGTTGTACACCGCAATCATTGTTGCTTCTTCTCCATACATGTCCAGAAAACAGTTCTCTTCCAAATTTAATGCCAGCGCTATGGCCTTGAGCAGGAATTCGTTTAACTTTACCATCTTGGAGTTATATTCCTCTAAAATTTTCCTGAATCATTTACAGCAAACAACTTCAGCACTCTCTTCAGTATTGTGGTGCTATGAAAATTGAAGTTCTAAGTTGATGATGGGTGTTAAACACGTAACAATTGTACAAAATAATAGTCCACTGTGCTCCCGATGCAAGCTACTACCTAGGGGAAACAAACGTAACCTGAAACTTGATCTTTTGTCGCTGTTATTAATTTTGTGCGTATAAATTATAAGGCTTCAGGGGAAAAAAAAAATTGATCACCTAAAAGATTCAGGGTTTTCAGGCCAGAATTTGAGTTGTTTTCGATCCTCTGGTCCAGTTATAAGATACAATCGATCAATCCAATCGAATGCTTGCTCCTCCGCATTGATGATGTGATTCGCATACCCTTCAAAGCCAATAGTAATGTCTCTGGCATATTTATCCTTCTCTTCCTGAGGCAGAGCAAAGAACTGCCTACCAACTTTCTTCACTTTGTCCAGAAATTCAGGCTCTATTCCATGATTGATTGCCTGAAACTCCCAAATTTAAGCAATGAGTATTACTAGTTCTTATCTAGTATATTAAAATCTTATCAAAAAAATTAAGAAGCAAAGAGCTGACCTGGAAACAGCCCCAGGAGCTGAGAACTGAGCGAAGCTTCTCAAGTTCTTGTGCGCTGGATTCTGGCGATGTCAAGAGCCCAAAATCAATTGTTGGAATGTCTATCAATGGCAGACAAGTATCAAGACTGCCAGCATCACTGCCTTTATAGATCATCCTCTGTGGTATTTCTTTTTCTTGGACGTTCTTTGGTGGTAGTGTTTCCACTTCTGCAGCAGGAGACGCACTGGACTTAGCCATGTTGCACGTATTGGAGTTCTGGTGGTGGTGTGCGGTCTGGATGGTGTCTGCGGACTTATTTATAGCAAGCTTTAGAAATAGTAACGGTATTTCCAGCCAAGTCCGATTGCAATAAAATATGATAAATATTGGAGCGAATGAAAAATATGAAGTCAATTATCTTGTGTCGTTCAATTCAGGCAGGCAATAAAATATTATATTCTGGCTACACAAGACAAAAACCCAACCTTTTTACGGGTAATCTTGATTTCTGAACGAGGGACCTTGGATTCAACATTCATGCAACGGCCAATAATCTGTATTCATCAACCAAACTTATTGTTATTTTATTCACCAAATTGGTAAGCCTGTCCAAATTCTCCCAGCCGCCCAGAATTTTCATTCAACTTTGGTTAACACTTAACCAGGCACTAATCCACCAACTCGCTTTCCTCCTATTCTTCTTCTTCCCGTATATCCATCTCATTATATTGTTTTCTTTGAGCTTTCGTTTCTTTTTCGTTTTCCTTTTTTTGGGTAACTTAATTTGAGCTTTAGTTAAACCGATTGAGAAGTCAAGACAATTATTGGAGCCTTTCACCTTCACACGTGAAATAACTTTTCCAATCCACATCTGCTTCCAAATTCTTTATTAGTCTTTAAAAAAAGAAAAAAAATAATAATAAACAACTGCTCTCATTTTCCAACAATTCCTGGACTCATATTCTCTCCTAATTTAATTGGGTAGAGATAGGTTTCTTTTTTGGAATAGGTATCCATCGTTTCAACATTAAATAAGATAAAAATTAAGATTATGTCACAATCAACTTATCCAAAATAAATTTGATAAATTTTTTTTAGTATTTAAATATTGGATTACATAAATTAAAGGGTTAACAAATTTTGAATGGCCTCATTTCTAACAGGAAAAGTCTTGGCTTATTCCTGCAAGCATGACTTCAGCAATGGCTAGCATTTTCCTTGACTTTTAAGATGAGAGAGAAAGAGAGAGGAGAAGCTTCTTGTTATTAATTTTTCTTTTATCAAATAAAATGTTGGGAAAGATCTCGATTAAAACAGAAATAGTCTATAAATTATTTAAACAGATGATGTCAGGAGGAGTGGTTGGAGTACTAATAAAATTATAAAAGATACCAGGAAAATTCTTACATAATCAACGTGTTATGCATGCTCTAATAAAACCTATTGCAGAAATTTCGGGTCTTTGAGAAAGGTTTTCAAGTTAATGGGCCATCCTTCACTAAAATATTTCTAGGAGCGCGTGTTAGAATCAGCGTTTATGTTAAGAATCTACTTTCTCAATTGCATAATTGAGTAGGGGTAGATATTTTTCTAATGGGTTGGCATAAATTTTTTTGTAATAATAATAATGAAGGCGTAAATCCTAATAAATTTTATAATTATAAACGCCAACAATTTTTTATTTATTGCAGTATACATATCATTGACAAAAAAAAAAAAAAAACTTGGCCTGTTTGGTATTATTGTGTAGTAGCCATACAAAAGATTTGGCGAACATTTACGCCATCAGCTTTTAAGCTAATTTAAATTTATCCAGTAATTGTTTGATAAAAAAGTTATAATAATACTTTTACTAGTTTTATAAAAAAAAATATCAATTATAAATCATATTTACTAAACTTAATATATTTTTATATCACAACTATAGATTTTTTTCATGGCATCTATGGCTCAAAATTTATAATATCTCAACACCAAACAGATTTTTAATTGAAAGAAAATTAATTATTTATATGAAAAATATAAATTTGCCTCAAGTTTGTTTCTTCGTTAGCTTCTTTATGTACTTAAACAATGATGTCTTAATTAATTTGCCAATATCCAACATTTGATTCCAATTAATAAATGTAACACTATTTCAGATTCAAATATTAAAATCTCTAAATTAATGGTACTTAAATTGTAAGAAGCATAATTTTAAAAAATTTAGGGGTGTTGTTAATATCATGTTGTCCTCGCCCATTTAAGGATGTCAGAAATGGATCAAGATCCTTTCATGACCTGATTTTCATCTGAGCAAATTCTGTTAATATGATTGGTGGTTAATAAATTAAAAAGAAAAAGTAGTTAAATCCTAATCGTCCACTAACATTAAAACACAAGTGACACAAGATTTATAAAAGATCAGGAGTACTCAGATCAAGAGAAGACCACAATCCGTCAAAAATACTCGTCCCGCACAAACTAAACTAATATTTGGGTGATGTGGGCTGACCGTTATCCTAATCATCACTTGACAAATCTAGAATCAGGCTCAAAACTTGAATTTAATAAAAAGAAATTATAAAATATATAAAATTTTAAATACTTATATTTATTTGACTCATCTATTATATATGTTTAAAAATTTAGACATTTAAAATTCATATTTTCATGTTTAATTTTATTAAAATAAATTAAAAAAATACATATAATAAAATAAATTATAAAATCCAAACTTAAAAAATCTAAATTAAAAAGTTCAGCCCCAATGTCCAAATTGAATTCAAACATTACCATGTCCAAGCCCAGACCCGAAGTTTGTCATCCCTACCCACTTTTTCGCCCATGCTTCTATCCTCTTTACCGTCCTGGCGTATTCATCACAATTGCTGACAGTCCCTAGCCACCCACAAGGCCTTTCCCTACCCAAAATCCTCTTACATAAAATGGAAGCCTACACGGTGAACTCAAAAGGAACATCAAATCAAATTGATAAAATTTTTCACTATTCTAATATTATTAATTAATCGAAGCTTTATTTTAACCATAAATAGGTCCTAGAATTGTTTGCATGTTCACTGCAAAAATTGTATGTGCTTGTAATTTTTCTTCTCACTTTTCCTGTTAAAGTCAGCACCGAATTGGTGCTTGACTTTGACATTTCATGCACCAAATTCGGTGCTTATCTGGTGGTGAAATGATTGTTAAATTTCTTGGCAATAGTGCTTGATTTTTGGGATTTAATTGCTTACTTTTGGCCATTGTTTTTATTATAAATAGGCGTGACGAAGAAGAGCTAAATCATCCAATTTTGAGAAACATTTCTTGTATTCACAGAATTTAGAGAGTTTGAATAAGCTCTTGTTGTTATGGTGATTTAAGAAATTGGATAAATTAAAGTCTGTGAAAGTAAGTTAAAATATTATAATATTTTTAATTTTTATTTCATTAATAAAATATTTTATTTTTATATTCGTTCATAAACGTAAGTTAAAAGACGAATCACGTGATTTTTATTATTTATATAATTTTATTATTTTATTATTTTTTTAATTTTACTTTAATTATATATCTGCTTCACCAATCAATTTCCCAACATTTCACACTTTCTAGCATTTTCAATTCCCTCATGATTTATTAATCCAATCTTTTCTCCTTTCTTTTATCATAACGGCCTTCTTCCTGCAAGTATCGACTGATCATAAGCAGATTGTTGACAGTAGTGTTAACCAATACTATTGTCATTGAAGCATTATGAGCAAATACTTAAATATGGCGAGAATTATGAGCAGTACACTCGTGCTAATTCTTAATTTCCGAGAATCGATCACACGTCATTTTGGGGGTTCAAGCGAATACTGGCAAAAAGTCTCTAGCTCAAATGCCAAGGACTTGAAATGATACAAGACCTATCACCGACTGCATCCCAACAGTAGCCAACGATGGACACATTATGTTCAAATTCAGTTTTAACTCTTGTGTGCTATTATTACTTAACATCTGAAGCGAGGAAACAAAAAAAAAAAAAATCATAACTCTCCCTCCCTCCCTCTCTCTCTCTCGTTGAAACGACAACTCAAAAGGCCAAAGCCTCACATCCGCAAATTTAACCAGAGTAAAATTGCAAGAAAAAAAAAAGGCCTCAGTCACTCGATTTATTAGTCTATTTTCCTTTCTTAGCTATTCATACAAAAAGAAGAGAGATCAACTCAACCTTTCTGTCAGGCTCTTTGGGTTTGATAGGTAACTTCATTTCACTTCAGGCATTTCAGCTATGCCTAACTTGCCATTGGGTCACGGAGGCTTGAATACTGACCGTTGATTTGACAAAACTGAGCCCCGCATTTTCTAAAATCTTTTTAGGATTTTCGTTATTATAGATTTTTCCAGGATATAAGATTTTCTCTTTTCTTTTTAATTTAAAAAATTTATAAGAATCCACAGAAATGAATTTAAAATTTTTTAATTTAAAGCTTTTTAGACTACCCCTTTATTGGAAAATCAACAATTATAAAGATTAAAACACAGCCAAGGCATATAAAAATGAAATTAAAGGTTCACACAATGACACTCTATTCATCTCTAATGAATAGTCTAATTAGTTTAGTCTTTAATGGCGATTGTAAAAAATGAGAGTGCTCCGTAGTTTACTAAAAATAAAATCATGCATGCATAAAATTTTGAGTTCAACTTTTCATGAATACAAGTTTAATTAAATGCATTTTTTTTTGTATTATTTAACCTAACTACATATTAGTCCTCTCCCCGCTTATGGAAGCTGTTTGAACCTTTATTTTCAACATGAGATTTCACCACCATAACTAAATAGCACCCACTTATTTATTGTTGATTACTTCATACCCTAAGCGTAATTACAGAAGACATATAGGAAGAAATAGTAAATGGAAATAGGCAATTATCATTTATCAAAACCACTAGAACCTCAACATACGTAACATTGCATTGTAGGGCTCTTGGAAGAAACAGGTTTACGTTTCGAACCCTAAACATGCATCTTCTTTATATTTTAAGTGTCTATATATTAAGAAAACAAAACAATTTGGTGTGCCGAGAGGGGAAAAAAAAAAGAAAAAGGAGTGAAGGAAACTGGCCAGTTAACTTAACTAATAATGGAAACTGTGGATTTACACTCATTAGTTGTTCTTTGGTGGGTGATGCCTAGGCGCACGATAATCAGCACTGAAAGCTACAAATTCTTTATCATCCCCATCTTCAGAAACCTTACGAGAAGCAGCAGCATTATTTTTCTTGCATAATTTTGCATGAGCCACCACCTTCTTCCCTTTCTCATAACATCTTCGCTTCACAACTGCCATCTTCCTTCCTGCCAGTATTGTTTGGTCCATTGCAACAACTACAACACTCTCACCATTAAACATCCCCTGAAAAATTAAAATCAAAAGCTTTACACTTTACATACATTCGTACGTGCCAGGAGCGACGCTACTTCAGAAATCAATCATATGCATGTATTTATATAGTTGTTAATTACCTTTCTTGTTGAAACACCAGCAACTTCAGCAGCTGCATCCAAATCCAATGAAATTTTCTTTATTAGTAACCAAGAACTAATTAAAGAGATAGACGAAGTAATAACTTGCTTTAGTAAAGTGTGAAACTCTGTTACCTTGGTAGAAATGGACATTGGAAAGCAATGCCATCAGCAGAAATAGAACAATTAGGCGGCCCTTGAGCCTCATTGGAGCCATGATCTAGGGTATGTTTGTCGCTAGAATAAGGCAGCAGAGAAGAGAGAAATAAATGAAAGAACACAAAGCAGCTTTCTGGACTAGCTATATAGAGATCAAACACAAGCACAAGACAAAATACGGATTTTAGGAACCTTCATATGTCTCTTATATATTTGCCTCCAAGTCAAATAGACTAATTGGTTACAAAAACATCCTCCCTTTTGGTAGCTAATATTATAAGCTTAACTATGTGATCAACAGCTAATTAATCTTGTAATAGTACCAAAAAACTGCATCAACTCTCGAGTCAGACCATGTGTTGACTGAATGTATCGATATTTGAAACGAAAATCTCGGGGATTTAAAGCTTTTATACATGTATATGGTCCCATCAGGCATAGGAAACGGAAACAAGTGAAACTGCAAGGTAGCAAAGGGGCATGCAAGTGCACAAAATAAACAAAGGCAACGGTGCTACATACTGGATACGCTAACGTGAAATGGAAGAAACGTGTGTTTTGCGCCTGTCTGCCGCCATGCAATCAACGAGAAGACCCTTTTGCTTCGTTTATGCCGAGGTAGGATTCTGGTTTTAATATATACTCGTACACAGAGTCACACACATAATTTTGAAAGTGTAAAAAGCTGTGAGGGAATTAGAAATCGACGGAATTGATTTTAATCTTATGGATCAGTGGGTAGTGGTTCCTAGAGGACTGTGCTTAAGCGAAAATCACTAGGTCTAAAACTTCCAGCTGCTGCTAAAATCTGACGTGGTCGGAAATTGTGCAGTGTACCACTAATGTCAATTTTGCCACATGACAACCACCACCATCGCCATCAGATAGGGATGTACAAATTTTTAGTTTAAAATTAAAGCAGAATTAAAATAACTGATTTAACTGTTAATGCTAATAGGGAGAAAGGAAAGGCAAAGAAAGCAAAGCACGTACGTACCTACTACCTTGATCTTGTTGCTAATGCGTGAGAATGCTTTTGTAGTTCTGCTTGTTTTTTGTTTTCCTTTTTATTCTCAAGCTATGCCTCGAACTATGACCATGTATTTATTGAGCTGATATTAAAAGCGTGATAAAGAAATTCTTTGAATCATCTCTTCGCTCGACTACCAATAACCTTGATTTTTTGGCAAAGTAATTGGGTTCACATTTACCACTTTGTTCATTGCTTCTTCAGTAAATTTTCTTCTTGTGCACAGGAAACAAAGAGTTTTTCGTAGACCATTGGCTTGACGTTAATTTGTGCATCGAGATGAGAGAAGAGCGACGTAACTAATCTCACCCCGTTTTAGTCCCAAATAACCCTGCTTCGGGGAAGGTTTGCCGGGGGAGTGTATTCAGCAAATTGGTCGGGTGCATCTAGTAACTCTGATTGTCTACTGGGAGCCCGTGGGTTTTTTTAAATCCGATTTGGCTGGTCCAACGCTCTGTGATGGATTCAATTCAGATAATTATATATTTTCTGGGTCTAGCCACCTAACCTCTCGTTTAGCGCTTACCCGCTTTTAATGTGAATGAGAGAGCATTCATCATCTTTGTTCACTTAATAAATTAAACTTTTTTTTCTTCTTTAAATATTTATCACATACACTTTTACTACAATAAAAATAATATTTAACCATTATAAATAATAAATTAAATAGCCCCACCCATAAATAAAAAAATTAGGAAAATAATGTGTAATGATATTTGACACTCTCATTCTATCTTACGTATTTATCACTTTTCAATTAACACCTAACGGTGTGGTCGGGTTGATTGCAGTGAAGCTGTAGTCTCTTCTAAAACTCAAGTTCGTTCTTATGGGTGTTAAGGGAGTAAAAACTATATTTGGGCTCCCCCTCCTCCCCGCCTTTAAAAAAAATCTATCACTTTTCAATTAACCTCATTTATTTTAAAATTATCCTTAAATAAATAACTATTATTTTTTAAATTTATTTTTCTGTCTCACATTTCATCTCTTAATGAAAATTCACTAAAAGCAAGGTTATTCAATAAACAAAAATTCACAAAGATTATTCGTAATTATTTACAAGAATAACAGCAGCGGCAACAATCAAAATCAAAACCAAATCAAACAGAACGATTTGAGGAAGAGCCCAAATGCCTTGTCAAAGCTTTTACCACCGGCCATGTTAATAAATGTTCAAGTTCAGATTCCAAAACTAAAGAAATTTAGGATGATCTCCAAGGCTTAGAGTGTAATTTGAGCGCATGGGCATGAGTTACAACAATGGTTGGGACTGAATTTCTTTCTCAATAAAATTAACTAGGGATCGAATTGTCTTTCTTCAATTTGATGTAGAATAGATATTTCTTCGGTATCATGTGAGGGTAGAAATTCAAGCTCTACTATAGTAGAATTATTCAAAATAATCTTGATAGATTTATGATTATAAATATTCGTAATGTTAGTAAGATTTTTATCGTGAGATGCCAATATATATATATATATATATATATATATATATATATATATATATATATATATATATATATATATATATATATATATAAACAAATATAGGATTGTTGGTGATCGGTATTGTTGTAGGCAAGGGAGAAAAACGATAGCCAATGTGCTAATTCTTCAATGTTTAATCTAAAAAATCTATAGAATTAAAAAATTTAAGTTATTTCTACATAATTTTTTTCATTTTAAGTTAAAATTTTAAAAATTTATAAGTGAAATTAAAGGAGTCAGATATAAGTACTTAAAAATAATATTTCCACAATATACGAGGAGGTGTCCGCCATTCAACTACAGGGTCAGAGTGATTTGTTATAGATTAGAAAATTAAAAAAGAATTATTAATTTTTGTTTCTTAATTTCCTCTTTATTGAAAAGTTAGAAAAATGTTTCTATCGTATTGAATACAGCATGTCTCTCTTTCTAACGCTATCCTGAAGGTCTCTGACTGAACGTGTGATCAATAACTTGCTCTCTCTACCACTGCACGCTTGTGCTTCCATGTCTAGGCTACTACTAATGGCTGCCCAAAAGGAGCCGTGAGTGATCGTTCCACATTTGAATTTAAAGACCATACTGACTTCAACTGCAGCTTCTTGCTTTTGAAAAAACACAGTGTGAATGTACAATCACAAACTTTATGGATGAACAGAACAATTCAGAGATCGATGATTAGCAGCGTTTCGTAATTAATGCTTAATCCAAAAATGAGTAGGCTTCGGCAGAAAGCCAAACCACAAACTTCAAAGTCAAAAGGAAAGAGGCAACTTCTTGTGCATAATAATGGGAGTGCTCCCTCTTCTCCTCTAAGCCAGGCCCACGTCCTCTTATTTATTTATTTATCCTTTTAAGTGGTCATTAGCCCACTCTATTCATCATTACTGCCCCCTCTTGCTTCATGAAACCCCACATTTTATTTTTTTAAATAAGAGCAATCGTCACGAAAGCAGCTTTCAGAATTAATAATTACGTACTTACTAGCTTCAAATGAATTCTAAAATCCGATGTGATTGCTACATTAAAACAGTGGAATAACAGTTGTAATGCGGCCAACTAAATGGCCTTTTTTTTTTCAATTGTTTGAGCCATACCCATGAGTTAAATTAAAAATTTGAAAATAGTATAATTTCACTCGAATGTATTGTCTGTGATGCAAGATTTGTATCTAACCAGTAATTATTGTCGTGAGCACTCTTAACACAGGGTGGCCAAGGCATGATTTCCAATTATTTGACCAGTGGCCCGCCAGGACAATGATTTATGGCTCTATCCTAAATTGAAATTCAAATTAAAAATTTAAATATGGTACGTAATTATGCAGAATTACTGCGTAATATTTATTAACTAATTTTTGGAGAGGAAATATCAAATAATTTGATCACTTACACTGTTATTAAAAAAAACAAAGAAAGAAAGAAAAATCAAGCCCATAATCTCACTTTTAATTAACCATTTAGGTACCGGTAATCACTCTTTCACAGTAAATAACCGACAAATATTCCATCCGATAACTTTGTCATTTCCATGATTAATCTCTTTTCTTTTCTCTCTCCCTCAAAACCATAAACCCACACCATGGCTCCTCCCTCAATTTTCTCCAAGAAACTGACAGAAAACACCAAACCCCAGATTCCAAAAAGTTTCATAATCTCTGTGTTTGT
Source organism: Atalantia buxifolia (assembly GCA_030444775.1). Classification (NCBI taxonomy): domain Eukaryota; kingdom Viridiplantae; phylum Streptophyta; class Magnoliopsida; order Sapindales; family Rutaceae; genus Atalantia; species Atalantia buxifolia. The sequence continues at coordinate 21,784,956 of CM059837.1, read as the reverse complement.
CTCTTAATAGATTTTCTCTTTTTTTTCAAAATTATCTTAGAATACTTTAGCATGCATTTCTTGTCAACTTTTTCCTACCTAAAAGGGTAAATATAATATATACTCATCTCCAATCTAATTATCATGGGGACTGCAACATCATCTATGGCTGCAAAGTTCGCGTTCTTCCCGCCAAACCCTCCGTCGTATAACATAGTTGTTGATGAAGCAACCGGGAAACTGCGGATCTCCGACGTTCATCAGAGAGATGACGTGGACGTGTTGAAGCTCAGCACCAAGAAAGGAAATGAGATTGTTGCTATGTATGTGAAGAACCCATCAGCTTCATTGACTGTGTTGTATTCTCATGGAAATGCTGCTGATCTTGGCCAGATGTGCCACATTTTCACTGAGCTTAGTGTTCATCTTAACGTTAGTCTTATGGGGTAAGCTTAAACTTTAATCAAATCTTGTCCCCTTTTTTTCTTTTTCAAAAGAAAAAGATTCATTATACACTTAGAATTTTGTTATTAATGGATAAAATATTGTTTGTGCTAATTCTTGATCAGGTACGATTATTCTGGTTATGGACATTCTTCTGGAAAGGTATATTATTGATTCGTGTCCCGTCTTTTCTGTCTTCTATGATTTACTTCTTACGAGTTTCAATACTTCTGGTTCTGGTTCTGGATGATCAAACCGAGTCAAGCCTTAACCACCTGTCATTAGTCGGATACGGAAAAGTCAAAGCAGATGCAAAAATCTATATAAATAATTCATACCCTGTTAGTTCAGTCTGTCTGGTGTGTCTCGGTCCAGTTCATATAGATAGTGAAAGATAAAAAATTTCCTGTCGTGCTATGCTTTAAAAATTATTGCAAAGAATTTCATGGGGAGTGTGCAGGGTTTTAAATTTTAATTTTATATGATGGTTGCCAAGAGAGAGTAGTACTGCTAATGCAGCTGATGTATTTGTGTTTGGTGCCAATCATTAGCCGAGTGAGCAGGACACATATGGAGACATAGAGGCCGCATACAAATGCCTTGAAGAGACATACGGGGTTAAGGAGGAAGACGTTGTATTATATGGGCAGTCGGTAGGGAGTGGACCTACTCTCGAATTGGCCGTCCGATTGCCTCGATTGAGAGCCGTTATTCTTCACAGTCCAATCCTCTCCGGCCTTCGTGTCATGTATCCTGTTAAACGAACTTTCTGGTTTGACATTTACAAGGTTTCAGTTCCTGCGTTATGCCTTTGATCAAGCAAAAACGAAAGCTTTGACATTTTGTCTATTCTTAAATACCATTAGTGTCCTACTGACCCCGTTGTTTCTATTCCAGAACATTGATAAAATTCCACTAGTCAAGTGCCCAGTTCTGGTGATTCATGTGAGTAATTATCGTTATGGGTTCAATTACACAATGATGAATCCCAATTTTTGTCAATTTGAAGCATTTTTCTGGTGCTTGCAGGGGACTGAGGATGAAGTTGTGGATTTTTCCCACGGTAAGCAGCTATGGGAGCTGTGTAAAGAGAAGTATGAACCACTGTGGCTTAAAGGAGGAAACCACTGCAATTTGGAACTCTACCCTGAGTACTTAAGGCATCTCGGGAAATTCATATCAGCCATCGAGAAGCAACCGCGTCTTAGAAATGTATCCGAACAAAGTTCAGATCAACAAGAGAATCAACGGAACAATACAGAGCAGAAAACGGAGAAGTTGAGGCCAAGCACAGACCATAAAGAGAAGGCCAGGCCTAGTACTGGGCAGAAAGAAAAATCCAGGCTTAGTACAGACAGTAAAGAGAAATCGAGAACCAGCACTGACAAAAGGGAGAAATCAAGAAAGAGTGTTGATCGCTCAGGGAAAGCTAGGAACAGCATTGATCATCCGGAGAGAGCTAGGAACAGCTTCGACCGGTCAGTTATTACAACTCTCAGAGAACCTGTGTCTGTGAATTTGTTTTTGTAATTATGTCATTGGATTTTTTGTGATTAATGATTGCAGCTTTGGAGATATGGTGAGATCAGTTGGATTATGTAGTGTTGATTGTTTAAAGCAAACAGCTGCGGAGGTTTGAGGTAATTGAGATCAAATTAAAGATAGTTTTGAGTGCTCGGACTATTTACTCTTTCAACAAAATTATGTAAAAATAAATACAGTCACGACAAGATAGTTTTGAGTGCTCGGACTTATAAAAATTGTATGTTATAATCGTTAATTTTATTATGTCATTTCTCTTGGTAACTCTTGGTATCTTGTGGCTTAAGTCTCCAGTCAGATGGCTTACATTGGCGAAAGAAGGACAGTGTTGCTTGAAGGATACAACAATTATTTCCCGCACGAACGGAGCTACAAGCAACTGTTCCAATGAAAGCTGTCGCACTTGCACTTATAGTTGCTGCTGGCTCCTGTATCTCACCTGTTTCAAGTCTTATCATAATCTCAGTGAAATTAGTTTGTGAAAACTTCTTGTAGCTGCATTGTCTTTTCCTTTTTAGTGGGTAATTGCTAAATATTTGTAGTAGTCTTCCATAGTCTTCATAGTTTTTTGGTGTTTGTTGCTTGCTCCTAAATGTTTAGCTCTGCAGTTCCCGCAAAATGAGAATCGTTCAGAAGTCAAAACAGTTGGAATAAAAATGAATTTTGTGTAATTTTGGAAGTGGGATACGAAATGATAAGAAGAAATTATGATATTATTTTGTAGAATGTTGAATGTGCCGCTGCTAAGTGGAAGAGGTACGTCTTCCGCAGTAACACAGTAACGCTGTAACTGGAGTAAACTAGACTGACATGTATGATCTGTCGTGTCTATTTTCGATACGTAAATGACAAGTCGTATTATAATTAACAGGATTATGTAAATAAATTGATTTAAATTTAATCATTTCACAGCCGCAAGTATTAATAAATAATACATAATATTAAATAATTTAAATTAGGTATATAAATATTTTAGAATAGGTTATGTATAATGAACTAATTTTATTCAAAAGAATCCTTTTCATTTTCTTTTTTATCCCTAAAGCAAAAGCACTCTTTTTTTTTTTTTTTAATTACAAGAGACTAAGGTTTAGATTACAACTCATATTAGATAGGATTTACAACTGATATTTACAATCAAATAATTACTGGAATTAATTTATATTAATTCTTATATATTAGGACTAGTTTACAACACAATTACTGGAATTAGTTTATATTAATTCTTATATATTGGGATTAGTTTACAACATTATTGGAACTATTTTATATTAATTCTTATATATTGGGACTAGTTTACAACTCATATTATATAAGATTTACAATTGATATTTACAATCAGACAATTACTAGGACTAGTTTATATTAATTCTTATATACTGGAATTAGTTTATATTAATTCTTATAAATTGGGAATAGTTTACAACTCATATTATATAAGGTATACAACTGATATTTACAATCAGACAATTACTGAGGTTAATTTATATTAATTCTTATATACTGGAACTAGTTTATATTAATTTTTACATAACACTGTTCATTATCCAGATTTTAGATTCTCTAATATACCATAATTAAGGTTAGAAATAAGTTCCTAAGATTTCGGCGGCTCAAACTACTACCCTTATAATTGTGAGTATAGAGTTTTGGTCATGATCAAAGGTCTAGTAGTTAAGCACCCTCTTAATTATTATTGGATAATAAAATTATTATACTAAATGACATTTGACAATTGATTACAAGATTGACATTAATCAACATATTAAATTTATACTTCTAGTTGGTGGTTACGCAATAAAATTTAATCAAACACTGGAGGAAAAAAAATTCAACACACAATCTTTAAGTTTAAGTATGAACTTCCTCTTTTTTTTTTTTTTGGTCGAATAATGACAAAAATAATAATAAAATAACAATAGAAGAGATATGGTGTGTTGCTGAAATGGCGGAATCTAGGCCTTAGAATTCCCCACAAAGATAGCTCCAAAACTCGTCTGTCACAGCTGTTTTGTATTTGTCCCCCTCGGTGTTTCTAGAACACTCTAATCTACTTTCTCCCCTTCTTAAACCCCTTCCGTCTTCGCTTGGTAGGGTTTTTGTTTTTGGCCTTCATTTCTTTTCAATTTTCAAACTATCTTATTAAGCCAGCCTATTATCTTTTTCTCTCTCTCTGTATTCGAAGCCTTTTAATGGCTCCAGTTCTGAGCAGAACATTAGCCACTACCTCTTTAGTGTCACTTCCAACTTCAACTCCTTTTTCTTTTAAACACTCCAATAACAAGGCCTTCAATTTCAGAAGCGCTTTTTTGCCGAGAAGTGGCGGCTTAACTTGTGCTGGATTGAAGTGGAACCTTCAGAAGAGGAATGAAAGAGTCGGGATACGGTGTGATGCTGCTGTTGCTGACAAAGAGGCCCCTGATACTTCTGGTGAGAAGTTCGAGTACCAAGCCGAGGTGGGCCCTCTCTCTCTTTTTTTTTGTTTTCTGTTTTGTTCCGTGAAGTTTCGTTTTTTGACTGAATTTTGGATTTGATTGTAATTAGGGTTGCTTAGTTTATGAAAAAGGATTGTTTTTTGTGGTGTAACCAGTTGGATAAAATTGTGTTTGATCCTTTGGCTTGTTTACAATTGAAAATATATTTGGAGTTTTTGTGTGTATCTTATATTTGTACTTCAATCATATTTCTCACTGGTTTTGTTCTGTTTGGATTGCAGGTCAGTCGCTTACTGGACTTGATTGTTCATAGTCTGTACAGCCACAAGGAGGTGTTCCTGCGAGAGCTAGTGAGGTGAGCAACGGAACTTCAAGCTAAGCATCGCATTTGTTACTCGATAAAACTATAGCATATCATGCTTAACTTGTATTTGGTTCGGATGTTGATTGTTTGATCTGCAAATCTTTCATTCTGAGAGGTTACGGTTTGTCTTAGTCTGTAAACCCACTTCTGTCTTTCATTTTGTATTCCAGCAATGCAAGTGATGCTTTGGACAAGTTGAGATTTTTAAGTGTTACCGAGCCCTCTCTTCTTGGAGATGCTGGCGATCTTGAGATTCGCATCAAGCCTGATCCAGAAAATGGGACCATTACCATAACGTAAGCCGCTGTAATGTTTATTTTCGCATATTTTCTTGGTGAATCAGAGGAGTACTAAAAAATGATTGCACTTGATTTTGCAGGGATACTGGTATTGGAATGACTAAAGAAGAGCTCGTTGACTGCCTTGGAACCATTGCTCAGAGTGGTACTTCAAAATTCCTGAAAGCTCTTAAGGTACCTGTTAATTAACTTTGTAACTGCAATGGTATTGTCTGGTAATTTTCTGTTTCTCTGAGAATCTCTTTAATATTTCTTTCTTCTAGCTCATGAAAGGCCCTTGCTCACGTGCAGGAAAATAAGGATCTTGGGGCAGACAATGGGTTAATCGGTCAATTTGGTGTTGGTTTCTATTCTGCTTTTCTTGTGGCTCAGAAGGTGCAGCATGATTTTTACAATATTAGCCAAAACATATTTTAGTTTTTAATTTTCCACTTCAATTTCAACATTTTGCTGTCTTTTATTTATTTATTTAATTTTTTGGGGTAAAGTTTCTGTTGAGCTTGATTATATTATGTGCAATTAGGTTGTAGTGGCTACAAAGAGCCCACGGTCAGATAAGCAATATGTTTGGGAAGCAGAAGCTGACAGCAGCTCTTATGTGATTAGGGAAGAAACTGATCCTGAGAAGCTTCTAAAGCGTGGAACACAAATCACACTTTATTTAAAGGTACTCCAGTTGATCGCCTTCTCATTAGATGATTTTTCAGATACAATACCTATGTTTTCATGATTTGAAAACAAAACAAGCAAGATTATGTCTGATGCTTGTAACTAGGATTCCATGTTCCATGCTTGTTACTTTTGTATGCATAATGTGGAATAAATACACAAGTCATAGTGAGTCTCTTCCTGTATTATTTGAAGAGACTAAGTAAGCTCTTCTTCTTTTTTTATCTTGTCCTGAACAAAATCCTTAGTTGCAGTTGGATATATCATTTGTGGAGTACCGGAGACAACTTCAATATTGTTATTATCTTTGCAGGAGGATGATAAATACGAATTTTCAGAACCCACAAGAATCCAGGGTTTGGTGAAGAATTACTCCCAGTTTGTTTCTTTCCCCATCTATACCTGGCAAGAAAAGTCAAGGACCATTGAGGTGAGGACATTTGCACTCTGTCAACAATCAGCTCTCCCTTTCCAAGTAAATGATATTGTCAAATGGTCAATTTTCTCTCGCTTTCCAAGTAAATGATATCATCAAATGGGCAATTTTTTTCTCTTACTGGGAGAGTCTGAGGGTTTAAATAATAGTTTACCTCCCACTGTTCTTGAATACTGCTAGCTAATACACACGTGCACAGCATATTCCGGATGGCTATTGGCACTCAAATGTAATTTTTTAAGATGTTATTTGTTTACTTGTGTCCTCACAGTCCTTGAAAAAAATATATGAGAGAACTTTCTATTTATTTGTTTGCTGAATTGACTCTGAATAGGTGGAAGAGGAGGAAAAACCAGAAGAAGGGGAAGAACAACCGGAGGTAGTGAAGATGTGTTCCAAATTGTGGCTGTTGCATGTAGATATACTTAATACATGTAGCGTCTAAGTGGTTTTTTGTGTTTTCCTTCAGGGTGAAAAGAAAACGAAGAAAACAACTAAAACTGAGAAGTATTGGGACTGGGAACTGGCCAACGAAACAAAACCTATATGGGTAAGATTTGTGAACCTTGTCTATATAAGTTATGTTGTTCATTTATTTTTCCATATCATGACGAGTTTTATAGGCAATTTTTATTTTCTTTTTCCTTTCACTTGTTCTCTTTTTATTTTGTTTTAAATATCAGTCCTCATGTGTGGTTTTCCCCTCTGTTGTAGATGCGGAACCCTAAAGAAATTGAAAAAGATGAGTATCATGAATTCTATAAGAAGACTTTCAATGAATTTTTGGATCCCCTTGCATACAGTCACTTCACAACAGAGGTACTGCCATCATTGGTATTGTTTTGGATACATGTTTGGTTAACATATTAACCATTTTTTAAAAACCTGTGCAGGGTGAGGTGGAATTCAGGAGTGTTCTTTACATTCCTGGGATGGGACCTCTAAACAATGAGGAAATTATGAATCCAAAAACAAAGAACATACGATTGTATGTCAAGCGTGTGTTTATCTCTGATGATTTTGATGGAGAACTGGTAAGTTTGCCATCAAGGCATGATATGTTTTGAGATTTCCTTAGTTTGTGGGTTAATGAGTTTAATGTTAGAGATTTATATATGGCTATCCAGCATGCTATGTCAAAGTTATGGCTGTCATTTTGTCAACCCGTATTACTTGCTTCCCTTACTAGAAAAGATAGGTTTAGCATTATGGAGAGTGTGTTCTATCCAACAACTCACTATGGTTGTTAACCTTGTGGCTCTCTTATAAGAGAATTCTTTAGTTGACTGTAGTTTGTTTGTTGTCTATTACTTTTTCTATTTTTGATTACTTTTGGCCATTTAGTTAAAGGAAAAAAGGAGAATCATCACTTTTCAGATTGAGGTCTGGGAATAAGGATGAACATGATTTTACAAACATTAAAATTTATACTAATAGATATGTTGCTAATAATTTACTTGAGCTTATGTTGGTTGCGTTACTTTTTGGCTTCATCATAAGAATTACTCTCTTTAATTTTTAATTTGTAGTTTCCAAGATACTTGAGCTTCGTGAAGGGTGTGGTGGACTCAGATGATCTCCCTCTCAATGTTTCTCGAGAGATCCTTCAAGAAAGCAGAATTGTAAGGCTGATACCTGCATTTTCTTTTGTTTTGTAATGCATAAGTTTCTTATTTGTGTGGATGCACAAGTGGGATGGTTCTTTCTTATATTTTTGTTGTGATTCTTTTCTACGACGGCTGACTCTTGTTCTCAGTCTTGAGTCTATGAGCTGTTCTGCTCAGGCTTAGCCATACAGGAATAACCTTATATATTTATATGTTTGTTTTATTAGTCATGTTATTTTTGATATTCAGGTAAGAATTATGAGAAAGAGGCTGGTCAGGAAAACATTTGACATGATTCAAGATATCTCTCAAAGTGAAAACAAAGAGGTTTGTAGCACTAATCCATGCAATTACTCTAATTCTTTTTTTTTCCCTTTTTTGTCGTATAATTACAAAGAGTATGGTCAACTTGATTCCAGGATTATAAGAAATTATGGGAGAACTTTGGTAGGTTTCTAAAATTAGGTTGTGTTGAAGATAGTGGGAACCACAAGCGCTTAGCACCTTTGCTGCGGTTTTACACTTCAAAGAGTGAAGAGGAATTGACCAGCTTAGATGAATATGTTGAAAATATGGGTGAGAAGCAAAATGCTATCTATTACTTGGCGACAGACAGCTTGAAAAGTGCAAAGAGTGCTCCTTTTTTAGAGAAGTTAGTTCAAAAAGATATTGAGGTATGTACTTCGTTTATGGAGCTTTATAATTTTAATTTTGCAGTGGGCAGGCATCATAGAAATGATGTTTGTTTTTAGTTAATATGACTGAATTTAGACAAATACCTACTTGTAGAAGGGAAGTAAGGAAAAAGAGGACAGCTAAAATATTGTCTTAGCAACACCCTTCTTGTATTTTTTGTATAATGGTAAATGTCTTTTTGCAATTCAGAACAGCTTATTTATAGTTTCCTTTTTTGTTGGCTTTTAATATCTGATAGTAATAGTGGATGGGGGGATGTGTCATCTATTTGTCCCCCAGAAAAATTCTCTCTGCTGCTTAATGATTGTGGACTTTATGACATTATCATCTCTTCTTCTGGATTGTTGATGCATGTGTCATTTTGGTTTTAGGTTCTTTATTTAATTGAGCCCATTGATGAAGTTGCCATCCAGAACCTGCAGACTTACAAGGAAAAGAAATTTGTTGACATCAGCAAGGAAGATTTAGAACTTGGTTAGTTAATACCTTTTTGTACGCTTGTGGTCATTGTCCCCCCTCCCCCTTTCTCTTCCTCCCCACCAAAAAAAAACCAAAAAAAAAAAAAAAACTGACACCACCTCACACACGCGCACACACTTTGCTGTTCCTTCTCATTAAATGATTTGGTATATCACAGGTGATGAGGATGAGGTAAAAGAAAGGGAAACTAAACAAGAATTTAATCTTCTGTGTGATTGGATAAAGCAACAACTTGGTGACAAGGTGGCAAAGGTCCAAGTTTCAAAGCGTCTAAGCTCATCTCCCTGTGTACTTGTTTCTGGCAAGTTTGGATGGTCTGCTAATATGGAAAGGTTAGTAACCGTTTTCCGGCTTCCAGAGTACAACAGCTATACTTAGTTTTATCTTTTAGTCTAATGGTATTTTCCCCCTTCTGAAGGTTAATGAAGGCACAAGCTCTGGGTGATACTTCAAGTTTGGAGTTTATGAGGGGAAGGAGAATATTGGAGATTAATCCAGATCATCCCATTGTTAAAGACTTGAATGTAAGACCACTCCACTTGACTTTTTATATCATTCTCAGTTCATGGATGTGAAGCTATTTTGCTTCTGACTGACAATATATATTTTTATGTACAGGCTGCGTGCAAGAATGCCCCTGATAGCACGGATGCTAAGAGGGCTGTCGACCTGTTGTATGACACAGCATTGATCTCCAGTGGATTCACTGTTAGTGCAAATCACAAATCTCACTTTTTATTTTTTATTATTGTTTTTTTTTGGGGGGGGGGGGGCGCTTCGTGCTCAATTTGTAATTTCTCCTCAAACTGTGCAGCCTGACAGCCCAGCTGAGTTGGGTAACAAGATTTATGAGATGATGGCAATGGCTCTTGGAGGGAGATGGGGTAGATCAGATGGGGACGAGGCAGAGTCAGTGGAAGGAAATGCTACGGAATCTGAAATTAACGATGGTGAAGCCTCGGAGGCACAAGTAGTTGAACCGTCAGAAGTGAGGAATGAAAGTGATCCTTGGCAAGATTAAAACTTTATTTTAGAATGAGTAAAACATTTTTGGCATCATTCCATTGGTATTGTGAGACAAAGATTTTATGCAAAGTAGGTGGTAGATGAAGGAAAATGTGGGAAAGCTGCGGTGGTGGATGTGGTTGAAATGTGATGAAAGTGGAGTTCGGGGAAATGTTGGGGAAGGTTATACCAAATGAATTTTTCTGAGTTGTTTTTCTAAGTACTGGGAGATGGTTGGCAGAATTCTTAAACACTTGCTCTGCAACTTTCGGTTTTCTTTCTTTGTAGGGATATTTATCAAAAGTTGCTGACAGTAAAATTGCAACAGAAAAATAATTTGGAAATGCCAAGTTTGTATCAGTAGTGCACTGTACGTTTCAACTGCAAAATTCAGATTGGCGCGCCAATTTTTTTGTCCGATGTTTCCAAAATGTGCCTGTAACGTGCAGATGTTCTTTGCGTTGTTTTTGTTCTAATTTGAAGAACTTTTAAATTGAATTCTTGGTTGGGATGACACTATACCTAAAATTTGTTATCAAATTGCAAAGTGCCTTAGCCCACTTAGGACAAACTAATTTCAAAAGATTTGTAGAGGCTTAAAACACTCTTTCCAGATATAGTTTTATCAACGGCAGAGGGACGATGCAAAGATTTGTAGTAGCTTTCAGATTGAAAATCAGTCTGTTAAATTTTCAGTGGTGCGGAGGGCTTGAAACACTTTTTTTTTAAAAAAAATAAATAATAAAAAAATTGAATGACCGAAAACTAAATTCTTTATTGGATTTGTATCTCAAATTAGGACTCAAATTAATGATCCGTTTGTAAATATTAACTGCTGTAGTTTAAAAATTATGTTGATATAATTTTTTATTTGTATCATAAAAAATTTATTATATTTTTAATAATCTTATTATTTAAAATTTATATTTATTACAGATTATTAATTTTTATTTCATAATTACATTTTTTTTACCAATAGTTGTATCTTAAAAGTTACAGAATTTTAATTCCAAACAAGATCTAAATCTCTTATCCATTTTTTTATTAAATCTCTTTCTCACTCATATATTAATACATTATTATATCATCTTCAGAGATTTAATGAGTTGAATTAACTAATATTTACAAATAAGCGGTGAATTTTACATACATTCTTCTTTGTCTTTTGGATTGTATGGTAGATAATTTATCCTTTACACTAATTATTATTTTTTATGAGATTAAGTTTTTTTACTTACTGTTGATTTTTATATGACTTTTTTCTTTAATTTATATACCCATAATATTTATTATTATTATCCTTATTATTATTTATCTTTAACAACCTTTGTATTCATTTAAGTTCACTCTGATAGATGTGGCAATACTATATACTATTTATCTTTTTAATTTCGAGTTTGTATATGTTTTGAATTAGAACAATTATTATTGTTTTCAAATTAAACAAAAAAAAGAAACGGAGAAAATTGAGGGTCGTGGCCATCGGGTCAACCCACCCGCCCTTTAAAACCGGGTCTGTAACCGCTTTTGGCCCACCGCCCACTCATTACACAGAAATAGAGAAATATACGCAGGTTTAAGGAGGGTTTAGAGGCGGCTGCGCTATTTTTCCTCCTACAGTGATTTGATTTCAATCTTCTTCTCAGTTCCTGTTTCTGCCTTTTATTTCGTTTGCTTTCATCTGTAGTAATTCGTCCTCAGAAATTGCAAGAAAATTTTGCAACATTTCACCGATTTCCAAGATCATCTTCTCTGCACCTCTTATAATTATCCACGTCCTCTTTTTCTCAATTCATCAGATCAGCAAAAGACTCTTCTTCATTTAAAACATGTGGAGAAACTTAGCCAGACAATCTTCTGCCAGAAATTTTAAATTTTCCACGTCGAAGGTTTCCCAAACAACTAATTTCCTCAAGAAAATTACGTCTCTTGAGACCCAAACTCTCTTAGATACTTCATACCCACTTCTTGGTTTTCGTCGAACAAGTTTTTTATCATCTCAAAAATCCAACTTGGGTCAGTCCAATTTCACTCAGTCAATCTACCCTTTTGGAGTTTTAACTAGTAGAAGTTATGCGAGTACTGCTGAGGCAATTGCTTCCGAATCAGAGCTTTCGGGTTCTGAAGAAGTGCAAGAATTGATTGACCAATTTAATGAAAAAGGAGTGAGCATGTTGGATTCTTCATCAATGCTTAATAAGCAGCCAAAGAAAAAGGGTACTGGGATGGGCACGGCAAAGTACTACATGTTAAAGCGTAGGCAAATCAAGATAGAGACCGAAGCATGGGAACAGGCAGCTAAGGAGTATCAAGATCTTTTAGCGGACATGTGTGAGCAAAAACTTGCACCCAATTTGCCTTATGTTAAGTCCTTGTTTCTTGGTTGGTTTGAGCCTCTAAGGGACGCAATTGCTAAAGACCAGGCAACTGCCCAGGACAAGTGGAAACATATGACTTATGCTCCGTATTTCAATAATTTGCCGGCGGATATGATGGCAGTTATTACTATGCATAAGTTGGTGGGGTTGTTGATGACAAATGCTGGAGAAGTTAGGGTGGTACAGGCCGCTTGTCAGATAGGTGAAGCCATCGAAAATGAGGTAGGTAGACTAAGGATTTTCTGGATACTCATGATGTTGTTTTCTGTTATTTGGTTGTTCGGATTTACTGAGCATATTTTTTTGAATTTATATGTGGTTGATCTAATTTGTGTTTGAGAACTGAAATCATAGTATTATTCCTGATTGAGTTGTCTACTGGTCTTCATAAACCTTGCTTTGGAAAGTCAATCTTATAGATGAAGGACTTGATATTTATATCCTATTTTGTGGTTTTTGCAGTTTTTTACAATAGTTATGTTTGAGTCACTCCAATTTGTCCTGCTTCTGCATTTATCAAAGAGCATATTGTTCTATGGATCTACCAAATGACAAGTACCCGGCATTGTTTTTGTATGTGCTTGTTTAAATTTCTGAACAATATTTTCCTTGTTGCTTACATTTGACTGTTTCATATGTGGATCAGGCAAGGATACAGAGTTTCTTCAAGAGTACAAAGAAGAAGAATGCAACTGATAATAATTTGGAAGGTGATTCTGAACCTGTGACTAATGATCCAGAGAAACTGATAAAAGAGCAAGAAAAATTAAAGAAAAGGGTTACAAGTTTAATAAAAAAGCAAAAGCTACAGCAAGTGAGGGGGATAGTGAAGGGGCATGTTGATTTAAAGCCGTGGGGTCAGGACGCTCTTGTGAAGGTTTGTGATGTTTGTAGACATAAATGTGGAAGTCAGTCCTGTTTGTCATTGTTGTTTTGTTGTTGTAATTGTTGGTCTGTTTTGATATTTGTTGCTTTCCCAGGTTGGCTGCAGGTTGATTCAATTGTTAATGGAAACAGCCTATATACAACCTCCTGTTGATCAGTTAGGTGATAGTCCACCCGATATTCGTCCGGCATTTGTGCACACTCTTAAAAGTTTCACAAAAGAGGCATTGTAAGAAAGCCTGTGTTTCTGATTAATATATTGTCCATCTAAAAGTCCCACTCTGCTTCTCCCATTGTAATGTATACTTGTTGTGGTTTCCTATAACAGGAAGGGCAGGAGATATGGTGTTATTGAATGCGATCCACTAGTCCGCAAAGGTCTTGAGAAAACTGTGAGTGGAATATCTTCTTCTAGGGTGGCTTGTATTTCATGCTTTTTTGTTCACGTTCTTTTGTTATGGAATAATTCTACAAGTTTGGTTGCTATACACTTTCCCATTTCTTACTTTTCTATGCATAAATTATAAAAATGAAACTAATATCTCTTTGTCCAAACAGGGTAGGCACATGATCATTCCTTATATGCCAATGCTGGTTCCTCCTTTAAACTGGAGAGGGTATGGATTTCATATTTTAGCATTTTACTTGTGGCAGTAATCTGAAGTTCTCTGCATTGTTATATTTTACTGAAGAGCAGGGTTCTAAATTTATGTCTTAATAATGAATTGAAAGACGATACTCTTACTTTTTTTGGCGCACAAATTGTGTGTTGTAATAGTGGAATTGCGTATTGGGAACCAGATTTTGGTTGCTGCTTTTCCAATGGTTAACGATGTTGTTAACATTATTTGTAACAGCTATTGATACAATTTGAGCTTTGCAGTTTGCACTTTTAGGTTTTATGCTGGATTTATACCATGTTTTTATTTTCTGGCAGGTATAACCGAGGTGGGCACTTTTTTTTACCATCTTATGTCATGAGAACACATGGAGCAAGACAACAACGTGAAACAATAAAAATGACTTCAAGGAGTCAATTGGAGCCTGTTTTTCAGGTTTGAGACATCCAGAGTTCTCTATTCTAGTATCTTCTACGATCTGTTCAATCTTTATCGATTAATCATTAATTTTTGAAGTGTTCTTTTTGTGGAATTTCATCTTGAATAGTAGTTACGATATTTCCAATTTCGTGTGTTTGTACTCTGTGAGAATCTCTGTGGCTTGGTTGAACGAGTTCTGTGATTGTTTCTGAATCAGGCTCTGGATACTCTTGGTAGTACCAAATGGAGGGTAAATAAAAGGATTCTTGGTGTAATCGACAGAATGTGGGCTAGTGGAGGCTGTCTTGCTGGCTTGGTCGACCGGGAGGATGTGGGTACACTAAAACAAGCCAAAATAGTTTTTTTCTTCTATTTTGGTTCATTATCATTTTTCTTACAGATAAGGAGTCAAATTAAAAAAAAAAAATCATATTTTTCGATGTAAAATTTATTGTTCCGATATCACTTGTGTGCCTAATGCAATGCTTAGAGCTTGTTTTCATTAATCATTATTCTTCAATTTATCTGTAATTATTCTACTTAACAGGTGCCTCTCCCTGAGAAACCTGACACTGATGATGAAACAGAAATCAAGAAATGGAAATGGAAAGTGAAGACTGCTAAAAAGGAAAATAGTGAGAAGCATTCTCAGCGTTGTGATATAGAACTCAAACTTGCTGTAAGAGACATTGCTTTTCAATAAAATCTATGTGTTGCCATTGCATGCTCTGCTAGCCGAATTTTTAGTCTTTTCTTTGTTTGGGAAACAGGTTGCCCGAAAGATGAAGGATGAGGAGGGCTTCTACTACCCTCATAACCTTGATTTCCGTGGTCGTGCATATCCAATGCACCCATATTTAAATCATCTTGGCTCTGATCTATGCCGAGGGATCTTGGAGTTTGAAGAGGGACGCCCTCTTGGGAAGTCGGGCCTACATTGGCTGAAGATACATCTGGCAAATCTATATGCTGGTGGTGTGGACAAGCTCTCGTATGAAGGTCGGGTAGTATTCACTGAGAATCATTTGGATGATATCTTTGATTCTGCAGACAGACCTCTTGAAGGAAGGCGCTGGTGGTTGGGGGCAGAAGATCCTTTTCAATGCTTGGCAACATGTATCAATCTCTCAGAAGCACTGAGAAGCCCCTCTCCAGAGTCTACTATTTCACATATTCCTGTCCACATGGTATTTTCTGTTTTCACTTAGTGAAAATTCATATACTTAACTGGATAATATCCCTGCCTACTTATATGATCTCATGTTTCTGCATTCAGGAAATATTCTATTAAATAAAACCTTTCCTCTCTCTCCCTCTCTCTCTATTTCTCTGGGCTGGTGGAGTTGACAAACTTTTAAGTTTTCTAGTTATATTTTTATTTCCTTTAAACGGTATGAGACATGAAGTCCAACTTTCTGTACTACAAAGGAAGCAGAAGGTTGAACTTCTACATTTAAAAAATATATTCAACCTTGTCAATTTATCTAGATACTGATGCATCAGCCTGTGTCTGTGATGAATTGTAGTTAGCCTCTGTTGTAAGAACACGCAATGTTTGAAGTTTGACTCATGTATGGTGGATTAAGATAATTATTTGTTATGATGTTGAGCGGATTTTTAATGGTTCCCATATTTTTTATTACTTTGACATTATGTCGCTGTACTCTAATGAGGTTGAGGTCCGCCAACTCCTCTTAATGCAACATAATTTTTATTGGTTGGATGCATACCATCCTTCAAAACTTAATTTTGCCTTTTCTTGTTCTGTTCCTATTGAAGGATGGTTCGTGTAATGGCTTACAACACTATGCTGCCCTTGGAAGGGACAAGGTATGGAACTTCTAGTTGTTAGTTGAGGACAATTTAGTCCTTTGAGTTGCTGACTTTGGAAGTATAATATAAGTTCTCCATCATTAGAGTAATTTTTTGGCTTTTATGTTTTAGTTGGGAGCTGCTGCCGTGAATCTTGTGGGGGGAGATAAACCTGCAGATGTTTATTCAGGCATTGCTGCTCGGTAAGTAGTACTTTCTCCTGCTCTCCTTCCTTTTCTCTCTCTCATGTTAATCCATCTATTGAATTCTTTCTTGCAATTTAGAGTTCTTGAGATCATGCGGGCTGATGCAGATAAAGATCCTGCTACTTATCCATATGCGTCATGTGCAAGGCTTTTAATCAATCAGGTTTGTATTGTTGTAGTCTTTCTGTAAGAATATGTAATTGATTTGAGAATACATATGGTAGAATTTGTTTTCATCATTTAACTTGATGATACAGCAACTCTTTGTTGTGAGGGTTGTGTTTCATCATTATTGGCCAAGTAAGCTTGTACTCCTAATGGGTTACAATTATGACTGGACATGCTTAGGTAGACAGAAAATTGGTGAAGCAGACTGTAATGACATCAGTCTATGGTGTCACCTATATTGGTGCTCGTGACCAAATCAAGAAGAGGTTGAAAGAAAGATGTGCTATAGAAGATGATTCAAAACTATTTGGAGCAGCTTGCTATGCAGCAAAAGTAAGGGAATAAAACTATGGTTCCATTTGTGTGTCATGTATAACATGGTCTGAACTCTTTTTTTTCTGCATGAGCAGACTACATTGACTGCCTTGGGAGAAATGTTTGAAGCGGCAAGAAGTATCATGAGTTGGCTTGGCGAGTGTGCAAAGGTTTGTTCATCTATTTTTGTTATTTATTTGATTATTGTGTTATATCTGAACTCTGTACTCATCTCTCGCTGGAAAGCTGAGCACATAGTCAGTGAACAGCAGTGAAACTAATATTTGATTTGAGCTGAGGAGATTGTCCAAATGAGAATTCTGTGATAAGACTGTTTTGTTATAAGCTTGAGGTTCTTTAAGAGTTAAATAGTGGCATAATGATATTTGGATCAGGTTGTTCTTGGAATGGATTTGGCCCTTCTCTTTTTGTTTCTGACTATAGTAGTTGGATATAAACAGGTGATAGCTTCAGAGAATCAGGCTGTCCGGTGGACAACTCCTCTTGGACTTCCTGTTCTTCAACCTTACCGCCAGTTAGGAAGGCATCTTGTAATGTTCTAAAAAATTGGTTGAACTTTAAAAATTGACATCTTAATTCCATTACTACGCCATTTTGTATTAAAGCCATCAGTATTTTTAGTTTGTCATTAACAGTTTATTGAAATAAATGCAGATTAGAACTTCCCTTCAGACATTGGCACTACAGCGAGAAACTGACAAGGTCGTTTTCATTTACCTTTTGACCGTTTGTTGTTACTGATCTCCGTCTTTGAAAACTGTAAAGAGCAAAACTTTAACAAATACGATGAGTATCTTTAGCTGTTGCTCACTATAATGGAAAGCTTAGCCTTGGGTGGGAGTAAAAAAAATTCTTCATTACTGTTTTTTCATATTTTTCAAGTTTTACTGGTTTTACAATCTGTGAATTTATGGTCTGTTGGAAAAATAGATTCTTTAACCCATGTAATCACTAAACATTACATCACTAAACCAATTGCTTTTGTCTTTATTATAGGTTATGGTTAAGCGGCAGAGAACAGCCTTTCCCCCAAATTTTGTTCACTCTCTTGATGGTTCCCACATGATGATGACCGCTGTTGCCTGCAAAAGGGCAGGCTTGTCTTTTGCTGGTACTTTGTGGGCTCTTTTTGTCTTCTTCAGTTATACATATGTATTTATCTTATCCATTTGCGGGGGATCTAAAACTATTTGATGCCCATGTTTGATTACAGGTGTCCATGATTCATACTGGACACATGCATGTGATGTTGATCAAATGAATAGAATACTCAGAGAAAAGTTCGTTGAACTCTATGAGCAGCCAATCCTGGAGGACGTAAGTATCTTATAAATTGCTCTATCATATAGTTATAATTTAGACGGGTAGTTACGGATTTTTCTTTCTTCTTTTTTTAATTTTATTTTCTTTTATTACTTTTAAGTTAAAAGGAATGCTGGAGCTACTAAGGGTTTGTATCCTCATCAAGTTCTCCCATCAGGTGGAGGCTTAAGAAAATTTCTCTGTGAATTGCAAATATGAAATGCATATTGCCAGTTGCAGGTCCTTAACATTTGTTTCTCATCCCGGATTTTGGAGAAAATTAAGACTTAGGAAGTCAAACAATTAGATAATATCAGTTGCTCTCACAAAATACGTTAGTTACTTGGTCCAAGTTAGTTGATATTATGAATGAACGCAATGGTTTTATTTTCTGTTTTGTCTACATAATGCGATTATGGAACTAGATATATTGCTGTTAAAATTTATCTTCCCTTTTTGGTTTATTGCCTAATTTTGCTGCTGATTGTGTGTTCTTACAGTTGTTGGCGGGCTTTCAGAAGCAATTCCCTAAATTAAACTTTCCTCCGCTGCCAGAGCGGGGAGACTTTGATCTCAGAGATGTTTTGGAGTCTCCCTATTTCTTTAACTAGTCTGTACATCATGCTTTGCTTGATGCTTCTCCTTTTAAATTGTTTCTGCCTCTGTCATTCGACCGGAAGGTGATGCCAATTGTGCGTATCTTTCATTCATACTCATGATTAAGTGAAAGGCAAGATCCCTACACCCAATATGTGTTGAAAAAGATGAAAGAATTTAACAGTTGGCTGTAGTCGGGTCCTCAGATGCTTTGGTACATACGTCAGAATGCTAATGAGCTTTTACGCAGAAGGGGTGGCCTACAGAATTCCTTGAAGTATTGAATCTTTAATGTTCTGGCGCTGCTGTAGTTGCACAAGGTTGTTAAAATGAAGCAAGTTTTGTTCATATAAAATGTGTATAGCCAAAAGAAAATTAAAGTTTTGGTGGTGATTGAGCAACACTTGATAAACGTTCCAGTGGATTGCAGGGCTGTGCTCGTCATATTTAGCTTCCATTTCTCTGTGGATGATGAGATTAATAGGTTTCGGCAAGTTTAATTTCTGACTTGTAGAAAGAGTAGGTATGATTATTCTTTGTGGTATATTGCCACACTCTGTGTACCATTTGTCTTGTAGAATGTGAACAATTGATCAGGGAACTGATTGTCCTAATTATATGGTTGAGAGTAATAATAATATATGGGTCCGGTAATGTAACTTACAGCTGTCCTGTAAAATTTCGTTCAACTCTTTATATTCTATAGTATTAAAATTTATTTATAAGTATTATAAAACTTTTGTTATTGTAAAATTTCATTTTATTCTATGCACTCTGTTTTAATTCATTAAAATTCTTAGAATACCGATTCACCCCGTATAATTTTAAATTCTTAAAATAATCTCTATTTAATTAAAAAATATAATTATTATTAAATGAATTATAATTATAATAATTATTTTATTATAATTATAAATATAATTATAATTTTTAAATAGACTATTATTATTATTATTAACAAGAATAAAAAGTACTATAATTAATTAATCTATTAATAATAATTAATAATAATTTTTTTGTTAAATTGTTAATGATAATAATTAACAATAATTATTATTAATTAATTTTTCAATAATAATAACAATAATAATAATTAAAATACAAAATTATTATTATGAAAATTAATTAAGGATTTTATAATAATTTGTTACAATTTAGCTCACTTTGATTTTTATGTTAAGACAAAGTAAACACATAAATGGTAATACAGTTTAACTCACTTTGATTTTTAATTAGAATGAACTGTATTACCATTTATAGTAATTTGTTATAATTTAGCTCACTTTAACTTTTATTCTAAGACAAAATAAACACATAAATAGTAATACCGTTTATTCTAATTACGATTCATGCAGTTCAAATAAATAAATTATTATGATTCCAATTCCTTATTTTGATTTTAACTATTCTGATTTTAACTCATTATGTTTCCAGCTAATTTCAATTTCTTTTTAGTGAATGCACTATAAAATTCATAATACTTATGAATAAATTGTAAAAAATATAGAGTGGTCTAATTGAATATAGAGTGGTTTACAATTTTCTAGTGCATTCACTAAATAAGAATCAAAATTAGTTAGAAACATAATGAGTTATAATCGGAATAGTTAGAATCGAAATAAATAATTGAAATCATAATAATTTATTTATTTGAATTGCAAGAATCCTAATTAGAATTAACTGTATTACTATTTATGTGTTTACTTTGTCTTAAAATAAAAATAAGAGTGAGTTAAATTACAAATTACTATAAAAATTTTAATTAATTTTTATCATAATTATTATTTTATATTTTAATTATTATTATTTTTATTATTATTCAAAATTTAATTATTAATAATAATTATCATTAATTATTATCATTAATAATTGAACGAAAAAATTATTATTAATTGTTGTTAATAAATTAATTAATTATAATACTTTTTATTCTTGTTGTTAATAATAATAATAATAATAATAATTTATTTAAAAATTATATTTATATTTATATTTGTAATTATAATAAAATAATAATTATAATTATAATTCCTCCCCCCACCTCCGCGTAGTTGTTCCCAGTCAGCATCTTCTAATCGGTATTTCTCACACATAATTGGGCCTACCGAGCCTCAACAACGTTTACCGGACCTGTCTTGTCTATTAAATAGCCGCCGTTTGGAAATTCATATCGTGTCTGCATCACAATGATTTAACACATTCTGAATTTTCTCCTTTCTTGTTAGTTGTCACTATACCGATGATGTTTATATTGAATATTGCTGCAACTTGGCAAACAATGAGCATGTCATAAATCGTCCACCAATAGAACACGATTCCAGTTTCAAAACATGTTGCTAAAAGTCAATGAATAACCTAATGCCTTTTACTGTTTCATCTTTAAGACCCAAAAACAATAATATTTATGATCTTTTTTTCAGGTTCTTTCGCGTGCAAGATTAAATTTGTAAGGTGCTACATGATAAAGAAAGATAAAAATCAGCGAATCAAAATGGCATTGTTTATGCAAATTTCTTACATCAAATACCAAACTATAAGCGTCTATGCAAATCTTGAAGACTTGAACGACCAAGTCCTACTGAGGCTGACTGAGTCAAGGCCTCGTGTCAAGGGTGAAGACCTTGCATCCTCTCTAACAATTCAAAAGTAGTCAAGTTACCACTGCTCCTGGTTTCTCAAGTTCTGTTGCTCCTACAGAGAGGTTCTTTCACAAAATAAGCTCCTACTGGATGTCGGTATGTTTGTATTTATTTTGAGCATGCAGGGAAAGATTCTGCTTGTTTTTAATTTGTTTGTAGAGCTATGAAGGTTTTTGAGGTTTTGATAAATTTCACCTGATTAAATTCCGCAGAAAGTGGTTATTGCAACCAGTTTTGTTTTTTTTCTCAATATCATTGGCATGCAAAAGGAAAGCTTTTAAACACGACTACAATGTGTGTCGATCATCTATTAAATCTTTTATAGGACTATTTTCGAGATGTTTCATCGTCGTGGTGGCAGAGGATGCAATCAAGTGTCATCTAAGCTTCATGATAGGCGCACACACTAATACACTATCTGTGGAGCCTTCCTATTCCATTAAAATTAGACATTCTTGGTACCTAATTGGAGTATCTGATAGAACTCTGCACGCACGGTTCGCACAAAAACCTGCGAATTAGAGAATACTATTCTCAAAGGACTATTCCGATTTGATTTACGTTGACAGGTCTAAAAAACAAGAATATAACTTCCTCGTGTTCTTGAAGTGAATATTACTTTTTTCGTATAGTGTTTTCTTGTAATTTACAAAACGAAAGAATTGGTATCTTGTCATTGATTATATAACTTGGAATGCTTCATATCAGAGCCAGACTAATTTTCTCCGCTTTTTCTTTAGTTCAACAAAGCTGGAACTTCAATTACAAGTCTTGCTGACTCCTTGTTGGAATCTATTTCGGAGATCACAGCATCCGTGGTATGCATAGAATTAGAAAATGAAAAGTTTACTGAAATTGGATGTTACTTCTATCGAGCTACTCCAGTCATAATGGAGTTGCAGACAACCAAGTACACTCCAGCCAATGCATTGGAGATTCTCCAATCTTTGTCTAAAAGCATTAGCTTGGGCAGGGATCTTGTTGCGAAATGCAAAAGGGGTGACCATTCAATGTCAGATGAGGAACTGAGAAGCACAATGTTACAGCTGCTGGGGGTGATTAGAAGAATGGGAGAATGTCTGAGCTTGATACCATCATCAACCTTTAGGGGCCAAGAATATGTAGAAGTTGCTGTCCTTTCTCTTTCAAAGGAGATGCTGAATCCTCATTTTGATATTCAAGTACTGCCTACCAAAGAGCTGGAATCGCAGATGGACTTGCAAGCCATGGAAGAACAAGCACCACTGGAATCAGACCTCTACTCCATCAGTGTAGAAGTTTCCATGAATTCTGAGTTATACGACATGTCAGATCCAATTGAATACTTCGGAAGTACAAGCCTCAGCAGCCAAAGCTCAGATTATATCCTTAGCAGATCAATTTCATTGCCGAAGGTGGCTCAGTACATTGAGCCTCTGTATGAGACTTTCTACTGTCCATTGACTAAGGAAATTATGGATGATCCAGTCACCATAGAGAGCGGAGTAACCTATGAAAGAAAGGCAATAACGGCGTGGTTTGAAAAGTTTGAAACATCAGAGGAAATATTTTGCCCAACCACTGGGAAGAAGCTCATGAGTAGGCGCTTAAACACCAATGTAGCTCTAAAGACTACGATTGAAGAGTGGAAAGATAGGAATGATGCAGCAACGATCAAGGTTTCCCGGGCAGCTTTGTCTTTAGCTGGTTCAGACAGAATGGTACTCGAGGCAATAAAAGATTTGCAAACAGTCTGCCAGAGGAAACAGTATAATAAGGTACAAATTCGCAATGTTGGGGTGTTGCCGTTGCTCACTAAGTTACTCGAGTATAAAGACAGAAATGTCAGATGTGCAGCAATGGAACTATTACGTCAATTGGTTGTGGAAGATGATGAAGGAAAGGTTTGATTCCCCATATTTCCTGATCTTTTATGACATGCAACAAAATAATATGATCACAAGAGCTTAACAATTCAGATGCATTATTAATTTTTCAAAGTATTTAAGCCAGAAACATTATCTTGGAAAGAGATAAATAATTTACAATAAAAAAATGCAACAATTCACTAAGAACTGCAGAAAGCTAATCTACTAGCCTTGCTTTTGCCATCTGTGATGATAAAAAATAATTTGCATTGAGGAGGGCATTGTTTATTTGGAACAAGTCAAATTGAACTTTGGAAACTTATTCCAGGATTTCTTTTACATTGGTGTAGGAGATGATTGCCGAGACTATGGATATATCAATATTAATCAAGTTGCTTTCAAGCAGTCACCGCCCAGTAAGACATGAATCATTGCTACTCTTGCTTGAGCTTTCAAGCACCCGATCTTTGTGTGAGAAAATTGGGTCAATCCCCGGAGGGATATTGGTGCTGATCACTTTCAAATTCAATTGGTCCATTGATGTCTTCGCTGCAGAGATAGCAGATCAAATACTAAGGAATCTCGAGAGAAATCCAGATAACATCAAGTGTATGGCAGAAAATGGACTTTTGGAACCCCTGATGCATCATCTAAATGAAGGTAATTTTTGAAATGACCATTTTAAATTTAGCATAATTTTGGACTGCTCAAAAATCAGCTTCAGATGATAGCATTCGGAAACAATAAAATGTGCAAAAGCTTTGCTATCTAATTATGACTACATATGTTGTTTCAACATCAAATATATAAACAGGTTCCGAGGAGATACAGATGGAAATGGCAAGCTACTTGGGAGAAATAGTTCTTGGACATGACAGTAAAATCAATGTGCCTGGGGGAGTTGCTTCCACTCTCATCAGAATGGTGCATAGCGGAAACAGTCTAACAAGAAGGGTAGCATTCAAAGCACTAATGCAAATCTCGTCTCATCATCCAAGTTGCAAAATACTCGTAGAAGCAGGTATTGTACAAGTCATGGCAGAAGAGATGTTCATTCGGATAATCCACAATGAACCAATGAACTCAAAAGGAGAAGCTGCTGCAATTCTAGCCAATATACTCGAATCTGGGCTTGAGCATGACAGTCTCCAAGTAAATTCTCATGGTCACACAATGGTATCAGACTATGTTGTTTACAACATAATCTACATGCTTAAGAACTCTACCCCAGATGAACTCAGCGTCCATCTTATAAGAATTCTACAATGCCTAACAAAGTCCCCCAAACCAATGGCCTCCATTGTATCAGTTATCAAAGAAACAGAAGCAAGTTATACCCTGCTTGAAGTCATTAACAACCCACATGATGAACTTGCTGTGGCTGCAATAAAGCTACTCACTACACTCTCCCCTTACTTGGGCCACACACTAGTTGAGAGACTATGCAAAACCAGAGGCCAACCTGAGAACTTAATCCAGTGCCCAGCTGAAACAATCCACATCACAGAGAAGCAGGCAGTTTCAGCAAAATTTCTTGCAAAGCTGCCCCACCAAAACGTAACACTCAATTTGGCTCTTTCTGCCAGGAATGTAGTTCCTACTATTCTACAGACAATTAATCTAATCCAAAGAAGTGGAACAAGGACAAGCAGGTACGCAAGTGCTTACTTAGAAGGCTTAATTGGGATTCTTGTCAGGTTCACAACAACATTATACGAACCCCAAATACTGTTTGTTGCTAGAACCCACAACTTCACATCCGTATTCACAGAACTGCTTATGAAAACATCATGTGATGAAGTTCAGAAGTTAGCAGCAATTGGGTTGGAGAATCTGTCTTCAGAATCAATAAATCTATCAAAACCACCACAAATAAAGGGTAAAAAGTTCATGAAGTTCTTCTCCTTACCTAAGTCCCTATCAGTTGGCTCATCAAAGAAGAAAAGCATATCACTTTGTCCAGTTCACAGAGGGGCTTGTTCTTCACAAAACACATTCTGTTTAATCGATGCTAAGGCAGTTGATAGGCTGTTAGCATGTTTGTACCATGAGAATGATGACGTGGTTGAGGCTGCATTATCAGCTCTATGTACGTTGTTAGACGACAAAGTAGACGTGGACAAGAGTGTAAGCATGTTGAGTGAAGTGAGTGCCATACAGCATGTGTTGAATGTCGTTAAAGAGCACAGGCAAGAGCGTCTGCAGCAGAAGTCATTTTGGATGATTGAGAGATTCTTAGTGAAAGGCGGCAACAAGCACGCTTCAGATATATCTCAGGACAGGTCGCTGCCTGCTACATTGGTCAGTGCTTTTCATCATGGAGATATTAACACAAGGCAGATGGCTGAGAAAATCTTGAGGCATCTAAATAAGATGCCCAATTTCTCTGCTTCCACCTGTACTATGTAAATAAAATAATAAAAAAAAAAGGTTCCTTCTAAGTAACCTTTTTTCTCACGCAAGATCAAGCACGTGCAAGAATTGTAGCAATGCTAACACTCGCGTTATGCTAATGAGTGACACCTATGTTCTACGGTGAAGTTTCAATCCAACTGATTTAATTATCCAACTTGAACTTTTGACCATTTATTTGGCACAAGATTAATATTTAAACTTTTTGCATTCCAGCACAAACTAAAAAGAAATGAAAATATAAATAGGCAAACGGTACTCCCTTTTATTTATTTATTTATTTATTATTATTATTATTTTGGCCTTTTATTGTTATTATTTGAATTCAAAAATAGCAAGTGAGAGATCATACCAGGGTGAAATTAACTAGGGAGACAAAACACAAGGCAAGAGGTCATGCAGAGAATGTCACGTAACACTTGCTATTAACTGCCTCTTCTTCTCACTCTTTGATTGGCCAACTTAAAATTTGAAGTACATTTGTCAAAATATTAGTGGACGGGCGTATCGTATCATTTGTAAGGTTATCTCCAAATAAACGTCGGCAAGTTGGCACTTGGCAGCAGCTAATCGCATTGTTGACACACTATTTTGTAATGTAAGAAAAGAATGGCAGGCTTTGGCCGGCAAGGCAAAGCAACCATTTGGATTGTCAAATGACCTTCTCCAAAAATCAATAATTTTTATTCCAGTCTCCCGAATACTGTTTAATTTCTAGCCTTTGTCTTTTACTCTTCCATCTTTCCCTCCGGTAATGATTTGGTAATTTATCAAAGACGGTCAACAAAGGACAAAAATATTTCATTTTCTCGTTATTTATTTAAATGTATGATTATTTGGAACTTATGAACGAATTGGTTATTAGAAGAAATGGGGAAAATGTTATCGTCCACAACATCAAACGCAACTTGAGTGGATAGGTTAGAAACTTTGGAGTTAAAATATTCAAATAAAATAAAGATTTTTCATGTTGCTATGACTCAAGTTAGCCGAAGTTGGATGCGCATTTATACGACTTTGTCTATGAAGGTCTCTATATGCAACTAGTGGTTCGTACCAAGCAAAAAGAGTCTCATCAGCACAGCTGCAGTGAAGGACAAGGGCGAGTTGGCTTGGTCCATTCTCTGTTTCCGAAGAAAATGGCTTCTTATGCAATGGAGGATTTTGTTGGAAATGGGGTTCTCAAAGGACAGCTCCCAAAGCTGTTAGAAGAAGGCTGGGATGATGTTCCAACCCTTAAGATCATGAATGCAGAGGATATGGATGCAATAAATATGACACAGCAACAAAAGGTTAGTTTGTATTGTGAATCGGCTTTTCATTCCCCAACCATTCCCCCCTCAAAAAAAACACTTTAAGCAAAAACCTGTAGAGTTCTTTGTATTTAAGAGTAGCTATTCCCCTTACATGTGAAGCAAGAATCTAAAGTCGATAAGTTTCATCAATGAATTTAAGTTCTGTAGTTCAAAAATTACAATCTGATTTCTGCCCTCAGGACCGACTTTCATTTACTGTAGGATGCACTGGAAATCAGATCATACCTGCACGATCGTGCTTTGATGCAATATGCTGACTTGTTTGAGGCCTCTGGAAAATCTCTTCCTGAACTTCTTAACTTAAGCAATGGGGACTTGTCTTCCCAGTTTGGCATGAAGAGAGGTCATATGGCTCGGTTCAAGGACAGAACCAGTGCATGCTCTGATCCCATGCCCAAATCGGATACTCTCACTGCAAGGAATAACAGTAGCATACCATCTAGAAACACTAGCATTTACAAGAGTTATACATCAGTCAAATCCACAAAGATGCAGAATGTAAGATCAACCCTGTCAAGAACCGGTGCAAATAAATCCCTTGAACAATCACTGGCCGATTTTAAGATCAAAGATGGATACACTTTCAAAGGAATTGTAGCAGCAGGACCAGCTGTGCCCCGCGTATGTGGTTGCGTACGAGCTCCTCCAGTCAATGAAAAGGTTGCTCCTTACTCTGCCATTGAGAACATCTCAATTCAGAAACTAACCCCTGAGTACAAGATTGGAATGGAGCGTTTGGTGAAAACAAAGACACCTCCAATGAAGGCTTTAGAGTTGTGGCGAGAAAGGCCAGCTGTCCTCCTCTGCATTCGTCGTCCTGGGTAAACACTCTGTGTATTTTATATCTTGGAATGTCTACCTCTAAAGACTGCGCTTGTGATTCACTTGTATAGCATGGAAAGTAAATACATATAACCACATCTTGCAATAGATGATCAAGCAGTAATGAGACTTAAATGTCAAATGTTACAAAGGGAAAAATGCTTAGAAAGCTGATAAAGAATTGGATGCAAGCGTACAAAGAAATAATCAACTTTAGCAAAAAAAAGATGCATCTTTCTTCAATTTTTCATGTGTAAAAATTCTGTCCCACTTTTGTTCTTTACATCTCTTGAACTTTAAACAGGTGCATCATGTGCAGAGCAGAAGCTCACCAGTTGTACGCGAAAAAACCAATATTTGATGCCTTGGGAATTCAACTATTTGCCGTTCTTCACGAATACATAGAATCAGAGGTACAGAGAATTGTGGTAAGACTTATTCTACTTTCAGTTGACTGATCTTTCTTTGACATGTGATCTCCATAGTGCAGGTAAAAGATTTCTGGCCACGATATTGGGGTGGTGTTGTAGTCTATGACCAGGGTATGGAATTCTTTAAAGCTCTTGGGGGTGGAAAGTTGCTCAAGGACAAGTTCCTATCAGGATTTCTTCTAAACCCCCGAGCTATTGCAAACTATAAGCGTGCAAGAACCCTGGGAGTAGAGCAAAACTTTAAAGGTGAAGGTGAAATTAAGGGCGGGCTCTTTATAGTTGGCAGAGGACGAAGTGGTATAGCTTACCAGTTTATTGAGAGGAATTTTGGTGATTGGGCACCTCTAGCTGAAGTAATTGAGATCTGTACCCAACTGCAGGTAATAATTGTTGGTTTCTCTGATTTTGTAACGCAAATGTTTTCCCCTAAAAGATTTATTAACCATCTTCTGTTTAACCTGAAACAGGACCAACAGCAAGATCAATCAGAGACAATCAAAACATCACAAGAATAGTATTGAAGTTTGCTACAATTTTCATGTCTTCTTCAGATTTAAATCAAGTAAATTTCTATTTCCTTTGATTACAGGAGAGAGATCTAGTCTAATTTCATCACTCTTTTCTTAAGGCTTGCCACTTGTATTTCCTTGTGTGGGTTGTATGGATAATAATTTTTTAATTCAAATACTGCCATTTATTCTAACTAATTGAAAGTACTGCTCTTCAAATAAAGTTTAAGCTTGACACCAAGCAAAAATACTACATGTCCCATTGAAGTTACTACCATGACAAACAAATTGGAATATTACGACACTTATGATTGATCTAGTTGAAACAGTTGGGTTCACATAATATTAAAGTAGGTATAATATACAATATTTTTTCAGCAGTAATTTGCAACATAAACACAATCTTGAGAATTAAATCCAATTCAAAAGACCTTGTTCTTTATTTAATTGACTTATCAAAAATAACATTTTCCGGGAAAAAAAAACAAAAAAGAAAAAGATCAAAATCAAAATGCAACCAAACAATTGCATTCATCCGAAAATGACAAGCAGTACATCATGTGGAAACAGATGAAGAGACACGGGAATCAGGAAAGAAAAATTTAAGCAAGCATTCATATCCATCAGTATCCATATGAAACTAGATGTTTGTCAAAGGTTAAGCGAAGTTGGATGTGAGCCAGACTAGCTAGGTTCATTCAATTCCCTGCCCACAGGATTGGATGATGGGATCCGACAAATCACAGGTGGGTACCAACAATAAATCATTATTCAGAATTCATTGAAGGATACAATGTCCAATGCCCATACCTTATTTCTTACTATTTCTTCGAAAGTTCATATTATTAAGAGGTGAAGGAGTAAAAAGTTGAGAGAAAGTGAAGAGATGGAAAAAGGAGAATCCATGATAAGAGGTGGAGAGAGCTTTGGCCTATGACTGATTTTGAAAGAATGTGGGGTTTGTGAAATTTCTCCTTATCCTCACATTATCTAATTAAAAAAAAATTACTGCAAGAAATTATCTACCATGTGCGTCTTACATACGCCATAAGTTTTTCCAACATCAGAACCATGATCCAATCACACGCAACCATGTAATAAACATGTGTCACACAGAATTAGGCTGACCTTTATGCATCTTTCTGTTACCAAAGGAAAATTATAAAGTTTTAATGTCTTACCTCAGAAACCCATAGTCCATCAAAGCAAAATTTGAAAAGCTGGCAAACAACTCGGTGCTAGGCAAGCCGCCACTCTTTTGGGTTGAACAATGAACAGAGCATGTTGCCTTCCCACTTATAAAAAATGTGAAAAACTTTTAACCAAACTTTTCCAATAGTCATGATTTCTTTGTTATATAAATTTGACAGCTGGGATCATCAGATCAAAAGTGTACAATATATATGACCCAACAAAGATGATCTTATGGAATGATATCCAACAAAGATGTTCTTATGGAATGATATGGATCCCAAATGTCCTGATGAGAATCCTAAGTAGTGTCATGGTCACCATTTGATGCCCTGTAATTTTGGTCGTTCACCTATACCAGGTTTATTTAATTTTAGAACAGCTATGGCACCCAGGGAACTTCGTCACCAGAAATTCCCACATAAGCACTCTCTATTTTTAAATAAATGAAACCTGACAACATCTCTTACCAGTATCTCTCTTAGGATGATCTTCGAAATATATTTAGTGGTGTTGTGGATCACGACAAACCCTAAGGTTTTTAACCACTTGTATGGGAAGGCCAGGAGGAATAAACAACAATCCAAATGTGATTGTACAGCTATGGCACCGAGGGAACCTCATCACCAGAAATCCCCACATGAGCATTCTCCATTTTTAAATAAATGAAACCTGACAGCATCTCTTACCAGTATCTCTCTTTGGGTGATCTTCGAAATATATTTAGTGGCGTTGTGGCAATCACTACAAACCCTAAGGTTTTTAACCACTCGTATGGGAAGGCCAGGAGGAATAAACAACAATCCAAATGCGATTGCAAGCTTCTCACTGTGGTGGTTAAGCATCTTTATTTTCTCTGATACCTCAACATCATGAAGAACAGAACTCATATCCGGCACATATCCCTCCTTTATCATTTTGCGGTTTAGTTTCTCTAGTTCAGCATATATTTGATCAGAATATGGACTTGACCAGTCATCTGCTGAAAAAATATGCACTTTGCTCTTGTATTTGATCCAACTACATCCCGGATCCTTCCTCACTCCCTTTTCTCTCATTGTTCTCCTCAATTGGGAAACGTGGTCCCATTTGCCTTTGGATGCATAGATACTTGAGAGCAAGACATAGCTTGCAGGGCTATAGGGATCCAATTCCAGAAGAGACTCTGCAGCCCATTTCCCAATTTCTACGTTGCCGTGAATTCTACATGAGCTCAACAAGGTGGCCCAACCAATTGCATCAGGAGGGAAAGGCATTTTATTTATAAAACTTTTTGCTTCTTCTAACCTTCCTGCCCGGCTAAGAATGTCAATCATGCAAGTGTAGTGATCATGAATTGGTCTAATTCCATACTCTTTGACCATTATCTCAAAATAATGACGTCCTTTCTCCACTAATCCTGCTCTGCTGCAAGCTGAAAGAACTCCAATGAAAGTAACTTCATCAGGTTTCAAACCATGGGACAGCATTTTTTCAAACAAATCAATTGTTTCATTGGCTTTTCCAAATTGTGCATACCCTGAAACCAAAGCTGTCCATGAAACTTCATCCCTGACATTCATCTCGTTGAACAGCTGATGAGAATCTTCTATGTTTCCACATTTACCATAAAAAGTAACAAGTGCGTTGGATACTGTAATAAAGGAAATTAAGCCAGTAACTAATGATCGACCATGAAACTGGGTACCCTCTTCCAAGCTTGCCAGATTTGCACAGGAGCTAATTACACTCCCTAGAGTAAAATCATCAGGTTCAATCCCATTTCTCTGCATATTACAAAATATCCTAACAGCTTCTTCCCTGCATCCATTCTGGCCATAACCCACCAGCATTGCAGTCCATGAGACAACATTTTTCCAAGCCATTGTCCTGAAAACTGATTCTGCATATTTTATGCTCTTGCACTTGCAATACATATCAAGAAGAGCACTTCCCACAAAGACATTATCCTTATGATCATTCCTGATTATATAAGCATGAACCTGTTTCCCTTCTTCCAAAGCCAACAAACCCCCACAAGCAGTTAATACACTTCCAAATGTAAACTGATCCATAGCCAAGCCTTCCAATCTCATCTCTCTAAACAAATCAATAGCTTCTCTCTCCAAACCATTTTGCATGAGTCCTGTAATCATTGTGGTCCACGAAATGGAATCTTTGTCCTTCATACCACGAAACAACCTACTTGACTCCTCAACCAACCCACATCTTAGAAGCCCTGTGATCATCGTATTATACATAACAATATTCCTCTCAGGCAACTCATCAAAAACCCGCTTGGCATCATAAATCAACCCCAATTTTGCATACATATCTACCAAAGGACTACCCACAAACACATATGAACCAAAACCAAATTTCAAAATATGGCCATGAATCTGTCTCCCCAAATCAACGCAACGTTGACTTGAAGACATTATAAGCATCGTTGAAAATGTAATCCTACTTAAATTACCAAGCCCATCTTTCAACATCAAGTTATAGACCTTAACTGCTCCGTTAACAGAACCACGACTAGCATGCCCTGAAATAAGCAAATTCCAAGAAACACCATCGTGAAATGGCATGTGATTAAACACATTGTTCACTTCGGAAAGATTGCCAGATTTAGAATAAGCAGCCAGAATAGTGTTCCATGAGAAAAGGTTTGGTTGGGCCATTTTGTCGAACAGGCGGCGTGCATACTTAATGTTGCCTACTTTGCCGTAACAATTGACGAGACAGTTCGAAAGAAATGTTTCCGGGTCCGTTAAGGTTTTGATTATAAGGCAATGGATTTTCCTGAGTTGCGATTGGTCTTTGTTTTCGCAGCAGAGTTTTAGCAAGGAAGCGTAGTGATTGGAAGGTGAAGACATGTGCCGTGTTGTGCTCATTGGCGGGAACTGCTCTTAACTTTACTGCCACTGGGTTTGTTGTGGGAAAACAAAAACAACACGATTCCGAACCGAAAACTGTGATCAGATGGGCTCCAGTTCATGTACTTAGACGACTGTGACCCCCTGGGGCACCGTCGAATGGCCACATCATATATATTTATTTTAATTTCGGTTGACTTTTTGGTTATCAGATGCTCCGAAAACTGAGATGTACCGTGTCCTTGGCCCTGGACTAACGCAGTCGGTCCCTAAATTACTAATTAAAATATAAACGAAGTCATGAGTGGTATTGCTACGTATTATTCAAAATATAATATATTTTGTTTATAAATTACTAATTATGACTATATAGACAGACTATCACGGGTATATTTGAATTTAATTTAATTTAATTTAGTGTCATTTTTTATTTTTTGGGTTTTTCTTTTGGTGGGAGGGCTACTCACTACTTTTGTACATGGATCACGACATCATTTACAACCCCATTTCCTTTCACTCAAATGTCAGAGAGTATAAATTTTAATTTTGAGGGAAAAAGAAAATAGAAACTATTTTTGGTCTAAAATACAAATGATTGCACACTATGTTAACAAAGGAAAGAGGCCAGATTCCAGGCTGTTAATCCGACTAACAAACCTTTTTCTTCTTAGGCTTGTATTCCCTGTTCTAGACTAAGAATGAGAATGAGCATAAAACTCACATGCATTTTATTTGCATCTCACAGTTGATACCCTTCTATCTCATGCACTACCAGATTCCTTAATTAAAAAATCGTGAGCATAGTCCAGTCAAAGAGTATACACCTTTCCGTGTGTAATTTTATCCTTTAGGGATTTCCAAGACACAGAATATTGTGAGCTGCAAATATAGCTGGCTAAACTGAAGCACTCTTGATTTAGGCGCAAGTACCAAGTTCAGGCTCTTCGGGATTCTTCTTGATTAGAAGAGTCGGAAGAAGAGTCAAATGAAGAATCCCATGAACAACAATCCAAATACGTCACATGTTATTATTCAATTGGTGCTACGCAGGATCAGATCACAATTTTTGGCGAGATGGGACTAGCAGGAAAAGGATAGCATTACATTGGTAGTGGATAGTAAATATAATTAGAGAATACAACCTCTAATTCTGAGCAGAACAAGAACTCGAGGCTTCCACTGCTATTTTGTAAATTATATCCGTATCAGATGAGACTCGTGCTTGTCCACAAGTTAACAACCTATCTCATGAGATCTTGGAATATCAATCTATACAATCTTTGATCTGGACATGGGACACGTTCTAACTCGAGCTACTCTATTCCCATGAACGACGTCACTTTTTCACAACTGACAGTTCAAACAGAAAAACAAGAAGGTTACTGCTGCATCATAATACCAGAGGATCCTCGAGGCTTAAGAGATGATCCCTAGCTTTGGTTAAGAACGGATCCTCCCAAGTTCTGGTACCATCTCAGCAGCATCTCAATTAACAAATAGCGATGAAGCAGGAATGTGGTAATAGCTTCTGTGTACTCATATATCCTTCATATTCAATAAAGGAATTCTCGTGAGCTTTCCTGTCATCTTAAGCCAGTAATGCAAAGGTATATACGGGGCCGTAACAGTTCGATTGACAAAAAACAAATAAAAATTTATCAAAGTTCAACTTTCATATGGCCCGGTGGTGTAGACCCTGCAAATGTTGTAGAGAACTCTTTATTACTCCCAAAAAACTTGGAAAATATGAAAATAGTGAAATTAACAAGTCATACCATTTACATCTTGGCTGTCAGCGGGAGCACTAGTTCCATAACTCATCTGGACCACGTTGTGTAGCTCATCTTCCCAGACATTGGCTACCTGGTGTCAAATAGAGCAAATGAAAGGTCAACTGTATCACCCAGAACAATGGCAGACGACATGACTTGAGATTAAGGAGTGGGGTGTGGGTTGTGGAGCCCATCTTCATAATTATCTTACTGTGGATAGAAAGATACCTGAGATGGCTCCTTGAATCCTCCAGTCATTGGGGTCAACTGGGAGTTAATAGTTCTCCGAAGTATGTCAGAAGGGTTCCCCATGCCAGGAAGAGCACCATGCATGAGTCCTGCTTGAGATTGATGTAATGGAGGATAAGCCATAGGCATATCAGGAGAAAACCCCAGAGTAGATGAAGGACCAGCTCGTGATTGAAGCACCTGTTTAAGAAAACATTCTTGAGACCTAAGATAATACAAGAATACTCGAGGAAATTTGCATTACTGAAATGCTTTCCAAATCATTTACATCTTTTGCTAGCAGCTCTTCTATGTTGAAATCCAGTCGCGGATTTACCGTTGCGAGTTTCATTGACAGAAACTGGAGAAAATAAAACAGGGAGTGATACAGAAATGGGTCACAATCTATAACCACGAAAAGTTTCAGATAGTAGTATATTCTGCTAAGAAGTTAACTAAACATTTATAGTAGTCTCAAAGCCACGGGACTAATGAGATAAACCACAAGTTATTATGCTGGTTTATTGACATAGACCACAAGTACAATGTACGCGACCCATGCATCATCAAAATTTTTGAGGAAATATAAGCATCCATGCTACATCGAAAACAAATTGGCAGCACGCTGTATCATTTACGAGCAATAAGTGTGGAAAAAGGAAGGGAAAATTGGAATTTTTGGAATTTTTGGAATTTTCTCCCCATACCTCAACCTGCCGCTGCAGTGATTGGACATAGTTAATAATCTCATCCAGCATTACAGCCTTGCCAGTGACCTGCAAAAACCAATCAATTTAAAGAATGTGAACTTCAATATAATACTGAATTCTGCTGAGAGTTCGTCTTATTGAACTTCCTAAACTGTCGAATCCAATTAACAAACCTTGCTACAACCAGGCACAAGATCTTGAAGAAATTTCATCCTCTCACTGATCTTTTCCCTTCTCACCTGTAGTCAGAATTAACAAATTACAATTTCTGCACAAGACTATAAGTTTTTTTAACCAGACGCTCGCTCACAAAAATAGAAATACTAAAAGAAAAATTGAAAAAGAAAGGGCTTCATGTAAAATCCTTACTCTTTCAGCAAGACTATGGCTATTTGTTGCCTGGCCTCTTCGAGCTCTGACATGAATATATTCTTCTTTTGGTGGATCTGAAGTTTGAGATCCCTGTTTTCCCTGTTTTCCAGCAGACTTATTTCCAGTTGAGGATGGGTTATGATCTCCCTTCCGTTGATTTTCAGGGTTGTCCTTTGCAGCTTCACCTGATGACTGGCCTCCCTTGGCTTGATCAAACTCAGTATCCTACCACCAAACCCCCCCAAAAAAAAAAAAAATTAATAATAATAATAATAAATTTAAAAAAATGTGAAAAAAAAGGGAAAAAAAACAGAGACAAGCTGCAATTGAAAAGATTTTTTTAAAAAGGATGGAAAAAATGGTTTCTACCTGGCCATTCCTTTTTCTTTTCTTTGAAGATAGACCCTTAGCAGACGGTTCCCCACCAGTTCCCTCCACCGCAGATGGCTCATCTTGACCACCACCTCCACTGAACTCAGCTTCATCAGAGTCACCACCAGACCCACCAACACCTTGTTTTGCTTCTCCATGAGAATTCACTAGGCTCTCACCTTTTCTTTCATTCTTTAGTGCGCTCCCATCACTACCTCGATGCTCAACAGACAATGAAGCATCTTTAGAAACTTCAGTCATATTCATCTCATTCTTCTGAGACTGACCACCAGATAGTGATTTCAAGCCATTACCAGCAAACACTTCTTGTGGCCCTTGCATCATCCCCCTACCCCTAGAATAAAGGCCTGCCGGTTCAGGAGTGCCAAAAGTGTTCATCATATCACAAAAATTCCCACCACTGAAGGATGAGAATCTGGCCGCTCGCTCTATGAATGCAGAATCAGCTGGGAACTGAGATAAGCTTTGCGGGAACATTCCAGGTGCATTTGGTAAGAAAATGCCTCCTTTTATCATTGAACTAGCTGGATTCCATCCAATATCAAGTGGTCTATCAATACAACTTCTCAAAGAGGCAGAACTTCCTTTTCTAATTCCTAAGGCATTCGAAGAGCTTGCATTGTGTTGGGCATCAATATTACAATACCCCAAACTCTGCGAGTTGGTAGGATGGTCCCAAATGGTTTGGTTAAATGAATCCATCACTGAAGCAGAAGAACATGAAGACGAACCAACTGCCAGTGGATTACCAGTGGGAACCAGATTTAGAGCCGCATTTGCAAGATTGGCACCGCTAAATTGCCAGTCTGAAGACATATTAGGTGAATGATAGTCCATAGGATTATCATTCCTCTTTTCTAACACAAATTTATCCTTGTCACTCATATCCATCTCTCCTTAACAAGAACAACAGAAGTGACCAACAATAGATGGCTTTCTCTCACAATTGTGGTTGAACAAACAGCAAGCAATCAACAGAAATTCACTAAAGAGAATTGGAACCTTTAAAATTGACAGCCCCTAAAAAGCCCTAGTGGCTAGATCAGATTAGCCCCAAGATCAAAGACACTTAAAGGGAGGATATGAAAAAGAAAAGCAACACAAAGTAAAAGGAAAAAAAAAAACTATCTAACTCCCAGACGCATATTAAATTATCACTTCACAAAGAAGTTTTAACCCAAAAGAGCAGAAAGTCTGAAACTTACAATTTAAGAAACTTAACAGCAGTCCCAAAGATATTCCTTCGAAAGCCTCAATCCTCCCAGAAGGAATGAAACAAAGTAAGTGTCTGTGCTAACCGAGGAGGCAGACCCAAGCAGACCCACTACAGTACAGCTAATAAGGTTATAGACCTAGCAAAATAGTGAAAACATGTAGTAATAAAGATCACGCAACACAAATTTGAGCAGCTACCAAATAAATTTCAAAGAAGGGAAGTCTGAAAAAGTCTGAACAAGAAGCGGCCAATTAAGAAAGTAACATTGATTTCGGTACAATAAATAAGACACCCTCCCATTCAAACCCTAGTCAGAGTTACCAGAGACACAGAGAAAGAGGAAGAGAGAAAAAGCTAACTAAAAGTGGTGGCTAGAGAAAATATACTGACTTCAGATTCTGTGCTATACTTTTTGTGCTCTGCCTTCCATTCAAGCTAGCTTTTTTATTCAATTTTGCCTCAAGAACCTCCTGTTTTCTCGC
Source organism: Atalantia buxifolia (assembly GCA_030444775.1). Lineage (NCBI taxonomy): Eukaryota > Viridiplantae > Streptophyta > Magnoliopsida > Sapindales > Rutaceae > Atalantia > Atalantia buxifolia. Next base: position 21,747,081 of record CM059837.1, on the reverse strand, counting down.
TCAACAACAACTGAACTGATGCGCTCACCCACACACAGAAAGATCGAAACTTTAAAGAGAAAAACAAAATCAAAGAAATGGGTATTTGTGAGAGAGTGAAAGGGAAGAGTAACGGCAAAGGTGCTGCATTTATACCCACGCTTGCATAAAAAAGAGAGCTCTTTGATCATTAACCACCGTCACTGCTACTGTTAAAATTATATTATAAAGAGGTAAACAACTTTCCTATCTTTTTTTTTGCCTTTAACTTTTAAAAACAACTTTAATTAATTAGAGTGTTTTAGTTTAATGAGTAATTTTTTAACTGATAATTATACCAGTTTGAGCTAGCATCTGACATTGCCAACTCTTGCAAGGGAGGAGGTCTTTTTTGTAGTTTATTTCATTGTCTTTGATTATTGTCTCGGAAACAGAGCTTTTAATGAGAGCTTCAAGGGGAGAGTTTGTTTGGTCAAGAACCCACAATCTAGCTAGCTCACTTTCATACTTATAGTTTAATCTTGATCTATTAATAAAGATTCTAAGCATGAGATTTGTATCATTTTGAGAGAGAGTTGTATTTGTTTTATGTCCAGTTGTATGATAACTTGACTGTCTTATCTATCTTTTTTGTTCTGTTAGTCTGTGAAAGCTTGGAGAAAAAAGAAAACAATTACAATTTTGTATACAACTTAAATTTTCCAATTTTTTTTAGCTTCACAAAGGATATTTTTTGTTAAATTATGTGCATTGTGCAATGTTGTGTGTTAAACTGTTAATCTAGTATTATATTATTATTAAATCGATGCAAGATGGGCAGCTTGCTTTACTGGACGTTTAAAGGTTGATCTAATTTATTATGCAAGCAGAATTTGTGAGTTGCAAGAATTGACTTTTACCTAACACATGTAACTTTTAAATTCTTTTCCATCTTTAATTTTCTAGCATGCTTATCTGAAATTGCTTTAAAAGAAAAAAAAAAGAGGGAAAAAACAACTTATAGCATCAATTTTAGACTGCAATATTTTTTAGAAAAAATTTTTAGAAGTACAAGATTAAAAGGGTAAAAGAAATGACTATAAATATTGATACATCATCCCATCAAGTATAAAATGTAAAGGTTCACGAGACTTGAACATAAAATTTAGGACAAAACTTAAGACTCAAACTTTAGTTAGGACAATGACTAACATCACGTATACTCATTCTGTCCATTGGGAAATTTTAAAACTAAGAGAAACAATACAGCTTCACACTAAGATTTAAAAGAAATTTATGGCATTGACCTAATCTGTCTCACTAATCTATTGTTGGTAAAAAATGAAGAACCTCATTTCAAACAAAAAAGAATTTTACTATAGGTGAATAATTACTTTTAGAAAACTAAATAGTCGTGTTGTACATCTCAAATTATTTATCCTAAAAAATTATCACAAATGGCATGACAATCATCAACTGATTAGTAAAGATTATATAATTAATTCACTTCAATTTTGTAAAGAATTACTGACCAATCAATAAATAGCACATGATTTAAGATGGAATTTGGGATAAAAAAATTTAAGATGTTTATCGTTACTCAAAACTAAATGATAGAGAAATAACGCAAATATAAATGTTGGAGAAATAACACATAAATAGTTGTATGTTCAAATCCATCTTGTATTAATTTTGATTATTATATATTTTCACTATCCATTAATAGTAAATCACATATACTTTGTTCTTAAAAGTTAAAACCCACAACAATTATTAACAAGAAGACTCAATTATCTTTTTTGCAGTGGATTATCTCTAAAGTATATATAACAGTTTTATTCTCGAATTAGTAAAGGGACAGCTTCTTTTTCATTTTTTTCAATCTTGCTTAGCTATATTGATTATTCGAATTTCTCAATTCTTACTGGGAAAATTTAATATGTTCCTTCTTTTTTTTCTTTATTTTTTGAAAGTGATACCTTCCTTCTTGAGATTGCTATTATTTTTCGTGAAATGTAACATGAAATCCAAAGTGAGCGCATACTGACATCAGTATTAGGCTTACAGGATAAGAACAATTTATGTATTTGATTTTATAACCAACCTTTAAGTTTAATAGATTCTCTCTTTTGGATTCTAGACAAAATCGAGGTCGATGTAATAGATTTTGCGTTGGTAATTCAATAAATTCTTTTTCGTTTGCTTTAATTTTTTTATTTATTTCAACCCCATTTAAATCAAACTTTACTTTCAAATTGATTACTTCAGTTCAATCTGGTCCATTACGATGTTCTTTTTTCTTTCTTTTTTACTTCTTTGACAAGCTAGCCATTGTGATAAATGAGATTGATTGAACTTGATCAGAAATCACCTGATTAATACATCGCGTTGAATTTTTATCTGAACATCAAAATGAATTGAATCCAATTTGAATGTATATACATCAAGTCAATAACATCTCATTCGATTAAATATTAATAAACAATTTTTAATGAACTGGCGATGTTGTTGATAAAACAGTGATACCAAAAGTGACTGCTAACAAGATTCATACTGTAATGGGGACAAGAAGTTTTTTAGGTGGAAGTTTTTCAAACTTAGTTCGCAACTTTCTCAACAGGCGAACAATCAAGATTTGTTCTAAAATCCATTTTGATTACCCTTTTGAGGGATTCTTTAATATTTACAAATTTTTCAGAACGGTAGTTGAAGATCGACACGGGGTTAATTACAAAATAAATCAGGAGACTTGCTTAGAAAAGGGTAATCAAATCTAGTGGCTGTGATCATACCACTGATATTCTCAGAGTGTTGACTCGTCAAATTGGAACTGCTCTTCTCTTCCTTTAAACAAAGGCCTAATTAATTATGCAGGTCATCCATGAATAATAAAAAATCCAAAAGATAAAAAGAGTATATTATAATTATAATTATTCTGCAAACTTGTTTCAATATTTTACCACTTTATATATTTGATGGATTGTCCCTTTTCTCTCTTTTTCTCATGTCATTATTAGTTGGCCTTGGGACTTGCAATCTCTTAGACCGAAGCTTTAGAATAATGGAATCTCTCTCTCACACTTTATTTTATAAAACCCTAATCTTTTACTTCGCCCTAAGCAATTTGCTTAATTAAATATGCCCATGTTAGAGGTAAAAATCATTTGTGTTGATTGGGTTGGTTTTACAAGGTATGTTTGAGAAGAAAAAACAAAAACACAAATTTAAATTAAGAAATCTTCTAGTGTACATTGTACAATAGTATAGTCCAAAGGCAAAAAAGCTAAACCTTAATAAAGAAACAGGGATGAGATTCCTCGATAATATTTTTTCCTCCAATAAGAAGTGAGTAAAGCCAAAAACTAGCCATTGGGTTATTGCCAACTGTACTATTTCCATATAATAAATAAAAAATATAAAATCATTTATTTGCATATAAGCATATTAAAATGAAGGGCTGTTTCATGGCTGGCATGGCGTTTTTTTTTTTTTTTGGTGGAAACCGAAAGCCAAGCAAGCAATAACCAAATCCTATACATTCAAAGCAACATGGGATGGGAGTTGGGGATTCGAGATCTCTTAAGCAGAGCTTTAGAATTCTTTAACTTGAATCAAACACTGTGTATCATTGATCATTACACTCTCTCTTTTTAATTCTTTCATGCTAATGAAGATGTTGTTTATAAAATAAATTAAAGTTAAGTCTTAATCAATTAAGAGACGCACGTCTATAAGACTTTGTGTAAGATTATGCCATTGTCACAACTACTGTACTTAATTACACTATTTAAATATTGCATTAAATCTTGTATTTTACTTAAAGCTTGCAAGGGGTATTCTTAGAATAGCTTATAATACTCAAACGTACGACAATTAACAGCTATTAGGTTTAGGTATACAAATGTTCTTCCCCAGTTGTGCATTGAACATAAACCCCTTTTTTTATTGTTCATCTGTATCACACATTCACAGCTCGTTGGTTTGACTAGCTTGGCATGGTCTCTCATTTTATCTTGAATCTGCATGCTTTAAACTTTTAGGTCATATATATAACTTGGAAAAATATGCAAAGATCTTGAATTAATACGAGGAGGGGTTTAATGTCAGTTGGGTCTCTGCAAAAGGACGTTAAAATTAAAATTTTAATTGATTCTTCTTTAACAAAATTAAGAGTTTTGTGAATTTCATGCAAACATCATTGCAACACAGCAATATGAGATGGAGGTTGAATGATAGTATGCAAACTTTTGCAGGAGTTCCCTTTTGGGTTCACTTTTTTGACAGACCAAAAATTGCATAAGATTCATTCGCCTTTTCTCAGTAGAAGATGCAACTTGAAAATGTGAGAAACTTTTCTCTTCTTTTTCTCACATCAATTTTTTTTTTTTCCTGATCACTCAGTCATGTGAATCTTTGAAATTTAATGTAGCATGATGGGACCCCATGGGTTGGAGATTTGTGATATAAAAGAGTAGCTGATATTGTTCCAATTAAATTCTTACTAGGTTACAATGATTAGATTGCATGTGTATGTATGTATGTATGTATGTATGTATATATAAGTTTCTTCATCGTGCTGTAAAGTTTATGCTTATGTTTTATATCGTCCTCATTTACATAATATGTATATAGTACACATAATCAAACCTTAGAAGCAAGTGCAACACCTCAAGACCGGGGGGTGTTAGAATCAAGGGCAGGGCGAAAATAATAGGAGTAAATTGCTTGGGACAAAAGTTTAAAAATAATAATGTAAAAACAAGGCGTAAAATGTATTAAAAAAAGTTATAAAGAGGCCAAACCATAATAAAATGTTTTGTGGGGTTAAAATTATAAACATCACTTTTACAAATATGGACACGCCCTTGGTCAAAGTCCATGTCACCTAGTGATCAAAAAGAGTTGTTGAGTTATACTCGCAGAGCTCTTTCTCAAACAGTAAAATAAATTTTCCGAATATCCAAAAGTAAAACCGTGCTGTCTCAAATTCAAAGCAAACAATGTCATATTGTCTGCGGGTGATGAGCTTTACGAAATGAAAAACCCCAGCTCATTCGAACACTAACTCAAATAAATTGAATTATGTGTAAAGTAGCTTTATTTTTGTATTGAGGTGTTCGAAAGGGCTCCATCTGGAAAATGAATGGATGCACTAGAATAGGCTCAGGCAGCAGCCATGTGAAATGGTTCGTCACAAAACAAAAAAAAATTGAAAATGACTGTAACTTATAATCTACGTAAAAGAAAATCTTAAAAAACACTGTCTCAAAAGAAAGATCGGCAATGATGTGGAGTGCTCAAATGCTTTGCAAAATGAGTCATTAAATTGTCGTTGGATTTTATCAACTATATTTCTCTAAAACACAATTTCAAAAACAGCATCATTATTTAGGGTTTTTGGTCACCATCCAATTGGAGAGACTTAACCTAACTATTATATGGCTCACCAAGCTACACTGCTGGTTCTTTCAGATTTGTCGCCATCACTAATTGTTGGAATTTTCTTACTACTACGAGATTGATTTTGATTGTTCTAAGATTCGTATGTGTACTCGTTTTCTTACATTTTGTGCCACCACTTCAAATTTAAGTTTGAACATTATTAAATCTCACTTTTTGTTAGCTAGAATCTCGCAAAGAGAAGTGTAAGCTTTTTAGTTTATTTTGTGATAATTATCTATACTTTGGGTAATTGATTGGCATATGAATATTTTCTGGAATGAAAAAAATATTTTATTAATAGCATCTCTTCAGTAATTATTGTTTAAAAACAACAAAAAAAAACTCGATATTGGTCGAAATTAGCCTAAACATTAGCAATTTTATTTTCTCCTCTATGAATATGAGTCACATGGAACCAATTTAATGATCCATGGAAAATTATCCACAAAACTATCTTAATCATTGACTGGAAACAAAATCTTAAGTTATAATAGTTACCTCATGATGAGATGAAACCTAACAAATTTTAATTGGACAATGTATGTTCCCACCAAATCTAAGGAAGCAAAAATTGACCTAACCATACGCCAAATTTCGCAAAGTGTACCCAGGCACTTAAAATTAGTTAAACATCCATTCCGAGTTTCAATTGAGATGATGGGTCTAGAAAGCTGAAAAAATTAAAAAAAAAAAACCATCACCTTCTCCATTAAAATTTTTGATGTTATTTTGTAAAAGAATCAACAAACCCATGTTGAGAAAAGCCCTTAAAATCTTTTGTGCATGAAATTCAGTGATATTATTTTTAAGGTAAGGGATAAATAGTGTTGTTTGAAAGCACGTTTTTCTTACTAATTTCCTGCTGCAATTGTTGAGTGGCTGAGAACAATGTCAAATTGGCTTCTATATTTAGGATTTATGAGTGTTGATGGTAGAGTTTTTTATGTTTTGGACATTCCAAAAAAAGGTTTTGAAATTGACCCATATTTTTTGTTTTTAAATTTTCAACGGTGTTGCTTTTATAGTGACTTGCAAGAAATTGCATACATGGGATATTTTCAAAGGGTAAATTGAAGATTTTAAAGTCCGTATCTTCTGTCTCTATCTAGGGTTAAGTCCTTGGACTCAATTCCATGTGCCAAAAAAGGGAGGAGTCTCCATGGCTACGTGTCTCAAAACCTTGACTGGCTCACATGGCTAGAACATAGCAGTAGAATTGGTGGATTTAGTGTTTCATCACTGAAAATGATAACCACCAAAAAATTTTAAGGCTGCGGCTAGGTTAGAGATTGTTCAACGTAGAGTAGCTACATCAACTGTTGAAGATATTGAAAAATCTGAAATAATTGTAATAACATGTATCCGATAGTTGATATAATTGTTATACGTTGGAGATGTTCCAATATAGTAAGACCTAAATTTTAAATATGAGTGTGGTTAAGTTAGTAATCCGAAATGTTCTATTCATAAAATTTCTATTTATGTGTGATTTAAATATTGATAAAAATTCAGTTTATAATTAGTTCCATTACCTCAAGTATTTTAAAAGGTATTGACAAAAATGAGTGACAATAATAGAAAAATTAATAAATAAGAAATTTAACAATTTTGGAATGAGAATTAATAAGTTTTTAAAAATTATTTTTTCTCTAAAATTTTGGTTCGGGAATAAATAGGGTCTCTTTATCACATGTGAAACTTTTATCATTAATTTCATTTCTATCTTTTTTACAAAATTAAAATAAAGAAAGCATTAGAAGGAGATAAAATTAAAGAAAATAAAGAAAAGAACATATCTTGAATTTTATTCAACGGTGCCTACAAAAAAAATTTTTGTGCATGCCAGGAGGCTCCGATTCCCTTGCAATAGGAGTTTTGGGTATTGGTTTAATTCTTGCTACCGGTAAAAAGGGGGCTTTGAATATATGTCAACAGGAATGTCCTTACCCATAATAAACTGAAAATTTTGTTGCTTCTCAATTTTGACAAAATCAACATGTATTTTTTTAATCAACCCAAGAGTTAGTATCAATAATCAAGAGTGTTTGACAACTAAACCATGCATGGGTTATTTAGAACAACTATTAGATCGATGTGAGTTACACTGTTATGTAACTTAGCAAAATCTATCAAATATTAGATTATTTTAAGTCTATCAAATATTAGATTTTTTTTTATTATATTGGGATACAAATTTGTCGAAACTAATCTTGATCGGTCTGTATACGAAGGATTAATGTGCTCCACATCCAATCAAGGCTCCAAAGGAGAAATTTGCTCTCAACAAGGTATAAATCTACCCCCATAAGCAATTGAAGTAATGAGCGAAAGGAATAGAGCCGTCAGGAGAAATCCATCCACTCACAAACGGATTGGAAACAAATATACGTCAAATAAAGTACTTAAACTATCTTTTTAAGAAATTGAAAGGGAGATAAGAGCCACCCAGCAAAATGATAGCTCTCCACAGTAATATTTCGTATTAAAAATAATGATTGTTTAATTGAAAGGACCTGTACTTTATGGGCCCAGTTTCTATGGCCAACAGGTTATTGGAACCCACAAATATAGTGGTCCAAAGTCCAAACCCAGTTTCTTGTTTGGCAACAAAAGGAAAATTGATTCTTGACAATATTATTGGCTGATGAGTGCAAGGCCCGTTTTGAATTGAAGTGTTGTATCTTTTAATCTGAAATAGAAATATGGAATCAGTACATTAGTATAATTAAATAAACGTCACCCTAGCACAAACCCTCAGTCCACATTTTGGTTAACAAACAAACAATATGCTCTAATGCTTTTAAAAGTACGAGTGGAGCTATTGACACCCATATATTATTCTTACAAAACTCCATTTTAAATAAAATTATAATTAAGGACAATTAAAAACTAAACACTTATAGATTTTTTTTTACAGCAAATTACTTAATTCATAATCAATCCTTTTTAAAAAAATCTATATGTTACTTCCTATCTAACTAAAATAAATTATATAAATTTAGAATAATCTATTGTTCTCTTTTGATTTCTTATTAATGAAATATTTTTATACTTAAAATTTCTTTGAAATTATAATTTGAAATATGTGTTATTTCAGCCAATGATTAACACTAAAAAACTTATCACCCATATAACTTTTTAATTTGTGTGTAGGGTAATAATAAAATTGAAAATAATTAAAAAAAAGGCACAATAATGAGTTTTAACAATAAAAAAAATTAAAAAAATTAAAAATTTAGAAAAATATATCTAAAAAAAAAGTATTTTCAAAAATAAAATTAATATAATTAAAAATGAGGTTTTATGAAGAGATCAAAGGATGTCAATAGTCCAACTCTAAAAGTAAACTGAAACACAAGAATTAGATCCATATGATAGGTTGCTTCTTGCAAGTTGCCAAACCTCGAAGCCCAACAAAGATAAATGAATGATTTTATCCAGGCCAAGTGTGTAATTCCAGGCCCATATCATAGTTTCCACGTTCAAAAAAGAAATATAGAGTGCGATTGCCAACTGTACTGCATTGTACTATATTAATTGCATTGATTATAGTATATTACACTAAGATACATTAAGTCGTAAGTTGTAGGAGCTGTTTCCCTTACAGATTCTGTACCTAACATCTCCCGTCATCCCACCGTTCCATTTTCTATTGTTTAATTTCTCACTCCACGTCCAACCACATCCAACGGCTGATGCACCGGTCTGTAGCTTGCAGATTCTGTAAGCGAGTCGAGTCCTAAGTTGTAATGTAATCTATGTTTCATGTAATATGATGTTGTATTATATAAAATAATATTATTTTTACATTAATGTTAAGATTAAAAATAATATTATTAAACCTTTCAAAAAAAATATTATTAAAATTATTAATATTTTAGTATTTTATATTAATTTTTGAAATCAAGTATTAAATAATTATTTTTATATATTAATTACTACAATATAAAAATGATTTCATAATATACTATTATTGAATAAATATTATAATATTATGTTATATTATTAATAATATTCTATTATAATATAATTCATTTCTGTATATTAGTTATTGTAATATTGTTTAATCATATTATAATATGGTATAATTTAATATTATATTGTAAAAATGCAATACTATATGACATTATATAATAATGTCATATAAATTATTTTATATTACAAAAAAATATAATATTAAATATTTTATATTACAAAACAATATAATATTAAATATTAAATTTATTATTACTATCTTATATCATTATTAAGGTTAATTTTTAAAATATAAATATAAATTACTATTTAATAGATTTAAATTTTTTATAATTTATTAAATAATAAAAACTAAATGATTATATTTAAAATATGAATAACTCTTTAATCTAATATAGCCTAAGTTCTACCCCTAATAGGTTTGTTTATTTTATACACCTTTCATTATATTAATCATCTTTTTTAATGCAGTGCAATGTAACCAGAAGTTGCAGCTAAATATGGGTTAGCAAAAAAACAATAATATAAACTACTAAAATGCACCCATAATTATAAGTGTAGTTAAATCACTTTGTATTTTAATCTTAGGACCTAATTATTCTTTTTTTTTTGGTGTATTTCTTTTGTGTTCATTTAGTTGATTGGTCAACAACGTCATCAATTTTATTTTAAGTTTTGTTACGAGAAAGGCTGATATAGTGTGCGCTGTGTTTTCATTGGCAACACAAATTTACCAATAAAAATTTGTCACATGTCTCATCATGCACTTGATCAAAATTCTCTTCCTGGGTGTCAAATGAAGTAAAATTTTAATTTTTAATAGGGCAAATGCTAAGTCATAACAAGCTGTAACTTATTCCACTCACAAAAAATAATAAAATAACTTACGGTTCCACCGTTGTGTATACTGTTTATGTGAGAGAAATAAATTACAACCGAATGTAACTTAATTGGATCCTTTAATAAATAATGAAATTACATATGACAACACATTAGTTATATTTGATGTCATTTCATCAATATTTATGCACAAATATGATGTAATAAATATAATCCTAATCTTATTGGCATGGCTTGCTCATGACCTCTATCCCATTGCATTGAATTTTTAGTTAAATACGATGAAAGTAACAATCTCCAATTTATATTGTAAAAAACAAGAATTGAGGGAAGGTGAAATCATTTCTTCTTAAATAGTGATACATTTTTATTATACATGGTAACTTATCAAAAATATTTAGGGGAAAAAAGTCATTTTCATCTCTAAGGTTTAATGCAATATCTCATTTCATTCATTTTTCAAACAATGGCCTAAAATATCATTCCGTTAAAAGTAATGATGAAATGAGTTATTGCATGAAACTTTAGGGATGAGAAGAGATTTTTCCCAATATTTAGGTAGTGTTTGTATCCTAAGAAGCAATATTTTATTAATGACTTATGAATCAAGCATTTAACTACATCTAGATGACAATTATTAATCCGCTTAACATATAACTCAAGCTTTAGTGACAAATCACTTGAGTTAGATTCTTATTGAAAAGTATCTCTTATTCATTTTTACAGATTAAGTCCTCTGATGATATTGAGATGCAAGAGTTTTTAAAATTAATTATTGTAAGAAAAATTATTATGAAAAATAAAAATTAATACTAAAAATAAAAATTAATAATATATTATAAACATAATTTTTAAAATAATATTATAAAATTTTTATCATAAAAGTATGAAATCATTAACTTACCTTTTAACTTATAATAATTAACATTTACTAAATATTGTAATGTTATAAATTTTAGACTACAACTATCAAAGCTTAACAGCACACAAAAATTAATCTTTACAAAATCACTTAATGGGTCAACTGCAACTATGCCCTTTTATTCGGAACAGGCGTTTTGTGCTCTTGTTTTGAATCTAATCTTGGCATAACGTTTCCTTAAAAAAAGAAAAAAAGAAAAAAAGAAAAAAAGAAAAAAGAAAAAAGAAAAAAATGGGCATAACTTTTGCAACTTTATGGCACCAAACTCAATAATTGCAACTGCGTCTACGTATGCTGCCGTGCTTTAACGTGCGCCGATCATGACATTCGCAGTCAGCAATCACCACTTGTCCTGACTCTGAACACAACTACACCTCCGGCTCATTTTAGACGCACCCAGACCCAGTCAACTGATGACGGGAACTCAACGGTATCATGAAATGAGAGGTCGTTAAAAAGAGTTTTGCGAATTATCTCTTGTCCGAATCTGTGATCACAACACAACCCTTTGAAGATATTTGCGTAATTAAGGTACTTGCTTCTACATCCATCTTCTAATTTTTGTATGATTTTATTTTAATTTAGTTAGCTCTATTAATGTGAGTGTGTGTGTGCTTTTGCTGAGCTCATTTTATGATCTGATGCTCAAGGGTCTTCAAAATTTTTGGTACATGTCATTATTTAATATAGAAATTAACTTCTTGGCTAATTTTAGTGAACTAAATGCGAATCAATAAATTGTCTTGAGCAAATTAGAATGTGACATGACAGATAAACTGTTTTGTCCCTTTTCTTTTTTGCATTTCAAAGCCTTGTACAGATAATTTGCTGATTTTAATGCTCATTGCTCTTAGTTTTGTAACCTTAAGAGAGGATTTTTGAGAAGTGATTTGTGAGCTATATTTGGTGAGGGGAGAATGACGATTGCTAATTGTGAACTGAACTGTGAATTACTTTTTTTGTTGAAATTTTGACTACTGCTTGCAATGTCTCATGAACTACAAACTGGATGCTGCAAATCAACATCCTGTGTTCTTTCTTGATCCATGCCTATTTCTGTCAGTTTCAGTGCTCCCTCTCTTCTGCACTAGGTGTATGAGTTCATATAAGAAATTCTCAATGCTTATCTATTTTTGTCATTTCCTAGGCTGCTTAACCAAAGAATTGATCAATGGGTATGAATGAACAAGCTGTTGATGACACGCGCATCGGAAATCCAGAGCCAGACAAAGGTTATTTACATGAAGTTACTTTATCAAGTGGAATTGACATGCAAGAAAAAGAGATAGACTGTACTATGACAGTTTTAACTAGAGTAGACTTGGACTTGGCATATTCATCCGAGAAGTTGGTAAATTTGCATGTACTTCTGATGTATCTCTTGGCAAGGGGGGATGATCTTGAGACATTGGTCATGGAGAATAGCGATGTCTCAGCAACCTCCATTGAGAAGGCATTGGTATATGATCTTTCATTTGGTATTTTAGATTCCGAGTTGAGAGAGGTGGAAAGATTATTGGATACTATCCATGTGGAGATTGTTGATGTCCATCATAAAATATCTTCATGCAAACATTTGAGAGAAGTATTTACTATAATGGAGAAGATGGAGAAGAAATTGCATGATTGTGAAGGATCATTAAAGGAGTCTCAAGAGCATGTTTCGGAGTTGAAGATGCAGTCTGCCAAGTTTCAGAGGGTACTATCATATTTTATACATGGTAATTAGATGTTACAAGGTTGCATATATGAACCTGTTCCCCCGGTACAAAAAACAAAAGATGCATGATATTTAAGGTTATGTCACTCTGACCGTTCACCTTTCTGTTGTATGCTTGCCAAACAGGTAACAATGATGAGGCCTTGGAATTTTCTGCTAATGGTCAATTATCAAACATTAATGGGAAATCGAAAATGAAGAATGCTGACCAACAAAGACATATTTTGAGGATGCTGGAGAAGTCACTTGCAAGAGAGCTAGATTTGGAGAAGAAAATATCAGAGTTAAATCAAAATGAAGAGCAGCTGAAACTAAAGCTACACCATACAGAACAAGTTGCTTTTCGCATGGAAGAAGCAGCTGAAGTTGTTTGGGGAAGGTTTCTAGAGGCAGAAAATTCTGCAGAGGTGCTCATGGGAATTTCAAAAGAAATGCTAGGTAGATTCCAGATTGTACAATTTAATCTGAATGGTTCCCTACAACGAGAAGCTGAGTTAAAATCTAAACTAGGAGATTTCATTGACCAGCTGAAAGCCAAAGACATGTTGTTACAGAAACTACAGAAACTTGAGAGCACCAAAAATTCTGAAGTATTAACTTTGAAGGAAAAAGTTAAATCACTCGAGGAACAACTTAAAGAATCTGAGATCCGGCTGCAGAATGCTAATGCCTGCTTTCAAACTAGCCAAGAGCAGCTTAATGAAATGGACAACTTCATTGAATCATTGAAAGAGAACCTTTATGGAGCAGAGAGTAGGGCTGAAAGTGCTGAAGAAAAGGTTACACAGTTAACAGATACAAACTTGGAACTAAGTGAGGAGATAAATTTTCTTAAAGGTAATAATGATAGTAACACGAAGAAGGTAGGCATACTTGAGAATCAGTTGAGGGACTTGGAAATCCAGCTACAGCAGGCAAAAGTATCTTCTGAAGCCAGTCAAGAGCAGCAAAGCATGTTATATTCTGCAATTTGGGACATGGAAACTTTAATTGAAGATCTGAAATCAAAAGTTTCAAAAGCTGAAAGTAAAACTGAGAGTGTAGAAGAACAATGTATTGTACTATCTGAAGATAATTTCGAACTAAAGAAAGAACAAAGTTTTATGAGGGATAAGATTAAAATCTTGGAGTCATCATTGAATCGAGCTAACAATGAAAAAGCTGCAAGTGCAAAAGAAGTTAATCATAGGACTAAGCTTATGATGGAAATGGTTATGCAACTAGCCACTCAGAGGGAGCTCATTCAGAAGCAGGTATTAATTTTGTTGCATCTTTAAATAATCCGTTTTGAATTGTGTAATGTGTATTTGTTCGGTTCTGCCATCTGCTCATCCGAAAGTGCATGCAGCAATTTGAGAGTCCATCTGGATATCTCAAAGATATTTAATTGTTTCATTGCATTTCATTCATAGTTTTGTGTACAATCTGTGCAATCATAATTTATAATATATTATGGCACATAACGAATTGGCAGCTATCTCAAGACTGTTAGTTAGAGTTCTGATGACAACTCAGGAGATGTTAAGCCTAGTGTCTTAACATATTAAAGTAGTTTCTACCATTTCACTTCAATGGCCCTGTTTTAAATTGTGAATTCTGAGCTTTGCTTTACATGTGTAAAACAATATTCCATGGGACACCGATGCAAGCCATTTTTTGGCCATCCTAGCTACCTCCATTTCGTGACTTATTCTAAACAAAGAAATAGATAGGTTTATACTTGACCACTTGATTACACTTATAGGCCGGGAACATTCATCTAAATATTTCAAACTCTGGTATCTTCTGTGCAGCTATACTCTTTGACTAGTGAGAACAAGTTATTGGTGGAGAAATTACAGTATAGTGGAAAAAGTTCTTTTGCAACCATGTATAATGCTGGAGATACTGATGACAAAGAGCTGCTGATTAATCCCAACAACGATTTGCCTGGTGCTACAGTGAAAACCTCTGAGGATGCAGTTTCCTTAATGAAGAGTGTTCAGGCAGGTACTCATTTGAATATTTGTCTTCTTTACACTAGAGGGCTTGCATTTCCTGAGTTTGTTAAGAAAGTGATAGCAATGATGATGATAATACTGATTCTCATTATGTCTTACACAATCACAGGTTTAACTTTTCCAGGTCCTACTTGCATAAGCTTAATGGGTTTTGCTGTATAAATAATAGTATTACTTGCATTAGCTTATGGTTTTGCTGTATAAATAATACACTGGGATCCTGTAGTTCGTTATTAACTGATGTTTTACATTTTTCAGTTTAATTTCTGCTAAATGCATTGAAATTACAGCAAAATAGTTGTGATTAGATATGAAATACACTGGGAACCTATGTATATATATACCATATATTATTTTCAGCTCAGTGTTTTGGACAATTTGGTTTTGATGTTAGCTTCAGGTTATGTTTGCAACTGCTGTGCTTTTGCATCTTGTTTGATAAACAAGCACTTTTCACTTGATGCCTTAGTTTACCAACCACCCTCACTTCATAGGCAGTTATTCCATTCTAGAAAGCACCCGAATCCCAAATGTAGCTTCAGTGGTTCTATGATCAATCATTGATCAATGCATTTTTCTCATTTCTTCGCTGACGATGATAATTCTAAACTCTGTCTTCCATTTCCCTGAATTAGGAGGATGAAGTTGGTGAAGTCGTAACCGCATGTAAGAATGAGCCAGGGCCTTCCATTGCAGCAATCAATACTAAGGGCAAGGTCCCAAACTCTGAGACCTCAAGAGTGCAAGATGCAGAGCATCTTAACCGAAAGCATGTGTTTGTGGCAATTTTTGTGGCACTACTTTCAGTCGCAGCCATCTATCTATTGAACAAGAAACACTTCTTAGATCATTTTTGATGGATGATTTTTGTCATGACTTGATGTATTTTTTTTTTCCACGTACCACGTTGTTTTTATTGATTTCTTTCTATTGTGTTGATTAGTTTTGTAAATAATTGATTGTTGTTGTATTCGCCATTGATTAAATGTGATTATGTGAATATTGTAAATTAAACTATTGTTGTATTCTAAATTGTTTCTATGAAATGATTGGATATGAAATCTGAATTGAAATATCTTAGGTGCTCATGGGAATTTCAAAAGAAAATGCAACAGTAGTAATAATTAAAAACTCTCCCAGACGACATCGTTTAATTATTCGTTGATTGCACGTGGCACCGAATTAGAATTTCACAGATTTAACTATTAAACCGCCGAATGAAATAAACCCTAAACATAATCACCACACTCTATAAAATCATCTCAAAAGAAGGTATTCTGGACCAGTATTCGCAGCCGACCCAGTGAATAGTCACGGTTGATTGTTTACAGGTACTCGATTTAAATTAAAATGGATTTGATTATGCACCAAATAGCCCCTTGCTTCTTGAAGTAAACTAGTTGCAGGGAAAAATCGAGAAAGAAAGGATATTCTAAAGGTGCTAAATTTACTTTCTGGCATCAGATTTCTGTATGTGAGATCAATTGTAGTTTCTTTTTGTCGCACTATATCTTTTGTGCCAGAAAAAAATGATTTTTTTCTTTTTTTTTCCTAGGTGAATTAGAAGCAAAGCAAAAATGATGAAGAACATTTGGTCTGAACCATTGATGTGGAATGATTTCATATCACACTAGCCTTCAAAGTTCTCTGATTTTCTTTTGCTTAACAGTAAAAGTTTATTCTTTTTTAAGACGTTTAGTTGTTGATTGCTCTTTTTACCCAAATTCAGTTTTTGATAAGTAAGCACCAAAATTCAGAGTCTGGTATGTTGTACTTATTTTTCAGGCTATACGAGCATGGTGCGATATAAAACTTTTTCTCTGTTCTCTGTTGATTGACTTGTCACTTTCAAATGACTGGTGCAGTTAGAATTGGGAGAAAACATGCTGCCAAAGTGATTACATTTCGTTTTCATTCATAGGATTACACAATATGAGAGGCAATGCATCTTTGTTTAAGAGTTTGATTGTTTTTAGAATCACTTGGTTTTGTTGGGAGAGTTACTCGGTAATATGGACAAGGTTGTGCATCTATTTCCTGTGTGACCCAATGTGCTTTATTAGCTTGTTCATTTCAGCGCATGATAATGTTGATGCGAGTTGGGTTTTGTTTTGGTGGCTTGTTTGAAGTGGAATGTATTTCATTTGCTGTAACTGATGAAAATTTGAGACTTCTGATCTGTGACTGTGATGACTTAACTTGGTTTTTGGGCAAATAATTGTGATTCTTACATCTGAAATGTTGTTCCATACAGAGGATAAATATTTGCAGCAAAAGTTCAAAATTTATCCATTGTGATTTTCACTACTTTTATTTATATTATTATTTATAATCTTTTGATGTTTGATTTTTTTAGACGGCATGAGACTATGTCTTGTTTGCATAAAATTTATGGTTCCATCCATACACCCAATAAATGATCAATGGAGTCTATTGCTCCCATGAAATGGAATTTTTTTTTTCTCAAAGATAGCTTTCATGACAGTAGTGCTATTCACATCTGGTCAATTTCAATCTCTTTCTTTAGGGGGCAGAGTGTTGTTATGGAAATGCCATTGATAGGAATTGGCCACCGGTGGTTATAGATGAAAGCTTGTTGGCTACTTGGCCTTGGCAGCATCAGCAGGGGAGGACTACTATTGATCCATCATGTAACTGCCCCTCATATCATTGTGATGAAACATGTTAGGTTACTTCTTTTTGAATGGACTAATCAGTGTCTGTAGATGGTCGAAGGAGAATTGAGAACTACAGTGGAAGTGTAATTCAAGGTTTTTTTTTTTGAGAAATGCTAAACGTAGAGAATGGTGAGAGAATGCTGAGAGAAACGGCAGCTTGTCATGCGGTTTCGAGTGTTCTCTCACCATTCCCTACATGACCCACACTTTTCCTTTCTCTTTTCGCTTTGGCCTTCACGTGAACTCCACTTTTCCTTTTGGTCTCTCCCCCACGTGAACTCAACTTTTTTTTTTGTTAGCAGAAGTAGTTCATCACAAGAGAAAGGAAACGGCATCAGCAGGACTAGTTCATCACAAGCCATTACTTCAACTCAACTCGTGGTCGAGTTTCCTCACTGTTTTGAACTACTGCCTGAGCAATGAGCAAAACAATTCATGCAGGGGAAAAGGATGAGCAAAAGGAAAACTGGAGTTCACGTGGGGGACAAAGTAAAAAGAGAAAGGAAAAGTGTGGGTCATGTGGGAAATGGCAAGAGAACACTCGAAACGGTAGAACTAGTTGTCTCGGCATTCTCTAAGTTTAGCATTTCTCTCTTTTTTTTTTTTTTTAAATTAATGTCTCCTGTATTTTAGTCATTCAATTTGAATACTTCGTGAAGAACACAAGATGATGATGAAAGTGGAATAGCCAATATGCATTTTTTTTTTCTTTTAACTGTCTACATGATCTACAAAACGGGTGGGTGGGTAAACCGCGTTTTGGTTTGTGCTGTTCGGTTTCAACTTTGGTTGTAACTGTATGGTCTGAAGAATTCAATCAAAATTGAATCAATTAACACAATTAATTTTAAAAGCAATGAACTAAGAAATCTAAATTCATTTCCTATCATCTATTATATAATTTACACTTAGCGAACATAGAAATTAAACCAAAAGTGAGTTTACCATTGATTGGGACAAGGCAGTAACAACCAACGGATGACACATGAGGACAGTGGCGGAGACGAGACGCTCTGGAGACATCAGATGAGTCGGGGATGACGGGCATGCACAGCTTGCGATGGGAATTAGAACGATTGCGAGTGGCAAATCTTGTAACAACGCATAAAAACTTAAAAAATACCGAGGGGAATTGGTCTGGACGGTGCGCGACGCCAGTGTTGGGAAACGGAATCCGGCGTGGTTTGCACTTGGGTCTGGAGTGTGTGAGTTTGGCTGTTTGGCACCTTGGATTTGATTGTTGTAAAAAGTATATATTATATGTTAAATGTTAAGTTATAATTATTGTAACTTATATTTTTTATGTGAACCATATAAAGTTATATGATTCATAATTTGTGTGATTCACAAGAGAAGTGTAGGTTACATTAATTATAACTTAGAGACTCCCTAATAATAAATAATGAAGCGATTGTTGACTTTTTGTAAAATAAAGATAATGATGAAGTACAGTGATGAGACTACAATTGTGTAGGGATTATTGTTTGTGACTTTCTAAGTTAGGGGTTGGAGCTTTTGTCAGAAATTTTTTTAATTTAAACTTGTAAATCGGGGTCTGGTTACTGTGCTCCTTTTATTTGTCGGTTTGCTGGGAACCGTTAGATTATAATGAGTGAAATCTAATGGTTAGGGCTTTGAGAATGAATGGTGAGTTAAAGTTGGGCTACCATTCCAACCGTTACACCTTTGAAATTGGTCTTAGGGTGCTGTAAACCGTGAGTGGAATTGATTTTGACCGGTGTGAAGGAGAGAGACCCGAGTTGTGGAGAATAGTCAAGTGCGCAGCGACGGTGTGTTAGCTCGGATTTATGAAGTGGATCGTGTTGAGTTTAATTTTCTTCTGCTAGTATCAAACGAAACGGAGGGAGAGATCACGGCAATAAAAGTAGAGGGCATCGATTTCAAATTGATTTAGGAATTATTACCAGTAGTTCAACTGGGCATGTTTAATGCAGTAGGATTGATGAGACAAAATAGTTGTTTTGCTCTGTAATTTCATTGTATTGGTGGTGTTTGGCGTCCAGTTTATTTATGTTGACTATACATTTAGCTTCAACTTCTTAAACGCACCTCGCGTCTTAATTATCAAATTCCACCCAACTGATTTTCCTAAATTTATATCATAATTTTTTGTGCTTGTATAATAATCAAGGGATTAATTAATATATTTGTTTTGTATCTTTGTAAGTACATGTAATGATAATCAAATATATGATCGAAAGTTTCACAGTATCTTTAGAGTTGTTAAGTTTTTTCAATGAATCTGTGTAGAAAATCAGGAAGTGAAATTGCAACAAGTAATAGAAAAAAGTGAATCAGATGCATTATACCTAAGGGTTACAGTCCGTTGTAGATCTAATTTATTGATTTCATTGGAAATGAGCATTATTTTATTTATTTATTTATTTTAGGGCTGCCAATGTAATGGACATGTATTTGTTTTATGCATTACGAATGTATTTATATGGTGCTATAAAGTGTAGTTTCATGGTAATAAATAAAGATGATGAGCATTTAGTCGTTCGTGTCTTATGCAATCACCCACTTTCTGAGATATTTGTTATTTCAGGCCACGGCTGTGGACCTATGGTGATATGCATGTAACAACATATGCATGGGTTTTCTAGCTATCGTCAATTCCATAGCTCCTGCTTTTCGAATTGATTATCATGCTTACATGCCAATCTTTATTTGCTACACGTTTTTTTTTGGTATTTTCACTTGATATTCAAATCCTAGCCACAGATCAGTTCAAATTCTATTCAAATCCAATTTATACTTCTTCAGACTCGATGCAAATTTTACATAATCTAATCCACCATTATTCTGATTATATATCCCTTCTCTCCACTCCACAATTTGTTGTTTTTTTTTTTTAAATTTACTATCTATGCAATTATATTTTATTTTCATTTCATTTTTTTCTCTCATTTCTATTTATTTCAGTATTACTTATCGTGTTGTTATTGTTTTTCCTCATTCTCCTATTATTTACATACACTACAAATAATGCCACTTACACAAGCTTCCTTCCTTCTATACTATTTCATTATTAATAATCTTCTTCCCATTTGCCTATTTGTGGAACTAATGCCACAAATGGTTAGCCGACGGCGGCTCTCAAATTTTTTGATGCTTCCTATCAATTCGCCAATTCATCCATTTTATCCCTCTATATATTGGATTATTTTTTGCTCCATTTACTGTGGCCCTGCCAAATTTTGCGGCTCCGAGCGTGTTTTCAACACATCTAATCAACTACATCTACTTCCTATCCTTTCGTTCATGCTTCATTTTTTATTTAGTTACTGTTTTGGACAGATTTTGGGGGTAGAAAAAGGTAAACATATCTAGAACAATGAATTTGTATTTTTGGGGGAAACGAGGTACCTCACTAGTTTGTTGTGTGGTGTTTCTGAAGTTCGGAGAAGGTGAGAAGAGATGAAGAAAGTGGTAACTATGGTGAAAGGTTTGAACCAAGAAAAATGCCCCTTGAAATGAGCTTCACGTCTGCAAAACAGTGGAATCAAGGTTAGAGGTAAACCTGGGGTACCTCGGCGTTCACATTCCGACGCTCAAGTTAGCAACTCAAGCTTTTATGGTAAAGAGAGATTGCCAGCCCTTTGTAAATTAAAGTTTAAGGTTAAAGAAAGCTTATTTTGTGGAGTGTGAGTGTTGATGAACGAAGGCATGACTTGATGGAGAATAAAACCTAGGCACCTTTATATATGGAGTACCTCAGCTGCCACGTAGCGTATCCTTTTTAGCTATTAGCTGTCTCTTTTTAGCCATTTTGCATCATTTTACATTTTTTATGATTTTTGGGCTGTTATGTGCATGCTTGGGAATCAAGAAGGTGTTCGCAGCGTATCTTATCCTTTGAAAATGTGGCACGTGCTGGAGAGTGGTCTTGGGGTACCTCTGCAGTGGCTGTTGGGTAAGACGGCTGAGGACCACTATTCTTGGGACAATGTCCTCTACCTTTTGGCAGAGATGGCAGGCAGCTGTCGCCACCTTTCAGTGCGATGTTTTGGCATTTAATTATGACAAAATCAAATATTATTCTTCAAGCGATGGAGATATTTCTCATGGCGGATTTTTCTCGAATCTGATTTGCCAGGTACCCCAAACTATATGGGGTACCCTGAGTTACTCCCCAATTGTGTGGGGTACCCCAAATTATACAAGGTATCTCGAGTTATTCTCAGTTATGCGGGTTATCTTGAATTATACAAGACACCTTAAATTAGGCTGAAGTTATTCCGCTCATCGACACGTGACGTTATGTTATATTTCCTATTTCTCCCTAAACGGTTATCATCAATTGATCTCATTGCATTTTCCATGCTACAGTAACCACACTTATATGCCTCTTCCAACAAAATATTTGTTTATAATGTACGTAAAATTGTTTCTCACAAACTACATATAACATACATAAAATTGTCTCTCACAAACTACTTGCTTTTGCATATAATTGCTCTAGCTAACTTCTTTATTGTTTTCTATACCAACATATTTGTTGTTCCATTTAATAAAATTATTGCACCATAAACAGTTCCTGTCTATTGACTTGTACTCCCAGTTTCTGTCAACTGCCACCTGGCGATTTCCCACTTCCACGATTAGGGATGGCAATGGGCACCGCCCATAGCGGGTTTACCATTACCAAACCCAAATCCGCACAAAATTTAAATTACCAAACCCACCCACAACCTGCAGCGAGTTTTAATTCTTTTAAGAAAACCCACCTATAGCGGGTTTTGATAATTACCAAACCCGCAATGGTATTCAGCGGATTTTTTGCGGGTTTTCGTATTTAAAATCACAAATTTTTAATATATAAATTGATAATAATAACCTCAAATTTCATATAACATACTCAATTTTATATTTAAAAAATGTAAATGAAAAATTAAAATTTCAACATCAATCCAACACAAATTCTCAAATTTAAGTATAAATTACACAAATCCATTAAAAAACACAAACTAGTGTCTAAAAATAATAATTACATTTCATATTATCATTTAAAACAAGCTCCAAGAGAAGATATTCATTTCATTCATCACCATAAGCACCCATCAAACACGATGCCTATAATAATAATTAAGATTAATATTTTCAACTACTAATTCGAAGAAAAAATTATAATAATAAAATAAGTCATGTATTAAGTTAAAGAAAAATAATACATATACAATCATAATATATATATAATAATTCATGAATTACATTATTTTCTTTATACATTTTTAGATTATTTTCTTTATACACATTATTTTCTTTATACATTTTTAGATTAAAATTAAATTAAAAATATTTGAAAAAAACATTACAGGTTTGGTGGATATCCATGCGAGTATCCACCGGATATAAGATAAATACCAAACCCACCCGCATCTATATGTAGGTTTTAGTTTATAATACTAAACCCACCTGCAACGGGTAAAATTACTCACAGCGGGCGGGTTTTAGCAGGCGGGTTTGCGGGTATAATTACCATCCCTATCCACGTTCTTATCCTTTTCATCCAACGGTGCCTTTATTGCAAGACAAGTAAAGGGGGTACGGTGGCCAAGGGGCATGGTAGATGGAGCCTGTAAATCGACTGGGTTATCAATTCGGTAAAATCAACTCAATCGAATCCTACCCAGTAATATAATCAAATGAATGTTCCTTATGTACGAGCGCAACGAGTAGATAATATTCATTTGAGTCCGTTACATTTCGTTATTAGACTACACAATTCAAAATGCTCCTACTTAATTAGGAGAACCCAAAATTTATTACAAAGTGTGCAGCAGGCAAACCAATTGCTCATATGATCTGTTGCTGATTATTCTACCTCCGTATAACATATCTTTTTGTCTCGACAAGTTTTTACTGCCATTTTGATCCTTCAGAGCAACGCCTCCTTAATCAGTGAATTATATACAGTTAAAGCTGAACATGCACAACGAGTGACGAAAAAACATTTAAGGTTGCTTTTGAGTGATGCCAACGGTCTCTTCAGAAGTGGATGAGAACCAACAGAAAGTAGAAAAATGCAATCCTAATTCTTATCCTATTACAACGGGAAAAGAAGCTGCCAAATTGCTGTAACAACCATTGTTATGACATGACGCACAGCCCCTAATTCTGTTTATCTCCAGAAGGCTATAAATACCGTGTTTCAGCTTTTCATCTCCATCAACGAAAAATAGAACATACAAGCACATAACCAGAAACCAAGCCCCGCAAAGTCTTTGAGTGAAAATGAAGGCCGCTATTGTATCCATGCTGGTTTTCGTAGCCCTTATGCAGATGATAGTGACTCCAGGAGAAGCTATCACTTGTGGGCAAGTGGATGCCTCTTTGGCCTCCTGCATTCCCTATCTGATAGCTGGGGGAAACCCTGACGCTGCATGCTGCGACGGTGTGAAGAATCTCAAGAGCATTACTCCAGCTACTGCTGACAGACGGGCGGCATGCGAATGCTTGAAGGCAGCTGCTGCTCGCTACCCTAACATCAAGGAAGATGCAGCCTCTTCTCTCCCTCAGAAGTGTGGTGTTCAAATGAACATTCCTATCTCCAAGGCCACAAACTGTGCCAAGTTAGTCACTAATCTACATAATGCATATTAATTAATTTGCTTGCATATATAAAGTTGTTCACTTAATTTAATTATTGACAATCCTTGATAACCTAGTTTCTTTCCTTAATTCACCAGCATTAATTGAGATGGATGCGAGACAAGGTGCCCGCAGATTAAGAGCTTTGGCGTTGCTATTTCCTTGGCCTTAATCACATTTTTATTTTATTTCATGACGTCATGGTAAATAATGGTTGTGACCACAAGCAATCAAGTTGTTAATAAAACTCGATAATAATTTCTGGCTCTCATTCAATTACTAATTAATTAGCTTTCAGAATCATGACAGTTCTGTGTACTGGTGAAGGGCGTTAAATAATTGGATACAACTCCACCAGTGTTTCTCTCGCTCCACCATCAGCAACCAAAATTAAACAAGCAGTATCACTTAAAAAATAATAATAACAATAATGGTATGTCTCATTGCTCAAAAACCATTG
Organism: Atalantia buxifolia; assembly: GCA_030444775.1. Classification (NCBI taxonomy): domain Eukaryota; kingdom Viridiplantae; phylum Streptophyta; class Magnoliopsida; order Sapindales; family Rutaceae; genus Atalantia; species Atalantia buxifolia. The sequence continues at coordinate 21,722,471 of CM059837.1, read as the reverse complement.
TGACTCACTAGCAGTGGCAGAAATAATCACAACTGCGAATTGACCAAATTTGACAAGCAGTGGCACACACCATCCCGTTAATTACGTGCAAAAGTCTTTTTTTTTTTTTTTTTCCATTTTTCGGGTTAGAAAATTCCCCGCATAACAAGTGTGAAAAATAACAAAAGGCTGAAATTGTCCTGAGAAATCTTATACATGGGATTTCAATGGAGAATTTAGAACCAGTGCCTATCTTTTAACAATCTTCAACCAATATTATATTATCATCAGATAATTAGCAATCGTAACTTTCTAAAAAATCAGCGCAAAAATTTGATTAGATCTAACACAAAATCTTCAGAAATAGCTCCGATATCTAGTACAGATCATACTGAACTAAAATGGTCCAAAAGAAAAAAGTGGGAACAAGAGCATGAAACCTCAACTCTTATCACAGAAAACACATAAAATGTTGGAGAATTACTAAATTAAACACTCAAAAAACTCACAATTTTATTTCTTTAACAACACTCCTTACCAATTACAACTCTTATTTTTCACTCTCTACACCTTAGAGATTTTGTTACTTCTCTTGATGCATAAACCAAAAGGGAGAGGGGTTATTTATACATGAAACAAACTAATCACAACCATCCATTTATTCAACTACTACACAAATCCTCACCATTCATTAAAATCTACCACTCACCTACTTCACCAACCACACCTACCACGCCTAATACAAATAATTCAAACCTCACCAACCATACCTACTAATGGAACCTTCTATGAGTTGGGCTTGAATTTATTCATCTTGGATCAAGTTTATGATCCAACATAAAATTGGTTATTACAATTCTGTTCGGTTTTGTAGCTTAAAAGCCACTATTATATATTTGTGATATCGAAATTCTAATTATGAAATAATGTTTAGTTAATAATACTTATTTGGTAACTATGATATTTGATCACGGTATCTTTAAATTTTCCTTAATAAAATAATAAAGGCTGTTCATAAAATAACCTGGGATAAGATCACTTTCAATTCTAAACGTCGTTAGACAACAATATATACAAAAACGAGGTATGAGTGAAAAATTAAGGTTCTATTTGGGATTGAGGTTGAAACTCTGTAAACTGCTTATTTGATAGATTGTGACAAAATAGTATTTGGTAAATTTTCTAAAACTGCTTATTTCACAATTTTTTTCGTTTTAATAGTAGCTCTTAAGAGCGAGTAGGAGTTTACTTTTTATAAACAATTTACTAAATAAGCTATCATACCTTTTAAAAGCTTCTATTTTAACCTTATTATTTTAACAAAAAGGTAATTATGTCTTCTTCTTTTTTTTTTCCCCATAAATCCTAAAATGAACCATTAGATATCTTATTACTGCCACAACTGCTATACATTTCTTCTGATATCAAAACTGAGCCAATAAGTTCAAATCTTTTTCTTTTTTTTAGTACGTTTATTTTCTATTACAAGAATATATAAGACTTGCTTATGAATGTAATATATATTAACTTTTCATTTTGTTTGGATGTCTCTACTAATATGAATTCTTATTATATTTTATATAATAGAATATAAAGTTTATTAGATTTCATTTGATTCATTTTTTTCACCTTACATAATTTTACAAGTTTAAAAATAAAAAAGGCTTGTCTAAACAATTTTATTAAACTTACTCTAAAAATAAAAGATAAATAAATTTATGTCTATTTTAGTTATTATATAATAAAATAATACTTTTGTAATAAAATTTACCAAATACATGCACTCTATTTTTTAATTAAACTTAAAACAATTGTAAAAATACAGTTTGTTAAATACCAAACTATTTTTTTAATCAAAAACTTATTTTATCCATATAGTAGAAACAACTTATTTCATTAATTACCACAGTAACCTTCATAAAATTTAGCACAACTTTGTGCTTCTTTATGGGGAAAGAAATCAAAAGCATATACTCTCATCATAAGTTGTGACATTGTATTGTCATAAGTGGAGAGATTGCCAAACAATACGTAAAATTCCAACAATCATCACAATGGTAAGTACTGAAAAACTGGCGAAAATTTGGCAGCATAGCATAGGTGCTGTACTTAATTTCCTTTTCTACAACTATACCACGTGTTGAAGATAAGATAGCATTTAATGCAAAAATCCCATGTAATTAAAATCTATGTAAGTCAAGTTCTTGGTAAACAGTCTTAACAGCTTCACCTATACAATTCTTTTTCCAACGTACTCCTAGTGCATATATAAAAAAAAAAAATGGAGAAATCTTCACTCAAATTGGCTCTCATGGCCATCCTCGTGGTTTTTGCATACTGTAAGTCTCTCCGATCCATTGGCGTTCATTCCTATTAACTTAAAAAGGTGACATATATGCATGCATATTTAATAGTGATTGAATTAATGATGCATGTTGAAAATGATATGCAGATTCAGATGAGATGGTAGCTGAAGGAAGGTTCCGTGTAATTTCATTTCGATGCAAGGAGGCTTCAGACTGCAGCATCAGCGTTTGTGGACAATGCAAAACTTGCATTTGCAAAGATACTTGGTGTGCGTGCAAAGAAGATGACTTCCCACCAGTCTCCGCCGTCGACGCCTTCTTGGGGCACCAATAGGCACCAGAAGCATGCCTAAATCTTATGAAGATGATGTATTCAATTAATTAAAAATCTTATGAAGATGGTGTATTCAATTAATTAAATAAGACTTTCGAAACGTCCGACTGCTAATACAAGATTTGGAAAATAATAAAGCTAGTATTTCTTTTTGGATATGATGCTGTTTCATATTTTATCATTTTTTTTTCAAAAAAGTTGGTCCTTATAGATAAGACTATGCTTATGAGAGTAAATGGCTTGTATCAAACTTGGTATATAAAGCCTTCAAAGAGCTAATTGCAATCAACCTCGAGTTTGTCAAAAATATATAGAATTTTAAAAATATAATAAATACCATAGAAAAGATATTACAAACAAGATTTATTGTAACAAAATTATATTTACGTAATTATTAATTTATGAATAATGTTTGAGATCTTAACATTTAAGTTCTAATGTCATTATTCATTTATTCGATAATGAATGTAAAATTATTTATTACTTTATTATATCATTTAATTGAGGAATATCGTATTATCAATTGAGACTTAAAGTAGACTTAAATATAAAATTATTGACATTATTCTTTTTACCCCAAAATATTCAACGCAAGCTCAAAATCTGCTCTTATGAAGTATATCAGTTAACGAATCCCTTTCATCAATATAATTTTGAGCATAATCACATCAATTGACATTCATGTGGCCTTAGCGGAGCTTTATTATGTTCGACGTTGATCTCTATAAAAGATATGAGCTACGTGGCTAGTTAAATATCTCCTGTGGTAATTGTATTATTCGCTTTTATGTCTTGTAATTGTCAAAAACACCCCGAAACCGCTGACTTTTTTAAAGGGCCGTTTCATCATTACTTTCCTCATGTTCTTCGAACAATATTATCATTAATGGATACTGCAATAAGGGATATTGTCATTGTCACTTAAAATTTCGACATAAATTTTAAATACATTAAGAAATTGCTTTTTTCTTGCCAGAGCAAAATGAAAAATGTTATCATATAAATGTATCTAAGTTGACCGTAAATTTATCAAAAAATGACCGAATATTTAATCTTTTAATTGCCTGTACAATTTAGGGATGATGCCATGGTGGTTAGTAAAGTACAAACGAGGAAGAGACAGGCGCACGCAAGAGAATTTGCTTCTCATAAAACTGTCATATTTAAACCTAATTAGAGTTTGTCTTTGATATTAAAGTGAAGACAAGAAAAATACATAATCATCATCTGTGAGGACCAGGCTATCCAATGCTGTCAACGACAGGGTTTGGGCAAAATTTGCGTAAATTTCAAGATAATGCAGACGGACAGAATCGTTGTCTTGTGGGAACCCTCCTGGCATCATCTGCTAAATGCATTCGTAAGGTTATAAATAGAGATTAAAGATCGAACGTTTACCCTCTTCAGGACATGGTATCATTAGTTTATTTCATGTCCTCATTAGTTTATTTTCTGTTTATGGTACTCCATTTTGCCTATTTGCTTTCTGTTCTAAATATTAAATATTGTTTTATACTTGCTTTCTGTTCTAAATATTAAATATTGTTTTATACTTTCTGCAGGAATTGTAGCTTTTAATTTTTATTTTATAATTAATATTTTTCTTAGGGTACATTATGTTTGATGATTGCGTTTCGCATTGCTGCATATATATGTGACCATCTTTTTACAAATGCCGGGTTTGCTAATTAAGGGGTCTGAAAATTTTCTTTCCCATACCTCTTCTTTGCTTTTGAAATTATTTTTCATTGAATGTCTTTGCTTAGTTTAAAATTTGCAGAAGAAATACTTCTTAATCATAATGGGCATTGAATTCCAATGATAACATTGAGATAATATAACCACCCCCCCCGGTGTAAGAATTAGTTCCTTTTGATCAGTTGAGTAAACAACTTTCTAATAGTGTTTTTGTGTGGTGCTAATTGATCTAGTTAGTAAAATTTTTTGAGGTGGCATTTTAAGATTCGAATTCCACTCATATGACTGAATATGAAATAAATTAATTATATTACCATAAAAATATACTAAAAGTATCAGAACACTTTACATTGTGCAAGTTTTGTGAACACAATAGATTAATATTGAAAACAAAACTGGGAAAAAAAATTTTGTGAACACTTTACATTAGTATGGATGATTGCGTTTCGCGTGCATAGCTCTTTATAATCTTAGTTTTAGGGGGAAAAAAAATTTAAAACAAAACCGTTTTGATCAGTAAACCGCTTATTCCAATAACTTGGGATACTAATGTTCATATAATGAGTGCTGACTTTTTTAAAGGATTTTGTGCTACATGTGCATTTATAATATTGTACTGTTAAGATTTACTTATATATATATATATATATATTTAATAACTACCAATCACAACTTAATTTCATACATCCTTAATTACAAAGCTTAGATTAATATTGAATTCCTAAAGTTAATGAGAGCAATAACTATAATAATTTTAAAACAATAATACTACAACCATTCGAATTTGAATTCTAATAAGGCATTGGCTAAAGCCTAGAAATTAATTTAGGCTTTGTTCACCCATACTTTTAGAAAATTTTAAATAAAAATAATGTCAAAGTGAGGGAAAAAAAGGGGCAATCTTTTTGTACATTTTTATTGACAAAACTTCTAATGCATCCAACAAAACTTCTAATACACACAACAATACAACATCTTTTACGAATTCTTAGATCAGACATCATCCAAATCTTAAACCACAGAGTCACCAAATTAAGTATGCACAGTGCTACCGGTCACTGCATCTTGATCATTGGCCTGAAGGAGCAAAGTAGATATAAATTTATTTTCTTGTAATCTCGCAACCGTCTTATGCAGATATCATGCAAAAGAAGAGGAACAAACGTCAAATCCACGAGGATGAGGTAATACTATTATCTGTATATGATCAATTAAACCTCCAAACTGACAAGACAAAGTGGATGATGAGTATTAATTAAAATCATGATCTCATATTCATCGATCATTCAACATAATTCATCAGGCCCTTTAAATTCCTTAATTTGTTTATGACCACAAATATAAAGCAGTGATCCGAAAGTGAATATGAAAAAGATCCACGGTGCCCAACTGAACTGGGGCGGTAGCAACGCCCACAACAAGACTGTGAATGAAAGGATGACACCGGTTAAGGCTATGAGACTAAAAACCCTACTCATAGTAGGAAATTTTTCGCTGAATATCACTCCATTGATAGCAAAGAAGAAAGCAACCATCAGAACCAATAAAAACAGAATAAACGAAAAAGGGTTCTGCCTAAATATGGTTTCCGGCTCAAGTTTCCCGTTGTTTGAAATATAAGAGATGCTCAGAAGTGCAAATAGAGCTGTAAAGGCCATGACAATTGTGAGTCTCACCCATTTGATTGTAAATTTTATATCCAATAACTTGTCATCTTTGTCACTAGAGTCATCTCTCTGATCATATTCTGAAGATTTTGGAGCCGATGTATCAGTGGTCTCAATTTCAGTAACCTCACTCACTCCTCCGTTGGTTTCATTAATAACAACCATCTCAACTTTCTGAATCAAGAAATTCTCACCAGTAGACTCAAAAGACTGATCTGAAGAATTTTTTGAATCCTGTAAACATTTAATAAAATAAAAATTAATAAGAAACAATACATGAACCAGTAAAATTGATACGCAAGTTGCCAGCGAGAAACTTCTTACCATAATAATAGGAATAAACTAGGCATTCACAGATAACAAGAAGAACAGTCTCCATATATATATGGATGCGCAAAGAGGGTCTGTCACACTGTGTTAGCAAATGGGTATCTGATTGGCTGAGGTTTGCTGTATAGGACAAAAATCCAACAATTTCCTTTAATTTGCCAAAGATTAAATTACTGCTAAAGAAAATTGAAAAGATAGTCATTTTTCTTAGACATTAGAGAACAATGACATCAAACTTTTCACAGCCTTAACGTGTGGTGCCGAATGGGATAGATCGACTAGACAAACTTGTACAAGACAAAATATCAATTTTCTTGCCACATTAAGATCTGTTTGAAGCAAAGTCTTAACGGAATCATAAAGAAGCATACACAATTTTGATGAAGATCCATAGAGCAAAACTAATAAAGAAAGCTAATTCTAGGGTTCAGTTGACGAGGGTTGACTGATTTGAGTCAATTTGGTCCATTGAAATTGCAATAGAATATGGCTATCATGATATTGATTTGGAGTTCTTGATCAGATTGAATGCAACAATCCTAGTTCATTGAAAATACCCACACAATTTTTTTGGGCAAAATCGAGAAGCCACAGAGCATCTAAGCTGCAATATTTTGTTCGAAGGGAAAAATTAACATCTATAGGTATAATTTAAGTTTTTTCATCTGGAAAAGACGGCATAGCTAAAATGTGATTCTTAATTTGTTCTTTATCAATCACTGGTGCTTCTATCTTTCCCGTTAACAAGAGAGCAGAAAATTAAAATAGAGGGAGCATTTTAAGAGTTTTAGTGATTTTTGAAAGTAAGCATATAATTTGACAGAGTTTTAATCTAAATTATGCTTGTGGTCCACTCAGCCGTGTATATAATTCCATGAGCTGAAGCTAATTGAGTTTTAGTGCAATTTTTGGAACCCTTTATACTCTTCCTCAACTCTAGATTTTTAGCAGGAGACACCGAGAAAGGATCAATAGGTCTTGGTGCTTATAGGCCTTTTTAAATTTAAAGCGAAATAAAAATTAATTATTATTATATCCCAAATTTTTTGGTCGACATGTTAAAGTATAAACAGATAAGACACCTTTTTTAGAAAATATAAAAATTCTATAAAAATAAAAATACACATTTTTTATTCCAGAAGTTTTACTAAATGAAGCCTAAATTATTTAGGAGAAACTCGTATTAATGAGGATAAACTTGGGTTGTGGGAAAGAGCAATGCCAAAATTGGGCTAATAGTGGGAATTGTTAAATCTGGCAAAACAGATTATCAGGTTATGTTTGTGTTATGTCAGTTTTATGTCGTATTAAATTTAGGTTGTCTCAACTACGACTAATTAATAGTCACGTCAAAATATTGTGACCTTAACCTGACATAGAAAATAAATGGTGTATCTAATAATCTGCTTAATATCTATATGCTTTACAAAATTTATATCAAACATTTGCACACTATTACACACACACACACACACACACACAGACACACACACACACACACACACACACACACACACACACACACACACACACACACACACATATGGGGGCGGATCAAGAGCTCTCTAAAATTACATTTAATTTTACACTAATTTTAAGCCTTTAAATTTAAAACATATCAACGGTGAGGATTTAATAGATTAAATGACATTAAAATTTTTACTTTTTTATCATTAATGCACGTTTTCTCCCTCCTCTCATCCATCTTCTTTCCCAACTTTTTCTCATCCTCTCATCTAAAGTTGTTCTTAAATTAATGAGTCTCCCTCAAGTCATTTGAACTCTGGATTAAACTCATGAAAACTACTAAATGTTCAATCTGTCAAACTTAGTTTTCAATTTAAAAATTCTTGGAGAATCCGTTGGTCGCTAAACCCTTAATTTCTTTGTTGTGGGTTAAAGAAGATTGGGAGCTATGAGCTTTTTCCACCGTTCTATTGCCTAAGTAAGATTAAGAACAAAATTTTGTCAATTGTAATGCACATGATAGGAACTCATCAGTTTATCGCTTTTCGTGCTCTTGAATGAAGAAAGCACCATTCATAGTTTGTTCAAGGAATAATTTTGCAGTTGAGACTACACCGTGCAAAGTAGTGTATCTTCAAATCCTTGATTGATTTTTTTTCTTCAATAAAAGATTTTACACTAATATAGGGGGCTAATCAAGAAGATAGATGAGAGGAGAGAAAGCGTTGGGAAAGAAGATGGATGAGAGGAGAGAGAAAGCGTGCATTAATGATAAAAAGTAAAAATATTAATGTCATTTAATCTATTAAATCCTCACCGTTGATATGTTTTAAATCTAAAGACTTAAAATTAGTGTAAAATTAAGTGTAGTTTTAGAAAGTTCTTGATCCGCCCCTATATATATATATATATATACACACACGCACATACATACATACATACATATAGGGTACTGCTCCAATCTGGGAGTCTCGAATTGGAACAGTGTGTGGAACAAAGGCTGGTGGCCTTTGGGTTTAAATCCAAAGGCACCATAAAAATAAAAAAGAAGCCACCAGGGGCCATTGGATTGAAATCCAATGGGCCCTGGTGGCTTCCTGGACAGTGATACAATTCGGGAGTTTCAGATTAGATCACTGTCACACATACACATGTACCAAAATATTACACATTTACATTATTAAAGTACTAAATTTATATAAAATTTTATAAATAGAACATTGTGTATATGTTTTCCTTTAAAAAAAAAAAAGAGAATCATATCTAATATTTGACTTTTGATGATGAGAACTTGCAAATTAATTTAGAGTGGAAAATATAATCATGTCAACCCAAAATTAGCTCATATAATAATCGTATCAAATTTGACTACTTATACTCATTTATTTGTGTTGTGTTTGTGTCAGATAATTAGGTCATATCAAACTTTATCAGCTCTAAGGACCATCCAAGTTTGAGGTTATGGTGCCAAAATTTAAAAACTGTTCATACAGCTTGGGGATAAATGTAAAGTATTTAACAATTAAGGGGGCAAGGTCAAATATTAAATATGTTTGGTCCAAATTATAAATATGAAAAAAAGGTATTTTGGGCCCACAACCGCCTTGGCCCTGCGGTCTTGAAAGATGCACTTAATCAATCATACGAAAATAAGTAAAACATTTTTTCTACATACATACTTCCTGTGAAGAAGACCAAATTAATGAATAACAAATACTAATGACATGAAATTGAAGCAGCTGCTAGCTGTGTGAAGGTGATGGGGTGGCATTCTTTATTCAGCTGACAGTTATTTACGGGTAACCTTAACAATAATGTCACGAATTAGTTATCAACGCTGCCTTAAGTTCCATAGTCTTTGCTGTCCACGCAGATAAAGCGGCGAGCCAAATGTGAACCAAAAAAAGATCCATGGCGCCCAGCTGAATTCGGGTGGTAGTAATGGCCACAACAGGACTGTGAATGAAAGGATAACTCCTACAAGAGCTACGAGACTGAAAGCTCGACCGATTGTTGGAAATTTCTCGCTGAATATCACTCCATTGATAGCAATGAAGAAAGCAACCATGAGAAGCATTAGAAACACAACAAATGAAAAAGGATTCTGTATACATAAGGTTTCTGGCTGAATCTTCGCATTAGCGATATAGGAGATGGTCAGAACTGCAAATAGAGCCATAAATGCCATGACAATTGTGAGTCTAACCCGTTTGATTGTAAATTTCATATCTAATACCTTCTCAGTTTTGTCACTAGAGTCGTCCCTCTGAGAATTCAAATTCTTGCCTGCACTGCTAGCAGCTGAGGATGAATCAATTTCATGAACCTTAGTACTGTTGATGATTTCATCGATAACTATGATCTCAACTTTCTGATATGCTTCCTCGTCATCAAACGACAAATGATTCCGAAGAATTTCCTGAATCCTGAAAAGAATAATTAATTAAACATTTATCTTGACTATATTGCTAGCTATAGTTTTGATCAATTATAATGACGTAAAAGAGGTAATTAACAAGAAATTTCTCACTATATAGAGATGTGTATGTAAAAATGTTTCAATCTAGAATTTTAAAATGCAGGAAAGTCTAGGAAAACGTATAAGTTATAAATTTATGAAAGTCTAAGAAAACGCATAAGTTATGAGATTTATGTGCTTTAAGTTTTAAACCTCTTAAATCTTACAGATTTAAAACTTTCTCAGATTTTTCTTGCACTTTAAAATTCCGAATTAGAAAATCAATATATATATGTGTGTAAGTATATGTATATAATCAAGAAGCTACCATTCCCGAAGATATATCTACAATCACGACGCAAGGTATAGGACCATAGAGGGTTGCACAAGCAAACGCAGCATGTGTGTATGTATGTGTGTGTGTGTGCGTATAGGCTACTGTGCATACGTACATTACCAAGCAAGAGCGAACATGTGTGTATGTATGTATATGTGTGTGTGTAATAATCGGCTGTTTCTTTTTTGTCATCTAAGACAATTTCATATGATTTGCCAAAGCAAATTTAAGGCTAGCTAGCTGTTCTTTCAGATGCCAAAGTAATCGTCTCCTTTGACATTACAGGAAAATTTGAGCAACTAAAGAACAAAATTCCTCAGGCCTGATGCCTGATGCCGAATGGCTTGATCGATTAGTTAAAATGGACAAGACAAAAGTATCAATTTCAGCCGCATTCAGGTGTATTGGCAGCAACGAAACAGACAATTATGGCTCCAACTAAATCTTGAATCATACATAAATTTTCATGAACATCCATAGATGAAACAAAAGAAGCGATACCTTCTATTTCCAATAATATAAGATTTAAGAACTTGATGAGAGAAACAAAGTGAAGAGGGATAGACATGAAAAATAAATAATAAATTCGGAAATTTTGACATTAGAAATTAATTGGTTAATTCTAATTTCTCCATTTAGTAAAAGTGAAAAAATTGACCTATTTTATTAAGTCAAAATTATTTGAACAGTCCCATTAAGTTATAAAAACAAATACCTCTAATTAACTTAATTAATTAAGCTAAGTCACTTTGATTCATTAAGTTAAAAAACAAACACTCCCAAAGTAAACATTATCAATAAGGAATGAGAATCATTCTCATTCCCTAATCCAAGAAGTAAACCACTATTAATTCTTAGTTTTTAAATTTTTTTTCCTTATATCTAAGAAGATCATTGGATTTCACCCATTCCTTGACCGTACTATAGTCGTCAATTATATTGAACGGATTGGATTTTTTTATCTTAAAGTTTTAAGTAAAAACTTAATAGCCCCCTTCATGTCTAAAATACGTGTGTTTATTATAAAATCGGTAGCTCTAGGAGTAAAAAAATATTTATATAAAAATTCCATACCATCACCATAGGACAAAAGAAAATTCACTAGAAGACAATTTTTCTTCCTTTTTCTTTTCTTTGGTCTCTTATAAAATTTGGACATATTTTTATACTCTTATTGATATGTACATCATCATTCTTACAAAATAGTTCAGATGGCATGAAGTAAGGAGAGTGACAGTTATAAAAGTTAGGGTTATTATTATTTTACTACTTCAGAAATTGTCAAATATCAAATGACTACAAGAAGTATTGTCTTCTATCCTTTTACTACTATATCTTTATAAAAATATCATTTTATTACTTTTCTATTACAACTGTTAGTTGACCGTTAGTTGACCGCTATTTGACCGTTAGTTGACCGTTAGTTGACTAACAAAATACTAATTTCACCCTTCATGATTAAAAAAAATATTTGAAGGTTATTTATAAAATAAATTTGTAATATATTTATTAAAATGGATATAAAATACTAATTTTTTTGTTAGAATTATGATATATGAATTACAAATTTTTATCTTATTATTTTTTTAATCACGAAGGGTAAAATTGGTATTGCATTAGTCAACTAACAGTCAACTAATGGTCAAGTAGCAATTGTAACGAAAAAGTAGTAAAATGATATTTTTATAAAAATACAGTAGTAAAATGATAGGAGACAATATTTCTTGTAGTCATTTGATATTTGACAATTCCTAAAGTAGTAAAATGATAATAACCTTAAAAGTTATTATTACCACGTTTAGTGCAGTTGCAGATTTGGTGCATTTCACTTTTAAAATGGAGTCACATAAAACGTAATCCGACGTTCTGATTTTAACATGACATTTTAACTTAATTTAACTTCTAGCCATAATTCCTTCTTAAAATTTTAAAAAGAAAAAACTTGTAACCATAATTCATAGCATAAATAATAACCCAATTTCTAGATTTTGCATTCACATCTGTACATAAAAGCGCAAAGTAGATACATGTTTTTCACTTCAGTTACGATCAAGAGTAGCTCAAGTACAACATTTGCATTATTCCCAAAAGAAAAAAAAAAAAAAACGCTTCAATCAACGGACGTACACCATGCAGATTTATTTTAAAATGATTTTGTCAGGCGCTGTCATTCTCATCATATTTTGCTCGTCCTCAAATTCTTTCTTTATCAGTACTTATCGGTCTATATCTTCCATCAATTTTTGTATTTACATTTTCCCCGTACAGATATCTGTACATTTTAAAACACGAAATTGAATTAGCCAACGCTGTTTTTTTAAATTCCAGCACTACAGTATTAAGCTCAAATTCGTACTTTAAAATATGCAGACATGCCCCTAAATATTTTCAGTAAATTATGTTACAATTAATTATATATATTTTTTTCCCAGGGGAGATGCTGGAAGTTCAAGCCGCAGTGGTGATGCAAACTTAACGCTCAAGTGATGCCGGCTGCAACGGCGTCATAGATTGTGATGGCGTACCCGTGGAATGTACTGAAAATAGATGTGGATGTGTGATCGCAGTAAAAACAAAAACACATCCGACTATTTTAACTGGCAGTCAAGGAATATTGTTGGCCAAGAATTTTGAGCCTGACAGGTTGATCGGCTTCCAGTGTAAGGACGACAGCACGTAGCTGCCGATTATTCAGTTGTAAAAGCGGCTATCCGCCAAAATGTACATTTTATAAAATAATTCGATAAAATTTAATTCATAGAAATTAAATATATGCTCAAGTCATGAAAAAAATCATTAATCTGTCTCACTCGAGGGTCCATTGCGGAGCCAAATTTGAGGTTTAATTAAAGAGAGCCCCAACCATGCATTAACTAATCATATCTATTATTGTAAAAAAACGCGAGAGCATTTAGTGAAAAATAAAAGCAAAGCCGCTTCAACCAGCATAGCCAACGACTGAACTACCAAAAGTTGGCCCCATATTTTGTTTGAGAGCATGTTTATTTTAATGACAACGTCCAATCCCTATAAAAAAATCTCAAAGTAGGATATATACATGTCTTTCACTTCAGTTACAATCAAGAGTAGCTCAAGCACAACATTTGAAATGTTCCCAAAAATCGCTTCAATCAACAAGATGTATACCGCGAGCATATTTATCTTAAATTTATTTTTTCAGTTGCTTTCATGGTCAATATCATATCTTGTTCGTCTAAAATCCGCTCTTTACTATTTTTCATCAATCCATTTGTCTATCAATCTCCATATTTTATACGAGAATAATTTTCAAGTGCAGATATCTATACATTTTGAAAATCGCTCCAACTGGATGCCATCTAAAGATAACTATTATACAAAAAGAAATACTAACCAAAAGCATATGTATGTACATTTGACTAAACCTTGGGAGTTGGTGTTTTCACCTTTTGTGATAAAGATAAAATCCTAAAATAAATTGAATATAAATAAATTCTGGTTTCGGCATTTATTAGTCATTAAAGAAAGGGAGGTATGCAATTGATTGCAACATCCCACTCATTAAAACTACAAAAGGAACTAAGAAAATATTGGTTCTAATGACAATAAAGTTCCTTTAAGTAATTTAATTGGGTTTGTTTCTCAATTTGAGTTACAAGAAAGTCGTTTTTGTTAGGAGAATTTGTACCTCTTGATTCGAGTGGAAACTTCTAGTTTGAGTTGTGGTACGAGCTTAAAGGTGATTCCCACAGTTGGAACCCTCCCTAAGATACCTTGTGGTAAAAACCAAAAAAAAAAAAAAACTACAAAAAGGAGGTCAAATATAAACACAGTGGAGATCATAAGCTCAAGTCAACTAATGTTTCTAGGTGCATAAGTACTTCTACCAATACAATCAACAAGAAGTTTATGGAGAAAAATTCTTTTAAGATGATTTTCTTGATCCTCTTCTCAATTGTTGCGTTTGGTTAGTTTTCCTCGTATCTTTATCCATATTACTTAATTATGGTTTTGTTGGTATCGATCTAATCATCATAACGTTATTTTCGATTACCAGGGAAGTCCCTAGGAGTTGAAGCAAAAGATGTTCCATGTTCCAGTGAACGAGACTGCATCAAAGCCGGCTTCGATTGTGGGGGTATGCCTATTGGTTGTTTTGATCGTAAGCGTGGATGCGTAATTAGTCCAGAAACAACATCATCGCCTATGAAGCTTGACCCTTTACTCTGTTGCACCGACAGCAACTGCGAAAATTTTCGGTGTATTCCAACAATTCCAGTAAGCATGAAACCAAAGTGTATTAGTAACAGATGTGAATGCCGCGATGGAATTTGATGTCATTCCATCATTTAATATTTAAATAAAATTTCTACTTAAAAATATATATGCTGATATATATAATTTTTTAAGAAAAATAATTTCTCTGTCCAACTTGGTTGAAACATTAATTAGGGAGAGATCGAAATGTTGGGCTAATTTCGAATTATTGTAAAAATTGCGTGAGCATGTACTTCTAGGATCTTGTTAAGTTAGAGTTGCTGTAACTCACACCCCATTTAAAAAAATACAAAAAGTAGTAACAAGCAGTAGGGCTCACATAATTTTTGTATGAAGTTTAAGTTGTAACTTAGCAATTGCCGTAATTTTAACACTAGCAATTTAACAATAAACCGAATACAATAATAAATTATTAGTAGTAAAAGTGCTGCTATTTCTCCCGAGTCAAACCTCGTTACTAATAGGACACCGTTTTGATTAATATTAATTTTATATTTTAAAGTTCAACTTTTGCACTTTGATTAATTTTAATTTTTTAATAAGCAAAAGTAAAAGCAAAAGCTGAGCAAAATTGGAAAAGCAAAAGCTGATTTTGAACAAAGCAGCCAAGCTATACGATTTAAGCGCATTCATTTACTTGATCCGTCGTTTGCAGAAGCAGCCTCTCTGTGATGCATCGTTTTCAGAAGCAGATTTGGAGGAATTAGAGGGGGCTGATTTTGAAGAAGATAATGAGAAATTGGAGGAAAAAGTTGCTGAGTCTGAGGTTGGGATGTGTTTTAATAATTCTGATGAAGAATATTGCAAAGCTTATGGGTAATTGGAATTTTGGTCCCTGAACACAATCATGCCGTGAGTTCGAAATTATCCTGTTTCTCCATTATTTCGAGCTGTTTTTTTCACAGGAGGGAGTTGAACATAACAATATCCAGATCTGCAAAAGAGAGAGAAGTTGGTGGTCTTGTTAAAGTCGACAGCATATCAAGAAGTTGAGATGCTACACGATCTAAAAGTTAAAGATTTGAGGAGGTGTTCTTTTTTTAGTTAAAAAATATCCATAGATAATGTTCTCAAAGCGCAGATTTTTTTTTTTTAATTCCAAAACCAGGACAGAGGTTGTGGGGATTGTGGCCGGAAAGAATTATTGTTTATAAATAACTTCTTTTTTTAGCTAAAATGGTGCGTTTTTAGGATTCAGGTTTGACTCGGGGTTTAACTCGGGAGAAATATATATACATAGAATGTTGTACAGAAGTAGCCGCAACCAGACCTAGAGCGTCGTCACCACAAAATCCTTCTTAGATTTGGGCCGTGATTAACTTCAGACTGCGGCTTCTCTAGCTCCACTTCCAAATGTGGGGTCCTATCACTTTTATTTTATTTAGGAATAACAAAATGTAATCTGACTAGTGGATTCTTACATTTAGCAACAAATCTATTTCCTATCTTGAAAGCTTTCTGATAATGTAATCTAAGTTCTAGATTTTTTGCCATTTTTTGTTAAGAAGAAATTAATAATCTTGATACAACTAATAACTATCCTCATCAATAAATAAACTGCTTAAAGTTTTGATACGTTCTTCACTCCAAATACTTTCAAGAAAAGCTCGAATAGAAAAATAAATATCAAAATTTATAACAATTATTCGAGTTTGTAGCAATAAAAATGATGCCTATGAAGAGGATTAGTGTTATCAAAGTTACTTTGATGGTCATCCTCATAGTTATCGCATCTCGTTCGTCTTTCTGTCGTTTTTTCTTCGCCCCTTCCCTCATACAAATTATTTACTTATATCGATTTAACGATTTGTATCGACGCTAGCAGGGCAATTGCCGGAAGTTGGAGCCAGGGACGTCGCCTCGCAAGCAAAAACTCAAGCTACTGCAGATAGTAACTGTAAAAGTGACGGCGATTGCTCTGGCTTAATCTATTGTACTCCTGAGCAAGGCACAGCAAAATGTATTAATAACCATTGTTGTTGTAGCGGCGGCGGTGAATTCTAGAAAATCGAATATCAGTTCATCAATAAACATGCAATTAAATGATATCTTAATATCTAAAATCACATTTGTTCCTTCTTTTAATATTAATAAACTCATTTTCCCAACAAAACCATTTCCAAGAATATCTTGCATGCCAATTTTCATTATTTTGCAGAACTCCCGAACCCAATAATAACAACATGATATCGAAAGTGTATGCTTGTTAGAAGTATATATAAAACCATTTGGGGTGGTACGCACAAATGGTTTTGGTTTGAATGATGTTCCTTATTCTCAAACAATTGTTTTTTCAGGTTATTATAATTTTTACTATTTTAACAGTTACAAAACAACAAAGAGTTGTAAGAAATGTAACCTTTTACTACTACATGTATTTTTATAAAACTTCATATTTTACTGCAGTACATTCTATTTATAAGTGCTTAAAACTTTTGATATGTTCTTCACTTGAAATATTTTCAAGAAAAGCTCAAATACAACAATAAATATCAAAACCTACAACAATTATTCTCAATTTGTGGCAATCAAAATTAGGGATGGTAAAAATGGTCTTTTCAGACACTCGTCTTATGACACTTTGTTAAAAAGTATCAATTATTACATGCATTTAGGCCATTTTTTGTGTTTAACAGATAAGTATCATAAATTGATAATACCGTACTATTTGTAAATTAAACATAAGAGATCCATGACACTAAGGTATTAGTAGTTTAAAAAGTTAAATTTTAATTTTGTAGCTACTAGTAATCGATACCAAAGACCTCTAACTCATAACTTTTTAATTTAAACGCAAAACCACTAGGCCACGAGTTGCATTTAAATTTTTTAATTAATAAGTAAATGAATATTAAAATTTAAAGTAAATTACCTAGAAACAATTGATACTTTGCCGTTTTTAATGGATGGTGTATATGAAACCTAAGATCTAAAAATTTTTGTTAAGTCAAAAGTCTATCCCACGGTTGTCGAAGCTCTCTTCCTTCTTTCTCCCTCACTCTTTTTCCCTCTCTTTCTCTCTAACAACGATCTAGCTTGAAAGCCGCCTCCATCAACACCTTGAAAGCTACCATCCTTAAGCTAAAATATCCCTGAAAAGAATCTAGAAAGTGTTTGAAGAATTTGGGCAAAGCTAGGGTTTGAAATTGGAATTAGTGTTGCGGTAACTCTTTTTCTCATTCTCTATTCTCATTGTTTAAGTGTTTATATGTTAATCGGTTGATGTTCATTGAGTGCAAATGAGACATCGCACTTGCTTGGAAATCTAGGGTTTTTGTTGCTTATAATCTAATATAATATTTAATAAAATAGATAAAAGGCTGTTGTATTATAGTTTGAATTCAATTTATTAATTGAGACTTTATATTTGTTTAGAAATCTAGGGTTTTTTTGCTTATTAAAGTGAATGATTTTGTTAATTTAGTGTTTTAAGTGAATGATTTTGTTAATTTAGGCTAGAGGTGTTTAGTTAATAAAAATCCTATCCTCACTTAGGCTAGCGAAACTTTTTTCTTTGTTGGGCAGTTTATATATTTATAGATCACTGAGGTTATGGTAATGAAACCAGTGAATCAAGGATTTTAGTTTGTGAATCACCTTATCATTAGTTATGTATCTATGGTTTTTTATACTTTTGGATATTTCAAAAGTGAAAAGCAAGGTTATTGTTTGCTTTTGTGCTTAATTTTACTTTAAACATGGGGACTGATGATATTCGAGTTGCTAGAAACTTGATTTTGAGGTGAAAAGTTGATTAATAGTTTATGAAATTATACTGAAAATTTGAGGATTGATAGACTATTGTTGTAAACTTAGTTGTGATTAAATAACTTTTAATTGATTTGAAATTTTGAGAAACTAAATTTAAATGCGAACATTTCAGCTTTGGAAATTTTGGAATGAATTGGTTTTATGTTTGATTTTCAATGGATTTCTTAATATGGTAGGTTGTTTTGCAATTTTATTAGAAATTACCTATGTACCATGTTTGATATTGCAAACGAATAACCTAATAGTGTCAAAATAAGCTAAAATTCGAAAAAAAAAAATAAACTTCTATATGCATACTTCAAATCTGGAAATTTTCATTTTGGTTGAACTTGTAATTTATTTTTAATGATTTTTCAAACTCTACTACCTCTGTAGTAACTTCTTTTGACAGAACTGTTCATTAATCTTTGATCCTATCAAACACTAGCCTAACGATATCGAAATCACCTCAAATTTTAATGTATAGTTGACTTATATGTCCACTTAAAATTTGGAAAGTATCATAATGAAATCTTTAGTATTTTAAATTTAATAAATATTGAAATACCTGTTGCTACTTTTACAGTTTCATATGTTGTTTTGACTTATATAGTTCATTTTGCCATGTGATAAGCTAATGTAGAGTTGTCCAAATGATTTGAGAATTTTATATGTGATGCACTGACATATCTAACTATGTTCTGTAAGTTTGCTAACATTCTGAATATTATTGAATTGAAGAAAATCTTAAATCCAAGTTGTCAATGTTTCCTATTAAATCTGACCAGCAATAAATCTACTAACTTGCAATACTTTTCAGGAAAAAAAATGTGTCAACACAGCGAATTGCAATGGTAGAATAAAGTACCAAAGGCATAAAAAATTTTCATTATATTTGGGACTATTCTTAAAGGTTAGTCTTTTTTTTTTTTTATTGAACTGATTTAACTTAAATAGCAGCCAAGTTATTGATTTCTACAGCTTACGATCGATTTGTGTTTTACGTTCTTGTTTTGTGTTGATTTGAGTTTTACATCCTAGTTTAAGACTTTGAAGGCTTTCAAGAAATTATTTTGGATGATGAGCATATGAGTAACAACTTGAAAATTAATTTACTATAACAAATATCTATTAATTGTTTTGTGTTGATTTGAGTTTTACATCCTAGTTTAAGACTTCGAAGGCTTTCAAGAAATTATTTTGGATAATGAGCATATAAGTAACAACTTGAAAATTAATTTACTATATCAAATATCTATTTAGCGTAGTATATTAATTTTAAGAACTATGGATTATTCCATGAATATTCTAGTAAAAGGTTATGTTATATATGCATGTCTTAATATATAATAATTATGTTTTAAAGTTTGTTTTCTTTTTTTTTTTTCCTTTCTAGGTTTAGGAAAAATGTTGAAAGTGATTTTGGGTGATGATGTCAATCAAGTTAAAGCAACATTACTTGTGAGTAGTAATATATAATGATTATATTTTTATTCTATTTTTTTTATGTTCTTAAAGTTTTATATTCAAGCAAAATTAATGAATACTTAATTATAATTTAGGGTCATATTCTTTAAATGGTTCAAGTGATTAGATTTCATACTCACTTTATAAAGGTTTAACTAAGTTTGCAAATATTATTTTTTTAGTAGTAATGATTTTGGATCGAACTCTCAAATTATTAAAATATTTTATGTCCAAACTTCATTATGCCTAATATAAATATGGAGATTCACAACTAGTTTATGCCTAGCTTAAGAAAACTATAGTTCGAGAATTTTTTGCCTTGTTAAATAATCTTTTGGAATGAATAAACTGAGGAAACGAGTGGTGATTTATTTGTAATAGGGCATTTGTGATAACTTTTAACTATGCCTGAAAATAATTTGATATATGTAGATAGAGTAACATGTTTATGCTGAAACTAGATATTACATTGAAAACTTCTTGTCTACTATCATTTGCTATAAAAATAACCTTTACCAAAAGAGAATAAGTAAATTATATCCTTTTTTTCTTATTTATATCTATAGTTGAATAAACTATATATCTTAGGTAGTTTTAATGAAATAAGCAACAATTTTCTTATTTACTATTTTTCCTTTGAAATAACTGAGTTTATTTGTAAATAGCTTATGATAATTTTTTCTTTCTAACGAAATAATTTTATTTCTATTAATTGTTGTTTCTCAAATGGTTGGGAATTGGTAGCCTTTTTTTTTTTTCTTTTCCATGTATTCATATGCAGATTTGATCAATGTGTTTGAAGTGTTTCTTCTTTACCTTCACTTGCATCCTAACCTATACAGTCTATTTAATGGAGAAGCTACTGGTGTGATAACGAAATTACACTATTTATGTTCGAAGAGTGAAAGACAGTTATCCTTCTCAATTTAGCTTCTACATTTGTTAAATTGAGCTACACGTAGTAGGCATTTGATTGAGTGGTAGAAATTTTTAGGTATTTAATTTAGATTATTTAGTTGTGAGAGTAGGATATTTCATATCTTGTTTATTGAAGTATTCAGAATTTGTAATATATACTAATAATATTTAAATATGAAATGAAAGATTTTGTAACATAAATCAATTTTTTGTTATTTTGTGGTGCCTTTTAATTTTGCCAATGAATCAATATGCAATGATCTAATTCAATATTTTATTTTTTTGAATAAATTAACTAGTGATACCATGATAACAGCAATCATAGACACTAACAAAATATTAGCAACTACTAGCACTATGGTGTCATAATATTGGTGATAATGTAGTATTAATAATCATTGACACCGTATTCGTGACACTACAAACAAGTGTCACTAATTTTTTTACTGTCAGATTACTGACACAATTAACAAGTGTCATTAAAAGTATTTACTGACACTATTCTAATGTTAATAAAGACCCCTTTTCTGGTAGTTATATCTGGTTTGATATTTTTATATTTGTGGATCCGTAAAAATGTACGGATTCAGATACGGGTAACAATCGCATGGATTGCGGACAAATATCTTAAATATATGGATCCACATAAAAATATAATTTAAAATTCAACAATTTACCTAATAATATCAAATAAAATCAAATTATAATTCAACAATCAACAATTTAATACTTAGAGTAACATACAACACCATAAAGTCATAAATTAAAATACCACTACATAAATCAAATATCAAGAATAACATAAATCGAAGTCTACCAATACCATAAATCCACAAATAAAATTATCAAAGCACCACAAATCCACATAAAATAATGTGGATTCCAATATCTTTCTTAATTTAATTTAACTTTTATATTTTTTAATTAGCCTTATTATGTTTTCTCATTTAACTTATATATTTTTATTTAATTTTAATTTGTAAATAATTTAATTAAAATGCGGATTCAAATACATTTGAATCCAGATCCCAATTAGAATAGGCACAGATGCTAAGTTTCAAGATTTGAATCTGTATTTTTAAATGTGTGGATCTGAATTTTTGTGGATCTAGATATTTTTGCCAATCCTAATTAAAATGATCCTTATGAAGAAGATTAGTCATATCAAAGTGATTTTGATGGTCACTCTCATAGATATTGCAACTGGTTGGTCTTTTTGTCACTTATTTTTCCCCGTCTCACATAAACTATTTACTTGTCTAATTGTCTGTGTATGAATTTAACACTTTGCATTGACGCTGCAGGACAATTGCTGAAAGTTGAAGCCAGGGACGTGGCCTTGCAAGCAAAAACTCAAGCTACTTCATATATGGTCATTGTAATAGCCACGGCGATTGCTATGGCTTAGACCCATTTGAAATTATTTTTGGAAAGTTTAAAAGTAATTTTGAAAAATTAAAAGCTAATTTTGGTGTTTGATAATTTTTTTAGAAATCACTTTTGGTAAAATTACCGCATTTGATAGTAGATTTTGAAAAGTAGAGAAGAAATAGCTTTTTAGAATTTAATTTTGAGAATTACTTTTATACTTAATACAATTTCATATATATCCTCATATATAATATAAACATCTAAAATTATACTTATTAGTTAGGAAATAAAAAAATAAACTATCCTTGTTATTATTACCAATTATATCGATATGACAAAATAAAAATAAAATTAATAATATAAAATATTTATTTTAATTTTTGATTATTATATACACAATTAAAAATATTATATATATATATATATATATATATATATATATATATATATATATATGTTTATGAATATGTAAATAAATTTTATTCAACATTATATCCAATTCAGTCATTTACATTCTTAGTGATTTAATAATAAGATTTACCAAACACATATATTTATTTTTAAAACTTACAATACTTTTAAAAATAAATTTTACTAGATGTTTAACTAATTCTTTATACATATGATTATTTCTATAACACAATTAATAATAATTATTTTAAAAATTATAGGATTACTAAACTGAGCCTTAGTTTATTGAATTCTTGAGCAAGGCACATGAAAATGTATTGATAACCTCTGTTGTTGTAGTGGCGACGGTGAAGTTTAGAAAATCGAATGTCAGTTCATCAACAAACATGCAATTAAATTTTTATCTTAATATCTAAAATAACCTTTGTTCCTTTTTTAAGTAATTATTTTTATTGGTATGATAGAAAATATTATAATTAACTCATTTTCCCAACAAAACCATTTCCAAGAATATCTTGCATGCTGATTTTCATTATTTTGCAGAACTCCCGATCCAAATAATAACAACATGATATCGAAAGTGTAGATGCTTTTTAGAACTATAAACCCATTTGAGGTGGTAGGCACAAAAAGTCTTGGTTTGAATGATTTTCCTCATTCTCATGCAAATCTCTTTTTTTTTTTTAAATTTTTTTTAAGGTTATTATAATTTTCTTATGTTAAGAATTACGAAATAACGAAGAATTGTAAGAAATATGTAACCCTTTACCACTACATTTATTTTTATAAAACTTTATATTTTACGACAATACATTCTATTTAGGATATAAGTTTTATATATTAAATTTATAAGCTTATCGTTACCCAAAATGTATATATTAATAATGTATTTTATCCTTTAAGATGTTTTCTGTTGGTGCAAATTTTGTCTCAACTTATTATGTGGAAATTCCAACTGAGGATGACCTCATTAGAACTGGGATTCCTTTTTGTTGGATCTGACGATAGTGAGCTTACCTTTTGGGCTGATCTTAATGAGCCTTTATATCTCCTTCTCTGAGTTCACTTCCTTAGGCGATGAGAATGTCCTTGTCGAGTGATACTCTCTACAAACACAAGAAAAAGATCAGAAGATCGGCTTTGCCGGTGTAAACCCTCCGACGGGCAAAGTCAATCATCAGATCTTTAGAAATATAAATTTAGAGAGAAAGAAAACTAGAGAGAGAAAGTCAGCATTTCCCTTCTCGAATCAATTCTTTTCTTACCTTTTAGTGAGAATGGAGGGCATATTTATTGGCGGAATTGATTTGACTTAAGTCCTAGTTACTTTGATTACAAGTGTCATTGTTCTCATAACATTTGGCAACACTTGTCTTCTTGTACCCATATTGACTAACATATGGATATGCAAACTTGTGTACAGATTAAAGGAAGAAGCATTTTATCCTTAAGTTATTTTTACTAAGACTTTATGATCATAAGAACCTTGGAACTTAGGAGGTTTGTCTTAAGTGATTTGTCCGGGATAGGAGCCTAAGACCACGACACCTTTTCGGCTTTGAAGCCTTACCACCTAGTTAATTTATCCTAGCTAGTTTGTTTTATGATAAGAGCTTAGGACCTCGACTCCTTTTGGGCTTTAAAGCATTACCACCTAGTTGATTTATCCAGGACGTCTGTCTATCTCTTCATGGACTTTATAGGGACTAAATTTATTTGACCCTAACTGGACTTATTCTATTTTTGGTCCAACATTTCTAAATATTATTACCTATGTATTCAAGGAAAAAAATTAAATTATTTCTTTTTCTCATCCATGGTACATGATTTATTTAGGGCAATAAAGAAATTTGATGGGACACTCCTTTAGACTTAATAAAATCATATAAATACGATGCATGCTGGGGAAAAAAATCATATTTCCTTTGATATTAACACCACCGAGTGAAAATGACTAAGATTTTCTTAACATTGCATCCTTTACGAGGCTCTGTTCATTTTATCTTGTAATTAATGAGCTTTCTCTCACTTCATTAATCTCATAAACAAAAGTAAAACCTCAATAAATGAATATTTAATAAATTAATAACCTCGCTTAAACAATGATCTTGACTTGTGCCAGTGTACTAAAATAATAATTTTGCTAAATGCATTAGATAATTTTTTTCTCGAATCCTTTAAAGGCCAATGAAAATGTAAATTAATAATTGATGAAATATAAAAAAATATTGATAATAAAAACATATAAAATTCATATTATTAAGGATTTTTTTTCTTGATAACTTATATTTCTTAATTCAACACTTTTCCAAAATATACATCTAAAGTTTTCTTTTCTTTATTCCTAAATTGAACTCAGCCTCATCTTTAATATTTTGTCAAGCATGCACTCCATGTGACATATTTTTTTCTTTCTGTAGAAAGTAGACATTTAAGGTTGCTATTACTTGAAAAGCTTCTTTTATGGGAACATTTGGTAAACTATGACTATCATCTGGATAAGGATCATTATCAGATGTATCCATTATCCTTTGAATAATCTCTCTACCAGTAGGAGATTCCATCACCACATCATTTTCACATGGATAATTCAAGAGATGCTCAATATCAATGCCATTTCTATATCATAGACCCAAAAAAAATGTGCATTAATTTTCGGGCCTTATGTACAATGTACTTACATTAATTTATTAATATCATTTCTAAATACATGATAATTAAAATGTATTTACAGTAACTTCTTGGCTTCTATGTACATTTACTTGTATTAATTTATTAATATCATTTGTAAATACATGATAATTAAAATGTATTTACATTAACTTTTTGGCTTATATGTATAGGTACTTGTATTTATAACTCGTACATGAATCTTAGTTAAAAGAATAATACATGTGCCAAGAAACTCTCCATTAATTAATAAATATTCATTTATCGATAAATAAACTACCTCACTAAAATAATATTTTTTCCTAGTCCTAACAATATTATTTTTATAAAGATTTTAGTATAGTACTTAATCTTACTTCATAAGTTAAAAGGAATTAGCTTGTTGTTGTTTTTTTTTTTTTGGAAGTATGTTTTTAACTCTCAAGTGTGCCATTATAGGGGTAGAAGCGCTATCTTTTCCATGTTCAAGTGATCAAGATTGCAAAAATATCGGATGTCCAAAGTCAGGCCCTCCTTGTTGCATCCATAATTTTTGCATGCGTAACTTACCTGCTATTGGTAAAGCCATCTTAGTCACTACTCCTTGCAAAAGTCAATGGAGACTACACCAAACTATGGTTCTGTTTGGTATTGAGGTTAAACATCTGTAGCTTAAAAGTTATAATACTAAAGTGTTTAATAAAAACTAACTATTATGATTTGAAAACTAAGTTTAGTGGTGTTTGCAGATCAAATTTTACATATTAGACATTAATTTATATCTGATCCGCGATTTTGCGAATTATAATTTTTTAATCTAATCCAATCCATGAATTGATGAAAGAGTGGTGCTATTGGCATACCTCCAATTTTCTCTTAAAACCCCTCTACTAAATCAACACCATTAAAATTTTGGAAACATTGATTATTGCTATTAACACCCACATAATTTCCAAAACTAGCCCTAGATTGTAAACCCCATCATGAGTTTCCTCGTCTCTTTCTCAACTCCTTTTTTTTTATTATTATTTGTGAGTTAAGTCAAATCATATGTGAAGTTATATGAAATTATAAACAAAACTTTTTGTATCCCTCTCATTCTGTTTACACCTCTCAAACAATATTTCTCTAAATTTTTGTATTTATGTTAATCAACTGACTGCTTCTAACAAAAAATTAATTTTTTTACTGTAATTTACATATAATTTAATGTCCCATATAATTTTCTCCCCATATAATTTTCTCTCAATCTTCACATTGAACATAATTAAAAAGGAGAATTTATTTCAACATTTAGATTTGTTCTCTCAATTGTCATATGATTACTGTAATTGATCTGATGTTGGGTTTGAATATGTAAATAGGAAGGGAGAGTGCTAAGTATTCTTTGGTAATGAGATTCACAAGACTTCTAATAAATCATCTACAATATTGATTTGTCATCCTCATAAATGGTGAAAATCACAGAACCGACTCTTTTGTATGTCTAAAATTCTTGGGACTAAAAAATTGCACCAAATGTTGTAAAGATTTTTTTCTTTGAAAATTCTTATAAGATTATTTATCTTTTTCACTTACTTTCTTTCGGTGTGAAAAAATTGCGAGTTAATTTAAAGAGTTATAAAATCATTTCTGCATTCAATTAGACTCTTATATTATTTGTCTATTCTCGTAATTTTAATTTAGGATATAATTGTAATTAGTCAAGAGGGGTTTTAAGAGATAAATAGAGGGGTGCCAATAGTCCCACTCTTGGTGAAAATCAATATAAATTAAGTCCATATGCTTGTGGATCAATGTGGATTTGATCCAATACATATTTAATCTACCATTTTACAGATTAAAAATTTCATTTTGTCCAATCTACAAACTAATTAAATAAAAAAAATATAAATATAATTTTACAATTGGTCAAATTCAAAATTGAATAAGATTTAATAAATTATTTGTTTAATTAAAGCTAGCATAATACATTTAAAATTTCAAAATATAATACACTGAAAAGAAAAAAAATCTCATTTATTTACATCAATACATGAAAATTAATTAAATTATGAATTTAAATCTATACAAAAGTTGAAACTTGAGAGTTTTGGACGATCTATCAAAATTTTCACCTCCAATTTGTATTTCTTATTTAGTTATTTTAACATGAACAAACTAGACATAATTGAAATAAATAACAAATAAAAATAATTAATAGATATTTACCCTTACTTACGATCCCATCAAATATTATCAAACTTCATCCAATATATTCTTGTTAGCTCCTAAAATCTATGTACATGTAAGATAAAAGAAAAATGTCAATTTAAAAAAATAGAATGACAATATAAGTTTTAACTTTAGAATTTTTACTATTTGGGAAGCTATATTTGTTGATTTAATTATTTTTTATATTTATATTATTATCGGATAAGATATAATATGGTGTTAATATAAATACATTTTAACATATTTATTTATTAGTAAGTAGTAATGTTATATTTACAAGTTTTATTTTTTAATAAAAAAATATTTTTTATTTTTTTGTGGATTCACAGAATCCACTAACCTCATATTTTCAAAATTTCAATCAAATCAACTCAATCCAATCCACCAATTCAAGATCGGATTTCTACGGATCGGTCTTTTATGGATTAGAAGGATTGAGCGAATCAGATTTTATTCTAAACACCCTAACTAGGTTGATTTGATCCACCATCCGTATACTAAAAAATTTTAATATTTCTATCATTTTTGTTAAATTTATTATTTAAAATTCATATCTACTATATATTATTAATTTTTATTTTATGGACAGAACACTTTTTTTTTTTCAATAGTTTAAAAACTACATCATCTCAATACCAAAATAAGGCCTATGTCCCCCAAATTGCGAAAGCAAAATCTGTAGTCATAGATTATGCTTATGCGGTTGTAAGGCCTGAAATCTGACTTTGCAATTGAATAATTCATGATCTGTTGTTTTG
The DNA here is from genome assembly GCA_030444775.1 of Atalantia buxifolia. Classification (NCBI taxonomy): domain Eukaryota; kingdom Viridiplantae; phylum Streptophyta; class Magnoliopsida; order Sapindales; family Rutaceae; genus Atalantia; species Atalantia buxifolia. The sequence continues at coordinate 21,694,100 of CM059837.1, read as the reverse complement.
TACTAGTAAGTTATCATGAGATAAAATTTATCATGGAATAAATATTAGTTATGTAAACTACCTAACTAATGAAATTCTATATTCATCCAACCAAGCTCTTTCGCTAGTCCCTTTTTTTTCCTTGGTCTTTTCCCTATTCTGAAAAAATAATAACATTTTTCTTCATTAATTGTTGCAATTTGAAGAACGATCATATTTGACCCGTTTTTTTAATGTGTTTTTTTTGGGAGGTTTGGAGAAAACTGCAATCAATAGGGTTCTTTTGATCCTCGCTTCTTGAAAGGAAGAACGTAAGATTCCTCTTCCCCCCCTCTCTCCTGCAGGTTTCATGACATTGAATGTAACCGTAAGAAGAGTGCTTGGCTTTGCCTGATTCCCACTTCATCTCATATCATATGATATATCAGGCTTTAAAGAAAGACTCTCCATGGCTCGTAAAGACGATAAGCCCGTAGCAGAAATTCATCATCTTGTCAAGTCAATTTCTGATGAAGTGGCAGTTAGTCTTTGTTATAATTGCAGTATCTGTACGCGTTGGATTCTGAAGACAATTATCTTCTACGATATTCACTTCAAATTTTTGACATAAGATGATCTCTTAAATTTTTATTCATTCCATTCAATCCAAAACTCCAAAGACATAGATGTTTTCGATGATTACGCATTTATTGCATACCATTGAATATAATACTTGTCATATTTACGTGGTTCTTAATTGCCATACATAACATTATAATCAGGCTTATAATGGGCCTATATCATAGTAATTGAGAAGGCTTTTCAAGAGCATCAAGTAGTAGGGGTGGGCAAACCCAACCCAATCCAATTAAATTTTGATGGGTTGAGTGACTTTTTATGGATGAATTGGGTCAATTTCTTTAACCCAATTAATAATTGGGTTGGGTTGGATTAATTATGATAAACCCATCAAACCCAACCCAACCCAACCCATATAAATAATAATAAGAATAAAAAAATTTTAATTGTAAAATCTTAAAGACTTAAATGGTTAATCTATTTTTTATTCTATTTTTATTCTTTTCAATTTTTCTTTAATTTTTAGTAAATACTTAACAAGTTAACAGTGCATAATTATAAATCAATTTCATTTTATTGCAGGACATGATACTAGCTAATTATTAAAAAGGTTTGAATTTGGAATTCGAAAAAGAGATGCGGGAAGTCGGGAACAAAGTCTAGAAGCTCGTTGTTGAAATTTTCTCAATTTTAATATAGTTGGTTTTTCAATTTTCTTTATCAAATACTTCATGTTATAACATATTTATATTTGATTTCAATAAGTTTATTTTCAATTTCATATATTTTTTATTTAATTTTTTTATTTTGATTTGACCTTCAAGTCTTCAACATAATTAACCCAATCAACCCAACCCAACCCAACCCGATTATCTAAGGGTTGGGTTAGATTAGGTTGAACATATTTATTTAATTGGGTCAAATTGATTTTATTTTAACACATTTAATAACAAAACCTAACCCAACCCAACCCATGCCCACCCCTATCACTTAGAGATTTTCAAGATTAATTCATAATGATTCATTAGGATCATCATTGTTGAAGCCTAGGCCAAAACTCGAAAATTATATTTCGAAAGGCAAAATCAACTTTCTCAACACATGTGAGAAGACTTGAATATCTGACCTCAACAATGAGCCGAAGGTTGGCAGAATTTGTTTCCAAGTTTGACCAAAGATGAATCTGATTTACCTATGTATTAAGGAAAAACAAATCTAAACGTTTAAAGCATTTTTATCGTCCATGATGGTCTCTTGCCCTAATAGGACAATAATGTTATTCTTAGCCTCAGTTTCCAATTTAGGTAATGTTTGGAACTGCATTAGCTTTTGTTAGGTTTTTTATTATTAGCATTATTGTATCAACAATATTGTAATTTATTTGTTCCTTTTTACGAGGGATTTTTTTCCTTTTACTAAGAATTTATCTAGTCTTGGAACTAATTAGATTAGATTATGTGTAATATTGGAGAATATTTCTGGAGGCATAATTGGCAAGTAAGTAGGATTACAAATCAAAGGGTTCCAAATAAAGTTGACTACTATAATATCAAGTATTTATGAAATATTGGTGTTCTAGGTAGATTTTGGAGTGTAAGAGAAAGGGACAAAACCTATCTAAGAACAATAAATTTATTTTCGGGATATAGGGTGCATCGCTTGATCAAGGTGTGTGGGTTATCTTAGACTTTTATAAAGTTAAAAAGAATGGGAGGATGATGGCTATGGTGAGAGGTTCAAATCTGGAGAAAGAGAATTTGAAAAGATGCTCTTGACCTATAAAAGAATAAAAGAATAAAAAGGAGGTTAGAAGTGAAGCCGGCGGTGGCCAATGATCACACTCTGATGCTCAAGTCAGATTTTAAGACTATTTTAGCGTTAAGAGCTTCCAAGCTCTTCATAATGGCGGGTGGAGGTTGAAGAAAGCCTCAGCCTTGTGTGGCGTGTATGTTTTTATTGGGCTTAGAAAAATAGAACATTGGTGTCTTTGTATAAAGTAACTCGACTATCTTGCCACTGGCATATTTCTTCGGTGGTTTGCTATCCCCACAAAGATTTTTTCTTCCTTTTATCCTCATCATCATTTTGGGTCATTAGGAGCATTCTTGGATAGCATATAGGGCATTATTTACGTGGTTTGACTACTTTTACAAGTGGTGCATGCTGCTGGGTGGTCCAACATACCATTTAAAGACTGTTTTGGTAGTTCTTTGCGTGAAAGTTGAGAACCACTATTCTTGATGTGCTGTTTTGTGCTTTTGAAAGTGTGACAGCCCACAGTCCTCTTTTTTTCAACAAGATATTCATTAATTGATTCTACAAAATTAATTATTCTCTTTGGGTGATGGAGATATTTCACTTGTCTATTTAGTGTATTTTCTCTAACCATTCTCTATTTAATATTTATAGTTATAAAATTTTGTATCGACAGGAGGTGCTTTATTACTTTGTCTTTCATTTTTTTTCTCAAACAATTGGACTCTATGAAGTATATCCTAATGCTTATTTGCTAGAGTTGGAGTGAAATATTAAATTAGGGATGGCAAAAAAACTTGATTAAATTTTTGCCTCAATTGACTCAGCCTAAATTTTTGGGTCTTGACCCAAATTTGAAGGTCAAAGGTCAGGTTCAGGCTCAAATATTAAGGCTCGATAAGTTTGGGCCAGGGTCCAGGCCCTATATGTCCAAACTCGACCCAAACAAAACAGAAACTTAAGAAAAAAAATAAACACTCACACAACACAATCACATATGACACACCTTATACTCTCAAACATAAAAATAAACCCTAACACATCATATAACCACATGCTTAATACTCAACTCTCAAAGGAAAAAAACTAAACACAAGGTTGAAGAGCAATTAAAGGAACAACCAATCAAAGACACCATCCCTAAAAGAGCAAAAAAATTCACAGATGAATGCAATGCATGTTTATCAAATATTAAACTTAAGGCAAGTAGGCAAACTCTCCTATGCTTCTCTGTTCAGTGTTTATAGATTTTTCGGGAAGATTTTATTTTTCATGTTTGTTTGTTGTTGGATAAGTAGGCCCCGAACATAACTTTGGTGGTTACAATGTTTGCAGGCCACTTAAGAAGATTTGCAGTGATGCTAGTAGGATTTCCTCTATTCGAATTATGTATGACAAGTTCATTGGAAAATCAAGGGTTTCTTAATTTCTCTCATTCCATCAATTCCAATACTTATCTCTTTCTTTTATTAATTTTATATGCTTGAAGTAAGAAATAAGAAGCAAGTTGTTATTATGTCTATTTTTAAAATTTTAAATTATTTAGATATCAAAAAAGTTTAAAACACATATTTGGCCAGACTTAGACAAAATTCAACCTTGGCCCGACCTGAAATTAAAATGATCGGGCTTTTTCAAGGCTTAGGCCCTTTATTTTTATTATAGGGTCAAACTCAAGCTTTGCCAAGCCCGAGCCTAATTCAACCCATTGTCATCCCTATACAACACTTATATAAAAGGGAAGTATTTCATATATTAAAAAGGTTGAATAAAAAGAAACCTTATTTGGTTGTATATGATGTTTCATATCTCTATGATGTTTTAGTCTTCTTCATATGAAGTCTTTGATTAGACATTCTTTATACTTAGTTTGCTCTCTTTGGGACGAAATGGTTGTTTATTGTGTTGAGAGGATCTCAAAGAAGCAATAAACACGATTGAAGACGAGTGGTGCACGATAAGTCAGGTCGACTAAGTTAGATTCAACAAGGTGGCAACCAGAGGAAGAGGGAGTTTGAAATTGTGTAATAATCTAATAGGTTGTAATATTTTCATTACTTAATGAATTGCTTATTGTTTAGGAGTGACCCTGTAGATGTAGGATTGTGATCCGAACCATGTAAAAATTCTCTGTGTACTTTACTTTATGCAATTTACTGTTTCTAGTATATTTGATAGATTTAGGATGAATGAACAGTAAGGTAAATAGTATAATGAATAGTTGCGATAGACAGTAACAATGAATAGTAACTTATATATTGTATCATATAAATATTAACTATAAATAACGTCATATAAACAATGAATAGTAAATCATATCACTTGAATAGTATCTATGAATAGTAATTTGAGGATAATTAATTAGGAAAATAGTATCAATAAATAGTAACTTCAGGATTAATTGATCAAGGAAATTAATTTATCTACTATTTTAATTTGCCTATACTTGTTAAAATATATATATATTCTTAATAGCTTTTTAAGGAATCAATTTTCCGACTCTCAAATAATCAACTTTGTAAATAATTTAGTAAAAATTTAGTGAATAATGATGATAAAGCAATCACTTCACAAATAATTTGATAGATATATTTGTTAAATTAAGGCTGGATATAAGCAACGTACTTGCGAAGTAACCACAATGTATATTATTTTATTTGATTAAAAAATCATATTTGATGACTAATAAATAAAGAGAAATCATATATTTACAAGATTTTGTATCCTAAATAATAGTGATAGGGATCCCAATAGTTGAGTCTTAGCTTAAGTCCCAATATTACGTGACATTCATCTATTAGATGGTAAATTTAATAATTAATAAAATTATCATTTTACCATCTACTAGATGAATGTTATATCAGTTGGGATTTTATCTTGACGCTATTCTAAATGAGGTGTTATGAAATTATCACATAAGTCAAATAATGACTTATTTAACAATCCAATTATAACATAAAAGTGGTCAAACCACTTATTTTTAAAACGCTTAAGGGATATAATTAAATTGTTAAAGAAGAGATTATTTGACTTATTTGACAGTCCAATCCAATCTCAAACATACACAAGTAAAGAAATTTGATGCAGCAGATTTGGCAACCCAATAACATCCCTTTCCTTTAAAGTCCTATAAATTATGAGCAAATGCAGAGAAAAATCAATTGTGCAAAATCTTTGTTTTCTGCGAAGTTATCACAATAAAGAGAAAAAATGACCAAAGCTTCTGTTAACATCGTGTCCTTCATCATGCTCACATTGATTTTCTCTTGTTAGTTTCTTTCTCTCACTCAATTTCATAGACAATTCATTTGACATGTTTCATGAAATTACTCTCATTTGGTACATAATTTTTACCTTTTTCTTTTTTTCCCCAGTTTCTTTTCTTTCAAGTATGCCAGAAACAGAAGCAGGAGCGGAAGTATCCTTGCCATGTTCAAATAACGATGATTGCACAGCAATAAAATGTCTCAAAGGCAATGCCGTTTGCATCGATCATCATTGTAGATGCAGCAGACACGCTGCTGCTGATGATCATCAGGCCATCCTAGCCGAGGAACGTTGTAGAAATGATCAAGACTGCTACAGAATATGTCCCCCACAATGCGTTATAAATAGATGTGATCATCAATATTGCTATTGCAGTTCTTGTCATGATGCTTGAAATCGGAGATCATATATAGTCGAGTAAGTTATTATGAGAAATAAATTTACCACATATTAAATATTTTATTTGTGTCATAATTTTTTTTATAATATATATATATATATATATAGCAAGAGAGACAGAGAGAGAGAGAGAGGGAGAAACTCACTGACGGGAAAGAGATTGGGTTGCGGTTATAGTAAATGAAAAAAAAAAAAAATGGACATTAACGAATATAATTTGGTTGGTAAAGCAGGAAATGTTAAATATGTTTAAAAATCTTGACTGCGGGGATAATTACAAGTAGATTTTAGGGCCAAAATATCATTGATTCTCGCAAATTATCATTCTCGCAGTCTCTGAAATGAAAAATGGCATGTTTACAAAGTGGCACTTCACGTGTTATGTATTCATTGATATTGTGAAATTATCTTATTAACAATAATATTAAAAGTCAATTATTATTTTACACGTACGAATCATTGGTGACACATTATTTGAGGTATAATATATCTAACTGGAAGTGTATCACTTTTAAAAATTTTTATGTAATTATTTCGCTTGAGGTTGAACCTAGTAGTCTTTCGTTATGACATTTTTTGTGTTAAAATATCTAGGAATTCATATATTTCCTATTGAGGGAAATGTATATATAAAAAACACTTCAAGAAGTGATATACTTACAAAGTTAGGATATGCTGTAAAATCAGAATTAGAAGCTTCAAATGGGAAAAAGAAAATGATGATAGCAAGAATTTGATGGAAATTCTACAATTGTACAAAAACCAAATTTGTATACACTGTGTTATTATTTTAAAAAAAAAATTGTACATAAAGTATCACTTACTCATTGGACAATGAATTTTATAACTAGTAAATTTACTATTATACCATGAATATCATATTGGTTGGATATAAATTGGGATTAGAAAGTTGAGATCCTTGACATTATTATTTGATTTCTTTACTTTATAGAAACATAATAAAGACAAAAATCATATGCATGTACATACATTAAAGCTCTGTTTGGCATAACTTTTCAAATCGAGTTTATTTAAGAAAAGCTTTTGTTAGTAGAACTTTTACAAGTAAAGATTTCATAAAAAAAAAATTTTAATTGTTTGGTTGTTAATGAGAACTTTTATTAAAAATTATAAAATTACATTAATTAGCAAGTTTTTTAAAGTTATATTATGAAAGAAATGAAATAAAATTATTGAATAAGTAAAAGATATTTTAAATATTTTAATATTTAAAAAAATGAACTTCTATTTTTAAAAGTCTAAAATTTGAGTTTTTACTAGTAGAGATAAAATAACTTACTTAGTTCTACTCAAAAAATAACCAAACAACAATAAAAAATTTAAAATGAGCTTATGGAATTAAATAAGTACTTATAGACATTAGATAAGGCATACCAAATAGGCACTAAGAATAGGTTAAGTTTGGAGAAATGAAAGAAGAGGAGAGGAAAGAAAAAGAGGAGAGAGGAAAGAGTAACAAGAGTAGAGATGAATTGCATGTGAAACCAAACAATAAAATTAAGATTAACTTTCTTTTCCCTCATTTTCTCTTCCTCTATCTGCTTTTAATTCATCTATTTTCCTCTCATTTCTTCTATCCAAACATGAGCTAAATGCGATCCAATTTTTAAATCTGGTACATTATTGACCTTCCATTTGAGTTTTAATTGAGGTTTATTGAAGGGAGTGTACTTCTTTCATTATAAAATATATAAGATTGATTCACTCATAGGAGGACCCAAGACTTAATATTACCCTAAGCTAAATTAAAAAATTTATATTTTGAAGTGAGCATAAAAATTTATAAGTGTAAAAAAATACATTAAGCAAGGGGAGACTTGAAGAACCTTATTCCTCTAAATATTTGCTTTAAATAAAAATAATTATAAAAAGAGAGTAGAAAACAAAAGACAATTCATAAAAATACTATTTTTCAACTATGGAATCTGATATTGCAACCTACAATAACATATAATTATATAATGATTAATAAATCAATTAAGAATTTCAAACTAAAATAAATCAATACATGTAATTACAATATGTTTAAAATAGCAAGTAAAACTTTTTTGTTTGAAATCAAGTACTTAATTACTTGATTTAAATAAACTAAACAATTAAAATTTATTCATCTTTTTAAATTATAAAAGTATTATTTGTTAAAAGTTTCAATAATAAACTAAACTTAACTCAACAAAAAAATATTTTAGTATTGTTATTTGAGAGATGGCCAAAGCAAGGCTCATATGTGTTCATGCCCGTGCCGTGCCATACCTAAATTTTTTTACTTAGGCCCGGCCCGGCCCGGCATAAGTGTCGTGCCTAAGAAAAAAAAGTCCAATAAGTTTTTTTTTTTAAAAAAAAATTTTAAGAGCGCATATTAAGCTGTTGGCGTACTTTTTTTAAGTTTATATGCTTTTCTTATATCTATGCCTTTATTCAAATTTAATACAATTGAAAATGCAAAACAAAAGTCCATATTTAATAATAATAAACTAATAATAGTAAGAAAATATAATATTAATTACTAAGTTTGACCTTATAGTATTATAATTTTGTTAATACTTAACAACAACAATAATAATAAATTTTTCTTAATGGTTAACTTAGTTGTTAACTTGAACTTACATAGAGTCCTAAATCATAATTCACAATAATATTAATGCATATTTATAAAATCATGATATTTATAATTTTATTCATTAAAATCATGATATCAATTATTTATTTAATAAATTATAAATATAAATCAATTATAGTATTTTTTTAAACTAAGAATTAAATGAATTTAAAAAATTCAATTTCAAGTTATTTGTAAAATCATAAAATTTTAAATTTACTTTCATTAAAAAATTAAACGTGCTTATTGCGGGCATTTTTTATTATGTTATGCTTAGCTCATCTCTAATCATGCCGTGCTTTTAAGGTTTGCGTGTCTAAAATTCTAAACCCTGCATTGGCCACGTGCGTGCCTTGTCGTGTAGTCTGACCTACTGGCCATCTCTAGTTATTTCTTTACCAGGCGCTCTGACTCTTTTTGAAGACCCCAAAAGCTGATGATTCTTCCATAAAAAACTTATCATACTCAAATTGCATTTTCTAACTTATGCTCTTAGTTAATGTAATTAATAAATAAAAAAATTCACTTAAAAAAGCTTATGAAAATGTTGATAATTATTATTATATGTTGTTTTTGTAAATACTTTCAATACTAATTATGGTGTTATATTATATTGCCATACTTCGATTTTTTCAATTAGTATTTTTTAAAATAAATTAAAGTAGTAATAATATTTTAGCTCCTTAATGTTTCCAATCTATTCAGTAAATATATAATTTATCATTTTATAAAATAAGTCACTAATTTCAATTGTAAAAAAAATATAATTTAATTAGGGACATATTTGAAAATAAAATAAAAATTCTATTATTTTATGAAATTGATGAAGACATAAGAATAATTGAGTAAGGGACATATTTAAATATAAAATAAAAAATCTGTTGTCATATTAAATTGATGAAAATATAAGGGTAATTGAGTTAGAGACAAATATGTGAAGAAAATAAAAAATCTGTTATTTAAAAAAAATTGATGAAAAAATAAGAGAATAAATAATTTTTTCTAAATTTGACAGTCCAATTTAGCCCACCTGTAGGTTCACCACTGGATCCCCTCAGTTCTTTTCTCTATATCGTTGTCACTGACGAATTCCTTACATACCTGCTGTAGAATTCTTTTATTGGAAGCGTACCTGTAAGTATTGTACACCGCTGTAATGCACGCTCGGCTTTATTGGTAGAGTGTCCGTCAGATCAATATATTTTTCAACACTTCTTGCGAGCCTACTATTGTTCTTGCACGACAGACAGAATTCTATTCTGCTACTGAAATTTTGTGGAGCCTGATTTGGCATGGCCACCTGACACCAATATAAAATCTTTATGTTCTTTCTAATGTTGCTACGTATACAGTATTCATGATATTGTAATTTAAGACCAACAGGCAAATTAGCAAGCTTAAAAAAGTTAATAAAATAAAATTAAAGCTGTCACTCTATCTTTTTTAAAGATTAGGTAACTGTTACCTAATTAATCTTTTGTCAGGCTATTTTCATGTTAATTTTTTCCAGAGATGATTATGGAAAAAAAGTTTTCTATGGAAGGAAACGCGTGGATTTTGCCCCTTGGGAGAATAACTTTAATTCAGTTGGAATCTCTAAAAGGAAAAAATAAAAATTATGAGAAGACTCTGACAAGGATACCTTATGTGCATTGGAATAAACCATAAAAAATAAATAAATAAAGCAGTGGAAATTTTTAGCAAGGTGATTTTCTGTGGAGATCAAAGCTAGATCTTCCATTTGAGGATCTAAAGTTCTTAAAAATCACTCTCCTTCACTCCTATAAAAGTCTACTTTTTACATCACCCATTCAAGTAGTTTCCACACAATATGGAGAATTCTTCGCTCCGGGCAGCTTTCTATACGGTGTTGATTTTATTAATTGTTGCTTCTTGTAAGTTTCTTCTATCTCGATTCTGCACTAATGTGTGCCTAGTTAATATTAAAAGAGAGTGAATAATGAAAATAATTTAATTTGCAGGTGCATCTCTATCGACAGGCCTAACAGATGATGATGCCACTAACGAGCTACGTTGTTCTCGTGACATTGACTGCCAATTGAAATGTCCCAAAGGCGGATTTTGTAACAAAAATGGCGCATGTTATTGCATACTGCAATATAAACCATTTGTTGATGATGCCAGTAACGAGCTACACTGTTCTCGAGACATTGACTGCCAATTAAAATGTCACAAAGGTGGTTTCTGCAACCAAAATGGCACCTGCTACTGCATACCCCGACAAAAACCACATGTTGATGCTGCCACTGATGAGCTACACTGTTCTCGAGATATTGACTGCCAATTGAAATGTCCCAAAGGCGGCTTCTGCAACCGAAATAGCACTTGTTATTGCATACCCTCGCAAAAATCATCCATGGATGTTGCTGCTAATCAGCTACACTGTTCTCGAGATATTGATTGCCAATTGAAATGTCCCAAAGGCGGCTTCTGTAGCCAAAATGGCACCTGTTATTGCATACCCTTGCAAAAATTTTCCATCGATGTTGCCGCTAATGAGCTACAGTGTTCTCGAGACATTGACTGCCAATTGAAATGCCCCAAAGGCAGCTTTTGCAACCAAAATGGCACCTGTTATTGCATACCCCCAAAAAAATTAACAGTCGACGTTGCCACTAGGGAGCTACATTGTTCTCGAGACATTGACTGCCAAATGAAATGTCCCAAAGGTGGCTTTTGTAACCAAAACGGCACCTGTTATTGTATATCACCACAAAAACCATCCGTTAATGTCGCCACTAATGAACTACACTGTTCTCGAGACATCGACTGCCAGTTGAAGTGTTCGACAGGTGGCTTCTGCAACAAAAATGGTACGTGTTATTGCAGACCCTCGCAAAAACCATCTATTGATGTTACTACTAATGAGCTATATTGTTCTCGAGACATTGACTGCCAATTGAAATGTTCCAAAGGTGGCTTCTGCAATCAAAATGACACCTGTTATTGCATACCCTCCCAAAAAGCATCAGTTAGTGATGCCATTAATGAACTGTATTAAGGGCTGTTCTCTGCATGTATCAATTTAATGCTTGAAATTTTTTTCTTTGTCAAATGATGGGAATTAAGTTTCCTAAATAAAATAGACATCAGTCTTTGACTGAATTATTGAAAATTATTGCCTTTATGACTAAATTACATATTGTTAAAAAAGTTAAAGCTCAACAATAATACTAATGGTGTGTTTATTAGTTGGAAATAAGAATGAGAACAAGGGAATAAGAATGAATGATGTGTTTACTTGTTTAAATGAGAGGTGCAATGAAAATAAAAATGGTGAGTCCCATTTAAAATTGAAAATAGTTACTAGAGTTTCCATTCCCATAAAAGAAGGTTGGAATAAAAATCTCATTTTCTAAAGTGACCATGTTGCTCTCATTTAAATCTTGAAATTCTCATTTTATTCTTCCTTATTATTATTATTATTATTTATTCTAAGATAAAGTAAACATATCAATGACAATACAACTCATTCTGACTTCGGTTCCCACAGCTAAAGTAAACAATTCATTTTAATTCATATTCTCCATTATAATTCTAACCTATTTTGATTCTACTCCGTTTTGATTCTATCTCATTCCGATTACTAATTAGTAAATAGATCATAAAGATAATGTCAACAGTGTGAAAGAACAAGTGAATGAGGTCATATTAAAAAATGAGTTGTGCTGCAGGCACCTCTCTAAAATTCATTTTTGAAACCCCACTTTTATAACACCCCTTCTAAATTAATAAAACCATAAGTTATGTGGTTGCGTGTAATCTCCTTCACATTGCCCACATTTCTAACTTTTATTCTTTCTCCTCCCATAGATTTATCTCTTTCAAGAAAAAGAGAGGTTATTTTAACTTAAACTTCTGTCTCCATTTAAATTATTGATCTTATACAATTTAATAGTTGATATTGAAAGTCAAAATAGGTTGAATTCAAAATTTAAAGTCTAAGGGAAGGCAAACCGTGTCCGGCCTGAGCATGCTTTCCACGAGTCGGGCTTGGCCCAACACGAGCTTGAACTTTTTGATTTGGGCCTAACAGTTCTGGATCTTATGTCATGCAAATTTTTTTAACTTGTTTTTTATAAACTTACCCTATTTATATCATTCCCGCAGTTATAAGAGATTCCAACCCTCCACTTAAGGATAAAGAGAGAAAATGAAATAACTCAATCAAAAAAAGTTGCTGTTATAGTTTATAAATTTTGTTTCAATAAGATTGGGCTTGAATAGTTGGGGTTGAAGGAAATAAAATTCAGTTGGATTATCCGCACCACTTTATAAATCACTTGAAAACCCTTTCTTTATTTAGCCAATTAAATATTTAAAAATAACAGATATTTCTTATAAGATACTGTCGTCCGCACTTGATCCGATGTATTTGTGCTTGTGTTAAGTCTTCGATTATTATTGTGATAATCCCGCCTGATCGGATTTCATATCTTTTATGACAAAAACTAAATATATAGCAAATATTAGAAAATATGGGAAAAAGATGGATATTAGTTGCATATAAAAAAAAAAAGTGCACTAACGTAATAAAGAAAGTATTCAACACGCATATTTCAATTCCCGGAATGTGGCAGTTACTAGCAATAGTATCCAGTATTCAGATTTATTGCCCCTTGCTTTTAAAGTATTAATTAAAATCCGTTTTTAAAAATATTTCTCCTCTTATGATATAAGATCTCGATTGTAACTAATTCCCTTTACAGGTGACAGAACTGAAACTTTCTGGAATATTGCTGAAATTCAACAAAAGATGAACTCGCTCAACAGCAGGGCAAAAATTCAGCATATCTCTAGAGACTGTAATGCAACTGCTCATGCACTAGCTAAGATAGCATCTGGTAGTGAAGGTTCCTGTACTTGGACGGGATCTTTCCCTCTTCAAATCATGTACTTATTTTCAAAGCTTCTTTAATGAAAGTAAATCTTTCTATCAAAAAAAAAAAAATGACAGAAAAAAAAATATGAAAAAAGCTTGTTGTAGCTTAACTTTCTTGATCTTCTTTTTGATCATCACTTACTTGTTAGTCTAATCTAACCTTCTTCTTTTTTATTGTATTTTCTCTTATATGCACACACACAGAGAGTTACCCGTAGTTTCTCTCTCTCTCTCTCGCTCTATATATATATCTTACAAAAGATTGAATTCATAACTGAAAATTACTATGGGGCAGGTGAATCACTCGCGACAGATATAAGAGATGTTGCGGCAAGTCGTCAGGAAAGACCCAAATGTCACGTAAATAATAACTGCTTAGCCAAATGTCGAGGTGGCGGCATCTGTCTGGGCGACGGCCACTGTATCTGCTTACCGCAAGTAAGGCGATTAAAAAAATTTCCAAAACAGGGAGGGGAAGGACCAGCTGTTCAGGCTGATTTTGACGCAGTCTTGCCGTCAGCTTCTTGTTCATACGATCGCGAGTGCATTAAGCGCTGTAAAGATCACAGAGGCAAATGTATAAATGGGGAGTGCATATGTGGGGGAGGTCCAAAAACAGACTGTTCTTGAAGCAATCTTGCCTTCACCCGCTTGTTCTCGTAAAAGTGATTGCACCAAGTTCTGCCCGCCCAAATGTGGATTGGTTATATGCTATAAAGGAGCATGCTTATGTGAATGCTTTTAGTTATGGCCGGAGAAAGATGGTACTTATATCCTTAAATAATATTTTAACAAAGGCCAGCTTCTAGTTAGTTTTGTCGTTTCTTATTGTCATTGAAAAGTAACATTCTAGAAGTACAAACAAGCGTTGTTAATTTAAGTTTTTTTAATAATTAGCAAATTTTCGAACAAATTTTTTTTTTAATAAAACTTTACTGGGTATCCCCGCTGTTTGACATGCCAGTCCCATTGGACGATTCTCTTGATGTAATTGTTTCAAAAAATAGGCTGAATGGTTCTTCCATATGTATGAAAAGATTTTACAACATCAGAGATATTTTACTCATTTAATACATGAATGTTATATGTGTATTTATTTTAAAAAATCATTATACAATTAGTAGTTATATTTAATAAAAATATACATAATATACATACATTAATTAAGTGTAATACCTTTGATATACTCTATAATTACTCCTTTGAATGATAAGAAATTTTAGAATATATTAGAGTTAATATAACTAATTATACATGTTTAACACGTATGGTTGAATTTTATATAATCACTAGTTGCTTGTTGATTCTTTAAAATAAGTCTGTACACATCATAACATCATTTATTATTGAGTGCTGCTAAGTAGCGAGAGGGACGAGAGGATGACGAGTTGCTGCCGTTTCTCTCCTCTCGTTCCTCTCACTCATTAAACATTAAAAAAAAAATGAAATAAAGAAATGGCGCTTGAAATCTAACTTTCACTTGCCTCGGCTTTCACTTTCCTCTCTCTCTCTCTCACGTAGGCTTCACTCCACTCCTCACTTTCCTTAGCTTTCACTTTCCTCTCTCTCTCATGCAGGCTTCACTCTTCACTCTCCAGCCAGAGCAACTGTTCACGCCCTCCTCCGTCTCCAGCCAGCAACCCTCACGGCCTCCTCCCTCTCCAGCCAGCAACGAGCAACTGCTCACGACCATGGACGTAGCTTTTAAAATATTTTTTTATGATTATCTTAAAATAATATATTTTATTTATTATTTATAAAATGCCCCAGGTCAATTACGAAATTTTGAAAATATCACATACAGTTTTAAAAAAATTTCATGTTGCCCCTAACTTAAATGTCTAATTGTAAATAATTTGATTAAATATTATAATTTCATAAAAATCAACAAAGACAAACAAGAGTACATAAGTAAAGTCCATTAAAAAATCAATTAAAGAAAGTGACTTTACTCTTTCTTTCGTCTCTTCCATGGAATAAAGTGTGGTGGGTGGAATCCATAGCAGATTAGGCAATTTGCAGACTTGCAGTGCTCATCGATCGTCACCAAGATCCGCAGATCGTGAATTTCTTCTCACTTTCTTCATTTGTGTCGCTTGATCTTTTAAAATTGTAAGTTTATTAATTCTAAGTTTTTATTATTTCATTGTTTTTTCCATTTTAAAATTGCTAATTTTATTATATATTCATGTTTGATTTTTGTGTTGCCATATATGAATAGTTTTGCCAATTGCCATTATTAAAAGATTTAGGAACAAATTAAGTTATTAAGATTAGTACACTATACACTGAATTTTTAATGAAGACCCATAATATATATTTGTCTAGTTCTATAACTGTAATTCTCGTGTACATTTTGTTTTTTATGAAGAAATTTTTCTTTGAATGATAAATATCATACTTATTCAATAAATGTATTTCTTTGAACAGCCATGGATAAATATTTAAGAAAAAATTCAACAATTGCAACCTCATCAGGAAAAATTAGTGGCAGTTCAAAAGAAAAAGTTAGTCTTAATTTGCATGATCTTCCTAGGGATCCTGGTTTACGAACAGCAATTTCAAAGTTAGATCCTAATATTCAAGATGAAGTTCAGAGAGCATACTTGCAAATGGGTCCTTTTCAACCTCAGAGCCATGAATTTCCTACTAGGTTGTTAGCAGAAAAATCACGACGATTTGTCCGGAGTTGGTTTGATAATTATCCTGATTGGTTAGAATATAGTATAGTAAAGGATGCAGCTTTTTGTCTTTATTGTTATGTTTTCAGAGAAGAAAATGGTAGTCAAGGGGCTGGTGCATGCTTTACTAGTGAAGGGTTTCGAAATTGGAAAAAAAAGAAATATTGAGACAACATGTCGGTGGTGTAAATAGTGCTCATAATATAGCAAGGCGTCGTTGTGAATCATTGATGAATCAAAAGGCACATGTTGCTACATTTTTCTTTAATCATTCTAAAAAAATTAAAAGGGAGTACCGGGTTTGTTTAACTGCTGTGATTGATTGCATTCGATTTCTTTTAAGACAAGGCATTGCATTCCGTGGTAATAATGAATCTCAAAGCTCAAGCAATAGAGGAAACTTTCTTGAGCTTCTACAATTTCTTGCTGATCACAATGAGGAAATTAAAGGTGTTATTTTCAATAATGCTCCAGCAAATCTCCAAATGACATCCCCTGATATTCAGAAACAAATTGTAAGTGTTTGTTCAGCTGAAACTTCTAGAGCTATCATTAAAGAAATTGGTGACTCTTTATTTTCTGTTATGATTGATGAATCTTGTGACATAGCCACAAAAGAGCAAATGGCAGTTGTGTTGCGTTATGTGGATAAAAGAGGACATGTGGTTGAGCGTTTTATTGGTATTGAACATGTTATTGATACTAAAGCTGTCTCTCTTAAAGCATCACTTGACACACTATTTGCTAGACATGGATTAAGCATTTCTAGGTTACGTGGGCAAGGATATGATGGTGCTAGTAACATGCAAGGCGAACTTAATGGTTTGAAAACACTCATTCTGAAAGAGAATGAATCAGCTTATTATATTCATTGTTTTGCCCATCAATTACAGTTGGCCCTTGTTTCTGTGGCAAAGAGGCACCAAGAAGTTAATAATCTGTTCAGTTTAGTTGCTAAAGTTATTAACATTGTTGCTGCCTCATCTAAAAGATCTGATCTCCTTAGAGAGAAGCATGCTATTGCAGTTATTAAAGCACTTGAAACAGGCGACCTTAAAAGCGGACATGGTATGAATCAAGAGATTACTTTAAAGCGTGCTGGCGACACACGGTGGAGCTCACATTATGGTACATTAATAAGCATTATTACCATGTTCTCATCCATAATTGATGTGCTTGAGATTATTGCAAATGATGCATCAAATTCTGAGCAAAGATTTGAAGCAAATTCAACCTTAAAGTTCATGCAAACATTTGATTTTGTGTTTACTTTATACTTGATGAAAAATATTCTTGGTTTGCAAATGAATTGTCACAAGCATTACAAAGGAAAGACCAAGATATTGTGAATTCCATGAAATTAGTTAGCATTTGCAAACTAGGTCTACAAAGGATGAGGGAACATGGATGGAATTCTTTGCTTAGTCAAGTTTCTTCATTTTGTGAGAAGCATTTTATTAGTGTTCCTGTCATGGAAAATATGTTTCTAACTCCTGGAAGATCAAGGCGTAGAGCGCAAGAGATCACAAATATGCATCATTATCGTATTGACCTATTTTGTGCTATTTTGGATATGCAACTTCAAGAGTTAAACAATCGTTTTAATGAGGTAAACACTGAATTACTTCTTTGTTTGGCTTGTTTATGTCCAAAAGATTCATTTGCAGCTTTCAATAAAGAAAAGTTATTGCGCCTTGCTCAACTTTATCCAAAAGATTTTTCTCAAGTTGATCTCATGGCACTAGATACTCAACTTGATGTTTATATAATGGATATGCAGTCTAGTGTTGAGTTTTCAGGATTAAATGGAATTGTTGATCTTGCACAAAAAATGGTTGAGACTAACAAGCACAAGGTGTTTTCATTGGTGTATTTATTAGTCACATTAGCATTACTTCTACCAGTTGCCACTGCCACTGTTGAAAGAGTTTTTTCAGCTATGAATTATGTAAAGAATCGACTACGAAGTCGAATGGGAGATGAATGGTTGAATGATAATTTGGTTGTATACATTGAAAAAGATGTATTTGATTGTATTGATAATGAAACTATTTTACAGCATTTTCAACACATGAAATCCCGTCGGGGAATTCTTGATTAGAACAATTGTAATAAGTAAATTTATTATTAATTTATATTATAGTTGTGATTCTATTTACTGTTATCTAAATTTTCAAAATTTATTATCAATTTATATTATATTGCGATTTTATGTGTTGTAATATAAATTCTCAAAATTATACTACATTTTTAATGTGCCCCGGATCAATTAAATTCCTGGCTACATCCCTGCTCACGACCTCTCCAAGCAGCCTTTCACGAACTGCTGATGTTGTGAAAATTTTAATGTACTCGCAAGCGCACGAATCTAGAGATAGAATAGTGGTAACGAGGTCGATCCCACAGGGATTGTTATAAATTGAAAAGTCTAATTTAAATCTAAAATTAATATTAATCCTAACCTAGTTGAGCAAATTGAGTCTTTAAGAGAAATTAAACTAATTAAACTAAAAAAACAATTAAAGCAAAGGAGAATTCAATAAGAGAAAGATTATCAAGGTTTCAGAATCCACCACTATTCAACTCGTAATCATCTAATTATTAATAAATCCCCAATTTTAGAGTGACAACTCGAAATCAATCTATGTCATCTCA
The DNA here is from genome assembly GCA_030444775.1 of Atalantia buxifolia. Lineage (NCBI taxonomy): Eukaryota > Viridiplantae > Streptophyta > Magnoliopsida > Sapindales > Rutaceae > Atalantia > Atalantia buxifolia. The sequence continues at coordinate 21,675,283 of CM059837.1, read as the reverse complement.
TAAATATAACAATTAAGCCCAATTAAAATTAATCTTTTGTAAGTTCTTTTTCTGCTTAATATTATGATATCTAAGAATCTCATGTAAACATATTGAATAACAAAGAGTCAAAGTTTTCCTAAGCACTCTGTGTAAACAATTTAATGAAAAACACAGAATCAAAGATAATCATGTATAAACTTTTATAGATCCAAGCATAGATTTAATCGAATATTAATCCTAACAATCAATAATGCATGACAGAATTGGTGAAAAGATTTAATAACATCCAATTTAATTATGTGAAACAAGAACCATAAACATTAAAACACACATGTAGGGAATTAATTAAATAAAAAGATAATTATTTCATTGAATAGGGTTTCATCTTTAACCTCAGTATGAGAAAATTAGCTAGACATACTTGAGTTGTGAACAACAAAAGAAATAAATTCAGCCATGGGAAGCCGAATTGTTCTGCTGCAGGTTGCTCTCTTCTCGCGTCTCCCTCCCTCTGGCGGCTGCCCTTGCCAAAGCCAAAGTTCGGCTTTTTTATATTGTAAAGCCACCACAAAATCCTCAAATAGAAAGGTTTTAAAACAAGCCAAGCCAACCGACTTTGAGCCCATGCACGTGAAGCCCACTTGGAATTTTCATTCCTTTTTTAATGTCATGCAATTGCTTCTCACGTGCTGGCCACTTTAGATTTAAATTTCTTCTTTGTTTGCACTAGCATGGAAAATTCAATTTATTGGCTTCGGCTTCTTCGGATTGAATTTCATACACATTTGCTTAATTGCTTCCACAAATTGGCTTGATCTTCAATGCTGTCCAATTGTTTTTCTTTATGCACTTTTCATCCAAAATCTCCAATTAATTCCCTATTCAATAAATAATTCAATTAATTGAAAATAATAAATATAAATAACTAGCAATTAAATAATTAAGGGTAAATTATGTATATAAATTGTGCTCATCAAATACCCCCAAACTTAGATTTTGCTAGTCCTCGAGCAAAACTAACATTAAAAACAAAAACAAAAATAACAAAACAAAAAGTAAATCCTAACTAAACCACTTTCGCAGGTGATCGCGATTGCATTTAGCGTATGCAACAAGCCTTTAAACCCCTAGGCGGCCCTAGTGGACGAGTTATAGTCTCGTGAGAGTTTCAGTGATGATACCCACAAACATCATTTTAAAATAAATAAATAAAATGAAAAGAACGACAAAATTTAAACAAAGCATGAAAATAGCCTCAAAGATTGCATAAATTGTATAGCTCAAAGAAAATTTCAAATATTGGCAAAGTTCTAACTTTAATTCAATAGTCAATTCCATCTCTCTTTTGATTCTTGTAGTGTGTGTGTGAAATCAATTCAATCAAATCCATTCCCAAAATCTTCAACATCAACAGCCTTCGTCTCAAACAAAGAAAAAAGCAGGTCAAACTAATCTTATCATCTTGATCTCTAATTTTTTTTTCACAGGCTTTTATGTGCATTTTCTTTTGATTTTTTGTTTTTTTTTTTTTGCACTTGAACTTGATTTTTTCTTCTTTTTTTTTTCTTAACCATAGTCAGGAGCTTTCACTTTACCCCTTAAGGTAGCCTTCTTCTCATGGTAGATTATCCTCTACATACTGGTGGTACATAGGCCCAAATTACTCAAGGATAGCTTCACTCTTAAGGGTTATAGGTAGCTATTTCTGACTTTGGTGCCTGTGTAGACTATTTTGTATTGTGGAAATAAGAATCAAGACAAACAGTCATTTACTTTATCTAATATTCTCAACTTAGGCTGCGTCAATCTCAAATTTCAAATCCAAATCATGAAAGAACTGATATTAGTGCTCATGATGTTTAAAGAATCTCAATCAAAAAGAACTAACACAAGAATCAAGTATAAACTAAGACAATATTCAACCCTTTCTAAGAACCATATTCATTGTCAATCAAGTTCTTATCATTGGCTTTTCACATAAAAACAACAAGAAAAAAAAAACATTTTTTTTTGAATTTTTGAAATTTTTTAATTTTTTTTTGGTTTTTTTTTTTAAAACAAACAAAGCACACACTATTCCCACCCCCAAACTTATTCGGAACATTGTCCTCAATGTTTCACAACAAAAGATATGCATGCAAAAAGATGAAATAAATAAATAAATAAAAACATAAATAAAAGAAAAAGTTAGAAAGAACACACCTGAATGGGTTGGGGAAGCTTAAAAATAAATGACAACTAAAAAGAAAACGTTAGTAGAAAATAAATAAATAAAATCCTACTAAACTAACTGATTAATGCAAACAACAAATCAACCAGGATCAATAAGAATTTGGTGAAGACCAAAGCAATTATACAAAAAATACCAGAAAACATAATTGACTAAGAACTGGAGCATTTTATCTATGAAAGGACGATGGTAATGAAACTCCTCAATATCGCACTGCTTTGTTCTCTTTTGTTCCAAGCTTACTTGAGAGTTATCTGAAGTAGTATAAAAATCTAACAATTTAAGCACTTTAGATCTTACCACCTTTCTTATGTCAAAATGTGACATATGTTGCACTTCTCTGAGAAGCAGCTCCAACTTGAATGGTTCAATTTTCTCTTCAGGAGGAAGTGGCTCAATCTTTTCTTTCCACTTAATTGGATCTACGATAAGAGTTGAATCAAGTAAAGCATTAACTTCTTCAATACCACTGTCAACATCAACAGAGAAATCAGAGTCAGTTGTGCATGATGTTAATGGATTATCACAGTGGTTAGAAATAAATGAGTCATCAATTGATGCTTCTATCATATCTACTTCAACAACTTCATCCTCATCTTGTGCTTGCTTGGGAACATTAAAAATATTTAATTCCATAGTCATGTTACCAAAAGACAATTGCATGTTTCCAGTCCTGCAACTAATATGAGCATCAGCTGTAGCTAAGAAAGGACGACCTAAAATAACTGGGGTGTGTTTCTTAGGATCCTGTACATGCTGAGTATCAATAACAATAAAATCAACAGGATAATAAAATTTGTCAATCTGTATCAACACGTCCTCTATAATACCACGAGGTATTTTCATTGACCTATCAGCAAGTTGCAAAACAATAGAAGTTGATTTTAATTCCCCTAGTCCAAGTTGCATGTAAACAGAATATGGCAAGAGATTAACACTAGCACCCAAATCCAATAATGCTTTATCAAATAATTGGTTTCCTATAACACATGAGATAGTGGGAGAACCAGGATCCTTAAATTTCGGTGGCATTTTACATTGAAGTAAATTGCTAGTTTGTTCAGTTAAAAATGCCTTTTTGGTGACATGCAAATTTCTCTTTTTAGTGCATAAATCTTTCAAAAACTTGGCATAGGAAGGAACTTGCTTAATGGCATCAAGTAAAGGGATGTTTATACTTACCTGCTTGAAGATTTCCATAATCTCACCTGTTGAAGTCCTTTTCTTTACCTTTGCTAACCTTTGAGGAAAAGGAGCCTTAGGAATGTAAGCTGGTGGGCTACTTTCTTCTTGATCATTTGGTGGTGAGTTTTGTGATGGAACTGGAACTGGATCTGAAGAAGTAGGTTCGGATGTCTTTCTTGTTTGAACCTCCACCTTGTTGTCAAATAATTTTCCTCTTCTCAAGGTCATAATTGACTTTGCTTCTTCATGCTGATAGCTTGAACTCGATCCAACTTCGTGCACTCCTTTGGGATTAGGAACTGGTTGACTTGGGAATTTTCCTTTTTCTCTCTCAGCCACAGTAGTTGCTAATTGACCCAATTGATGTTCAAGCTTTAGAATAGCTTGAGTGTTTGACTGAAAGGCTTGTTGGGTTGATTGAATAAAACTTCGAAGGGTATCCTCTAAAGAAGGCTTTCTTTGTTGGGGTGCAACAAATTGAGACATAGGTTGTTGTGCAGGAGGATATACTTGGTTAGGAGGGACAAATTGTTGATTGGGCATGCTAAATTGTTGTCCTCCTTGGTTTGACAAAGGTTGATTTTGCTGCTCAGAATAAGCCTCGTGATAGGTCAAAATGAAGGGCAATGCAATGTCAGATGAGACAAGTTAGAACAAATAGCACAAACCTCGTTAGCTACATTAGGATGATGATTCATTGATTGGTTCAGAGCTAAGGCATCTACTTTCCTAGAAAGTGTAGTTAGAGTGGCCTTTATATCAAAATCATCTTTAACTTCATATAGACCTTTCCTAGAAACTTGAGATAATTTTTCTCTTTGATTTGAAAAATCCCACTGTTGAGAGTTCTCAGAGAGTGAATTAAAGAAATCCCATGCAGCCCCTTCATGTAAGTTCAAAAATCTCCCACCATTCATAGACTCTACCATATGACGATTCGACATGGTTAAACCATTATAAAAGCATTGTATAAGTCTCCATTTCTCAAAACCATGGTGGGGACATTTAAGAAGTAAATCATTGAATCTTTCCCAACACTCATAAAATTGCTCACCCTCTCTTTGATAAAAATCACTTATCTCTCTCCTAAGGGCATTTGTTTTAGACATAAGGAAAAACTTGGTGAGAAACTTGTTACTCAATTCATCCCATGTAGTAATAGATCCAGCAGGAAGTGAATTCAACCAAACTTTCGCTTTGTCTTTTAATGAGAAAGGGAACATACGAAGCCTAATTGACTCATCATTAAAATTTTGAAAACGAAATGTAGAGCATATGTCAAGAAATTCCTTAATGTGCAAATATGGATCCTCTCTCTCTAACCCATGGAAAGATGGCAAAAGTTGAATGACAGAGGGCTTAAGTTCAAAGTGTGTTGCTGTAGTTTGTGGCAACACAATGCAAGATGGTTGGTTGGCTGCAAGTGGTGAAAAATACTCTCTAAGGGTTTTCTCTCCTTGTACTGGTGGAAGTATTGGCAATATTCTATTTGGGTCATCCATCACTTGAGAAAAACTACCTTGACTATTATCAATCTTAGACTCTTTTCTGACCAAACGATTTGTTGAATCACGATCCCAAACACTCATAAACAAACCAGACAAAGAAAGAAAGAAAAATAAAATAAAACAAACCAAAAATAATGAGAATAAACAGAATTTAAAATATAAAAGAAATCAAACAACCAAACAATGAATTTAAAGACGAATAATAAAAATAAAAATAAAAGACAGCCTAAATTATAACTAGTGGAAGAATCAAATTAACCTAGATTAAACTGACTTTCTGGCACAATCCCCGGCAACGGCGCCAAAAACTTGTTGTGAAAATTTTAATGTACTCGCAAGCGCACGAATCTAGAGATAGAATAGTGGTAACGAGGTCGATCCCACAGGGATTGTTATAAATTGAAAAGTCTAATTTAAATCTAAAATTAATATTAATCCTAACCTAGTTGAGCAAATTGAGTCTTTAAGAGAAATTAAACTAATTAAACTAAGAAAACAATTAAAGCAAAGGAGAATTCAATAAGAGAAAGATTACCAAGGTTTCAGAATCCACCACTATTCAACTCGTAATCATCTAATTATTAATAAATCCCCAATTTTAGAGTGACAACTCGAAATCAATCTATGTCATCTCATAAATATAACAATTAAGCCCAATTAAAATTAATCTTTTGTAAGTTCTTTTTCTGCTTAATATTATGATATCTAAGAATCTCATGTAAACATATTGAATAACAAAGAGTCAAAGTTTTCCTAAGCACTCTGTGTAAACAATTTAATGAAAAACACAGAATCAAAGATAATCATGTATAAACTTTTATAGATCCAAGCATAGATTTAATCGAATATTAATCCTAACAATCAATAATGCATGACAGAATTGGTGAAAAGATTTAATAACATCCAATTTAATTATGTGAAACAAGAACCATAAACATTAAAACACACATGTAGGGAATTAATTAAATAAAAAGATAATTATTTCATTGAATAGGGTTTCATCTTTAACCTCAGTATGAGAAAATTAGCTAGACATACTTGAGTTGTGAACAACAAAAGAAATAAATTCAGCCATGGGAAGCCGAATTGTTCTGCTGCAGGTTGCTCTCTTCTCGCGTCTCCCTCCCTCTGGGTTTGCCCTTGCCAAAGCCAAAGTTCGGCTTTTTTATATTGTAAAGCCACCACAAAATCCTCAAATAGAAAGGTTTTAAAACAAGCCAAGCCAACCGACTTTGAGCCCATGCACGTGAAGCCCACTTGGAATTTTCATTCCTTTTTAATGTCATGCAATTGCTTCTCACGTCTGGCCACTTTAGATTTAAATTTCTTCTTTGTTTGCACTAGCATGGAAAATTCAATTTATTGGCTTCGGCTTCTTCGGATTGAATTTCATACACATTTGCTTAATTGCTTCCACAAATTGGCTTGATCTTCAATGCTGTCCAATTGTTATTCTTTATGCACTTTTCATCCAAAATCTCCAATTAATTCCCTATTCAATAAAATAATTCAATTAATTGAAAATAATAAATATAAATAACTAGCAATTAAATAATTAAGGGTAAATTATGTATATAAATTGTGCTCATCAGCTGACAACCTCCTCCCTCTCTAGCTAGCAACCAGCAACTGCTCACAGCCTCCCTCTCTCTCGGCTGTCTATCGCTCTTGTTTCATTTATTTTTTTTGACACTTATATTTTCTCGGTTTTGTTCTGTTTGGTTTAATATTTTGTGGGTTAATCTGCGATTAATAAGTTGTGTGATATTTTCTAGTTTGGATCTAATTTAAGAACTTTTGTCAGTTGGAGTTTTGTTCTTTAAATCTGAATGAGTTGAAAATGCAAATTTGTTAACCTTATGGGCAAGAATCAATTTTGATCAATGCTGAGGAAATTGCAACAGTTTTGAGGTTTATGTCAATTGTATGTATTTGACTATAGATAATTGATGTAAGGTAATTCAGATTGTTACTTTCATTTTTTTCGTGTTGTCTTTTTCTTTTGGAATGATAATAATAGTTCATATGGAGCCCAATCAATCAATTACAGAAAAGTGCTTGAAATTGAAACTTGTACCATATATATATATATATATTCATAAAATCGTGAAAAAAATATATTTTCTGAGGTCAAGAGTATGGCAAAAAAAACCCTATCCGTGTTCTGTATCATGGTTATGGACACTACAACTTGTTGCGGGGTCATGATGCCACCAGACAATCTAGGCTGTAAGATGACTGACTGCATATCATAGAATCTTATCTTTCTATCTGTACATCAAATAAGGCATAAAACTTATTTTTAGTCTTAAAAACTTGTTTCGGTGGTATTGGCAGGTGCAAGAAAAGATGATGAAGACGATTATATTCGCAGTCACAGTAGTGCTCAGATTCCTAAGCTGTTTAATTTAATTTCATCATTCATGGATGAGATTATCTATTAATTGATGAATTCCTTTCGTGTATACAATTAATATTTGGTGGTAATCACGAATGTGCATACTTGATGAATGCATGTAATTACCGAATGAATCTTGCAACCCTCTAATATGTTCCAAGAACGGATCAAAGTTTCCCTTGGGAGCAGTGGAAACCCAAGAAAGAAAAGGATTTTAAGCAACGACAAACCAAAAAAAGCTCTATTGAAATCGATAGTGACTGCTGTAAGTTGGTATAGCCGTTTTGGTACTTTGGAAATATTTAGAAGCATCCAAGGCAGCTACCGAGCAGTGGCAAAACTAATTTTCAAACCCACTATAGCTTGTTACCGTCGCTGATACGGTGGCAACAATTTCATATAAAATTACATTCACTGCAATTTGTAAGGAAAACGATTTCGGCACTTCCAAATGAAATGAAAACAGGTGTACATACAATAAAATTGATGCACCTTCCGACAATAGGTACACAACTGATCTTACTAATCACAACGCAAAAATATAATTACACCACGCTGTTGCAAAATAGCCAGAAAATATATAGCACCATAATCGTGAGAGGGAGAGGAGCGTGAGGGAGAGAGAAGCGTGAGGGAGACAGAAGCTGGTCAGGCGAGCTGGAAGTATGGACGGACAGAATGAATGAATAAATATTATTTATTCATTCTTTGTTCATTCGTTGCTGGCTGGTTAACCGTGAGCGTCAGGGAGAAGAACCGTGAGCAAGCCGGAACTCGTGAAGGAGAGAGGAGCTGGTCAGGCGAGCCGGAAGCATGGACGGACAGAGAAGCAAGCCCGGACGGAGAGAGGAGCGTGAGGGAGAGAGGAAAGTCAGGGTTGATGCAGCGAGAGGATAAGATTTCCCTCTGAACGCAGCGATAAAGTAAACATTATTTATTCATTCTTTATTCATTCCTTTATTATTTTAATATTTTATGTAGCGAGAGCAACGAGAAGCGAAACGGCAAGAGAGAATGCCGTTTCTCTCGTCATTCTCGCTACTTAACATTTTCTTTTATTATTTAAATTGATAACATGGTACCTCGAGATATTTTAAAATTTATTAAATAAAATTTACCATCATAATCATATATTTATTAAAAAAAATTTAAAAAATAACATATTTATTAGACAATATAATAATCAAATTAAAAGAGATTATTGAATGATACTGGTCCACCTAATCATCCTGAAATGCTCGTTAGCGCGTATGTTTATGAGTTGCTCAATGAAGACAAGAGGACTAGACCCACATCGGAAAAAAAAAATGAAACCCCCCCTCCTGGCCGCCGGCGGGCTCGCACAAACAGTAGCATACCTAATAATTTGTATTATGCTTAGGTAACTTGTTAGTAACACTATTTTGGCCCATGATTTTTTTTTAGACAATGTTGGAAGTAGCACGGTAGCACGTAAATCTTGTTTGGTATTATGTGATTCGACAACTGTAATTTTTAAACTACAATATTTAAGTGTTTAGTAAACACACACAACTGTCGTTTAGAAATTAAGTCGATTTTATCCTTCTTTTGAATGATGAAACCAAATATTTGCTAGGATATAAAATCCAAATTCAGAAAATTTTAGAAAATTTTTGTTACTTGGAATAAAACACTATTGACTAAATTTTTTCCAAAACAATCTATTAATGCGTGCCTATCAAGATTTCATCCTAAATATAGCATTTGTTGAGATTTCATCCCAAATATAGCATCTATCAAGATTTCATCCCAAATAAAATATCTATCGAGATTTCATCCCAAATATAACATCTCTCAATATTTCATCCCAAATATAACATCCAAAATATCTGCATTTCATTCTAGCCAAATAAGTTTGAAGCTATATCAAACTGAAAGAAATGGAGAAGACTACTCTCAAGTCCACTTTCTTGGTGATCACCTTATGCGTTGCAGCTGCATTGTGTTAGTCTTAATTTCTTTTTTTCTCTCGCGTTTCTTTCATTGTTTATTTGTTTATTTATAATATTGACATTTTAGTTACAATTACATAAAGCGGCTTAATGAAATTGCATTTTATTGCAGATGATTCGCTCTTAATAGTGCCAATGGCTGAAGCTAGGGTAATGAGCCAAGAATTTACATGTTCATATGACAGTGAGTGCTTGCAGCGTTGTGAAAGTCATAAAAGCAAATGTATAAATGGGAACTGCATTTGTGGGGGAGGTCCAAAACAGACTGTTCTTGCCGCTATTTTGCCTTCCGCATGTTCTCGCAGCAGTGAATGCATCAAATTCTGCCCTCCCAAATGTGGAATTGTTAGATGCAATGGAGGAGTATGCTTTTGTGAGTGTTAGTGCCTGGGATCGAAAGATGATACTAATATCTTTCAATAATAAATAAAGGCTTCTTGTACGCTTATTGTACTTATATCTTTGAATAATAAGCCTCTGTCCTTTCTTATCGAGTGATTGGCATGGTTTTAGTAATCTTTCAATATTATATTGTGATTTGAATTAATTTAGTTTCACCTGCAACTGCCCTTTGCTCATCTTCTAATATTTTGATAGCTACCATCATGGATAGAAATATTTTGATAGCCACCATCATAGATAGAATTAACATATAACGGATATACAAACCAGCCTCGATGGATCGGTTCCTGGCAGCATCAAATGTTCATAGCAAATCTTTTAAATAAATGTATTTATTATATATATATAGATATAAAAGTTTCTTGGTTGTGTCATTGTGTTGGGTGCATATCAGTGGAGGATTTAGGATTTTGATCCAATGGGGGGATAAGAATGAAAAAGTTACAAACTAAAACGTAATTTTCTTTTTCTCTTTTTAAATGTTAAATTAGCCCTCTTATATTTCCAGATATTTTTTGACCTTGAAGCCATGGCCTGCTTTCTTTTCGAATTTGAATTGGGAGACATGGCACTTAATATTACTATATGAGAGCACAAAATATATATATATATATACATATATATATATATACATATATATATATATATATACATATATATATATATATATATATATAACTTTGCAGTGGCAAGACATAATTTGATAACTATGGGGCCAAAAGTAATCGACGTAAACTTTAAAGAATATGTAAATAATAGTATAAAATCTCCAGATGTCAAGTTATTATGACTAAGGGTCTATTCAGTGTTGTGGTGCTATAGCTTAATATCTATCGTTGTTGTGATAAAAAATAAAGTTCTAACTAATAAAATTTGATTGTTTTAATAAAACATGACTTTGAAGTAATATTTTTGACAAAACTAGTAGAGTATTTTTTTTTTTTTGGTCAACTAACTGTGAGATAAAATTAATTTGACTTAAAGTCATAGCCGCAAGTGTTTATTAAATACACACTTTACAACTTTATGTAACTAGCTATTTTGCCACAACTCCCTGACAAGACTACCAATTGGATTCTAATTCATAAAAATGTACTTATTAATGCAAAATATAAATGATTCGCATATAAAATAAAAAAATTTCGGGTTTAGGTTTTGATTTTTTTTATATATAACATCATTGATGTGATAATTACGTGTATAAAACTAGGTGAATGACAAGTGTCGAATGATTTGATGTCCAAATTTTGATAACTTCTAAAATACCTCTAAGATACTATGTCAGTAATATAATAACCAAATTATGTTATAACATATATAATTTATTTTGAAACCAAAATGCAAGTAGTAATTATATAAAATTCAATTACACACATTATGCATGCATTAATTGGTTATATTACTTTTGATGTATTATAGAATTCCTCCCAAATTTCATGCAGTTATCAAATGTTATCATTTCTCATCAAGCACTAAAATTGTATTGGTACCTATACAAACTTTCTATCCCAACTTTAATTATTTATGCATCAGAAGTATTGATTATTAATTATATGAAGCAACAAATAACTAAAATATCTTGATTTAAGAAAGAGATATCTATCAATTAATAAATGAACACTCCATATTTATACTTCTTCCCATAAACATCTTCCTATGAGTATTATGTTCACAGTTCTCACCTCTCGAGTCTCGATAAACAACATAAAAAGCTATATATTAGCCCATATTACCAGCCCGGTTCGCCACTGATCTTCATACTGAAAAATGGGAAAGGCTTCATTGAAGATTTCTCTCTTGCTCTTTTTGCTCTTTGCCTCGGGTGAGCTTCCGCCTCTGTTTCCTCTTTATTAATCGTAATTGGATTAGATAAATTAATGAGATGTATTTGCACTTGCAGCTATGATTCCATTCTTGGCAATACCTGGAGCTGAAGCAAGCAGGGTTCCAAGTCCTTGTTCGGACTGCAGCATAACTTGTCAAGGGCTCCCGAGCCGCTGTGTTGATGGCAAGTGCACTTGTGGCGATACCCCGCCACTCGATACAGCCGGCGAACCGGAACCAATAAATGCAGCCGGCGAACCGCAACCAATAGATGCAGCTGGCGAACCGCAACCAATAGATGCAGCCGGCGAACCGCAACCAGTAGATGCAGCCGCCGAACTGGATCCGCACAAAAAGATTTGAAAATCGGCTGATTATCACAAAAAATAAATAATGTTCACTGGTCTTTTATCTTTGGAAGTAATGTCCGGTAACAATTAGTAAATTAGCTCTTTCTCCCTTTTGTGTTTGAAATAGCTTTTAAGTTTGGTCGACGTTAATTCGTTGAGTAATAAAATAAAATAAATCTAAAATTATGTTTCTCTACTATGCTTATGAACTTTTACAGTATTAATAATGGAGTCATTATGGACCCTTAAATTTAAATGTATTAATTTTCACCATTTATTTAATTTAGTAGATAAATAACTAATTATTTAATAATTAATAGATAATATTCAAATTCATGGATACAATTTATTTTTTATAATTCCATAAATTTTTCTAAATCATCAACAAAATTAAAAATTAAATATGCAAATATATAAATTAATCTACATGTATAAATAAAAAATATGGATTATTCAATCTTCAACAACACATGTTAATTTAGACCCATTTTTCAATTATAATTGGGACAATACAATTTTAAATTCTTAGTTTTATTCATTATCTTTTTTTAAAAAAAAAAATTACTCATTGGCGAAGATTGAGTTGAATTAATTTTTGCAATATTTATTAATCTAGTAAATTTTTGTTGAAAATGAGATAACAATAAGATGACAAACTAAGATTGTGTTCTGTTAATATTTTTAAAATATTGTATTTTAAAAGGAAATATAGAAGTATTGATAGACTATACTTGTTTCTATTTATTATTTAATCTTTAGAAAACACGTTTAACAAATTTGATAATTAGTAAATTTAATTGTTTAATAATTGAAATTAAAATATTATCCTAACTAACTTTTAACTTATCAATTGTTGACTAAATTTAATGATAAATATTTATACCATTATTGATGTTGTAATTTTTATAACATCATAGAGTGACCTCTACCCTAACTAGATTTTAATTTTATGAACTATTAATTAAATCTAACTGTAAATATTTATACCACTAATTAATGCTGTAATTTTTATACGAGCAGCCTCTAATTATAATAATAAGTGTATTGATGCCAACCATTCGTTCAAGAAAACAAACATGACAATCCGCGTATTTGTGAGGTCTAGTGCGCTAAGAATTCTTTGATCTCAATGCAATTGAGGAAGAGTTTCTGGGTTATAGTGAAGATCGACATTAGTTTAGGGAGCTATTTCTAAACAAGCTGCTAATGTTAACTTCCTCATTTCTTAGTCAAATTAGTTGTTTCTTGATTCTAATGTGATCCATGTAACCTACTCTGCAACTTACTCTGTAAATCTGGATCTCTTTTGAGCTAGTTTGATTAATAAAAGTACGTTAGCATTTTCTTTCAAACATTGAAGTTCGATCACAGTTTTCTGATTTGATTCCTTGATCTTTCGGGTTCCAAAATTTGCTTTGATTTTGATCCTTGGTAAAGTTTGTGTGTTCTTTGTGTTTCCATGGTTGTTTAGACTCTAATCAAAACACAACAATTTTTCTATTTAATAAATAAATTTGCCGGCCTTTATATAAAAATATAAAAATAACTTATATAAGTTTAGGTAGTGTTTACATTTTGGATTGGAGTGAGAATACTGAGAAATGAAAATCCTGAGATTAGAAGTGTAGAGTGGGAGTGGGAGCGAGAGTGAGAGTAGATTATTTATTTACACTGGAATGAGAGTATGAAATCGAAATCGAAATCAAAATCCAATTTATGTGTTTGTTTTGTCTTGAATTAGGAGTAAATGGTTTCCAATTACAGATTTACACTTATTTAAAAAATTATAGTTTTTAGTTACAAAATTAATAAAAAATATTTTTAAAAATAAAAATATTTTATTATATTTGTAAATTAATAATAATTATTAGTATTCTTAATTATTTAAATCACAATTTTTTTACTCATTTTAATTTTAATTATGTAAATTAAAAATTATTGATGAGAGCAACATAAATGAAACATTATTATTAACAATATAGTATAAAATTAATATTTTCTTAGAATAAACTATTTATTGTATTATTAATTATTAATATTAAATAAATATAACAGTATTACATTTTCAAATGAAGATGGTATATAGTAATATTATTAATTCTCTATGAATATAATAATGTTATATTTAAATAAGATTAATATCATTATTTTAATAAATTTTATTTATAAAATAATATAAAAATATTATTTAAATAAATATGATATTTTTTATTTTATTTTATTAAATATAATTATATTAAATTTAATAAAAGAAAGGTAAAAAAGAAAGAAGTGAGAGTAGATCCGTGGAAATGTGATTTCTATTCCCTACTCTAAAAATGGATGAAACCCAAGGAGTGAAATTATTATTTTTCCCTTAAAACATGTAAATAAACACTAAAATAAAAATAATCTACACGCCTCACTCTCATTCAAGTGAGTATACATAGCATAAATAACATTTGCGGCCAGATGAAAGGCTCTTTTTCACTTTAACGTCTTTATCCTCTTATCTACAACTTATGAAAGGAACTGCACATTTCTTAGCTCTTACGGAGCAGATTTCTTGGACTTGCGTGCAATTTGAGGTATTTTGTGGTTCAGTTCAAAGGTCATAGAAATGACAAATCCCTCTCCTTTCTGTTATTAATTCGTCTTGATTTCTTTATACTCAATTTTTCTGACATATGCTTAGCACAAAGTTTCAGTTCGTAGCTGGGGGTAAGTGTACCGGAAACTTACCCAGATTAGAAAACTTAGCTTATCTAGCTAGTCACATATACGCAAAAAATGAGTGATTTCATTAAGGAAGAAAATGCATATATTGATGCATAGTAGCTCTGTTTGAGAATAACAAAATTGAAAAATAAATATTGCACTTATGGCATGCTGAAGATGAGTTGTGATTTTGTTTAACTTCGAAAGTAAGATAGTCGTGATTCTGCTTAACTGGTAAACACTCAAACTTACACCTGACAATGAATTTCACAGAAATTTTAGGTTAAAAGCAATCCCGCTTCAGTTATGAATAATTGTTAGGGAGAATTCCACTTCTGTGGTGGATAATTATTAAGCTAATTATATAATAAAGAAAATAACTCATAAGTTGATATAATAAGAAAAATTAGTGATGAGATCTGACATAAAATTATATTTCAAAGTGAAATAAATAGCAATAGACTCATTTTTTAAAATAAAATATAATAGTCAAGTAAATTTATAAATTTAGCATTATAAATTTATGATATTAATGGGACTATGGAGTTATATAAAATTTTTTTAAAAAGGTATAATCTTATTAATTTATCAGAATTATTAATTTAACTTATTAATCCAAATTAAGATTATAAAAAACTCAGTACTATAAAAAAAATTATATAATAAAAATTATTAATTTATCAAGTATTAATTTATTCATAACATATGTGCAACCTGAGAAGTAGTGAGTATTTTCCAAGTTTCTTCCAGCTTAGATGGAGCATCAAGCTTCACGCCAATGATGTTGACCATTGAATTTTTCGAAAATATCATAATAATTTACTTAGTTCTTAAATGAAAAACGCCGACCGCAAGAAATATAAAATTAATTATGATGAGGATTATTATGCATAATCCAATCAAACTACCTTGCATTATCCGCTCGCGCTTCTATAAATCCTAGCAATGCCCGTTACTTCGTTGCCAGACGCTAACATCTAAATGAAAGTAACCCATTTGTTAAGCAAACTTCAATAATGTGCAAGAAATTGTACAAATCAACTCAACTAGAAGAACTAATATTAGGATTTTCAATAGCAACAACACTAGCTCTTGTCAAACTTCCCTATGAAAAGATAGATGGAAATCCCGTTCCAACAGTCATCTTCAAAAATAGGCCTGGCTTGTTCCATGCCTTTATTTTAGCTCTCACTTTTTCATTTTTCGGATCTGTTCTGACAATCTCTCTTCGTGGAAAGTACGCAAGGATCGCCAGGTATCCCCTGATTCTTGCCGCTGTTTCTACGGCGGCGGCAATAGCCGTACTGACATGGTTAGTAGTTCCGATGAACTATAAATTTTTGACATAGCATGTACGTCTGAGCCGCAGAAAAATGGTCCTTAATTATTTGTAAGATATATTGACAGGTTACTCTCAGTATGTACGTACGTACGTTGAACGATATAGTGCTTTAATCACAGCTCCAAACTTGTGTACAAATACAATCTATATCTGTCCTTGATGTTTGTAACAAAAAAATGGATAATAATTAATGATGATGAAAATTCAAATTTGTCCTTGAAAAATGAAACCGATAAATCTTTATGAGTTTTGTTTGCGTTCTTTGGTTGTTCCTGATTGGCATCTCTTAATCTGTTATGCCATCACAACAAGCGAGACGAAGAGCAAATTTGCAATGGTGGCTGTATCTCTTCTTGCAACAATTAGAATAGTTTATGCATTGGAATTAAGCAAAGATCTACATAGTCGAACCGATTAGTCACGAGAACACAGAGAAAGAGAAAGAGTACATGTTTCAAACAGATATGTCGACTTACATATCCAAAATCATGGGGTCGCTTGCAGTTTTTATTGATGCTGCGTGCAGTTGATGGGGGCTGTTACATCAAAAGTTGTAGCAGAACGTAGTAATTTATGTTTTCTCTTTTACTGGTCAAGTCAAATCCGGAAGGAAAATTGTCATATGACTCGTATATGTATATTCGTTGTAAAATCTGGACACCACAATCTGTGCTCTGAGGTGTCCAAAATATAATATAGGGTAGTTGTTAAGCACTCTTGTCGCTTGAAGTGCACTATGAATATAGGCTACTTGTTAAGCACTCTTGTCGCTTGAATGATTCGACATTTTATCTGATAATGTCTAATCAGATTACAAAGGCCTGCCATAAAAGGCTTGTCACTAATTAGGACTTTACACTTAAAAACAACTTCACAAATTATTAAATTTCATCCCATGACTGCCTGACAAGTTGTTGCATTTAATTGAAATTTCATGAATATTATTATTATTAACTGAATATAACTCAACTTTAATTCACTTACCTCTGTCGGCGTACTCTAGCGTTCAATAGCTTTTGCTGTCCTCGTTTTCAATTCTCATGAAATCAACGTTTGATTTCTCCTGCAGCTTGTGTGAGAGAAATCCCTTGGTATAACCTACAAAACTTATTTTCTTAAATAATGCCCGAGTCTCTGGTGTGATAAGACTTGGTGCTGGTCCCATTTCTCCGTCTAGTTTCATACTATAGAACGCGGCGAAAGACAATCTTGCTTTCTCAGAGTTTACAGTTGCACGGTGTACAATGCTACGGTAAATTCCATCAGTCAAAATCTGTAAAATCATAAAAGAATGAATAAGTAAAAGGAGAAAATGTGAACCAAAAAAAAAAAAAAAAAGACGAGATGAATTAGAGGGTATAGAAATTGATAAGTTATGTACCTCCAAAATGTCACCAACGTTGATGATAAACGTATCAGGGAGGGCTTTAACCGGAACCCACATTCCATCTTTCTTTATTTGAAGGCCATCCATCTCATTGAGTTGGAGGAGGATGTTTAGTGCAGAGCCATCAGGATGAGGATTAAAGCCTATAACTTGCCCTGGTTGCTGACATGAGGGATAATAATTCATCCTCATTGATTGAACATCCTCAAACTGTTTGATATCATTGGGATCCATTTTTAGAGCTTTTGCCATTTGGTTAATTATTTTTATGGAAAGATTTTTAAGTTCTGTTGAGTAAACTTCTAAGGTATCTCTGCATACAAAATAAAAATAGTGCTGTTTTAATGATGTTAAAATCATAAATAATATCATAATAATTGAACACAAATTATTGTGAACATGGCAGAAAATGAATTATCTAATGCAAGCAATTAATGAAGCCACCTGACGGAAGAGGCAACTCAGGAAAGAGATGAGGTTTTCTCAAAAGAGCTGGGAGACTGAACATAGTGAAGCCGTATCCCCAATCAAGCTTCTGCTCTTCGGACACAACCAAGTTTTGCCCAAATCCCTCAATTTCTCCAGGCCGCTGCCAAAATTTCTCTTTCTCCTCCATTGGGAGATCGAAGAAGTCATGGACCTCTGCCGTCACTTTCTCCACCAAGGAACTGCTCACTCCATGACTCTTCAACTGCGTGCATGCAAATTATATTAATTAACGCTGCGATCGATGTTCATGTCATGTCACGTGATGCATGGAAGCTAATTATTTCCAAAATTTGGATCAGTGTTGATCTAAGCTATGTTGATTTTTATACAACCTTAATTACGTGTGTAGCGCACAAAGCTCATACAAGCACTGAATCTAAATCCCTGTAGCTGTTATTAAGAATATTTAAAAGTACCTGGAAGAAGCCCCATTCTTTACATGCATAATCAAGCTTCTCTAGCTCTGAATCATCTCCATAGAGAAATTTCTGCATATCGACGACTGAAAGCAATTGTTCTGAAGAATTGATGACCGGATGGTCTTCATCAGAGATTAACAATCGTGCTGGAACTGTACTTGGTGGCTTCTTTGCTAGCTCCTGAATCAAAGGCACCATGAGTGAACTCCCCAGCTCTGCCATATCTAATCTTCTCTAATTCATTTTTTTGCTAATATTTTCTTTTCTTTTTTGGACTAGCGGTTTCAGTTTTCCCATCAAAATGGAATTTATATAGTAGTCTTCCATGCTAAAATCTGCGACAGTGGACTGATAATTTGGTCGATAGATTCAATTCATTTTGCAATTGATGACGTTATTCCAAGTTAGCCATTTTTTTTCAATTGAGACCAAATCCTGCCAAAAATTTTCAATATGGAAGTTCACAGGTTGTGATAACTTGAAAATTTTGTACAATCTTCGTTATGATAATTATGATATCACGATTCCGAAAAATGATATGCACCCCAGTAATGAACTCCACTAGGGTTAGTATGTTAATTTAAAATTTAGGATAATTTTACTATTGATTTAACTTTTATTTACTCTAGGGTAAAGATAGAATCCGTCTTTTGCCATATATCACAAGCACAAACAATTTTATACAAAAGAATAATTGTTATATATATAATTCAATTAAAACTTTATGAATTCGAGAATGAGATTGTGTATGTATAGTATTTATACGATGAAAATTGTATGCGAGTGAAAGCGAATAACTTTACTGTGTTGTTTTAAAATTGATTTTTTTCCATTATCGAATATATATTTCTGTTTAAATAAAATTTTTAATCGGTTACAGGTATTAACTATTGAATTTAGTCGTTAAAATTTAATAATTTAATAATTTGGTCAATCTTGGTTGCCACGGATAGAACTTCATTTCTTTTTATTGTAAACTGAAAATCATACACGGAAGCAAACGCAATAAAAAGTTTAACCCAGCAATGACATTGATTCTTACAACTAAAGTGGACTATTTCTAACTAAAACTATGATTTATGATTTTTCTTTTAATTCATTGGAAAATGGTAATTTTTGCAAATAATAGATTCTGATAGAGTTAACGAAAAAAGTAATTCGACAATAAAGTTTGAAAGATTATTGGTGTAGAGTAATTGTCAAAATTATTTAGTGATTAAATGAACTAATGATACAAGTATGGTAGTTTATTGATAATGTCTCTAATTAATTTTAGTCATGTTACATAAAGCCATTAAGTAAATTTCTCTTCTTTTTTTTTTTAAGTCAAAAAGACAAACGCCTCCATAGCATTTTGATCGGCTACACTTTATACTCATATAGCGCAGAATCCTTTTTTTTTTTTTTAATTTTCTTTACAATTTAAAAACGATTTCTCCTGGTTTTGTCGGCACGCCACCATCTCTAATTCACACAAGTTTCACTAATAAAATTTATTTGTTTTCTTTTTTTAAAAACAGTAATGACTCGTACAAATTTTTTACAAACGCACTGCTAATTTGATAAAAATATAACGTAGTATTTTTGTATTATGCATTCGTCTTCCTTATCTGTATTGTATATTAATTTCATTTCTTCCTAATTCTTTTATAGATAATTTTTATAATATTTCAGTACTCCTTTAACGTTTTAAAACAGTGATTGGGTTAAATTTACCTTTGATAATTTGCCGACTTATTTACCATTAACTTGTATAAAACAAAATTATGAAAATTTATGAGTTAAAAATTTAAGTTACAGGATAGCCCCAGCAAAATAATGTCATAGTTATCATAGCAATCAAGATTGACAATTTTCACAGTTATCATGGCAACCAACATTTGACCAAATTTGGATTATCGGAACATTAGTTGCAAAATAAATTGATGAGAAAGGCCAAATCTCTTCCACAACCAACATTACACTACAGTGTATTGGCAGCTTGACTACAAGTAACATATATATAGAGAGATTCCTTCTCTCATGTGGCCATTTTTTTTTTCTTTCTTCTTATCACAGGCAAGTTCTTAAAACATGTGATTTAATAAAGTCTGTTCAGACATACTATTAAACCACATAATTTACTCGTAATGCAATATGGCAGAAGATTACATTTACAAGTAGTTGGTGTTGTTTCAAGTTCCAACGGCTGCTTATGGTTGATTTTTAAAGACAAATAAATAAATGCACGAAATTTGATTTGGAATGAATCTGATTTATGTACAAATAATATTTTTGACAACACTGTTGGCAATTGCAAAAAGAAGTCTACAACTTGGGTATCACAAATACTTTTCATATTTGTTTGTCAACTAAATTTTTTAAGTTTCGAAGGTTTAAAGACGGTTTTTTCATTTATATAGATAGTCATTGTACCAATCAAAATCCCGCAGAAACGTATTTACCTTATTTTATTTATTATATCCGGTGACTTGCACTTAGCTCATTCCTTGAATCCAACAGATTAATTGAATATTTTACGGTGTGTTTCCATGGCATCGTTTGAAACTTGTCCTGCAGCAGACAGTTGAATCCGTAGACTTCTCATCCTAAATATTCTAACTGTTCCGATGCAAATATGTTTTGCATGTATTTTCAAAAAATACATATATATATTTTGAGAAAGCAACTGTGTTGCTTTGATTTATAAGAAAAAGAGTAATGAGATAACCGCAAACAAATTTCAATAAGCATCACTTAGTAAAATTCAAACAAGTTGCATTATTGCTCTTATTAAGGGGGCATTATAAGCATCGTGAGAGTACCAGGTCCCCGGATTTGGAAAAGGTTTGTTCTGGAAACTGCCCAGCTCTGAAGCATGCAGCGACACTTCACCCATATGGATTTGAATTTCTTAAGATAGCTGTCGCATGCATGTAGCATGACACAATCTTTCTATCCATTGGACTCTGGATTCAAAGTTGAACTCTGATTTACTCTGGTCAGAAACTGTCTCACAGCACGGATAACAGGCAGAGGATTCTCCAGATGGGCAGCATGGCCGCAATTGGGGATTTCAACCATCTCATAAATCTCATTCCTCAGATCATCACTACCCTTTTCGTCATGGCTAAGTTCATGGCTCATTTTTTGAGCAATTGACTTGAATTTCTTATCTTTCTCTCCCACAACAATCAAGAGAGGTGTGCTGCATAGCTTCAAATCTTCCCACAATGGCCTATCATGGAAAGAAACAGAAAATAAGGAAAATGGACTAAGTAATGGGTGGGAAAAAGCATCATGTCCTTCGGCACTCAACATGCCAATTTTTTTAATGGGAGAAAATCCCCTTAGAGGAAGAATCAAATGAAACGAAAACACATCTAGACTTTGATACTCTCTCAGACAAGTAGCACAATGTGCAAAGATTTATGGTATACAAAAATTTTATATACTTGGTTCTTTGACTGGATAATATCTTTTACAAAGATAGCCTGAAAACACTATAATTCCTAAGCAGATCAGACTTTCATCCCTCTAATAAAAATAGAATATAGTCATAGAATGGTAAAATGAAAAGAAATACTGAAATATTAAGATATGCTTACGGCTGTCTCCCAACACTTAAATCAGACAGAGCTTTTGAAAGACTCTGCACATCTTCATGCAACAAGCGGCTGGCAACTATTCGATTAAAATGGGGATGGCTTCTCAAGCTGTTAATAGCAGAAGATTTTTCTGGCAATTACTTGTGCAAGCACAGAAATATCAAGAATTTAACAAAGAAAAACTAAGCAACTACCTTTCCCAGAGCTCCCCAGTATACCAGGTATCTAGAAAGACTTGCAGACCATGAGTGACAAGGGAGCACGCTCTAGAATCATCTTCAGCCCTACGAATTTTTCTTGCTATATTATCTTGTAGTCCTGGACTTCCAGATATTATAACGGTTCCTTTGATCTGCATTATAAGTCGTTACTTCGCCAGACAACATAAACTCACAGTGACTTAAGATTTGAAGCATTGGAAATGTACCTTATGACTGAATCTCAGGGCCATATACAAGGCAATTCTTGCTCCCACTGAATACCCAACTAGAGTAACTTTTCCAGGAGTAATCTGTTCAATCAGCTTATATAGTATGTCCGCAATGACTTCCATTGACAAAGTTATTTCCCGTGTGGCTTTAGTATCATGATTTTGCATCTTTGATCCCCCATGACCAGGGAGATCAATTGAGATGCATCTTGCTGATCCTGAGACGGCCTTCATAATAGGAATCCATTCTTCACCAGTTCCAAGAAAGCCATGGAGAAACAGAAGTACGTTATCCTGTATCTGTACATGGATAGTGGATTGAGCATAATTAAATCTGCTGAACCAGTCTACAAAGATACTTGCTAAAGCAAATGGAAGCTATTTTTAACAATGGCATAGGAATTTTTCAACTATAACTTCAAATAAAATTACAGAGTCAAATACAAAATAGAACAATAATATGAGACTTCATGGCATAAAAATTGAACATGCCACAGGTAAACAAATCATCCCATCATGCGGAAAATATGTGCTTGGTTGGTTTGTGTTTTTTGAAACCAATTTCAAATGAAAGTAAAATATGCACTCGTTTGCAAATCTTTGCAAGCATGCGACCAATATAATTTCCTCACTATTATTTAAATTAAAAAAACCAATCAATTGAACAATACATTTTAAGGAAGGTATCGACAGTTAGAATTTTAGCATCACTGAGTATTCTGTTCATCATGGCAAAAAGAATACAAGTATCATGGTACGCCACTAAAAGATGAGGGAACATGCTCTTATAGTAGAAATAATAAAGGGGAAAAATACAAACCTAGTAAAATTCTTCGCTAGTCCCAAAGGGGACAGCCCAATTCTTTTGAACTCTTACGGTGGAAACAAGAGGTCAAGGGTTCTCCCCCTCACACCAACCTTGGAGGGGATTAGTTTAATTTAAGGTAGGATGGGATGGGTGCATGGTAACCAAAGAACAATAAATAAATAAATGAAATTTCTTTGCTTACATCAATTCTTTGTCCAATCTCTTTCACTTTGATGAAACTGCAGAAATCCTTTGAATTCACAGTCAATTGGTATCTCAAAACTTGCTCCTCAATGGAAGTTTTACATATAACGTCATGATTAATTTGTAAGTTCTGCAGGATGTGGGTAGCTTTAGCAACAGATGCTTCTACAAAGCCACTACACGAATTATGACAAATACTGATAGGATCAGTTGTTACGTCTTCTTCAAGCCACTGATAAGTTCCAAGACCTTGGGCTACAGGGGGGCCCAGTTCACGATTCATCACTTTGCATACATATGCATTCTGCAGCTCCAGATAGCTAGAAAATATGATATATGCTGACAAACCTAGACCACTTTCAAAGGCGGCACTG
Source organism: Atalantia buxifolia (assembly GCA_030444775.1). Lineage (NCBI taxonomy): Eukaryota > Viridiplantae > Streptophyta > Magnoliopsida > Sapindales > Rutaceae > Atalantia > Atalantia buxifolia. The sequence goes on along the minus strand of CM059837.1, from coordinate 21,651,694 downwards.
ACAACAGCCATCTTCCCATGTCGCTGGGCCCATCTTGCAATTAATCCCGCATTTTCAAATCCACCAATGACACTTGGTTTGATCACCTGAATAAAAACCATAAATATTGAGATCAGCACAACACTGTCAATCTATTACCCAGAAAATATGCAATTTAAGATACATTTGCTCCAGAAGAATGAGATTAAAAATACAACTGCAGAGAAAGGTATATCATGACAGAACTTTTACATTACCTATAATCATGAGTAGATGGTGTAGATTCCAAATATAAAAATGCAATGTTTCAGCAGCAAATAACCATTATGAACTCCAAGCAAATTGCAATATAATGCCCATAATCACAACAATGACTACAGCAACGAAGAGCATGCGGCAGTCTGAAACCATTGATGGCTGGAGACCACCGTTAAAAAGTTAAAGGTTCGTGCAAAAATGAATTTATCTGTTAATTGATACTTGCATTACAGGATAAAGGCCATATTCTAACACAACTTTCTCAGCTGATAATCTGATTGGGCTTATTTTTTCAGGAAAACATTCTTTATAGAGTTCATGAAGTGATTTCTGCATCTCAGACAGAATCACATATTTATAAGGATGTACCAACAATGTGAGGACCAAAGACTAAATGATACAAGCCCTACTGGTTAAATCACTGAAGATCTTCCATCACTTACAATAGCAACTATTCCTGGGTGAGCATACTTCTCAAGCATATTAAGAGGATCTTTTTGGAATTTGTCAATGGTTTCATCCAACGCTACAGGCAAGCCGCTTTCTTCACAGTACTTTATAATATCCTCTTCATTCTGAACAGGCTCCTGAGAAATTGGAACTCCATAAGGCGCAGCTTCACTTAAAAGCAATTAAATGAGCATCAGAAAAAAAATGTGGACATTTTACTAAATTATGTGACTACCAAAAATTTATGATGAAAGGTTACTAAATGTATATTTAGAACGGCTAGAACACTAATTTTACCAGTTACAATGGATTATACCTCAATATATTGCAAGTCACAATCTTTAACTAGGAAACCGAATTCAAGAGCTTCTTGATAGGTCCAGTTACGATTGGCATCCACACGGAGTTCAATCCTGTGACCAACCTTCTTTCTTACTTCTTGTATAACTTCTGCATCTTTAATGGGATCTGCCCGGCGTGCAACCTCTTGCAAATAATAACCAATTAAATCCCAGCTTTAATGGTCGACTAAGTATCGAATCAGCAAAATGAAATGAAAATAATAATAATAATATAGACAAAAGAGAAGCATAAAGTAAGAAACAAAGTAGAGAACATCTGTAAATTTAGCGCTGTAATTCTGTTAGGTTGTCATACTTTGAGTTTGATTGCAGTGAACCCTTCTTCCACAAGAGTGGTAGCAATGCTAGCAACCTCCACAGGAGATTTATTCGAGTCAATGAGGGCGCATATCTTTATACTTGTTAACCGTTTAGATATTTCTTCATCTATTTCTGTCAGGGGATAGAGTATGCTAAAGAAACTGGAACCATGTTTTACTGCAATGGCATTGAGGATAGCCATTTCCAAACCACATCTGACACTCGGAAATATTTCACATGCCTGTACAGCAAAGAAGAATTTAACCACTCAAAACAATTAAAAACAAAAAGAAAGAATGAAAAGGCTATATGAACTTACAGGTATTCCTAATGTGCTCCATATCCATGAAGAAAATGAGCCCTTCAGCAGAGGTAGAAAATAACTGATTTTAGCTCCTGTCACAAAATGAAGAAGAAAGCGAAGTTGCTCTTCTGCATCCAGCAGGTTTTCCTTGTGGATTTCGAGAGGTGCAACCTTTTAAATGCAAGTGAGAATGGACAAATAAATGTTCCGATATGGAAAATAGTACAAAATAAAGCAACAAGGAATATGTATGAGAAATATGTTGTAATAAACACAAAAGTTAAAATGAAAGAAGCAGATCAGAAATATAGCACAAAAGTTAAAACAAAAGAAGATAGGAAAATGCATGAGAAATATTTTGTAATAAACATTGCTTCACTGGCTTAGCACATATGTGATCTTTGAATAAGAGAAAACATCGAAAAAGGAATCCAATGAAACCTAACCTCACCATACCCGACACTCCCATCTTCAAGATACAACGATAAAATAAAACCTTCTCTACAGAATCTACTTTGATTATGATCGATATAACTTGACGTAGGAGGTGCACAAAGTTGAATCCTGTCACAAATAAAATTGAAAGACATCTAATTACACCAAATATTATCAACGTTAAGATTTAAAAAAACTATTCTTTGCAGTGAAAACCTCACCTATACAGAGAATATTCCATTCTACAGATCTTACAAATAGAGAGACTACATGAAATAGTATCTGAAACAGAAAACTGTGAAAGGACGTTCAAAGTATGATCTGCTGATTGGCGTGCAAATTTTCTTAACATACTGAGAAAAGGACCATGAACTTGTCAATATAGTGCACAGGTAATGACATCTTAAACATAAAACAGGTCATAGATCACAAAGCAGTAGAACCAAACAACCTGTGGAATGTGGCATTGGCATTAATGCAGCTCTCAACTTCAATGACACGATCTGTCCCGAGATGCTGGGACATGGATAAAGCCTCTTCAAGTTCTACTTTTGTCTTCACTTGTACGTGATTTAAACTGCATATTCAGTACTTTTTTCCTTCAGTGTTTTTAAAGGAAATGCCAAGGACTTCTGTTTTACTTTTGGATATTCTTATTCTGAATTACAATTAACTACAGGTAAATTGAAAACAGTTCTGGAGCTAATATGTTACTGCAAGAAACAAACGGAAAACAACAGCTTAATTGGTCTTCCTTGAAATAAAAATTTATCAAGTACCTGACAAACTTGGCCCATATGTTTAGGAAAAACATGGTTGAATCTTTTTCTGAATATAGAAGAAAAGAGAGTCTCAGCCTAATTACTCAAGAAAGATGAAACAAGGCCTTGCTACCATGAATATATGTAGGCTCATTTTGTCACTGAAAACACAATATTTCCTCCTCCCAACAGTCCCAAACATTCTCCTTCATATAATTCTTTTATTGAAGTAGCTTCAAGCTAATTCACCAGCTACTTTAATTATTGGTTTCATTTTCACTTGATAAAACACCTCTAATCGGAGCATCTCTTTTATCCAACACTAACACTACCTCTCTTCCTGCAGGTGAATATATTTTTCATTCTAACTTTTCTTGTTTTCTCAATTTTACTGGTCCATTGATAACTCCAAGGGCACCCATTTGTCAATTTACTCCTTAATATCACTCATGCATGGATACTAAGCCAATATCAGCTTTTGGCATCTCAAGGAAATCCATTTCTGCTGGTTAATTAAAATAAAGCTTTTGTTAAGGCTGCATTTTCAATGTTATATTTCCTTCTGATTTCCACGCTACAATTTTACAGAATTATTAATTCACTCATGATCTTCATTCATTTATCAAAAATTATGATATTTATCAAAGAAATGAATGAACCCAGCAACATATAAAGATTTTTCTACAGAGATGAAGCATAACATATAGAAGAATAAATAAAACTAGTAGAATTAGATAAGTAATATGCTTACTTTCAAAAAGAAAAATTGGGGTTGGGGGGGGGGTTAACATGGTTTATTTTGGATTATCTCATTCCTCAGACACAGAGAGAGAGAGATAAGTAATATGTTTTTTTTTTATTATCTCATTCCTCTCATTTTAAGAAAATAAAAAATTACATAAAATACTTCAATATAACATGCCGTTTGCTAGGTCTCAATCTTTTGCAAATGCTCCTTTGTTTCCACAACACAAAGTTATACCAAATTTTGGAACTTATAATGACTATATGGAGCCATTTATAATAGATCAAGTACAAGACACACACAGAAAAGAAAACACAAGAAATAAGAGACAAATAAGAGAGATGTGTGATGATTATATGATTATTGAGGAAAAAATACATAACATATACTGAATATTACCCATGCGCCAAACATAGATTTTGGATGGAAATGTTATGGGTGGTGTAGAAATACTGATCCAATATTCTTGGTTCAGTTCTATCTGCAATTGGAAGAAGGCTGAAGATTGCACCACCATGATTGTTTATCACAAGCATCAGAATCGGTTTCCGCTTCATCCTTCAAACAAAATAAACCTTCAAAATCTTAGAGCAGCATAGTCTAGGTTTCATCAGAAGGCCAAAATTTATTAGCTAGTCAGTCAGGTAGACTATTAAACTCCTAAGGAAGCAAAACTATTTATAACAATGCTAACTTCAAAGATCAGCCAAATGCTAGAACATACAATCATAAGTTTGAAAAGAAAAAATCATACCTCTGTTTCAATATTGCCAAACCATTTGTATCATGAAGGAAAGAAATATCTCCAACTACGCATAGTACCTACACATGATTATAAAATCATAAAATGTATATCATTTTATATAAACTAGAAATTTAAGATGGAATAAACACCCACCAATAATGATTGCAAGAAGTTCATATTCACCGAATAGAAGAACTTTTGCAATTAATTTCTCTCACTGGCCGAGCGAAATAGGGGTAAGGAGGAAGTCCTAATATAATTTTAGGCTTGCCAAGGTCTTTTGTCCAAACTGCATACGTTTCTATGAAAAAGACAAATGGAGGTTTGGACATGTTTTTCAGTTTTGGGGGAAGGCTGAGATATGATGATAGAAAGGACGGGAAAGATAACTAACAACACAATTGATTTAATAAACACAGGCACAGAGGATACTTACATGTTTATTACATCCTACAGCAAAACCAATGGCTGTACTAAGCAAACCATCAATACCACTAGCTCCCCTATTTCCAGCCACCCTTATCCAGTGATGTGGAAATTCTGAGTTTAGCATTGTATCTGCAACAGCATGAGTACAAGTTGTCCAATTACGTCCATACATATTTACATCTCGTATTGCCATGCTGTTCCCAACAAAAAGTGCAGAATTAGATGTCAATGCTCTGGAAAGTTCATGTGCCACATGAGGTTCAGTCAAGGAGTAGTCAGCGCAAATTTGAAATGATATCTCTGATGCAACCTGTGAGAAAGCACAAGTAAACTTACAGAGGCACAACTATAGGTGGAAGAAACATATTGGGATCTGAAAGCCTCCAGCTCATCACTAAACAAGAAAGCAATTTCAATCCCTCCAAGTCACATGAATTTTATTTTACATAGAAACAGTAGCCTTAGTCATCCACACCGCTTATAAAACTTTAATATCCAAGCTAACTCAAAACAGCGATAAGAAGGCACATCATTTAGGGTTTAGAACAATTTGTGTCAAATCAGAGCTTGAGAATAAATGTATACATTTATTGCAAAAGCATCAATGTATCACTGACAAATTAAATACACACACTGTCTGCAGAAAGCGATGATTAAATTAAATGATGACTAACTGAAATGTTGGAGCACATTCTAGTTGCACATAAACTTTTAAATCAGGATCGAACTGGCTTTAGCTATGCAACATATAAATTTCAAACCACATTTCTAGATTTATGTACAATAAGTGCACCACTGAGACAAATCAAATCAGGAAATTGGGAGACGGGTGAAAAAAAGAAAAAAAAATTATCTCCAAATACCTAAAAATTACAAGGAGAGCTTCATAAGATAAGATGAGATACCATCATATCAAGTGCTCGTAGAAAGCTGCACCATTTGCTACTCCTATGTGGAACTTGAACTTTAAGCAAAAAATCCACAAATTGGACAATTGTGCTCTGGATCCTGTGAGTTACAGAATGGGAAGGATCATGACGACATGGATGATTGTCAACCAAGATGTATGTGCATGGAAAACATTCCTCTATCATCTGAGAAATCCTTTTACTTGTAATCCGACTTCCAATCTGTTCATAATTGAGAAAAACACAATCAACAAAAAGAAAATGTCTACTGATATCTAGTTAGTATTTATAGCAGAGTTTAGATGATATAACATCTTTCATCACAGTACCAAGCCTTCTTATGTTATCTTAGCATGGTTCAAACAGACAATATGGTTTGTCTAAAGTCCTAGAACATTGTACACATATGTGATGCTCGGGAGAGAGTATTTACAATTAGTTCAATATTCACATACTTTGTTCAACACAGTATGAAGCCTTAATTACAAGAAGCCTGATAGGACTTAGGGCTAAATTAGGGTTGACTTTTATTGATTAAATCAAAAGAAAACAAACAATCCTGACCTACAATTCGAGAGGTAGGACAATCTCTCCCAAAACTCCTAATGGTTCCTAAAACTAGACAAAACTCAACATAAACCCTAAATGACTCCATAACCTCTTATTTATACCTGAACCGTAAATAATAAAATTACTAAATTGCCCCCGTCCCTAAAATTACTAAACAGCTCCTGCCTCTTTATATTTGCGCCTAACATAAGTTTTCATGGGTCTAACAAAGCCTTCATTGCTTTACATCATATGTGAAAATTGAATACAAACATTTATTTTTGCCTCTTCATATTAATCCATATAACCTGGCAAATCCATAGAATATCATTAATTTTTCTACTTCAACTTAGGTTTTTTTTCCCAGCTATATATTTCCTGTATGTTATAAAGATTATTTTTACTGCTTCTTTGTATATTTTGTCGATCTTTACTCTTTTCCGCCAGTACTGATTTACAATATTACATATCTCTATAATGCTGCCATCACATTGTAACAACTGCATTCGAGACTTCTCAAATGGTGACAAAAGTTGTTTTGCACCAACTCCAGAAGCAACAAATTTAGTAAAAGCATCAAAAGTGAGGTTATACCTGAATAATTACATCAAACTGTATCCAGTCCTTGACAGATTCTGAAAGCAGAGCATGATCAAGATGATCAAGAAATAAGATATTTTGTTCAGTCGCAGGAAAGGAAGCCAAGAGTTTTCTCAATCGTAATCCTGACAAGATGTCAGCTACAACAGGCCATAGAAGGTGTCTAGCCAAGTGAAGAACTGCCCATATCTCATCCTCATCATGGACCGCACCAATCAGAAGAAGCCCTTTGTTAACACCTTGAACTAGTTCCAGAACTTCTGCCATTTGGCCACAAGTATAACTCTTGCATGCATGAGAGTGTTGCACTTGAATATATTTAGTGAATGGTTCAATGCTAGACATCCAAATATCTAATCCTTTCAAACAACTAGACATCCAGTTTTTTGGACTGTCATCCAGTGGCTCCCTGAAAGGGCAGTTGATATGAACAGGACCATAAGGCGATGAGGTAGCCCAATGCACAGCAGAGTCGAGCATGGTAAGTATCATTCGTGCAGGAATCTGATCAGTGGGTGCAGGAAGACTGAAGAAGAACCTTACAAAAGAGCCAAAATGATTTACCTAATTACAAATTAAAAACTGTGATGTGTAAGTTTACAAATACAAATTCAAAAGTACATGCAAAATTTAGTTAGCAATTGGGGAGACAATCCATCATGGTGAAAGAAAAATTAACATCACTTTTGTAGCTTCTGATGGAAGTTGATCATTGTCTACCTGATTGATTGCTTGGTTAGCCCCAGCATCCTGAAGCTCTGGTGGACGATCTGCCGTAAGCAATAAAACTGGCACAAAATCCTGACTGGCTTCCACAACCTATGTATTATAAGTAATCCACATTAAACATATATGATAGATAGGATGGACTGAACATTTCAAAAGCATAAACAGAAAGTATGACATTGTGAAAGTTCTATTCTACAACCTGGAATTTGCAAGATGGATCCTACCCAGAAGAAAAGTTGAATATAGGCTAACAAAAAAATATAAACATAAAACTATTAAAATTTTTAGTGTGATAACTGAAGGTCCAGGTGATCATTGAAGATGTATTGATGTCCCCAATATGTACACGAAAAACAATACGGGGCAACTACTATTGTTACATGAGAAGCAACTACAAAGGGAACAGATGTTGACTGATCTAGTTTTCAAGGCTCATGTTACTGTTGCCCCTGCCGGAGCAGGGAGGACCATGTAACGAGCAGAAGACTTGCCCTTTCAGTATAGTGTTCTGAACATTCTTGGTCAGGTTTATAAAGCTGTCTGGTTTCCTAGGAAGCTATAGTTGCAGTGGCTGGTGTTTTTGACATTTTCTATAATATTGTTTCCTAGGTAAAGATATTTTTGCTACTCCAGCAGACACCTGGTCGACCTTTGTAAGAACAATGTACATAAAAATAAATTCTGTTTCCAATCCCCAAAAAGAAATGGTGATTTTTATTCAGTCCTCAATTTGATTTTTGCTGGCAGCATTCATGAGAGAATATAAGTAGAAAATAACACACATAAAATGTAACCTAGGCACACAAACTGAAAGAAACGGGTGTGTCATGAGGAGTATGTGGAGAGAATTTCATAGATTAGGCATCCATAGGAATTATATGATTATAGATTTAAAAGTTTATACACAGTCAATGAAACTCACAGCCGGAAGAAGATTTGAAACTGCTGTGCCTGATGAAGTTATAATCACAGCAGGTCTGTGAGATCCTCTTGCATAACCAAGAGCATGAAAAGCAAGTGAGCGTTCATCATAGCAAGCAATACATGTTATTAGGGGATGAGTGGAAGCAGCAACAGCAAGAGGAGATGATCTTGAACCTGGAGCTATACAAAAATACTGGAACACGGAAATAATCAGAAGCATTTAGCAAGACAGAAATTCAAAGGACACTAAATGCTTAAACTTACCGTCAAACCAAGACGAGAACATTCTTCAATCGCAAGTGAAGCCCAAACAGCATTGATATTAACATGATCTCCTAAGGAGTAATTCATTCCAATGGCATTATCCAACTGCTAGACAAAAGAGATACAGACAATTATCATCAAAATGACAAAAGAGATACAGCTTGAACAATTATCATCAAAATGACCACAGAGATACAGCTTGAACAATTATCATCAAAGTGTCAAAAGAGATACAGCTTGAACAATTATCACCAAAATTTTTCTTTCAAACATTTTATTAAGATTTTGATATCAGCATCAGCTGGTAATTAGTCCAAATAACGCTTATTGGGATATTTGGGTTTTAGTAAAATGTTTTGGGCCCATTAAGTTGATGAGAATATGATTACTTTTGATTATCAAACATTAAAATCACAGTAGATCAAGGGCTGTCCTCTCTTTTCAGAAACCTATATTGTTAAATGATAATTCAAAACTTATATTCATAGTCAACATACAGCAGTAGATTGATATCTTAACCTCATGATATTTTAACTGCATCACAAATATCACAAGGTCATAGTTCCATACCATGTTATTAGCAACACCAAGGGTTGGTGAAAATCTGAAAGAGAACTGGAAGGAAAATGGAGCCTCTCTCTGCAAGAGAATTTTGCACATAAGATTACAGGTTAAACTCAAAATCTAAGAAGGACATTAACCATGAATCAGAACCAGAATATTCAGTGCCTAGGTTATTCCATTACATTTAGTGAAAATCCAGTAAATTAACATCAAGGATGAACAATTACCAGGAGAAAGAAGATACCATTTCCATGAAATCACAACCAAAATCCCTTCTGCCCAATGTGATGGCATTCATGCATACCTGCAAAGTTATATCAGTCAGTCATGGAACAGCTATAAGGTTGACAAATAAATATGTAGAATTTGTGAAGCCAATCTGAAATATATTTATTATCTTTCTAAGTTAGAAAATGATCAGATTATGAAGTACTTACAGACATCAACACCATAGAGAGTAACTAAATAGAAAAAGGTAACTGATATACCAAAATATTAAAAGTACCGATTACAGTAACCATTCAATGATACAAACAGCCTACACTGGCAGAAAGCATTAGTAGATCATGGAACAACTAGGTCAAAGTAATGAAATTGTTAAAATGAAGGAGGTCAACTTAAAAGAAAAAGAAGAATCTTACAGAGAAAGGGAAAAATGGAGAGAAAATCCAAAGGCAGAGTGTGGAATGGACATCGTCAGATAAAGCAGTAGAAGTCTTAGAGTCTTAAGTGCAAGTTTTCCAATTGGAATCTTGCAACGAGGCCTCTTCACATAAAACGTTTGAGGCATGCATTCTGTCTAGATCACCATCCTAGAACCTACTTTGATGGGATCCACACAAAACACTCGCTTCATAGAATTTTTAAATCAAAGTCTTGGCATCAAAATGGACATCAGGAGACAACAAGGGAGCCAAGGACCACTGTAGTGGGTTTTGAAATTTATGATCTGAGACTGAACTCAGCCCAGTTAGTTTCCTACATTCTAGGGAATGAGCAGGGGATTTAATTAAAAATGATAAAAGTATTATTCAAGTTAACTAGTGACATAAATTCTATAAAAGTAAACCAATAAATTGTACCATTTGGACAGTTTTATCCTCCATCATGTTGAACTTTGTGAGAGCGGATCTTACATATCTGGGGTTGTATCCCTCTGTAGAGGAACAGAAATGACTACTGACCTGAAATACGACAAAAAGGTTAACTCACTAAAAATGAAAATAATTTTGTGCAACTTTAACAACACAAAAAGTGGAAAATATGAATAATATTATGAATTCTGAATATTGTTTGTGGATAAATGAAGGTCTGAATCAAGATTTGTAGAATACTAGAATTATGATGTCTGAAAAGTTAGCAGGTTCTGCAGAGGTACGAACAATACTTTCAGATAGAATTGTTGAGTAGGCAACAGCATAAGGCTTATGGCATCTCATCTGCTTACAGGAGTCAGTAGGTGGACAACAAATCATGGGTTTGATCCCACTTGAGGATCAGGGGATGAGGGTAAGAAAGATAGACAAGCTGAATATTGTGAGGACTCAATAAAGCCCGGTATTTCTAAAATATGGCACAGAGAACAATCTTAATGTTAGAAGAACATCTAGAAATAACAAGCTCAAAATTACAAGCATAAGTACAAGCAATGATTCATAAGATATAAATGCATTTGGTATCATCTAGGCAAGAGACTAAGGTCAACATTAAGTTAGTTATGAAAATCACCAAGACAATATCGAACTGGTTTTAAATATAGTCTCAACTCAAATTGCTTTGTGTGAGTGTGTGTGTGTGTGTGTGTGTGTGTGTGTGTGTAACGTGTATATACATGTATAATAAAAAAATTATTAGAGAATAGCATAATCAGATACAGTAACCACAAATTACCTGGCAGAAGGATGACTCAAACGATTGAATAGCCTGCTCAAATGTACAAACCATACCATCACTCCATGCCAGTGTTACTGCTAAGATAGAGAGATCATCAAGCTCCTTTAGCTCAATCTGTCAAAACAAGTAATTTGAAATTTAGAATAATGTACAACTGCCATACCTCTTTATGCAAGCTAAAATAAGAATATGCCCTTATCAAAGTAAGAGGACGATCAGAAAGGTTAGAAGGCAAACATTACAGAGTTGCATAAACAGACACGTAGAACAATGCAAATCTACCTGAGGAACAAAGAAGTAAAAAGAACCAGCCTCGTGTTTGATGCAAGATGACTCAGTATTGAAATTAATATCCATAAAACCATAAGTTGTCATGGGGATTGGATTAGTTGATAGATATCTGCAGATAAACCACATTATTCTGTAGTACATAAGTAACAAAACCATGTCAAATAGACAAGAAATTTAAATGAAATGAACTACTAATTTTGCTATCTAAAATAGTGACAGTTATCAAATTGCATACTTTTATCAGTTTACCAGCTCACCACATAAAGAATAATTAAGATAGAAATTGTAATAGCACAAGAATATTATCAGAAATAGAGCAAAAAATGCAAAAAGTTGAAAAATGATAACCTTTTGGGCTTAGTCCTCTCTTCTGAGTCACACGAAGCAGGATGAGTAAAGTAAACAGCAGCTCCAATTCCAAACACTCCACGGTTCTGATTCAAATACAGTGATTTAGATGTTGGATTCTCCATGTCCCTGGAAAGGAAAAATACAGGAAATACTTCCGACGACTCTGGCTGGCGACAAAACCAATCCAAAGCTTTTGCACTTGGAGGAACAGCAACCTTCAAATTAACAACCACATCTCTCAATTCACAGGGATATTAACAAATGCATCCAGCATGTTACTGGATGGTAAAAACCAAGTGATACTGCATCTTCATGTAGTACAACCTTGCCATTCCAAGTACTGAGGTGGCGTGCATCCGTTGGATGGGGGGATGGACTGGTAAGTAATTTTCACTTGGAATGTACAAGGTTGGAATATTACTTGGCCCAAGTAGTATTATTCTTAAAATCGCACTCAACAGAATTACATGTTCTTCACATTTTCATCAATGTAACGGCTGGGAACTAGAGTTTCAAACGGATTAAATGATAAAGATTAAAGAATATGTTCACTGATGCGAATCCTCATACAACTTTAATTTCCAATCCCATCAAGAAAATAAAAATGCTAATCAAATAATATCAAAGCACAATGCAGTCAACAAATACTGATACAACCATGCAGGTTAGAAAGTAAATCATTATCAGTTGTACCTGAAACCTTAAAACTCCACTAGAGGAGCTAGGTGGGTCCATCTTCAACTTGTTAACAGCCGCAGAAATACTCTCGAGTCCATGCTCAAGCGTCAAAGCCGGAGGCAGAGTACGAGTAATGCAAGTCTCCACCACCAAATCGCCTTCTTCACAGTCAATTATCTCGTCCACATCCATCAATGGCCCATCAAATCTCAACCCTTCCACAACCTTGGAGCCAGAGTTGCGAAGAAGGTCGATAGAGTTAAAGTGAAGGAAGCCGCTTATTCTGGTGAGGAATGTGAGAGGTGGTGATGGTTTTGGGATGCCAAGTGACTTTGCGAGTCGATGTTTTGAGATTGAAGATTCTGTGGAAAAACTGTTTGTGAAACGTACATGATGAGCTTTCACAGCAAGGGTGAACGGATGCATTTGTTTGAGAGACAATGAGATGTTTTGAAGGAAGAAAATGGATGAGTCAATCAATATTCATGAGCTAAAAGAGTCGAAGAGTGTGAGTTACAAAGGCGAATGGATAATGCTGAGGAAGCGGGCGCTGTTGCCGTTTGCTGGCTTGCTGCTATCTGTTTATCTTTCCCGTTGTCTAACGGTTGAAGTTTTGGGCTGGGCCATTTCCTGGGCCCCTAGGATCGTTTTCAATAATTGCTACAAATTTTAAGTGTATTTTCATAGTTTGAACCCCTCATTTAATCTTATCTAATCACTTTTACATGCCAATGCCCATTGAAATTACTTAAAATGATGAATAGTTTTTAAGTGCACTTACATAAATATTTAATTTAGATAACTTAATTTTATAAATCTTTATTTATTTTAATTTCTTAGATGATCTCAAATATTATATATTTTACTTTTGTATTCATTAATCCGCAATGTTCAATAAAGGATGATAAATCTTTTCATGTTTTGAAGTAAATTGTGCTAATTTAGAGCTTAGAAAATATTTGGAAGAAAATAACTTCAACTATTTCTTTTTCTTGCATATCTTCACAAATCATTCAACCAAAATAACAACAATACCATGAGCTCCAATTTGTCGTTGTAAACTAAAGGTAAATAAATTAATTGATAACAAGTACTACCTACTGATAAATTTATTCATTCAACCATGCTTCAATCCAACTCGTCCAACCTCAACAAAATTATAAGAAATTAGTGAAAGAATCAACAATTGTAAGTTGTAACCCTTATATTTAAAAAAATAAATAAATAAATAAAAACTTCTGCATGAATGGAACTCACGCGTTGGCATTAACAACTAGTCTCAGTTATAACAGCAGCCTGAGCATGTCCAGTGTGACTGGAGAAGCACCAGAACATAGAATAGAATGGCTTGAATAAAATGTGCATGCATCGCTATTGGTTCGTCAAGAATTGCTAATGAGAGTGACTACACGTATGCTTCTAAGAGTAGGATGTAGGAATCTCTTTGAAATGAATTTGTGACCAAAATACATTTATTTGTTTGTTTATTTATTTATTTTTTTTGTAAACCTGTTTTTTTTTTTTTAAGTTTTATGCGGGTGTATGAAAAAAAGGATAGCATAATTATAATAAGGATAAAGTAGGGATCAAATGGGGTATATTAAGAAATTATTATTATTTTAAAATTTTGATAGGATTAATTAATAAGTGGGGACTGGGGAGATAGAATGAGAAGCCAAATATGATATTTTCTTATTTTTAAATGATTAAAACTATTCTATTATAATTCAATTCAAAAAATATTTATTCTTTTATTATAAAATATTGCCAACAACTAATTTTGAGTTTGGTGAAGCACCTCCTCATTCCTTCTTTGAGGTTGATGGTTAAGGTCACAAACAAGTGAGAGAGCTTATTTATTTATTTATTTATTAAATTATCTATTGATGAACTGTAATTCTGATACGTCGAATTTAAAATCCTTAAGTACATTAAGTTAGGGATGAATCTTAATGGTGAGTTTTAATGGAGACTAGAGTGGGTCATTGTCCTTATAAAAATTTCAAACTTTTTTTTTAACATAATATCCCTTGAATTATAATAAAAATTAAAAAAAATCTCTAAACGATATATACATTATTCATTTCCGCTCTTGTAACTAAAGTTTTCAACTTTCGCCCATGTATTAAGCTGTATATGTATTAGTATTGTATTAAAAAAATTGTATAATATTTTGGCATATAATATATATAAATAGTTGTAAAGTTGATAAGCTTTTTTTTTCTTATAAGGAAAAAAAGAGTAATGATAGAGGCACAAACTCTTGTATAAATTTATTTTGTACAAACTAATGTGGCATGATAAAATTGGTTAGATTAAATATCTCTTGGCCCACATAATTTATTTTTATTATTTTATATTTTTATTCAACTAATAAATTGATGTCACATCAATTTATACAAAATAAATTTATATAAAAATTTATGGCTGTATGAAAAAAATTGAAACATAAAAACACTCGAAACTTTTTTAAAGGGACATTAAAAGATAAATGTATTTGGAAAAAAAAATTCGTGGTTTTTATTAACTTATGTGAACTAGAAAGCGTGGAAATAACGTCAGCACGTGAAAATACGAACGTGGAGGGGTTGTGACCCATGCCACGCAGTACTGAAGCAAGTCAAAACCCGTGGTGGGCCACACTGAGCACACGCTAAGCACAAGTTTTTCTTAATCCCAGTCCAGGCCCTCAAAATGCCCACGATGACAACCAAAATTACCGCATACGCGCAAGCCATTTCCATGATCCCACCCTCCACCGCCAGGGTCATTAAAGACACTTAGCAATCACCATTTGAATCATTCCATCCCACGTCAAAAATAATCTGAGAAACGACAGAATCCAACGGAGCCCGTACATATAAACAAACTGCAGAGTCCTCAAAAATTTCATAAACACCAACAAATCCGCCATGGCCGCTGCTGCACACACAAAACTTGAAACACTAATCAACTTGCTTCTTCTAATAATCTCCTTTGCATTTCCCGCTCTAGCTCAAGAAAAAGAACAATGCAGGTCAGAATCAACAGGGGGATGCCACGACAGGGCGGCAGCATTGAAGTTCAAGATCATCGCAGTGTGTTCAATCCTAGTCACCAGCATGATCGGCGTGTGCCTGCCGCTGTTCACGCGCGCAGTCCCGGCATTGCAACCCGACAAGGATCTGTTTGTGATAGTCAAATCGTTTGCTTCCGGAGTGATTCTTGCAACTGGGTACATGCACGTATTGCCGGATTCTTTTGATGATCTGAGATCTCCTTGCTTGCCTGATCACCCTTGGAAAGAGTTCCCTTTCACTACTTTTATCGCAATGCTATCCGCTGTTGTAACCCTCATGGTTGATTCATTCGCCATGAGTTATTACAAGAGATATTGCTCTACGATCGCTGGTCAGAAAACATACTCAAACTCACCGAGTGTCGAGATGGGACATGCTAAGAATGAACAAGGACACGATGAAATGAATACTCAATTGTTGAGGCATCGTGTTGCAGCTCAGGTATACATATATAAATATTTAAAAAAAAATTCGAATCAAAAGTCTAAGATATAATTAAACTTTCATTAAATTTGTACATAGGTACTAGAGTTGGGAATTGTAGTGCATTCAGTGGTGATTGGTATGGCCATGGGAGCCTCGGATAATCCATGCACAATAAGACCGCTCATTGCCGCTCTTTGCTTCCATCAACTCTTCGAAGGAATGGGACTTGGTGGATGCATACTTCAGGTTCCTGATTGTATTTCGTAAACAATTACATGTACATTAATGTTATATGTTAATGTTGGTAAAAATGTGTATTGTTTTATTATTATTGCTACTCGTATATCAGGCTGAATATGGAAGGAAGATGAAAGGAATATTGGTATTCTTCTTCTCAGCGACGACGCCACTTGGGATTGTGCTTGGAATTGGTTTATCGAATGTATACAGCCCAACAAGCCGTACTGCACTCATTGTTGTGGGAATTTTGAATGCATCATCAGCGGGGTTACTGAATTATATGGCATTGGTGGATCTTTTAGCGTCGGATTTTATGGGGCCTAAACTGCAGGAAAGTGCAAGGCTGCAGGCGTGGTCTTATCTCGCAGTGTTGCTAGGTGCTGGGGGCATGTCAGTGATGGCCATATGGGCTTAATTTGGGACGTTGGATAATTTAGTTCAAATCCATGGACGTGCTACCTGCAGACTGCAGTGCATTTGAAATTTGATCATGATTAATTGTTTCTTGCTATGATGGAATAGTGGCCACTTCATCAGCACAGGTTTATTTCAAGATTCATGCGCAAATCAGTGCGGTTTCTAATTAGAATCTCAAGTCCCCTTATTTTTTAAAATACCATTTCTATTTCAATATTAAAAGTTTCAGCATTTACAGAGAATTTCAAATGGCCCAATCCATGGTATCGCACGCAATCTAGTTTTTGAGAAATTGGAAATTTCAAGTAGCTTAACAAATAAAAATTCACTTGCTGCAATTTATTCATGGCGGAAAACGGCCCATTAATCTTTCATATTCAAATTACAGTTACGTAAGATATATTTAATCTGATTCTTCAAGGTCTAGGATCTACCAAAATAATGTTCACCAACTTGTTAGTCATTTTTAATCAATAGAGATCAAATAAATCAATTCATATTATTTAATATATGCGAGGTGAATAAAAATCCAATTGATGCATAACTCAAATGTTCCTCTGGCTTTTCTCAATATCAACATGATAGTTCCGCATAAATTTTTGCTTTAAAATTCATATCAAGAATAAATGGATCTTGTTATTGATAAGACGACCAAAATTAAAAATAAGTATCAATTAAATTAAATGAATTTAAATAAATCACACGTTTTTAAAGCTAGAAGATTTTTTTTTTTAAATCTCAGAGATAAACTTCTTACTATAAACTAAACCAGCACTAATCGCACAACTCAAGTACGAGAAACCAAATAATTAATTGCCATAGCTAGAAGCTAGACATGTGTACCGCTTCGGAGCCCCCATGTAATCCGGTCTCTTTCAGAGGTTTGATAATTGATATTAACATCAATTGCTTGCATGAACGACACAACGGGGCAGTATAGAAAAGCCACAATTATAGTTAAATATCGGCAAAGTGAATGCGTACAAGAATTTTTCGAATGCATTAATATTTTAAGTGGATTGTTGGGACTGCTTTGATGAATCCAGAAATTTCCATTAATACTATTTTCCGCATATGATATGATCTAATTCTGGCTGTCTCATTCTCATTAGTACGTTATTGGGACAATCATAGGTTTTAATAACCTTTCGCAAGGTCGAATGATTAGTGTTTTAATTTAAAGGCCTTACAATTTTATTTACTTAATTAGGCAATACAAAGGTGCCAGCTCATTGTTTTCTCAATTGACTAGTACCTAACAAGTTAAAAAGATAACAAAAAAATAATATTTAACCTAAAAACGATTCGGGACCATTTAAAAATGGTTTTTGAACGTTGGTTTGGTCACGAAAGTTCATGTTTAGGAATGAGAAAAGTTTTGTACCTTATACAATCCGTAAAGTAATTAGCTTTATTTATGTAAAATTTGCAGCTCTATATACATATAGTCCAGAATTTTAGTTTTATAGTCTGGAATTTTAAAGTGTAGAAAAAGTCTGAAAAAATTTTAAAACCGTAAGGTTTAAAAGGTTAAAACTTAAATCACTTAAACCGCACGATTTATGTATTTTTATAAATTTTTCCGTACTTTAAAATTTCAGATTAAAATATATATATATATAACATCTCTCCAGTATACATTTTTTCCCCCTTCTTCTCCATTTTCTTTTTGGTTCCTCTTTTTAGGTGAGGCTGGTATATTCCACTGCTAGATTTATGAATTTTGATTCCATTCATAATTAGACTTGTGCTGGTTTTGGATAAATATATATTGTCTTTGTGCGTTATGTGTGGATTATTTTCGGATTTGAATTTTTCTAAGATTAAGATCTGAAAAGTTGAAAGGCTGCATATTAATATTTGTGAAGAATTCGTCATTCTATAGAAGAGGGGTCCTCTCCTATTCTATGAGTTGCTGAAGCCTATTTTAATGGAGAATTAATTGAGTTGAAAAAATATCCCAGATAAACTAGTTCTAATTGATCTTATTATACACTCACTGTCGGTGAAGGTAGTTTTTCAATAACCCTAAAAATAAAGAAGAACCACAGGGTCCTTCATTAACCGTAGTGATCACCACATGCATATTGATCAGAAGACTCAAAAAGAAAAAAAAAAAGAAACCTTGTGGAAACATGTATGGACAAACAAACTTGATAATGTGGTCATGATACTATGTTGAAATATTCTAAATATGCATATCTTTGAAAAAGAAAGTGTTTAAAGAAACGGAAAAAGAAAAAAGAAAAAAGAAAAAAGAAGGTTGTCCCATTGAAAAATGGGTAAGCCAGTAGGCCTCAAGTGTCCCCTGGTGCAATAGAAAACGCACTCATTGCCACCAAAGACCTCAAGTATATGGCTGTTATTTGCCCTTTGAATTAGCACTACTAGTGTACTCTTTGTTTGTTTATGATATGATATTTTTGGACAAAGAACCACAAATGGTTAGGGGGGTTGCTCTGCATTTAATTCAGGGGCCAATTTCTCGGAACAATCGCACAGCATTTGGTCAACAAAAAGTATATCTGAAATGATGATTCCATAACTCTCCCACTTGCCACTATATATTCAACAGGATCGGAAGCACTGGCAGAAGAAAAACAAAATGGTTTTACTGCAATTTGTAAAAAAATATCCTATAAATAATAACTACTTAGCTAGCAGTAATATCTCACCAAAAAAAATCATAATCTAAAGCTGCTCTTGCTAAGGAGTGGTTAATAGCATTGCAATCTCTTGGAACAATGTTCCTTTTTATTTTGGAATTTGATGATATGGCATTGAAGCTATAATTATTAAAAATAAATAAATAAAAGTAATAAGGTAATGTCTATGTTGGAGACGCTCTAACTAAAATACTCTTTTATAACTGTACGATCAAAATAATAAATAGTAAAAAAAATAATAATTTATAACTTTGATTGTCTGATTATGAAAGAGTGCATTTCCAACATAGCTGGACTCAAGAAATAATTGTTAAGTATTTTTGTTTGGTTTTCATAACTTTTATAGTTGATTATAAATCAATAAGAGTAATGTAATTTTTTTATAAACAACTCTAAAATTATATATCTTAGCTTTTCAAAATAAAGTTGAAGCTTTTCATGAAACACTAATATATATTAATAAGCGATTGAACACTGAAATTGATAGTAATTTTTGTATATTGAAAAATGAAAACACACATTTAAAGTGTGTTTAGAGAATCACTTAATTAATATATAGTTACTCTTTTCAAAATGCTTTTACAGACTCCGAGAAGCGTATGAAGTGATTTTTGAAGGAATACTTGCAAATAATGTCCTTTCAGAAGCACTTCACAGAAAGTACCGTTTTCATTAAAAGCGCACCCTATGGCTAAAACTCTAAAATGATCAGATTGATCCAATTATGTTGATGCCATTTCTCTATACAATGCACTCAATTTCTACGCAATGATGCGCACATACACTATGACTGCCCTTTAAACCAACATATAGTAAGTACACATTACTTTTAAGGATATAAAGGGTGCAGCTGCAACCGTGGTTTAGCTAACCCAAATTCTTTTACCTCATTGAAACCCAAGTTACATATTTTGTCCCATGATGCAATTATTTTTCAAATGGCGACACCAAAAAGCATTGAAATAGACGTGCTTACGCCACTTTTTGGGTTAGGTTCAAAGATGATGATGACAAGCAAAGCATTGCGCATTTTTTCACCATGCCATCAGCATCGATCGATTGTGATGTCTTTGATGCCACTACTGAATTGGCTGGTTATAATTTTGGTTGGTGTAAAGCAAAGGGGCTAGCTTGTGGTTTAAAGCTCTCTTGAAGGATCCTCTTAATCACTCTCATTACAAAATCAAATAATATTTTTATCCTATTTCAACCTCTCAACATTCTTTCGTTTTCAACCAAAAAAAAAAAAAGTTAGATAAAGAGGTATACATGCTAGCATGCGATCACTGACCATAAATTTGTAAGTCCTTGGATAATTGATTGAATTGGATAGAGATTGATCGCTGAGGTACATCTACTGGTTGCAAGTTTGACAACACTTCATTGACTTTAGAATAGTATTGTACCAGGAAAAATATGATGGTGACCAATCATCGCATCTCATCATCATCAAAAACTGTCCAATGATCAAACGATCAATGGCTAATGTTAAAGACAAATTAACTAAACATCATTTAGCTATCAAAAATTGTTTAATTAAAATAGATTAATGGTTGTTTAGAATGCCTATAACAACTTTAATATCCACAATGATAGTGGATTAAGACCTTAAGAATTAAGAAGCTTGCGTAAACAATAACAAACATGCGTGCTTGTTATTATATATAAGTAATATTCAAAAGAAAAGCCACACCCACCATCACCATTAGAAAGTCAGTGTGTGTGCTTTGGACAAGATGTTGCGAGAAGATTTTAAGAGAAAAAAAATATATATATAACAAACTAATCATAAAATCAAAAATAACAAAATAAATTAAGTTGTGGGGACTGGGGATCAGCGAACTTAGAAGGAGAGAGGGAGAGAGAGAGAGTTAGCAAAGAGGATGATGAGCTTATCCAAATTTAACCAACCAAAAGAAAATGCGTTGATGACCTCATTAAAGAAAGTGGGGGAGAGAAAGTGGGGACAAGTGCACAAATTTATGGTACAGATGACAGTACCAAAAAGATTATTATTAAAGCCCTAATTAAAGGGCTTGAAAGTAGATGTGTTTGATGCGGTGGCTGGCCGGTGGCCACACGGAATCGGCAGGAGACTCGTGCAAGGCATCGTCATCTTAATGTAAAATGAATTCAATTTAATTGGCCATATCATTTGATGCTTTATATGTAGGGTACCCAACATTTAAAAATAATCTGCTGTATAAAACACTGATAATTGACCACTGGGGCGTGGCGTGGCCGCGTGAGAGTTGCATACGCATGCACGAATGCGAGAAAGATCTGCAAGTGAAAAGTTTAAGAAGCGATATTCATTTCATGCCCCATGGGTTGTAAAATTTGATTTTAAAATTCCAGATTAAAAAATGTAACAAAAATCTTGCACTTTGCTTTTACTTTCATCCTACGTGATTTTATGTAAGAATGCCTTTCACTGAAATACAGACGGGTAAAAGATGTAAGATAAATAGGAATATTTTTAATATTAATAGAACTCGAACCAAACGTTTATAATCAATAATAAATAAATAAATGTTGCTTGTAAAAGTTACAAAAGATATCTATTTATATTAACTATGACTTGTCTAATTTAATTAGAAAATTTATTTTAAGAAAACCCATACCTAAGTTAGTATTGCAATTCAAAACAATGTTTAAGATTTGCTTCAATTCTCTTGACCTGGATCACCAGTGATATGTAAAAGAATTTATAACATCATGAAAAGAGAAAAAGGAGAGACGCAGGATCCTTATTTTAGTCATACTTGAAAGGGTAAATTTCGTCCTACCCTTTTATTAAATTGACATATTTCAATTTATGCCTTAAAAATGTGAAAACTTCAACTTATCTCCTAAAATTGATTAGATTTTACTATTGACCGATATTGACTCACTAAAGTACATAATATCCTTGTTAATTACGGACTAATGGGCCTTTGGCCTAGTGAGAAGAAAGACACTGATGTTGAGTGCGAGGTTGGCCTCCATAAAAACATTATAGAGTTAATTTCAATCCTCCATTAATTATCAAATAATTGAGTGGAGCTAGTCTATCCCTTACGAAATGTGAGTGGAGTGAACAGTTCTCGAATATTTGAGAGGGTTTAAAGAATCTAGAAAAAAAATTATGGAATAGATGATCTTATTGTTGTACTTATGTTGGAGAGATATATCTTTTATGCCTCTACTGTTTCTAAAAAAACTAATTCAAACTTGATGTGCATCAATAACAAAAATCATCCTGAAATCTCTTTTTCAGAAAATAAAACAAAATCTCAATAATAACATTTCATAAAATAGGAATGTTTCATGTTAATCCAACCAAAAACCATTCAAAAAGCTCCTTCTACACATAATTACAAAGAAAATCTCACCTTTAATTTATGAAGATTCTCAAATTAAAAAAAAATTATAAATTTTGAAATAAAAATCTATAAATTTATTTGTAAAAAAAGGAATTTTTTTTCTCTTTTCTTCTTTCTTCTTCATCCTCTTTGATTTATTCCTTGTTCATCTTCTTGTTTGTTTGTTTGTTTTTTCTTTCCTCTTTCACACACTTAACTCCACAACCACTTTTAAATCCAAATTAGCCCAATAAAACCATGCTCATTACCTAGCAAAAACCATGCTCATTTCCAAGCAAGCCCATGGCCACACGCGACCATGCCAAACAAACCCATGGCCGTGTGCGGCCAAGCCAAGCAAGTATTTCTCCATTAACCCCAAAAACCACCAAAATCTCAATTGGATGTTGCTTGCTTAGATATACTTGTTTGGGGGGATATATAATGACAGGACTAGCTGTATTAAACGAGAACCTATCCTCCTCACATACGTGGAGCATTATGTCAACCAGGAGTAGAAACCTTCTGTCTGTTACCGAGGAGACCTTTTGCTGGGAATCATGGCATGAGCAGGAATCCTATGCTCAGTACCGAAGATGCTTCTTGTTGGGGCCGAGCTCGGCAGACTCAGCTCAAGGCAGTTCTCAGAACATACACCACTCTCCGAAAATCCAGGCATGAGACCCACTTAACCGCAACCACAACGTTCAAGCATCCACGATTGGGAACCAGATGAAGGTAGAGAATGTGAACAGTAGAAGCCAAATTTAGAGGAAGGCTATAAAAGGGCCGATCAAAGAAGGTAAAAGGGTTGGCCCAAAAAACACTAAAAGATACTAAAAGAAATTCCAGAGGACATTTTAAGAAAAAAACCTTGGGAAAATTAATAAGGATTTTATTGCTTTAGAAATCATAACAAAGCCAAGAAATTATTGTCAAAGTATTTTCCAAAAGTAAGCCCCGATTTCTGACTTGAGCGTCAGAGGGTTTACGCCGAGAAAACTCCCGGCGTGCTCTGATCAATTTTTTTGTGTGCATGAGTCTGCCGAAGAAAATCAACAAGTGTCATAGTTCTGCTCCCCTAGAAGGGACAGCACGAAGTTACATACAATTAATTATAAACTTGAGCGTTAAGAGAGACTCTGGTCGAGAACGAGGAGACTCTAAATCTCGCATCAACAATACTCATTGGAATTGGATGAATTAAATGGCAGGTTAGATTAACAGTAGTAATGGCTAGCTTAGTGGTAACAAATCGGTGGCAAAGCTCTTGATTTGGAGGATTTGTGCGACGTTGTTGTGGCGAATCAAGGTAGAAGAAGGTTGGGTTTTGGCCAGCTATTGCCGGCAAGTTGTCTGATGGTGGAGAAGAATATGGAATTGCGGTGGTGGTAACAACGTGGTGGCTAGGGCTTTTGAAAAAAAAAATTGGTTTTTTTTCCAAGTTAAACAGAAAAAGCTCTTCCTTCATTTTTTCTTTCTTTCTTTATTTATTTGTTATTTTTAATTGATGTTTTCATTTGAAAGCAAGGGTTTGAGTCCATTGATTTAAGTTGTTTTTTAGAACATTCTAGCTGCAGATTATATTTTTGTGAGATTTTAAAAGGAATCTTTAGTTCTTTGAAATGAGTTTTTGATTTCTAATTGGACTTGCAAGAAAATTTGTGGACTATAAAGCCATTGATAGAACAAATTAAAGAAGTTGATAAAATGCTATTTAGAGATTTAAATGGAAATTAGATTTGGGAGAATTAAAAGGATAATTTTATTGTTTGCACTATTTGAAGAAATCTAGCATTAAAGAAAAAGTTTATGCTTAAAAAAAAGTTTTGATTAAAATATTAAAATAAAAACTAATAAGATTTTAAATTTTAAATTTTAAAAATTGTAATAGTTCAATTTCTTTTTCTTTTTTTCTTAATTTTAATCTTTTTTTCCGTCGTCTCCTACTTTATACTGTAGCTTCTCAACAGCACACCATTCAAATGATTTTATATAGTGTAAAATAAAACAAAAAATAATCAAGTTTAAAATAATAAGCTATTTAGATGTAAAGTAAGATTTATTAAAGTATTTGGGTGCTTTCTTTAATTTACTGAAACACCCAAGTATAAATGAAAAGTAAAAAAATAGAGATTTGACTTTTATTATCTAATTGACCTTAGCAAAAATGTATATATACAATTTTAGCCTTTTGACGGTTAAAACTAATGGAGAGATAATAGATCTTAAAGGGTAAATTGAAGTTTTATATTTTTAGAGGGTAAATTGAAGTATGTCAATCTAATAAGGAGATATGATGAAATTTATCCTATTTGAAATGATATGCTATTGACATTCTGCTTAATTCTAAAAACAAAAACAATTGAATTAGGGAAAAAGTCAGTGAGCCTCCTAACATTTGGAAAAAAAGACATAAAACTCCTTAACGTTTTAAAAAAGACACATAACCCCTATTTTTATTATTAAATTTCATTTGTTTTAACAATAAATTTATTTTTTATTTACAATTACTATTATGTCCCTATAATAAATAATTCAGTATATTGACTTAAGACATGTCATTGATAATGTGTATAATAAAATCAACAATTTTTTATTTAAAACTTAAAATTGAGTTGTAATTACCTTTTGCCCAAATTATTTACTCTAAATTTTGAATATACCATTCCCAATGACAGGATGATAAAAAATAATGAATAATAGGTAAAATTAAAATCAAATTTATCATTGGGAAGGGTATGTTTGTAATTTAGAGTGAATAATTTAGACAAAAGGTAATTACATCTTAATTTTAAGTTTTAAATGAAAAAAAATTATTAATTTCAGTATACCCATAATATGTCTTAAGTCAATATATTGATTTATTTATAACAAGGACATAATAGTATTTGTAAATTAAAAATAAATTTACTATTAAAACAAATGAAATTTAATAATGAAAATGGGGTTGTATTTTTTTTAAATGTTAAGAGGTTTTATGTCCTTGTCCTTTTTCTCAAACGTTAGGGGGTTCAATGTCCTTTCCCATTGAATTATATATCTATGTAATAATTACTTACTTTTATTTAACAATTAATATTTACAAACTCAACTAGCAAATTGTACTTTACTATATATTAATTAATGAGCAGTAATTTTATTTGAGAATTAGACTTAAGATCCGTTTGAGATTATTTTTAGAAGGTTTAAAAGTGATTTTAAAAAGTTAAAAGTTAATTTTAATATTTGATAATTTTTTTAGAAATCACTTTTGTATAAAGATGAATTATCTGAAAAACCTAAGATGAAGTTTAGATTATTCCAAAATAAGGTAAGAATCACTCCATGCTGAAGTTAAGGATCTTCTCAATCAAGAAAATGAAGACTATTATGAGCCGATTATTATGACTACATATACATGCAAATACTATTGTCATTATTCTGATACTTATACAAGGCAAGTATTGCAGCAATTATAAAATGCAACAATGAAAAAAGTATCCAAGTATATTGATTGGTTTTTGGGGCACTTTGAGTAACAAAAGTGAAATTAAAAGTTTTCTAATATATCCTTCTTTATTTTTGTCAATATACAACTCGAAGAAAAGTCGATGTAAGCTTACAAAAAAAAAAAAAAGAAAAAACAATTGTATTATTCAACCATTGTATAATTCGTACTTTTGTACCATGCCCAAAAACACAGAGTGTGGAAGCGTGTGTGAAGCGTGTGTTGTTGGTAGATTTTTTTCCCTCCCTCTTTTTTCTTGATAGGTTATGGAAATCAATCAGTGAAGGGGGAGGTGGTGGTGCAGCACCCACACGGCCACACACACAACACTAGAGAAGAATAATTGGACCCACTACCCGCAATATTCATATGCCCTTCAATTAATTCATGTGTTGTTGCCTTCCAAAATGCTGTAAATTTCCTTGCCCCGTTAAATCAAGTCCCCCTCCGTACCCAGCACTTAGGTCACTTGAAGGCACACTTTTATACATGGTGGTGCTATCTTCCTTCTGTGTCTGCATTTTGCCTCTAGTAGCTATTTATAGACTAGGCATTTACGTTGCGTATGAAGATAAAGAAAAGAAAAGCAATTGTTATTGCTTTTTTCCGTTCAAACTTTTGTTGCTTTCTTTAAATGGTAGGACCCTGTGGCTAGAAATTTTGAACCTCCACTAAGCTAATGATTATCAAATCAAATTAAGCATATTCTTGAGCTGTAAAAATTTAATATAATGTGTGTGTGTGTGTGTGTGTTAGCATTGACAGAAGAGGAATCCTGCATATATTGCTCGAGTTGATGCATGTTGGGGTTCGATTGGAATATGGTTATTTTTTCAGGCAAGTTATCACTTAAGAATAGTAAAAAGATGGACTTGTTTGCACCTTAATCACGTGCATGGATCCTAATTGATAGTGTTCTTCAAATTAATTATTGCTATAGCCCATACCCTTATTCAGAAGATACTAATTAGTTAATTATTTAGTAATTTTTTTTTATATTACAATTAGGGTTCTAGCCCTAGACCAAATCTTAGATACATTAATAAATGCTTAGCTCCGACTTAGGGCCAAAATCTACATTTTTTAAAAAATATTGATTACACATAAGACTATTGATATTGTATTAGATATTTATAATTGATATTGCAGTAGACTGAGACTTACAATATTACATTAAATTCTATAAAGTACTTGTCCCGACAAATAACTTTCACAAACGAGGGATTTCTTTTCTCCACTCACATTTCGCGAAAGGGAAAGATTTACAAATAACTTCACACAACCATACAAAATACTTAATTGAGGGAGTTTGAATACATGAGGACTCGAACCCCTCCCCTCACAATCATGCTTAACTGTGAGGGGTCGAAATTCACCCTTGCCCTTACATATCTCATACATTTAAGAATTTACCAAGTTGAAATTTTGAATCTTCGGGAACTTAAACTCATTCCCTAAGATGAGGGAAGAGTATATTGTTACCACCTGGCCAATGGTCTAGGTATTTCATAATGGGCAAAGTTCTGTCACTTCAATTTTTTACTCAAATTCTGAAACAATATATGGATCTTTGGATTTGTACACTTGCAATAGTGCAGATAAATTCGCTTGTGTTCATTCATTACATGTATTACTTTAACATATCAAATTTAATCTAACATATCAAATTTAATCTCAAATGTCAAAAGTGTGTTGATCCAATGGTCAAGAAATTATATAAAAAATATGGCTCTAGCTATACGGATTAAAATTCAGTGTCAATATAATTTTTATACTGGGTTTTTTAAAAGCTGTTATAAATTAATTTTTAATAGATTATACATATATATATAATAGAGAGAGAGAGAGAGGTAATTAAATGTTAATCATACAATAATACCAATGCACACGTAATAAAAAAATTAAAAATATATAAATAATAATATCAAATCCAAATTGCAGCTATGTAGAGCTTGCCTCCACTAATAATTATTACTTGCAATATTCTTTGAACCTGAAAGATCATCAGATAAATTAACAAGATTGACATTTATTTATTTGGGCTGTAAGCTTCAGAGACCATGCTGCTATTGATTAGGTTATAATTTCTGAAAGAGAAAAGGTTAAAAGTAGACAAATTTGTTGCGTGGTAGTACAAATTTTTTTATGAATGACTGGGTGTCTGGATCACTTGGTCAAAATTAAGTTAGTGGGAAATCTTCAATTGCTCGCATGAGTTTTGCAACTGAAATTATTTGAGGGTAAGCCTTTGATTTGAGTCTTTTCATCCTCCACAATTGATCTGCATTCTCGGGTACCCACAGGCCTTCATTTGTAGCAATGCCATACCTCAATAATGTGCATCTTTTTTTTCCCCTGCAAAAATTCCCTTTGTGTCATTCATTGTCTCGTACTACAACTTGTGTTCGAATCAATAGATTATGCATATAGTATTAATGGTATAAAATTACAGACATAGACCTTATATTTGATTTTACTTTTTGAAAAGGATTCATTTTGTGAGTGGAGGATTGAACTGATTCAATCTCATGCAACAACGGGATGAATTACACCGTATACTCATAACATGGCTCCGCCCGCAATGGATGATAATTAAAAAACTTAATTATAATTAGCTTAAAATTACAACAGTATATATATGAAATCTGTTCATTTTATCGTCAGTAGCACCGACTTTAGATTTTGTGCCTGCCCCGGACAAATTAAAGTAGTGCTTTTGATTTGTCTCGCGCAACTAGTATGTATAACTCTAAATGAATCCCATTAACAGGAATAGCAAATTAAATATATAATTCTTGAACAATAAGATAAGACTCTTTAAAAAGCACTTCTAGCAACAAGTATTTTGATATAATATAATGCCTTGGTCTTTCGGAACATCTTTTTTGTTTTTTTCTGTTTTTCCCTTTTTCTTTCTTTCTTTGGCTTGTGCCAAGTGACCCCATTACACTAGCAGGCAGGAAAACTTTCATGGCTCCATATTTTCTTTAATAAAACAAATAGTAGTCTCTTAGTTGCTAGTGTCATGGGCACGATCTTGATTGTTTAAGTAGTTCCAAATTCTTATCTCGTCTAGTTAAACAAATTCGGGGCTCTGAGTAGTGGGGAATCACCTAAACTGTTGTATTATATATTTTTATACATAGATACCAAATAAAAAAGATCATGTGGATAGAATATTGAACTCCATTAATAAATTTAACAAAAACATTTGCGTCTGCAAGTTGCTGCCTCTGAGATTTGCCATCACTTTTTTGATCTAATCTCCTTCTTAATTATTATATTGCAAGTGGGCCTCCATGATATAAAGATTGGCAATTGAATTAATTAAATAAATGATCGATTATACTCTTCAGTGATGAGATACCGCCATTTTTGGTTTTGATTCTAAATATATAGCTTTGATAAGGCATCCACATGGAATTAAATTACTGCATGTAGTTAGATTAGACATAGAGTTGCCAATGCATGATAAGTCGATAAGGAACAAAGAGCTTAATTAATAACTAGAAAATTGGTCGTGTGTGAATGATTCCCTTATTACAATAGTTTGATCTCATTATTATTCTTTAATGCTCTTGATTCCTAAGAATCCTCAACACTCGTGCACAGTAATAAAGTAACACCTCAAAGAATAATTCTTACAAACTGAAGTGAAAATAAATTAACAAGAACGTCAATAAAATTAATCCTTTAAAGTAAGCTTCAGAATTACCTCGTTAAGACACGAGTCAAGAGTCTTCGAGATGGATTTATGCTTTAATCTTTATCGGATTGAATTTAATGACACAAGTCTAGGCCAAGGAAAATTTATTGAGTAAAAGGCACTTTAAAAATAAAGGTATAATTTCACAAGGTCAGAATTGAAGGAAAATGCATGGATGTTAATTTCTTGCTAATTCGGTTTGATTATAGGAATTAGAAAAATGAGACTGCTGGATTTAGGTACATGATGTTAACCATTTAGATAATTGCTTTCCCTTTAATCTTATAAATTTTCAAGTGATCAATGAGTCACCTGTATTATAATAAATATTTTGAATCTCACTTTAATTTATTATATAATTTACCTTTTAAACTGAACTTCATTGCGTCATAAGAACAAAGTTTTATTGGCTAATAGAGTTTTTTCAAGTTTTAACATGCTTTCTGAAATTTCCTAGCTGTAGGTTCCAAGGAGAAAAAACTTCTCCTTGATTGACTTCAATACCAATTTTGATTGGCCTTTACTTTTTTTCTTCTTCTAATATATTCCTCATTTAAATCATTACAACCCCACATCATCAGTAAATCAATTTTGCCCTTGTAAGCATTATATATGATCCCAAATGATTATCCAAATATGAAATTTCTGTATATGCATAATCAGTGCATCAAGTCATACATCATACATACACATTATACGTGTCATGATCCCAGGGAGTAATGCAAGCAAAGCATACATCATTCAGATAGGTACATTTCAATTCATAATGCATACATACTTATGACTCTAAGAGAAACATTATTGGTGCAATCAGCTATTGCAAGCCCCTGAAACTGTTCCGCTTTAATTTGTTGCCAAAACTGGCCCACTTGACCACTTCATAAGCCGTTTTCAGCCTATAAAATCCCACCAATGCTCAGGCTGCCCTTCCATTCTTTCCGATACAAAAAATTCAAGCATCATTCTTAAGATTTGAGCCATGATTCCAGGTGATATCACAGGAATCCAGTACTACCTTGCCCCTGAAAACGCCACTCAACTTCCCGCAAATTTCGGTATGATGCAAGCTAACATACAGCCAAACTTTCACCTCAACAGGCTTTTGGCCAACTTACCAAATTCCCTTATCCCTCAACAAGGGCACGAGCTCATGACTTCACAGTCGTCAAGTCTCAGCAATAACTCAACTTCTGATGAAGCTGAGGAACAACAATTCAGAATCATTGATGAAAGGAAGCAGCGGAGAATGATTTCCAACAGGGAATCTGCTCGGAGGTCCAGGATGCGTAAACAGAGGCACCTGGATGAGCTTTGGTCCCATGTGGTTCGTCTTCGAACTGAGAACCACAACCTGATAGACAAGTTGAATCATGTGTCAGAAAGCCATGACCGCGTTCTCCAAGAGAATGCAAGGCTCAGAGAAGAAGCATCGGATCTCCGCCAAATGCTGACTGAACTACAACTCAGCAGTCCATACACTAATGCTTCACTGAGAGATCTGGATGAGGTCCCCTGTAACACAGCGCATCTCAGAGCTGAATCCACAAACCAATCCATTACAAATTCGGTAGACTTGCTTCATTGAGATGAGGTCTATTTTTCATAATAATTACTTTATGTTCCTTCTGTTTTCTATGGTTTTTCACCAGGCTTTTGTCTTTCTCTTGAGCTGTATCGGATGAGAAACAGACCATGCAATAATAACTGTTTCATTCTAACT
The DNA here is from genome assembly GCA_030444775.1 of Atalantia buxifolia. Lineage (NCBI taxonomy): Eukaryota > Viridiplantae > Streptophyta > Magnoliopsida > Sapindales > Rutaceae > Atalantia > Atalantia buxifolia. The sequence goes on along the minus strand of CM059837.1, from coordinate 21,620,107 downwards.
CAGCTTGATTATGATCAAACATACACATTAACATCACTTAATCCAAATAAAATGCATATAAAATCTTGTCGCCGCATACGCATTGTGCAGGCAGAGCAAACCAAGGGAAAATGATATCTATTTAGTTCATTAGAGACAAATAAAAAACTCAATCATTACTTTATCTGATAATGATTTTAAGACCCCCACCAACTCTGACAATAGGGTTCCACCTGAAATGTGAATCAGAGTAAAAACACAGAAAAGAAAAAAAGATAATAGAGACAAACCACAAAATAAAATAAACTGTTAGTGTTCAAAATGCAACTATTGTACTGCCATAACAGGAAGTGATATCATTGAAGGTTGTACTTAAGAAGATACAGAATTACAATAAGGTAAAATTTTATTCCCCCCTCTTTTCGGCCTTCTTGGGAGAGGTGGAACTCATGTGATCAGGCTCAAGTAGCACCAAAGTGAGGCCCCATAGCTAGTCCAGTGTTGCCCACAATGACAGGGGCAAGAGGACAAATGCTGGTGGAGGCGCTGGTGGTAGTGGCTAATCATACAAATAACTACTATAACTAGCAAAACATTTGAAAAGGGCTACCCACTTAAAAACCCAACCACTGTTTTTAGCTTTATGTGCAGGCGTCAATTCCTGCATAACTTGGCTCAGCCACGCCTGCGTTGTTGTCACCAATTAGTATGGCGTCAGGCGGACAGCCTACAACCCTTCAGGTGTTGCTCGAAAAGGGACCCTCACAACTTCATAAGAGATATCTCCATTAATCTTCTGTCAAGCATTCTCATTCTCTCGTAATTATTTGCGTGCATGTTTGGATGCTTACGAGTGACTAACAGATCTGTTAGTCCTAATGGATAAGGCAAGTAACAGAAAGAGATTATACTGCAGACATGGGAATCCGCATTCGCTTTAAACATTGCCGATAGCAAATTCTGGAGCATTTGAGCGAATATTTATTCTGAGGAATATTTGTGGAATGTTTGTTACATCGCCAACTCCCGAGGATCGATTCTCAGAGAATATTGATAATATATGGCAGCAACACCAAATGTTCTTAAATCTTTTATACTTATAGCATTATATTAAAATTCTTTAGATGCCTCATTTCCCTATATACTGCTCTTGCACATGAGCTTTATTATTCCGTGAAGTTGACAAAGTACAAATAGAACCACAGTTCTCAAAAAGTAAAACTTTTGTGGATTCAGAGAACCAAAAATATGGTAAAAGTTACTGATGATTCGATTAGATTAAAGGATTATTTGAGATTGAAGTTGAGTAGCTATATTTTAAAAATTATAACACTAAAGTATTTGGTAGACACTAGATGTTGTAGCTTAAAAACAAAACTGATTTAATTTTATATTTATATGATGAAAAATCTATTATATCTTTATTAATTTTATTAAAATTGTTTCACTACATAATATTAATTTTTATTTTATAGTTATATTTTTTTTCTATAGCAACTGTATCTTAAAAATTATAGCACCTCAATCTCAAACAGAATCTAAGTGTGCGTTTGGGATAACTGCACCGCCACAGCACAACTGCACCCACCCCATATTTTAGGAAATAGCTTAGAAGTTAAGCAGATTTAATTTTACACTTGTATGATGAAAAATCTATTATATCTTGACTAATTTTATTAAAATTATTTCACTACATAATATTAACTTTTATTTTATAATTATAACTTTTTTTTATAACAATTGTATCTTAAAAATTATAACACTTCAATCACAAACATAAACTAAGTGTGTGTTTAGGACAACTATACTACCATAGCACAGTTATTCACACCCTATATTCTAGGAGATATTCTAGGAGAATATATCTCCTAAACTATAGGGTGGAGAAACGCACCACAGATAGGGAAGGGGGCCAAGTGATATATTGCTCTATTTTTGTACAAGAATGGGAAATATACAGTAAAATCTATGTGCTTACATCTTAGATGTACACAAAAATTGTTAATGGCTTGTTGCACAGAAGAAAAAATTTACCAGCAAATTGAGAACACCACCATTATAATTGCTAGAAGATTGAAACAGCATACCATACCTACATCAAAGAAAGTGCCAATAAATATCTATTCAATTTACGAAAAACTAAAATATCACATTCAATCAGCATGGAATTGCCTAAATTCATTATGCAGAGGACTTCCACCGCTTTGATAGACATTACTTTTATCAATTTTGAATAGCCTTTTTTTTTTGTTGTTTGTCTTCCACTTCATTTTGAGTGCTTATAAATAAACATTACTATATATGCAAGCTACAACAGATGAACAGAGAAAGAAACAAGTCCAAAATGTACATCCACAAAGACCATCATGCTGACTGCTGGGAAAAGAGAATTAAATTCTTTGTTCCTGAGCCCTAGATCCCTTCCAGCTATAGGCTCCCCATTAATTCCTCGAGTAAAAATGAAAGAGGAATTATTTCTGCTGATGTTATACCCATAAATTAAGGACTTTTTCAATCATCGTTACATATATGCATGTGGTGAATCCATTCCTTTAATTCAGCACAATTAGTATAATTTTTCCTCTCTAATTTCTGCATTTTGATTTTCATTGTTGTTTAATTCACGCTTCTGACTAAACACATGCAATAGCTCCTTATTTGCATTGCAGTATACTGATCAGTGCTACAAATCCAGCTATCTTATTCTAATTTTTGTAAATTTGTAATCCAATATATATTTTAGGAGGTAACGGAAATGCAATCTATTACATACATGCATGCATGTTGGTGAATGCATTCAATTAATTCAGATTCTCTTCGTTTATTTTTATATTCTAATAACAAAACAAATTGATTACTTTTATATATCTGTTCAGTTTTCTTTTTCCCATCTCCAATAATTAATGTTCATAGAAATTCTAATCTTCGAATCTGTAGTTAAAAGTGGGTGCTCCTGGAATGCATATAAATTTTGCTTCTTTTATGCCACAAATTAATCATTTATGAACAACAAATTAAAACAGCATCAGATAATACATACACACGCATAATATCATATTATATGACCACGTCACAGGATTCCTTCTCTTATGAAAAAATATATAGTTTCAATTTCTCTCTATAGTAAGAGAAATAACAAATTAAAATCGATTGATGGGGCTTGGGCGGCATCCCCCTGGGGGACATTCATACAAATAGTCACTGGAAGTAGTTACTTCATTTGTAAGTCCCGAGAGATCATCGCTGTTAGGAGATATCGCAAGATTAGCAGATAGTGAAGCATCTGGATTAGATTCTTGCCAAGCACTAGTACTTGAAATAAGCTTGTTCTCAATACTTGCCATTATAAGCAAAGCCAAAATAAAGAAATTGAGGCTTTTCAACATTTTTCAATTTGTAAACGTAATTGTAAGTAACTTAATTTGGATTAAAAGAGATGTATAAGAATTAGAAGACATGAGGTTCTGTATATATAAAAGAAAATGAAATAAAAGATGAATATTAAAAAATGAGCAGTTAAAAGATTCCACGATAAATGAGTATTGAATATATCATGCAATCAAAGGCCAAAACGTTACAAATACTACCCACATAATTAATACCATATTTATTTTCTTGGACAGGTTGCAATCAAAAGATAAATGCATGTTTTTTTCTTTTTTTTTCCCCTCATCTGTTTCTAACTTCACCGTTAATCTGATTACTGATCTAGTCTAAAACTTTGAATCGTATCATTAATTAAAATTTTTTTTCAAAGTTTAATAAATTTTATATACATTTCTGTTTTGAAAGTTGAAACTGTTTTCATTCATTAATTTCATAAATTTATCCTTGAGTCGTGCTTTTTAACACGATTCTTTCGTACAGCGTGCTGAAGCTGAAGCAACTTAAATGTATATCAAGCACCAAAAAGTTTAAAATTGTCGAAAAATTTATGCCCCTGCCATATTTTGAGACAGCTTATGTCCCCATTATCACTCCTTGTGACGCATTGTTGCCGCCACAAGAGATCTTTTGTGACGATTAAATACAATCATATGAAATTTGCAACGTGGCAAATGTCACACAGAAAATAATTTGTGAACAAAAGCAAGATGAAACTATGGTAAAGGATTTTTTTTGTGGGTCTCTAATAAATTTAGGGTTTAAAAAAAAGTGAAATCATTAAAATTAAATTGTAAAATTGGAAAAATCACCAAATTTTTTATCACTATTTTATCTTACCTATTTCGTTGTCCATGACACCCAATTTTACCGTCAAGCCATCGCAAAAAGTCTTATTTGTCAGCAAAATAGCAATCACATAAGACTATATAAAATGCATTTCACTGATTCAAATTCTTTTTTTGGAAATAAGAAACTATTATAAGTACTCTGCACTCTCATCACTGATTCCAATATCAAGGAAATTAATTTCTTTTAAATAATAATTCACTTCTCATTTTGCTTCGGACTCTCTACACGTTTTAGTACAATAAATTCAAAATTTAACCGATTATACAGAAATTCTATTCAATCCTCGATCATTATCAGCATAAAGCTCTCTCATAGATTGATAATTTTTATTTTGCTGGGTTGGCTAACTGAAATGGGGTCTATCCTCAAATGAGCATAAACATGTCTGTTTTTTTTCCCCCCTTATATGTCATAAATCTTGTATATACAATAAAACAGCATGAGATAATTATGATAATTATAATAAAACTTCGCTTAAGTCAATTAACTAAGTGTCTGTTTGGTATAGTTTATTTAATGGTCATAAGTGTTTTTTTAATCTCATAAGCTCTTATCATATTTTTTATAGTTGTTTGGTTGTCTTTTTAGTAGAGCTTTTAGAGCTTAAATAAACTATTTTGCCTCTACTAGTAAAAGCTTAAATTTTAGACTTTTGGGAGTAGAGGTTGAAAAGCTTTTTTTAAATGTTAAAATATCTAAAATATCCTTACTTATTTAATAATCTTATTTTATTATTTTAATAACATAATTTAAAAAAATTGCCTATTAAAGTAATTTAATAGATTTTTAATAAAAGCTTTTATTGACAACCAAACAACAAAATTTTTTTAAGTAAAAGCTCTATTTGTAAAAACTCTACTGCCAAAAGATCTGCTTAAATAAGCTCTACTTGAAAAGTTGTACCAAACAGAACCTAATTTTATTAATATGAGGAGGTTATAGCTCAATAGAGGTGTGGGTATAAAATTATTGTTATAACTTAATTATCCTTAGTGTCAGTAATATAGAGATAAAATATGCACTCATTAATAATTAATTTCAAATCTAATACATAGACAGTTATAGAAGAGATCAACATAGTTTCAAAAAAATAGTACATATATTTATGTAGCATTGGAAATACGTAAGTCACTTTAAAAGTCTAAACATTTGTATTTTCTTTAATGTTTTTATTTTAATCTAAATTTTATAAATACTATAAAATGATTTGGCAATATTCTATAGAATAAATCATTGTCCCAAATAACTTTAGAAAAATATTTTCTCCATACGAAACGTTTAATGTAATAAAAACATATATATTTTATAATCCACAAAAAATTGCTACCATGTGGAACCAAGTTGCTTAAGATAAGATATAGAAAAATGATGACTTGTTGCAATTGGAGTTTATTCTTATTTATAACTACTCCAAATTGAGACCACAATTTTTTATGACTATATAAAGGGTGTTCCTAAGTAGAGTATCACTATAGAGGTATTTTACTCTACACACACATACGCAAAGGTAAAATTTCGAATTACCTCCCTTATGAAATGAAAATCTTCAAAATATTTTTTAGATTATTATAAACTTCAGCTTGCCCCCATTTTTATCTAAAAGATAAGGAAAAATGAAGGAGGGTTGATGAAAATGATTTTGTCTTCTTTATAAAATGAGAGGTAGGTTGAGCTTTACAATAATTTGAGAGTATTTTGAATATTGCCATTTCATGAGAAGGATAATCCTAGATTCATCTTATCTACACAACACATCATCCGTTCATATAATTACCAAGATCATTTGATTCCTTTGATTCTTTAATTAAATAAGAGATGGTTTCAGTTTCTCTACACAATTGATGTTTTTGCCAAGCTCTTGTAAATTAAGAAACAACGAATAAACTTGTAAACTAAGAAACAACGATAAAACTAAGGCCCATTGTTGTCTCTCGCGTAGATATATAGTCTGTCTGTGTGATGTGGCAGTCACAGGCCTCTTAATCCAGCACTCTTTAACTCCAAGTCCAGCGCAATCATAAATGTCCACACTTGATTACTAACATACAAATAAAACAAATAGGGTAAATTAGCATAAGCATTTGCATCTCATGTAAAAACCAAGAAATAAAAAACCAACGATAAAATCAAATAAACTTACAATTGATCTTACAGGTTTAACAGAAAATGAAGCATATAGATTGCATTCTTGACCATTACTAGTACTTGAAATTGTTGGAAAAAAATCGGTTTTTTAAATTTTGATAAAACTTTTTAGGACCGCTCTCATTTAATATATAAGAATTTGTAATCTAGAAATTGTACCTTAAAAAATCGATTTGGCTTTTTCCGCTGAAGTAATTTAGGCTCCCAGATCACGATCCGTCACCATCGCTCCTGTTAGATCAGGATCTACCACCAAATAATCTTCCAGGTTATGACTCAAGTTTGATCTGCACTTGACGTGTGGGCGCCTTTATCACCACTAAAGCAACTAGCGCGAGAAAATTTTTCTCTCAAAATTAGAGAGAAAAATCTTTTTCTCTAATCTGTATAATGTGGCATCTCTCTCTTTTTAGGAGAAAATAAACCTTTTTATATTCCTCTTTAGTGGAAACCGTAGGCTCTATATTTATTTATTTATTTATTCTATTAAATCACATTTGATTTAAATTAAAAGCAATAAAACAAAAGTCACGTTACTTGTTCTTGTGTTATAGGTGCCCACCTTGTACAATAACACAAGGCCCCTTATACTCAAGTATATTAATGGAGCCTACCACTAAATAATATATTTAGGCTTTTAACCAAAATAGCTAGTTGTTGAGTGTTAGAAAGTGTATATTTATAAAGGAGAAATTCATCATTTTACACTTTAAATCTCACTAACATCTCTAATTTTATTTATTTAAGTCTTTTGTTATTTAATTATATATGTTTTGTTTTTATTAAGTATTTTGTGTATTTTAGGGGTATCATGGTCATTTCACAATGAACGAGATTTCGGATAGCAAAACGGACGTCACTTTTGAATTCAGGACAGTCGAAAACCTTAAGAGGAGCATAAAAGGAAAAATGGCACTGTTCACACGTACGGCACTATTCACACGCATTTGTGCATATTCACATGTATGGTGATCGCTTCACTTTACACACGCTCACGACACTGTTCAGACCGCGTTACTGTTCAAACCGTGTGCAAACCGTGTTACTGTTCAAACCGCGTGGTCAAACCCGTGGTCAAACCGTGTTACTGTTCACTGATGACGTGGCGCAACTCGCGCATCCAAACTATTTTTAATCCGATGGCCATGATTCACTCAATGTATCTATAAAAAGGGGGCCTCCCCCCCCTAATTTGATACCCCTGAATCCATTTTTTAGCTTAGTTTTCTGTAATTCCTTCTCCATCTTGTATTTTCTACGTATTTTAATAAAATTCCCATTTTACCCCTAGTTCAATAATGAGTAGCTAATTTTCTTTCAAGCTTGGGTTGAAGGTGAAGTCTCAACATGTGTCATGGGCTTTATTTGGTAAATTTATTTTCTCTTCCCCTCTAATTTCTGTGGAGGTTTTGACTTTTAAAACAAATAATAATAATCTTGTCTAGTTCTGCCCGGTTTTACCTAAGCACCCTAGTATAAGGTTATTATTATTTGGCACGATAAGCCCTTGACACCATATTGATTAGAGCGTGGTTCATGAGGTGTGGATTCCCCCCTCATGATTTAATTGGTATTAATAAGGAATATTTAATATTTAAATTTATGCGTATATGATATCGGATCCGGATACCCAAGACTCTATTTCAATAGTTCCCAATTCAATTTAATTCCGCTATTCCAATTTAAATTCTAGCATCCTTTAAATCAATTTTCCCATTCTAGCATCCTTTAAATTAATTTCCCCATAGATCCAATCACCCATTTACTTAATTAATTCTACATATAATTAAAATCCACCTCCCTATGATCGACACTCGTCACCGTTAATCTATTCTACAATAGATTCGTGCGCTTGCGAGTTCAACAAAATTTGCACAACAAGTTTTTGGCGCCGTTGCCGGGGAGGTAAGTATTTTGATTTGTAGAATTAATTTTTGTAAATAATTTTATTATTATTATTATTACTATTAGTATTATTATTATTATTTTAGTTGTTTCCTTGTAATTTTTTTTCTTAATTAATTAAAAAAAGAAGAAGTGAATTTACATTTTTAGGTAAGAATTTCTTTTTCTCTTCTATTTTTTTCTGCAATTTAATTTTTAAGTTATTTTTCTTTGTAATTTTTCATTTATCTTGTTAATTTATTTTTATTTTATTTATTTTATTTCACGTATTTTTTTTATGTGCTTTCATAGAAAGGTTGTATGCAAAAATAAGGTTAGTATTGTAATTTCTCCTTTTTCTTTATTTTTATTTGTTTTGTTCTCAATTTATTTTCTTTATTTGCATGCATGGTCGTAGGTCATTATCGCCTAATCTTGAACCTATAGACCTAGAATTAGAAAGAACACTTCGCACACACAAACACATTGCACGTATAGATAAAACTGAAATGGATTTGCAACAACCAGAACCACGAGAGGCCATTTAAGGACTACTTGATCCTTAGCTAATTTGAGCACATCATGCATTAGATACCCAAATGTAGGCTATGCTAGGAGTTTTGAATTAAAACCTAGTGTGCTAAATTGTCTCCCAACATTCTATGGCCTAGAAAATGAGGACCCGTATAATCATCTGAATGATTTTCATACAATTTGTCAAACCTTTAAATATGAGAATTTTTCAGAAGATGATGTTAAACTTAGACTATTCCCATTTTCTTTAAAGGATAGAGCTCGTTCATGGTTTAATACATTGCCTGCTAATAGCATTACAACATGGGAACAAATGGTAACGAAATTTTTAAATAAATATTTCCCAAAGTGCATAAAACCAATGCTATTCGTAGGAAATTTGAAATTCACCTGAGAGAAGACGAGCGCTTTTGAAGCGTGGGAGCGATTCAATGGGCTACTTTTGAAGTGTCCACATCATGGATGTACGAGAAATGGCACCAATGCCAATACTTCTTGGAAGGATTATTGCCAAATGTGCAAGAATGGCTAATGGCGACAAGTGGAGGAGAGCTAATGTCAAAAAGTGCATCAGAGATTTGGGATTTCTTCCAAATGACAAGCAGATAATTCCCAACAGCGGAGTCGATCTCTCAGGAATACTAGAAGAATTAAAGGAGTGAATGAGGTTCACATTGGCGAGTCTGGTTCGGGAATCAAAGAAGTCAAAGAGATGGTTGAAGGCCTTTCTCGACAAATAGCATCGTTGACGACTGCCAAATCAATAGAGCCACATGACCATGACTCATATTCGATCAAGCCAATGCCATCGGTGTCATGAGGAAGCCATCAAATTACAACCCATACTCCAACACATATAATCCTGGATGGAGAGACCACCCCAATTTTTCATGGTCTCAAGGATTCCAACAGAATGGACCAACAGCAAATTCCTCGGCTCCACCAATGCAACAAATTCCTCAAGTTCCTCAAGCCTCTCAGCCACCATTTAGACCATCCAATCAAAATCAAAACTACTCTCAACCCAGACAATGGGAGGATGCATTCCAGAATGTCAAGAATGTTACTAACTCCATGATCGAGCAACAGAACCGCACCATTGATGGACTACGAAATGAGATGAGAGCAAAGTTTCAACTCACAAGCCCAATCGGTTTTAAGCCTCGAGAAGATGGTGGGACAACTTGCTTCTTCGATTCAAACTTTGGCAATGACCAATTGAAAAGGCAAATTTCCAAGTCAACCAAAGGCCTAATCCTAAAGGAGTGCATGAAGCAAGTACCGATTCACCGCAACAAGATGGAGAGAGGTCAAAGCCGTTATGACCTTGCGAAAAGGAAAAGAAGTCGACAACAAAGTGGAGATGCCAAACCAAAGAAAATCAAATTGTACCTGTGAATGTTGAAGACTCACCACCAGAGGAGAAAGAAGAAACCAACCCACGGGAATACGTTCCTAAAGCTCCATTCCCTCAGAGGTTAGCTAAAGGAAAGAAGGGAAAATCCACAGGGGAGATTCTTGAAGTCTTCAAACAGGAAAGTGTTAACATCCCTTTACTTGATGCAATAAAGCAAGTTCCATCTTATGCCAAGTTTCTTAAAGACCTTTGCACTAAAAAGAGAAACATTCATGTTCAGAAAAAGGCATTTTTAACTGAAAACGTTAGTTCTATACTCCAACACAAAATTCCTCTAAAGTGTAAAGACCCAGGCTCCCCCACTATTTCATGTAGTATAGGGAACCACACAATTGAGAATGCTTTGTTGGATTTAGGAGCTAGTGTTAATCTTTTGCCTTACTCAGTATTTGTGAAACTTGGATTGGGAGAATTACACCCAACTCCAGTGGTGTTACAGCTTGCAGATCGATCCACGAAAATACCTCGTGGTATTGTGGAGGACGTGCTTATACAGGTAGATAAGTTTTATTTTCCTGTTGATTTCATTGTAATTGACACTCAACCAATACAGGATTCAAGGAAGCACATCCCCATTATCCTAGGCCGACCTTTCTTGGCAACTGCGGATGCTCACATTCAATGCGAATCGAAATATGCGCAGTTGTCCTTTGGCAATATGACCATGGAGCTCAACATCTTCAACATTGCCAAACAACCTCACAATGCAGATGATGGAATTGTTGATGTGGATTTAATTGAAGCATTAATTGATGATACTTTTATTTCAAACTTTAGTGATGACCCTTTACAAACATGTTTAACTCACTTTGGTTTGGATTTTGATGTTGACAGATCAATCGATGAGGTCAATGCCCTACTTGACTCAGCACCATCCATGGACACTAATAAATGGAAGTCAAGAGTTGAACAGCTAGCACCATCAGAGAAGAAAATCATCCCATCATCAGAATCACCACCGAAACTCGAGCTCAAACCATTACCCAACACTTTGGAATATGCGTTCTTGGGAGAAGAAAGCACTCTACCGGTAATCATCTCATCATCCCTAAATGACGAGCAAAAAGGTAAGTTGTTGGATGTTTTAAAAGAGCACAAAGGAGCATTAGGATGGACCATAGCAGACATAAAAGGTATAAACCCAAAGAGATCGCATGCATTACATTCACCTTGATGAAAATGCTAAATCTACTAGGGAAATGCAACGTCGGTTAAATCCTAATATGAAAGAAGTTGTTAGAACTGAAGTCCTTAAGCTATTAGATGCGGTATCATTTACCCCATTTCGATAGTTCATGGGTCACCCCGTGCAAGTGGTCCCCAAAAAGTCGAGAGTCACGGTAGTTACCAATGCCGATAATGAATTGATACCAACTAGAGTGACTACAGATGGCGTGTATGCATTGATTATAGAAAGTTAAATTAATCACACGTAAAGACCATTTTCCTTTACCATTTATTGATCAAATGCTTGATAGATTAGCGGCCACGAATTTTATTGCTTTCAGATGGCTATTCGGGATACAATCAGATTCCTATAGCACCAAAAGATCAAGAGAAAACCACTTTCACTTGCCCTTTTGGCACTTTTGCATATAGGAGAATGCCATTTGGATTATGTAATGCACCTGCTACATTTCAACGTTGTATGTTAAGCATTTTTTCTGATATGGTTGAACGGTTTCTTGAGGTCTTTATGGATGACTTTTCTGTTTTTGGAGATTCATTTGATCAATGTTTACATCATCTAACACAAGTTTTGCAGAGATGTATAGAGAAGAATTTGGTCTTAAATTGGGAGAAGTGCCATTTTATGGTAAATCAAGGTATTGTTCTTGGTCACATAATTTCGAGCAAAGGTATTGAGGTTGACAAAGCCAAGGTGGATCTCATTTCTAATCTTCCTCCACCTAAAACAATGAGAAGTAAGATCTTTCCTTGGGCATCTTTGGTTTTTATAGACGTTTCATTAAAGATTTTAGCAAAGTTTCTAGACCCTTATGCAATCTACTTGCTAAGGATGTACATTTTATCTTTGATGATTCATGTCTTGTAGCATTTGAAAAGCTAAAGCATTTGTTGACGTCATCACCCATCATTCACCACCAAACCGAGCTTACCATTTGAGCTTATGTGTGATGCATCTGATTATGCAGTAGGAGCAGTATTAGGACAAAGAGTAGATCGAATTCCCCATGTTATTTACTATGCTAGTTTGACATTGAACGATGCAGAGTTGAACTATTCAACTACTGGAAAAGAAATGCTAACAGTTGTGTTTGCATTAGAAAAATTTCGGTCTTATCTCATTGGTTGTAAAATTATTGTGTTCACAGATCATGCTGCTCTGAAATATCTTCTTACAAAGAAAGATTCAAAAGCTAGACTAATTCGTTGGGTGTTACTTTTGCGAGAGTTTGACTTGGAATTCAAAGATAAGAAAGGTCCAAAATGTTGTGGGCGACCATCTCTCTCGCTCTCCACTTTGACATCAACACGTAACCCTTAACATTGAATGAGTCATTTCCAGATGAACAATTAATGAGTGTGGAAGTATTACCTTGGTATCTTTGATATAGTTAATTATCTTGTTATAGGTAAACTTCCAGAGCATTGGACCAAGCAAGACAGGGCCAAATTCTTTGCGGAAATAAAGAATTTTTTTAAGGATGACCCTATCTGTTCAAGTATTGTGCAGATCAAATTATTAGACGATCGTCCCGAGAAAATGAATTTCAGAACATCCTTTCGTTCGCCATGAACAAGCTTGCGGAGGCCATTTCAAATATTAAGAAAACAGAACTAAAGTTCTACAATGTGGTTTCTATTGGCCAACTATATTTCGAGATGCTTACACCTTTTGTTCTTCATGTGATAGGTGTCAACGAATGGGAGCATTACACGAAGGAACATGATGCCACTAAATCCAATTTTAGTGGTTGAGATTTTGATGTATGGGGTATCGACTTCACGGGACCCTTTCCCCATCTTTTGGCCATCAATACATATTGGTTCTTTGTTGACTATGTTTCGAAATGGGTAGAGGCAATTCCATGCGAACCAATGATCATAAAGTGGTGATAGGGTTTTGAAGAGCAACATTGTTTCACGCTTTGATTCCTCGAACGATAATCGGTGATGGTGGTACCCACTTTTGCAACAAATCATTCAAAGCACTTTTGACAAAGTACTCCATCACTCATAAAGTGGCGACTCCGTATCATCCGCAAACCAAAGGGCTGTTGAGATCTCCAATCGAGAAATAAAGCACATCTTAGAAAAGACCGTGAGGCCGAGACGAGAAAAAGATTGGTCATTAAGACTTGATGATGCATTATGGGCATATAGAACGGAGTTCAAAACCCCAATTGGGATGTCGCCCTACAGGCTAGTGTATGGAAAAGCTTGCCACCTACCTGTGGAACTTGAGCATCGTGCGTTCTGGGCCATCAAGAAATTCAATTTTGACATGCAGCAAGTCGGCTCGGAAAGACGACATAAATGGCGTAACTTGAAGAAATTCGCAACGATGCATACGAAAATGCCAAGGTTTACAAGCAACGAATGAAAGTCTTTCATGATAAGCAGACATGAAAAATCTTTCACTCCAGGTCGAAAGTACTTTTATTCAATTCTCGCTTGCATTTATTCCCGTGTAAGCTACGCCTCGATGGTCCGCCCCTTTATTGTTCATACTATTTTTCCACATGGGGCAATTGAAATTAAGGACCCAAAAAACGGTGTCACGTTTAAAGTTAATGGTCAAAGATTAAAGCCATATCTAGAGTACCAACCACATGGAGAGGACACCGAAGTAAATTTAAGTGACCCACCAGATTTGAATTAAGATTTTTGTGTCTTTTCGGTTATTTGAATTTTTTTCTTTATTTTTATTATTCTTTTGCTAATTGAAATTATTTGTGCATAAGTGTGTTTGTTTATCCATTGAGCTTTCTTTTATCACTTTTAATCATGAGACAGCCTTCTCAACATCCTTAGACGACTTCAACGTGTCCAATCTCATCTCAGAGGCCAGATACGATTTTGTAAAACACATCGTATTTGGAAGCTACAACCACCGGAATTAATATCCCACGTTGAGGATTTAGAAAGCCAACTCAGAGACATTGAGATAAGTGTCTACAACATCCAGTTGGAGCTTGAGGTAAATTCTATAAGAGGACGATTGTGATTTTCTTTATGTTTTTATTTGTTTGTTATTCTGTTTGTGTGTTTTAGTTTGTGTGTTTTAGTTTGTCACCCCGGTCAAGTGGCGGATAACGGTACTCCGTGACAATCAAGTCGGTTACTTCAGTTTCCCATAATTACTGATCTTCTGAGGCGAAGGTATGGATAGAAACGAGATCTTAGCAAAGCTTCATAGTCGATTCCCTTCACTTCCTCAGAATGCCCTCCTCACAATCTATAAAGCTCGATCCGAACGCATGCGATTGCTCATAAGGAATAACATACCTGCTGATATTCGGGCTAATCGAGGCTAAAGTACGTTTGGCAGGTGAGTTGCCTCCTAAATTTATTGCATACATGCCTGGTTGTGGTAAAGGAAATTACGCAAGAAAGCGAAGAGCTCGAAAGATTTCGGTTGCTTGTCATAAGTGTGCCGAATGATATGCAATAAAAACGATGTTCTTTAGGAATGGTGTCGATAACGAGAGAAGATAAGATTCAATTCATAAGGGATGGCTTGAATAAGGAGTCATTGGATGATATCCTTTTGTCTCTCAAACGCATCCCAAAGGATATGTGCAAGAGCGATTCTCCGCTTATGGCCATCATTCCGTAAAGAGCATGCACGATATCTGATCTCGAATCGACTATAAACGACCACTTTGCCGCTTTATAAGAAAATCGGATGGGAAGCCTATCCTCGACCCATGAGGCGTTGAAGCCGCTTTCGACGTAAACCGAGGAAGATGTGAGCCACAGTCGCAACTACCTGTAAATATCCTTTTACTTTACTGTTGTTTTATTTTACTGTTGTTTTACCATTTGCATTATTGTCTTTAATAATTTTATATTTGTCATTATTTGCTTTTCCTTTTTACTGTTTCCTTTTTTACTCTCAAGCCATGTGCATTACACGATTAATTGACATAGACATGACACCTCATTCACAGCTGTGACCCATTGCCGCCAAGATCCTTAAATATGATTCTTTTCGTTTACACTCACAAATTATTTTTGAGAAGTATCATAATGGCAGCTACTCCCAATAAACAATTCAAGAACATTTGTGTGCTTTCCGGATTTAACTATGGCAAATATAAAGAGTTCTTTGAGGCAGCCATTGATCTTGGTCGATGCATAGCAGAGAGAAAATTACACTTAGTATACGGCGGAGGTGACCGAGGGTTATCAAAATTGGTCTCGAAACTCGCTTTTGTCGAGGAAGTCAAGTGTTAGGCATCATACCACAAGCCCTAAAACCTTTGGGCGCTTGTCTAACTCACCGACTGGAGAAGAGTTAGTTGTCTCAGGTATGCAAGAAAGAATAACCGAAATGCTTAATCATGCTGATGCTTTTATTTTCTTACCAGGAGATCTTGCAACTCTAGAGGCACTCATCACTTTAGCATCTTGGGCCCATCTCGCACATTCATCAGAAACCCATCGGTTTGTTAAATGTCAATAATTTTTATGATGGCTTTATCGCATTTCTTAACCATGCAATAAAAAACTACTTCATTCCCTCTACGGTGAAAAAGCTTTTTATTTGTGCTCACACTGCTAATGAGCTACTTGATCTTCTTACAAGCTTATCGACTGAGCGATCCGAAAACCTTGGTGTTGGAGTGTACAAATAACGATGGTAACAATAAGCAGCAAGTAAAGTACAAATTAGATTTAAATCTCCGCCTGTAAATATTTTCTTCTGTGTTACACCACCCAGGTGATGTCTTCTAAACTCTACTTCTTTCTTTTAAAACATTGAGGACAATGTTTAGTTCTGGTTGGGGGGAGGGGATAGTTGACAATTGTGGAATGTTGGTTAAGTTTTTACTAATTTTTTGTTGTAGAAACTAATCAAATTAATCGTTTGTGTTGAAGATGGTGAATATGGAGTGTAGTTACCCTAAAAACGCATTTTTTTAGTAAAAAAAAAAAAAAAAAAAAAAAATCTTATTTTTCGTGTGATCTTTCTAACTTTTTGACTTCTCCTTTATAAATATGCATTTTCAAATTTTGAGTCGAAGATGGCTGAATATAGAGTGTAGTGCCTCTAGAAACGCATCTTCTTAGTTAAAAAAAAATCATTTTTCTCTCATTTTAAGTGTAACATTTTCAATTAGTTTTTCGCATCATTTTCACATTTCGCATGCATAATTCCCTTTCATGTTTAGAATAGGTTGGGGGTAGAATGTTGTTTAAAAAAAAAAAAAAAAAAAAATTGGTGTGATTTTGTTTTTATTTTTGGATGACATGATGATTTTCGAATTTTAGTATTTGTATTATCTTTGGTCTTGAGTGATGTTACACTATGTTTGCTACTCTACATGTTGATGTCGGAGATAAATATGAGTTGCTTGAAAGAATTGACATGTCATAATAAATACCAAGTGAGCTTTTGAGCCTATTATTTTTCTTGGAGAGTAACCCTTTTTGCCCATTTTTCATACAAACAGCAAATATTATTTTATACATGATCTTTAGATTTCTTTGGATTCACCCCTTAAAAAAAAAAAATTAAAAAAAAAAATGCGTTGCTACATCTAAAGGTCCATTTCACTAGTAGATATGGAGGAGTATCTAGAGCCCTAAAAGATGATGGAAATGCCGTCTTTGACCCGTTTGAGCCTTTCTAGCCATCCCTTATGTGAAATATCCATAGTTAGCCCTTTTGAGCCTTTTATTAAAAAAAAAAAAAAACTTTTCTTTGTCAACTTATCGTATTCACCCACTCCACCTTGGAGTATTACCCGATATCTTACAAGTTCCATCACCCATTCATGTTTGAGAAAAATATAAATAATTATTTTGTTTAGTAAAGTTGTGCAATACCGAAAAAAAAAAAAAAAAAAAAAAAAAAAAAGAGAAAGCAAAAAAAAAAAAAGAAAAAAAAAATTCTCTAAAAAACAAAAAAAAAAAAGAAAAAAAAAGAGAGAGAGATATAATACAATAATAAATAAGTAAAATGCACTTTTTAGTTTCCAAAAGATATTATTTTTCTCAAACATATATTTTGTTTCCTCTATTTTCCTTTCTTTGTTAGCCATGTCCCTAGCCTACGTTACATCCTAATAAAAGTCCTTCTTGATTTTAGGGAACTATAGTCTGAAGTAGAAGCTAGTTATATGGGCTATAAAGATGTAGTAATGCATAAAAAAAAATAAAAAATAAATAAAAAAATAAAAATACATTAGGTTGACTAATATTCTGTTTGACTTAAGATCGTGTTATTTCTAAGCTATGGGCATATTTCCTTCATCTTGGTGAGAGTGTGTGATATTATTTCTTTACTATCTTCACTCCATTTATCATTCATTGAAGTGACAATTTTTATTGGGTTTAATTTCCTTGTGAGAGTGTTACTATTACCGGTGAGATTTTGGGGTTTGACATGTTATTTTTGAAAGTAGCTGTATTTACTTGGTTGATTCATGTGGATGGTTGATGTGGGTGTGATGTTTCTTTAGACCGAGATAATGCTTATACTTTTATTTGATTCTTATCATTAGTCGATTGAATAAACAAGTTTGTTTAAAAAAAAAAAAAAATTGGGTTTGAATTTTATTTTCGCTTTATTTGCTAGGGACTAGCAATAAGCTGGTTGGGGGGTGTGTTGAGTGTTAGAAAGTGTATATTTATAAAGGAGAAATTCATCATTTTACACTTTAAATCTCACTAACATCTCTAATTTTATTTATTTAAGTCTTTTGTTATTTAATTATATATGTTTTGTTTTTATTAAGTATTTTGTGTATTTTAGGGGTATCATGGTCATTTCACAATGAACGAGATTTCGGATAGCAAAACGGACGTCACTTTTGAATTCGGAGACAATCGAAAACCTTAAGAGGAGCATAAAAGGAAAAATGGCACTGCTTCACACGTGACGGCACTATTCACACGTGCATTTGTACTATTCACATGTACATCTTGATCGCTTCACGGACACTCGCTCACGACAATGTTCAGACATCACGTTCTGTTCAAACCGTGTGCAAACCGTGTTACTGTTCAAACCGCGTGGTTAAACCCGTGGTCAAACCGCGTACTGTTGACTGATGACGTGGCGCAATCATGTGCATCCAAACTATTTTTAATCCGATGGCCATGATTCACTCAATGTATCTATAAAAGGGGGCCTCCCCCTAATTTGATACCCCTGAATCCATTTTTTAGCTTAGTTTTCTGTAATTCCTTCTCCATCTTGTATTTTCTACGTATTTTAATAAAATTCCCATTTTACCCCTAGTTCAATAATGAGTAGCTAATTTTCTTTCAAGCTTGGGTTGAAGGTGAAGTCTCAACATGTGTCATGGGCTTTATTTGGTAAATTTATTTTCTCTTCCCCTCTAATTTCTGTGGAGGTTTTGACTTTTAAATCGACAAATAATAATAATCTTGTCTGGTTACATCACCTGTTTTACCTAAGACACCCTAGTATAAGGTTATTATTATTTGGCACGATAAGCCCTTGACACCATATTGATTAGAGCGTGGTTCATGAGGTGTGGATTCCCCCCTCATGATTTAATTGGTATTAATAAGGAATATTTAGCCCATGGTGCATATTGATACGGATCCAGATACCCAAGCACTCTATTTCAATAGTTCCCAATTCAATTTAATTCCGCTATTCCAATTTAAATTCTAGCATCCTTTAAATCAATTTTCCCATTCTAGCATCCTTTAAATTAATTTCCCCATAGATCCAATCACCCATTTACTTAATTAATTCTACATATAATTAAAATCCACCTCCTCGTGGGATCGACACTCGTCACCGTTAATCTATTCTACAATAGATTCGTGCGCTTGCGAGTTCAACAAAATTTGCACAACACTAGTTATCTTACTTATTAATCCAGTAGCAGCGCATTCAATTAACTGAGCTAACCTAGGGGATCATTTGGGAATATACAATAATGGCAACAACAATTAAGCCTGTAATTAAACAAGCTTAATCATTTAATTCCAACTCTATTCCACTATAAGATTGGAACTAACCTCCATAATTGTATGCTCGAATAATAATTTATCCCAAGCCACATTGATTTCTTTACTAAACAATCCTTTGTATCACATCGTTAATTAAATTGATATCTCAATTGTCCAATCAATTTAATAACATCTTGTTCCTTGATACTTACTGGTTTTCTCTAATGATAATTTTCAACATACTAAATATGTTGACACACTCTGGCCAGAGAATTCTATGATCAAGTACGGAAAACCCATCAAGAGATGTGTTGTACAAATTCTATATTATTAATCTATAACTTCAATACTCATAATTGCTCCCACCAAAATACCGGGTAATCTTGACCACAAGTGTGTGTCGTGCCCATTGGTAAGCCAAATAGAATAACAATTGCAATAATGAAATCATAATTAACTCAAGATTAAGATTACAGTAAAATCAATGCCTATGAGATTTAATAAGTCTGACAGTCATTTCAAGGTTAATTAAATCTTATATGTGATCCAGCTCAATGTAGTCAAACTATATCAGTAAATTCATACATGATTAAGACAAATCATTCAATGAATTTACTACAGTCTAAACATAAATAGAGTGTCCAACTCTATTTATCAAATGTGAACTTAAGTTATTTAATCATAAAATAATTTGTATTTATGTCTTCTGTGAATCCATATGATGATTACATAAATACATATAATATGATTAAACATACCTTTTTCAATATATTTATGCAATTGAAAATATCTCAAATATTTTATTAATCATAAAATAAATTAATATGTTTTAAAAGAGCATATAATCCCAACATAAATAATCTTATTTCCAGTGTTTCCCAGTATAAACAAAGCCATGACAAAGAAAATGAGAATTTTCAACACCTTTCAACTTATAGTTAAATGTTGAAATATAAATAAGAAGTGTAATAATTATAAAGGTACGAGACCCTCTCTCTCTTATATATATGTGGAAACACTAGCAGTGAATTTCTGTACAATTTTTCATACGAATTTGAGATTTTACAACCTGTTATAAAATGATTTTCCAATACTATAAAACTCCGAATTCTTACAAAAATTCGTGCGAATGTTTCACACCTTCAGGCGACTAGATGTGCCATATTTCTTTCTTGCAGGGAAACATCGCCATTAAGAGACAACTTTGAGAACCGTATTTCATTTTTTAAACGTATCATTTTTCCCATCCTCTTCCAATTTCATCGTTGATAATCGACGCGTCATGTATGCATGCAAGCGTTTAATTATGTATTGTTAAGTTAGCTATACAGTATTGATTGTGATAATAGAAACGCACCCATTGGACATTAGTCCACTCTTAAATTTTAAAAATACATTAACAATTCTGCAACGTGTTACCATGCCAGGAATTTTTCTTATATCTAGTTTCATAAAACTTGTTTTTCTTCAGTTTTTTTTCTATATAAAAACAAAAAAATCCTTAAAGTTTGACTTAAAAATTAACTTAAGTTTGTGAATTTAAAAGACTTGTCTAGATGTACAGAAAGTTAAATTTAGCACTCATAATAAACTTGAACCCTCCACTTTTTATTAGATTTAATAAAGTGTTTGGCAAGTGAGAATCATGAAAGAAAATTGAGAAAGAAAACTTTAACTGTGAAAATTCTTATTGATTAACTCAAGATCTTATTATGAATGTGTTAACTACTATTTATAGTTACGTTAAAACTGATTACTAAAACAGAGCTCAATGCTACCAAAATAACGAACTAATCAGCCTTCCAATCACACCAAGACAGCTGGACAATTCGTTATAACTTAGTTAGTGTAAACAACAACTCAATCCAAATTTCAAGAAACTACAAAGACGCCATCACCCCGAAATAAAGCAGCTTCAGCTTATATACTTAACATCCCCCTTCAAGCTCAGCCTAGCGAAGTGAGGGTGAGCTTGTCTCTCAGATAATGAAAATGATGATAAGCTAAAGCTTTAGTAAGAATATCAGCTGAGTTATGAGAATTAGGAACATAGCTAACTTGGAAGCTTTTAGTAGCAATCTTTTCTCGCAATAAATGAACATCAAGCTCAATGTGTTTATTTTTGGAGTGGAATTTAGGATTACTTGCTAAGGCAGCTGCACTTTGGTTATCACACCAAATGACAGGAGTAGAGACAAGAGAAATACCAATTTCAGTCAACAAGGACTTGAGCCACAAAACTTCAAAAGCCGTCATTACTAGAGCTCAATATTCTGATTCGGTGCTGGACTTGGACACCACTCTTTGTTTCTTTGAACACCAAGAAATCAAATTGGAACCAAAGTAAACACATTACCCAATAATTGATTTTCTGTCATCCATGTCAGCTACCCAATCTGCATCACTGAAACAGTCTATGTGCAAAGAACCTTGATTAGAATACTGTAACCCCATATGCAATGTACCCTTTAGATATCTGAGAATTCTTTTGCAAGCTTGCCAGTGATTAATGATTGGAGCAGCTAAAAATTGGCTGAGTTTATTAACTGGAAATGCTATCTCAGGTCTGGTCAGGGTAGCATACTGAAGAGCTCCAATTGTGCTTCTATACAAAGTTGCATCAGCAAAAGATTCACTGTCAGTTTTGGTAAGTGGAACATTTGCAGCCATTGGAGTTGAGCAGGGAGTACAATCTTGCATCTTAACTTTGTTGAGTAAATCAGCTATATACTTTGACTGAAAAAGATGCAAGCCTGTATCAATTTTGGTGACTTGAATACCAAGAAAATAATGCAGTTCTCCAAGGTCTTTTAGAGCAAATATAGTTTGTAGATTTGTAATAACTTGCTGATTTATGTAAAGTATGAACCTGTTATAATAATGTTATCCACATAGACTAATACCAGCAAGAGATGACCTTGAATCCTCTGAAAAAACAAAGAATTATCAAACTTGGAATTCTTGAAGCCCTATTATTGAGTTAACACTATTTTTAATCTATCAAACTAAGCTCTGAGAGCTTGTTTGAGACCATATAATGCCTTTTGAAGTTTACATATGTGTGTAGGTTTGGATTGATCCACAAAGCCTTCGGGTTGCTGCATATATACTTCCTCAGTAAAAAAACCATCTACAAAAGCATTGTTTATGTCAACTTGTCTCAGTGACCAGTGATTAAGAACAGCCAAGTTCAGAACAAGTTTAACTGTAGAAGCCTTTACCACTGGACTGAAGGTTTCATTGTAATCAATGCCTTGAGTTTGATGGAAACCCTTTGCTACAAGTCTAGCTTTGTACTTTGAAACACTATCATCTGCATTGTGTTTAATTTTGAACACCCACTTGTTTCCTACAACTTTGACAGGATATGTAGGCTGAACAAGTGTCTAGGTTTGATTTTTAACTAAGGCTTGATATTCTTCCCTCATTACTTGAAGCCACTTTGGATCATTTAGAGCAGCTGAAATTATGAGTGGTTCTGTTGGTTTATGATCATATTCAACTAGATAGGCCTTTTTTGGTTTGAATATCCCCATTTTGGATTGAGTAAATATAGGATGTCCATCAGTGGGTTGATAAGGTGGAGATAGGTGATGAAGAAGTTGGTAAGATGATTGCTGATTTAAAGGACTGGGAGTATGAGATGGGAAAGGATTTTCTGAGCTAGATAAATTTGATTTGGATGGCAAATCAGTTGCTGAAGGTGCAGATTGAGAGAAAGATCTATCAAGTTGTGCAGCAGCCTGTGATAAAGTGAATGAGACAAAAGGATTTGAAGGAATAGACTCTTATAGAGAATTAAAACTGGATTTTACAGAAAAATTGTCAGCTGACTTGAAAGGAAAAAATGTTTCATAAAAAATGACATGATTACTTATATAAACCCTTCCAAAAGGATGAAAACACTGATAGCCTTTGTAAAGTGAGCTATAGCCAAGAAAGACACATCTTTCACTTATGAACTGGAGTTTATGATGATTATAAGGTCTGAGATAGGGGTAGCAGGAGCAACCAAAGACTTTCATGAATGTATAATCTGGTGGTTTATGAAAGAGTTTTTCAAATAGTGATTTATTGTTGAGAACAAGTGTAAGAAGTCTGTTAATAAGATATGTGGCTGTATGGAATGCATTCCACCAGAATTTGAGTGGCAAGTGAGCTTGGGCAAGAAGTGTAAGGCCTGTTTCAACAATATGTCTGTGTTTTTCCTCTATTCTCCCATTTTGGTGATGGATATAAGGACATAGATGCCTAAATTGTATACCTTATTCAGAAAGATATGACATAAAAGACCTGAATTCACCACCCCAATCAGTTTGTAAACATTTAATTCTCAAGTTCAGACAGTTTTCAATCATGTTTTTGAATTCAATAAAGGCTGACAAGGTTTTGGATTTTACAGTGAGAGGAAATACCCAAGTGTATCGGGTGTAGTCATCTAGAATAGATAGATAGTAGGTGTATCCTTGTGAATAAGTAATGGGAGCTGGTCCCCAAAGATCAGCATGTAGTAATTCAAGGGGTTAAGTGGTTGAGGTTTCAATTGAAGGAAAATGCTGCATATAACACTTGCCTAGTTGACAAGCATCACGAAACTGTGATTTTGAATTTCTGGGAAGGATAAAATTTGAATCCAGGCATTTCATAATTTATTTTAAAGCATGAGTAGTTGGATGACCCATTCTTTTATGCAGTAAACTGTAATCAATAGTCTTATTATATGAAGCAAAATGAGCCACAGAGGTATTCTTATTGATTTGAGGACTATTTACAAGCATAAGAGGATGAGACTTAGTATTAGATGAACTTAATTGAGTAAACATAGACACTGGAGTAGCTGACAATGTACTTATTGAATTGAAAACAGACTCAGATAAGGTAGACACTGAAAACACAGAACTTGAGTTATCACAGACTGCATTTAAGCTTGGAACTTGATAAAGACCTCTTCTAGCAATCCCCTTGAGCAATGTGATCCTTGAATTCTTGTCCTTAACAAAACAAACATGGTTGTAAAACTCAATGAAAACATTATTATCAGCAAGTAATTTGGAAACATTGATAAGGTTTTTAGTAATTATAGGAACATGCAGAACATGATTTAGGTAAATAGGTGTTGTGGACAAGGTTTTAACAGCAATAGATCCAACATTATGAATAGGCAACCCCATACCATTTCCTATATGTAGTTTTTTAAGACCATGGTAAGTTGAGTACTTAGATAGTATACCTGCATGTTGAGCAATGTGATTTGTTGCTTTAGAGTCAAGATACCAAGCTGGATCAGCTACACTGCTATAGTTTGCCAATTGTGCGGAGGGTGAAACATTATGAGGAATACCATAATTTCCAGCAAACATGTTTGCTGTTGGAACACCATTATAGCCACCATTTGCACCTTGAAAATCAAAAGCACCCTGAGGATTCATGACTCCTGGATTCTGATAGGCAACATAACCAAAGAAAGGTCCAGTAGGTCCAGCTTGTCTAGGAAAATTAGGTCTGAATCCAGATCCAAAACCAAAACCATTGTATCCAAAACCTTTACCAAAATAATTCTCATTGTTTCTAGGGAATCGTCTATAATTCTGACCTCCACCTCCTGGCCTAAATGCACCAAAAACTTTGTTTCTAGGAATAAACTCCTGATTAAACCTATGTTTACACTTATAAGCTCCGTGGCCTGGAATGTAATAGATTTGACATACAACATCTTTTCCAGTATCATGTTCTGATTGTTATCATAAACACCAGAATTTTCAGCATCTACATTTTTCTGATTATATCCAGATCTATTATAACCTTAGCCTTTCTGAGCAAAATTTATTGTTATATCATGCAGAGGTTCATTATGTGATTTTCCTTTGCTCATTTCCAACCTAGTTTCATGACTAAGCATCATAGAGTACACCTCTTCAACAGTAAGTTTCTCTTTTTCCAATCTAATAAGTATATTTGTGACTAAAGATTCATAGTTATCATCCAATTCAGTAAGCAGGTGCATAATCAATTCATTTGAAGTAATTGAATTACCTCCAATGGCCAAGCTGTCAGCAATTTTCTTCACCTTGTTGAAGTAATCACTTACTGAGAGTGATCCTTTCTTTGTTGATTGAATCTGCATCTTCAAAGGCAGATATCTCGCTTTGGATTATGACATAAAAATTTCAGCAAGTATCTCCCAAAGCTCAAGTGATGTTTCACAATTGATCATCATGATTAATACGTTATCCACCATTGATGAAAGCATCCAGCTCTGCAAAAGTTTATCAGTTTTCATCCATAAGGCATAGTCTGGATTTTCTTGTTTCTGTGATGCTTCAGCTCCATATCTTCGAAGTTCATGAGTAGATTCAGTAAGATAACGTTCTGGACATACATTCTCACCATTGATGAAGCTTTCAAGTCCATTTGTAATGATTGATGTTCTAACCTGAGCTTTCCACACCAGGTAGTTTGATCTGTCAAGCTTTACAGGTTGAACAAAATTGAATGAGAGTGAGGAGGAAGCTATATGATTGGATCCTGACATAGGTGTTAGCTCTGATACCATATTAGATTTAATAAAGTGTTTGGCAAGTGAGAATCATGAAAGAAAATTGAGAAAGAAAACTTTAACTGTGAAAATTCTTATTGATTAAACTCAAGATCTTATTATGAATGTGTTAACTACTATTTATAGTTACATTAAAATTGATTATTAAAACAGAGCTCAATGCTACCAAAATAACGAACTAATCAGCCTTCAAATCACACCAAGACAGCTGGACAATTTGTTACAACTTAGTTAGTGTAAACAACAACTCAATCCAGCTTAGCAGCTACAGCACGCCATCAGCCAGCTCAGCAGCTTCAGCTTATATACTTAACACTTTTAAAATGAAGCGAGAAGATACATTAATTTAACTAAAGTAGTTTGTGACATTTTCTAAAAAAATTTAAAAGAACAGAAATAAACTAAAAGAAAATGTTAACATTTTAAATGAATTGCCGATTTGCCTAGTTTGCCTTCAGTACATTTTCATAGGGAGATTGTCAGTTTCTAAATTGATATATATTAGTTTCCATTTTATAATTTTCATAATATCTAAAGACTCCCCTTATACAAAAAATTTTAAAAAAAAAAGGGGTTAATGAATCATTTTTTAATAATTTATTATGGGAATATAAAATATATATTTATTATAAGAAAAATATTTAAAACTTACAAAAGTATAAGAAAAGTATTTTATTGTTAATTATTTATTCACACTAATATATATATTTTTTATTTTTAGTACTTAAATTTTTTATTTTTTATTTTCATTATATGATTTATTTAATTTATAAAAAATATGAATAAAAATATATTTAAAAATAAATATAATACTATAAAATTATGCTAACAAATAGTTATTGATTACTATAAATAGTGTAGGAGAATAAATAGTATATATTAATTTCAGTTGTCAGAAACTGAAAATCTCTCTTTCCTGTATGCTTATAGTCGTCAAAAGCAGTAAATAAGAGGGAAATACCGTTTTACTCTGCTACTAGAATAGCGCCAAAAGAAGTTATAAGATATTTCTTCTGTTTTATCTCTAATGACTTATCTAATCCATATAACGTCTCCCCAAAACCGAGCAGATATTTTGTTGGTGTAAATAACAATGGCAACTTCATCAACTCCAATCTTCGCAATTTCTTTCACAAACCCAACATTGCCCAAAAGGGCAGCTAATTCAGTCCCCAGAGCTATGGTTAAAGAGGTTTACTTCAACCATGATGGTTCTGCTACAAAGAAACTTCAGGTGACATTTCAAATATACCCCTGCTTCTTTCTTCCTTCTTTTTTTTTTTTTAAATTTTTATCTTTTCACTGTTTTGTGTTTATGTGAACATGTATGGTTATTGCAGGCAGGAGTGGACTTGGTGGCAGAGCTGATAGGAGTGACTTTGGGTCCAAAGGGAAGAAATGTGGTTTTGCAGAACAAGTATGGACCTCCCAAGATAGTCAATGATGGAGAAACTGTTCTCAAAGAGGTGTTTTTAGTTACACATTCTAATTCACTGCATTTTAATTTCTTTCCCCCTTTTGTGTTTCTTCTATCATGGTGTTTGATTATGTATTTGAATAGGGTTTTGACTATTAGAATGATGGATTTTGGAGGCTACCAATTAAGCTTTTAATTTTACTAGGGGAATTTCTGATTAATTTTAATTCCTTGTCTTTTGTTTTGTTTGATTTAGATTGAATTGGAGGACCCTTTGGAGAATATTGGAGTTAAATTGGTGAGACAAGCAGGAGCAAGGACAAATGACCTTGCCGGTGATGGTTGCACCACATCTATAATTCTTGCACAGGGTTTAATTGCAGAAGGTGTCAAGGTATGAATTGAATGATGCAAATATTCATCTATTATTGGGGAAAAAAAAAATGGTGATGGTTGAAAAAGGAACATATCAAGTACAATGTAGACCATACTTCTTTCTGAATCCAGATAATGAAGCTGATAAAGGCATGTTATTTACTTCTTAGCTGGCGTCTATTTTTATGTTTCTTGTCTTTTATTCAATATATTGTTGTTGTTCTATAAGGAATTCAAATATTTTAAATAATTGAGTATCTTCAATTTTCTCATCTCAAACTATTTCCGACTTTGCATGTTGAAAGTTGTGCTTTACTTCAGGTGATTGCAGCTGGCATGAATCCCGTTCAAATTGCTCGTGGGATAGAGAAGACTTCGAAAGCCCTTTTGTCTGAACTCAAATTGACGTCAAGAGAGGTAAATAAGTTGATATCTTTTGTAAACTTGTCTCTGGATATTTAAAATTTTGAGAAGTTTGTAAGTGTGAGCTATTGAACTGCTTAGTGTATAACATTGTCCAGGTTGAAGATCATGAGCTAGCAGATGTTGCTGCAGTCAGTGCAGGAAATGATTACACTGTAGGAAAAATGATATCTGATGCCCTTCAACAAGTGGGAAGGAATGGTGTAGTCACAATTGAAAAGGGGAAGTGTACTGAAAACAGTCTAGAAATAGTAGAAGGAATGCGATTTGACCGTGGATATTTGTCCCCTTATTTTGTAACCGATCGACAAAAGCGGACAGTGGAGTTTCACGATTGTAAGGTATTAACTCTCAGGTTTTAACTGTCTGGCATTTTGTTCTATTTAGTAATTAGAGTATGTGAATTCATTGGCTGCAGTTGCTTTTGGTTGACAAAAAAATCACAAATCCAAAGGACATGTTTAAAATATTGGACAGTGCAGTTAAAGAGAAGTACCCTATTGTTATAGTTGCAGAGGACATTGGGCAGCAAGCTCTGGCTCTATTGATTAGGAACAAACTCCGGGGAGTGCTGAAAGCAGCAGCCATCAAGGCTCCTGCATTTGGTGAGCGCAAGAGCCACTACTTAGATGACATTGCGATCTTGACTGGAGGTATTATATTAAAATCCCGACTTTTGACATCTTCTTGATTGATAGCATCTATGTATCAAATTGACAGTATAGTAGCATGTAAATGATATACATATCACGTCCTATTCCCCTCTCCCAGATCTGTACCAGTATGTTTTCAGAACATTAAAACACTTTGGGGTTCAGGCTAAATGAATCTACACCTTTTTGTTTTTGTTATAATTTTGTTCAATAATTCATCTTTCAAAATGCGGCAATATTTAAAAATTGATTACAACTTGTTATTTTGTGTACTGATGATTAAATCATGGAAAGGGACTCATTAGATGAAATTGGACAAAAATCATCATTTAATTCATTCCAATCTTTAATACAATGGTATATGTGTTTGATCTTTCGGTCTCCTTATCCCTATTCTATGTTACATTGCCACTCTTCTCTAAATTCTCCATTTATCATATATCTTTCAGGCTTAGTAATCAGAGATGAGATGGGGCTGACACTAGAAAAGGCTGGCAAGGAGGTACTGGGAACAGCCATTAAGGTGGTGATAACCAAGGATTCTACCTTAATAGTTACCGATGGGAGCACTCGAGCAGCTGTTGAAAAGAGGGTTTCTGAAATCCGAAGCCTTGCTGAGGTTGTGCTTCTAATTTCCTTCTACATTGTGCTAGTGCATTTTGCTTTAAGAATTTGGAGTTTTTTGGGCATAAGTTGCAGTATTAAACAAAGCACAAAATTGCAATCATGCATAAGCTGACACATATTAGGAAGTTGTTTGTAGCATGAACCTCACCAAAAAATTTAAAGAAGCTTGTAAAGCTATCTTACATTGATTCCCAATTGAAATATTCCACAAGAGCAAAATGTCAAGGGAGTCTGAAAAGAACTTTTACATCTCGAAGTTCTCCTGAAGAACTCTTGGATTTTAACTTTGGGGTTGTCTTCTCCGTTGTGAAGAGCAAAGAAATGTCATGCTTAATCATAAATGAAAATTATATGCCTACGAATTAAAAAAAAAAAAAAGAAGAATAGATAGCTTAAGGCCACAAGAACTGAACAAATAAATGAACGGCTGGTTTTCTGTCAGACACAGCATAATAACTCTTGTTTTGCAGATCACTGAAGAAAGATTCCAAAAGAACATTCTGAATGAAAGAATAGCAAGATTATCAGGAGGGATTGCTATTCTTCAGGTGAAATAATATAAATAACTTGTTTAGCAGTTTGATACTTTGAAAAGATGGAGACATTTTGCCCTCCTTTAATTATAATTTGTCTATTTAACTTCACTCATTTGAAGCACAGGTAGGAGCACAAACAGTTGTTGAATTGAAGGATAAACAACTCAGGATTGAAGATGCTCTGAATGCAACTAAGGTAGTCAGTTGCATAGCTCAAGCTGACAAATGTTAGATTGGAAAGTTAATGATAGTAAGCTTCTAACTTGATATACCCATAGGCAGCAATAGAAGAAGGTATTGTAGTCGGTGGTGGCTGTAGCCTCTTGAGGCTGTCTACAAAGGTGGAGGGTATCAAAGAGCTTCTGGATAATGAAGAACAAAAGGTACCATCCTTTTCGTTAATTTTTCCCCCTCTTCTTAAATCTGGATATATCATTCATTTGCTTTAAAACGAAAAATAAATTAGCAATAAGAAACTTGTTTATCTGAAGCTTAATATCTCTTTTGTTCCACAGATCTATAGACTGTGCTGTATTTTCAAAAGTTGCGATGATACATCCACGATTTTATATCATTTTTACTCAGTTACATATTTTGTGATTCTGCTGATTATCCACTAAGTGACTAATATTGCGAGACCATTTTGACAATGTCAATGCAGATTGGAGCAGAGATCTTCAAGAGAGCATTAAGCTATCCCACAAAACTAATAGCCAAAAACGCAGGTGTTAATGGCAATTTTGTTGTAGATCAGGTGTCGGCACATAAATGCATAATTTTTCATTAAGAAACTGATTGAACAGCTGAATAATGAATGTTCTTTTACTTTCTCTCTCATTTGAATCAAATAAAATACCCTGCGGAGACTTGCTACATTTTGCAGGTCCTATCCAATGATGATCCAAGATACGGTTACAATGCTGCAAGAAACCGTTACGAAGACCTTATGGCAGCAGGAATCATTGATCCAACTAAAGTACGAGAAATTTGATGATTTGTACGCTTAAAGTGCTATAGTGTTGTGTGAAATATGTATATAACGATATCTAAATTCTGTGTGAGGCTTAGGTCATTCAATCCCAGTAGATTAAACAATGAATACCTTGTCTTCTTCTCCTTTTTTTTTTTCCAAGAAGAAAAATTTAACCTCAATAATTCTTATTTCTGGAGCAGGTAGTTAGATGTTGTTTGGAGCATGCAGCATCCGTGGCAAAGACTTTTCTAACATCGGATGCTGTTGTAGTCAACATTAAGGAATCAGAGCCCATGCCAAGGAGGAAACTCATGCCAAGCTCTGCTGATTCTCTGTTTTCCAAACAAATGCCATCCACTTCTCAGCAAAAGGATAAAACCAATGCCAGCCTCGGCAAACTATCTCTTTTCTAAACAAATGCTGCCTGCTTATCAACCGAGGAGGCTCTCACGGTCAACTCTTGATTCTGGGTCAAAGTTAATACGACCACATCGCAGATAAATTACCATGAATTCCAACTTGCAATCATCCAGGTATCAGATGAATGAGACCATTGAATTCAATTTAGTCAGTGGAGCTTACTTGCTTGATCGCCAAGGCTATGATAACTACATTTCATCCCCCATTCAAAATGTGGAGTAATTGTGGAAAGATAAAAGGATTATGCCACTAGTCATCATAGACTGGCATGGGATATATGAAGATGAATGCACAACTTGCCTGTGCAGCTGTTTTGGATCAGCTTCTTTGCATCGAGTGAGCTGTTACCATCAAAGAAATAAGCAATTTGCCTGTGGATTTGCACTGGAGAAAGAGGCCTACTCCAGCATATAATGCAGCAAAATATCTGTGAATTTTAATAGTAGTTAAGCGTGTATAATAAATCTTACTTTTAAATTGTTGTAAAAATGAAAAATGACCAATGTAGACACAATATTGGATGAAATTTACTTACTCACATGGTATATTAAAGAGCATATATTATAATTTTCATTGTATATATACAACCTTGTTAAATTAATACTCAATAAATTGATAACCTATTAAACAATATTTTTGTTGGTTCCAACATGGGCCCAATGTAATAAATTAATAATTGATAAATTTATTAGTTTACAAATTCTAACAAAAAAATCTTATTTTTCTCTAGGATCAGGGTAATATATAAAGTAATAATTAACTAATTTGAAATATGTCAATGATTTCTTTATTATATTGGCATAATGCCTTAGCTATTTCATCGGTCATTATTGCTTTCTCATTAACTTTTAGATAAGAAACTATTGTTTATTTTATGTGCTATGTTAAGACTTAAGAGTAATAACCGAGATATCGACTTAATATGTCGTCTTCAAAGGTCTTATCTGATAAGTAAACATATAATTATGATTTATTCGTATAATCCAGTCAAAAGATTATCAAATAATTGAGTTACTCAATAAAATCATATCATACAGCTTGACAGAATCATTAAATTCTCTAATTAAATTATCTCTATAAAGTAATAATTTATTAATTATCAGTTAATATTTATTAAATTAATAGATTTCTCATGGTCCTAAGACTATTAATTTATCTAGATTCTTCAGTATAATAATTGGTTGCTCAAAGCTAATATTTGTATTTTATAAGTTTTATTTCTATTAATTTGTTATCTCAAAATAATTGATAAATCTAAAATTAATTGAGCCTCCCTTAAATCTTAACTTCGCAAATCATTTTTGAACCTGCAACAAAAATCTCAAACGGACTTAAATAGTACTCGATTAATTCTTTCTTTTATTAAAACTTTCAATTTCATTACGTAACCTGATGGTTCTTTTCAGAAGTTCTCGTATGACGTATAACTACTAGAATTAACGTCATCTTCGACCAAAAAAATTCGTCGTAAAAAATATTAAATTCGTCATTAAAAATAATTTAGAATAAAAAAATTATGGTCGCAGGCTAGTCACATAAGGTCCTTCAAGTACTTACTACCACTTTATAAGTTGGTCACAGAAAATAATTTTTAATGACAAAAAAAAATAATCACAAAATATAATTTCACTTTATCTCCATTAAATTTTTGCCACCAATTATTTCGTCATAGATTAACAATATTTGTGATGTGACCATACTAAAACTAGTAGCAAAAAATATCTTTTTAAATATAATATTATATTTTAATTGTAATTTTATAAAATTATAATTTGTTTAATTTATTAGTTGAATTTTTCTTTAATAATTAAAACAATTATAACAAGCTTCAGGAAAGTAGAAGAATTAAAATAAAAAAGTTATTATTGATAAAAATACAAAAAAAAAATTAGCAAATGAAATTAAATTGTTTAGAACAATTACATAATTGTAACAGTCGAACAATTACATAATGATCTTCAAATAACATTGTACTATTTGGAACAATTACATTTATTTGCAAATTTCTTAATTGTCTTCACCTCCTTCCATCTTGATTTTCTTCTCTTCTTTGTCTATGATATTCAGTATTTAATTCCTGCCAAAAAAAAAAACAAAACAAAGAGGTTAGTTAACTTCTACACACTATAATTAAATAAGATTATGTAACAAAAAATAAAAAAGTTCATAAGAAAAATAAGTTAAGAAGATAGAGAGAGAACAAAAGAATGAGAATTATAAGAGTGAGCGAACTTAAAAAAGAAAGAGAGAAGAATAATACAAATACCTATAACATGTAAATATTAATATTTTGCAACCATATTTAAATTTGGTTGCAAAAAGTTATTCAAATTGACTTTAATTATGTAAGGCAATTGAATTTCCACCAAAAATATTTCATTTTTTGAGACAATATTTTAAAGTTGTCGCTAAAAGTATGCAATTTGTGACCAATCACGATTAGTCACAAAAAAAAATATTTTTTATAAGATTTTATATATCATTTTTGTGTGATTAATTTAAAATTAATTGTGAAATGCCTACGTTTGCCAACCAAATAATGATTTGTCACAAAAAGTATTATAAATATCTTTCACTATTTGTTTTGGCTGTAGATTTCCTGCCAAAATCTTTGATTTTTTTGTGACAATTTGAAAGAAGCGGTAAAAAGTAGATATTTGAGAAGAAAATTTAGTTTGTCCTAAAAAAATTACTTATTAATTTTATCACTTTTTTTTCTTTTCTTTTTTTTGCGACGAAATCTTTATGGGGTCGTTGAAAGTATAGAATTTGTGATGAAAATTGTGTTTGGTTGCAAATAAATTAAAAATAAATATATTTGACAAATGCTTTTGCGAATAAAATTGTGTTTGATCGCAAAAAGTGAACTTTTGTGATGAATTTAATTTTGACTAAAAAAAAAAGACATTTAGAGACAAGATCACCTATGGTCCTATAAAATGAAATTCACGAGACAAAAATTAAGTTGTCACAGAAAAATATGGTGACAAAATAATATATTTCTTGCAGTATGCATAATAAAATCACCAACGGAGGCGGCATTGCGACGGATAACACATGCGGTAATGTTCATACAGGTGATGCTACAGGATTGGCAGAAAATGAAGCATCTTGGATAGATTCTTGATCATTACTAGTCCTTGAAATAAGCTTACTTTCAATACTTGCCACTGCAAGCAAAGCCAACATACAGAAAGTAGGACACTTCGACACTATCAATTTCTAAACTTAATTGAAAACTAATTAAGCGATAGAATAAAAGAATGATATAGGCAAGAGGCTCCATATATATTAATAAATTTTAAGAAGAGTTTTGTAGTGAGAGTAAAGATTCCATCAATGAGCAATTGAATAAATCACACTACGTTAAATGATATTAACTACTGGCTTTAATATTATCTTGCGTCATGATAGAAGGGAAACACAGATATAATTATTTTGATCTTTTTCTATAATGAAAAGTAAAAAAATTAGCTGAATGTTGCACTGCTCTGTTCTTGCTTTAAACGGCATGTCGTGTAACCGCAAATGACAAGACAGTTTCTGGACCACACAGCAAATGAATTGATCATAATTAGTGTGTGTGATGCAATTTTTACCCTAAAAGAAAGGCGAAGTGCCAAGTTATAATGTTGTCATCTTTTTCCACAAGAATATAATTTTCATGAGTTTAGGCTTAAATTATCACCCATTTTTCAGTTTTCATAATCTTCAAGGTGGGTTCAGTGGCCGTGGCCCAAAAAAGCCCAGGCTGGCTGCAGGATCCTGAAGTTGGGTCTGCATGAATTGGACTTAGATATGGACTAAAAAATATAAAAGCCACATGGATTGGGCCTAATTAAGAATCTAGGAAAAAAGAAGCCAGGGCTTTTTAATAAATAAATAAATAATATAAATCAAATTAAAAAGGGAAAACTCAAAATATTATATTAATGTGCTTTTTTTAATATTTGTGATTTATTACATTGTATTATTAATAATTTGTATATTGGACTATTATTCTATCATATATTAGATAATTATTTGTAATTTAAATTTTTTACTTCATTAAAAATTTATTTAAAATTAATAATAAACCTAGCCCAAACCTTTAATTTGCCCCTTATGGTTTAGAGTGGGATACAAATTTAACTCTATTAACATTATTTAACATTATGTTACACTAAATCTGTAGCATGAATAAGAAGGTGAAGCTAACAATTTCTTGGAAGCTGTTGCCTGTCCAGGCCTCAAAGAAGAGGGAGATAAGATAAGGTTGAGTAATTGTACACAAAGGAGATATCTGGAAATTGGGAAATTGGTGCTATTTCTTTCAAGTTATATGTAACCTACTTCAAGCAACAGTGGGGACAAATTCACTTATTCATACTATTATAGTAAAAAATTATGGTGTAGGTTTAATTAGAATCATCAAATTCATGTTTGAGTTTTCTTAAAATTATGTTTCTTTTTGCCCCTGAAATTAGGGTTTGGTAAGTTACATTCATGATAATAATTTAGGGTTTTTTAAAATTACACAAATGATTCATAAAAATATGAAATAAGTAAGAAATGATAACATTTTTTGTTGTTGTAATTTAGAGATACCAGATCCTACTAATTTAATATTTTTAATGATATGTTATATTAATGATATCTTTATTAATCAGTAATTAGAATGAGTTGAAATTAAAACGTAATAAAATCCAAATATAATTCCATAGGATGAGTAAGGAGGTGAAGGTAACATCTCTCCAACTTAGTAGTTCCTTAAAAATTTGACTTTCTTAGCATTGTTTCACATTAAATCTGCAACATGAATAAGGAGGCGAAGGTAACAACACTTGTTGAAAGCTGTTACCCATCCAAGGAGACGGAGAGAAGACAAGTCTGAGCAATTGCACACAACACAACGAAGATAAGTTTATGGAGTCTCGTAGTTTGTGCTATTTACTGCGAGTTGGATGCATAACCTACTAGAAACAACCGGACGGGGATAAATTCACCTGCTCAGTGAATTTTGAGTAAATTAATTATTTTTAAATTATCATTCTTATTTTTGAGAAATTTTAGTTTTTTCTTATTTTTGTAAATTATTATACAAATTCATCAGTCCAGGGCCAACTTTATTTTTTTAATTTTTTAAATAAAAATAAAGATAACTTGAGCTTTTAAAAAATAAGAAAATGATTTATGAAGGATAATTTAAAATTTATCTGTGTATTAATGATATTACTGTGCAGGCCTGATTGGAACCATTAAATCCATAATTCAGTTTCCCCAGAAAAAGTACTTGGCCTTGGCCCGAGGCCCACGAGGGGAACGGCTATTTTAACTGATTCTGCAACTGTACTGTTCGTCTCAGCCTTCACTCTTCATCACCTCTGTTTTCTCACCGCTTGATTCTATTGATCCTTAATCTTCTTACTTAAGTGAACAGCAGCCCCATTTCTTCTCTCAAGCTTCAGCAGAAATCTTTAGCCAAAAAACCCACCTCAAAATTTCTATCTTTTTCGCTTTTTTAACTTAGATTTTTAAAAGATCATTTTCGGGGAACAAATGATGGCATTTATGGGATTAAGTTTGCAGTGCATATTGGATTTGATAGTAGCGGGGATCTCTTTGGTGATCGGCTTAGGTCTCTTCGCTTTCGTTACTTCCATTCTTTGCTCTGTGGCTTTCTTGCAAAACGCCAAGGTCGTTTCTTGATCCATTTTTGGAGGTATTGTTGTAATCCTCTGTCTCTTTTCAAATTCAGCTACATCAGCACAATTTTGGATGATCATTTATTTTCTTCTTCTTCAATTATCTTCTGGGTCATCAAGAATGTCATTCATTATAGTGTTTGTAGACTCTATGTTTTGTCAGTTTCTGATTTTTCATTTCTTATTCTTCGAGAATTTGTTGTATAGAGTTAGTTGTAATTGTTGCAATATGTAGATATAAAATTGGGTTGAAACTAAAAATAGGTGGGGTTTCATGATTGGAGATGAAAAAAGACTAAATGGCGACACCCAAATTCGCTATCACTGTTGCTGTACAATGCTATGCTATGAGGCAAAGCAATTTTAGAAGTGGACCCACAGTTTCTTTAGTGTCAGTATATATGATATATGAGAGAGTATGTTTGAACTGAGATCCATCGTTGCCTCTACTATTATCACAATCATTCTCATTGTACACGCCAAAGCGGATGGCGGGTTCGAGAGAGTTTGCTGTGCGATGTGAAACTGCTTTTGTAAGTTTAAAGCAGGGGAGAAGAAACTTCAATTACATAATGGGGCTTAAAAGATTGTTGATCTAGGCTTAGATTTCACTAGCATTTGTGGCAATACTTTTCGAGCTTGTTGAAAATCCAATGTGCGCCATATAATAGGATTCAGTTTAGGCCTAGTTGGTTATTAGATTCTGGACTCATTTCCTCTTGGATCACACGATCTTTATAGGGGAGAAATAAACAGAATGAATTGCAAATCTAAGCTTAAGAGCATATTTATCAGACATATATCTTTTAGCCGAACCACTCATCAACTATTTGTATATAACTTCTTATGGCTATTTGATTGTTACTATTTTATCAGTCTAATATGAATTCCAATAAAAAGGTAACAGACAACAAATATTTGTACAGCAAGGGTAAAGAACACCTTTTGCAATTTTTGACTGAAGCTTGTTAGTAGTACTAACACTGTAAGCAGCATATCCCGAAAAATAAAATCTTTGCAATCATCACGCATATTCATCACCATCTCCGTCTCTTAATCAAAAATCCAATTCCAAAATTTCTGCTTCTCGCGTAGTTGAATTTGAATCATCAAGAGTGACTTGCAGTTTCCAGTTTGCTCTCTGATCATACACTGCTTTAAAACAATTTCTCTGTTGTTGAGAATGAGAACATATTAACCTCGATATCTGATTAATCAACTGTTTCAGGCAGTGCTTGAGGAGAAAGACAGAAGCAATGATGCAAGAACTTATGGGAGTGAGGTACTTTTCTCTTAGCAAGATCGATTTTGTTGTCGCGGACTCAATCATCTAAGTGTGAGAATGTAGAAACTCTTTCTTGTATTCAATGATAATAATACAAAACAAGAAATGCATTTGAAATAATTTAGTTAATTAATTTAACAGATTATAATTTCTTGTTTTTGGACTTTCTTGAATAAACCATGCCACGGATGCCATCAGGATCCGCAACAAACCCCAGGGGCCTATAAAACCCCAGCACTCGGGGCTCCGAATAAAGGGCTATGTTACAAATCCCTTTCTCTAACAACTCATCAATCAATCTCTCCATCACGGCCTTCCCTAAACCCATCCCTTGATACGAGGGGTCCACCACCACGTCCCACACTATCGCGTTGAAAACGTCGTCGCCCGTCGCTCTAGCGAATGCCACCGGCCTCCGCGTCTTCTCGTACTCTATCCATAGCAGAGAGCTCGTGTTCTCTAGCGCCACTCTGATTTTGTCTGGGGCCCGCCTGGGGAATCCGACGGCTACGAAGACTGAGTTGAGGTGGTTGATGTCGAGGTCCGAGATCGTGCGGCGCAGAATGAAGCCCCGGGATTCGAGTTCCTGGTCGGAGATAGAGAATTTGCTGACGGTGGTTTGGGACGACGAGACGGGGACGCTTTTGGTTGGTTTGGGTTTGAGGCGGAGAGAAGGGAGGGGAGTTGTGGGGATGATGCCACGTAGGATCATTGCTTGGGTCTTAGTTGCGATTTTGTTGGAAGTGAAGTGGAGAAATCGATGAAATATGATACGAGAAATCGAGAATGAATTTGTGGTGGTTATTGACCGTTGTGACTTGTGAGATAAGATGGTTATTTGCGGGTAAATTAGTTGAGGCTATTGAATGGGGGATCATGGGATAATAAATTGGCGGCCAGTGGGGGCCTCGGTGAAAATGTGAAGATGTGGGATCGTACGGTTAAGATTTTTGTTTGTTGAAAGTTACTCGATGAAAAACTGATTGCATGCGTTCAAAAAATAGTTACAAAAAAGCTCACCATCTAGGTCATAGCCAAACAAATATCTAGAAAAGCAATCCAATTATCAAACAATGTGAATAAAAAGTTGCTAAAATTATGTGATTATTCTTTAAGCACTCGTGTGAATTGGAGGTGTGAACAAATAGCAGATGTCTATGGTATGGAAATATTGGTTAAATAAATGCACATTTTAAAGATTTAATAATGGGGTGATACAGAAACAGTGGGTTGTTGAACTTGGGGGGTTAGCACTTAGCAACTTGACCATAATGGTATGTAAGTACCTCGAAATTGCTTCTTTTTTTTTTTTTTAACGACTTGGAAATTGCTTTGGTGGTAGTAGTAGTAGTGATAATAAATAAATAAATAAATGAGATAAGAAAGAAGTCAAAAATGGAGAAGAAGAATAGCAACTAGCAAGTGTGGACTTTAAAAAAGATAAAGTTCTTAACGAATTAATCTCTCAAGAATAATATTTTTAGTAAATTCCATGAAACGTCTCTCATACTAGTAAATATATAAAGGAACTTCAGTTTGTGTTGTTGAAAGCAAATTACCATCATCAGATATGGGAAATCCACTTCCATTTTGGTCCTGGAAAATCTGGTTCTCAAGCTTCTTCTTAGGGTTTTCCCTTCTCTTTATTTTAGTTTCTGGTCGGTGCCTTGAGGACCAAAAACTGCTGTTGCTCGAATTTAAGCGAGGCTTGTCCTTTGATCCTCAAACTAACTCAAGTAATAAGCTACTGTCTTGGTCCTCAACAACTGATTGCTGTTCCTGGGATGGGGTCACTTGTGATGCCAGAACAGGTCATGTTATAGGCCTTGATATCAGCAGTAGCTTCATAACTGGAGGAATCAATGGCTCTAGCAGTCTGTTCGATCTTCAGCATTTACAACATCTTAACTTGGCTGATAATCGCTTATATTCTTCCCCTTTTCCTTCGGGATTTGAAAGACTTTTCAGCTTGACACATCTTAATCTTTCATACTCAGGCTTTTCTGGTCATATTCCACTGGAAATTTCATCCCTCAAGATGCTTGAATCTCTTGATCTATCGGCGTCTCCCTTAGTGGCACCCATCCAACTCCGACATGCAAATCTGGAAAAGCTTGTCAAAAACCTTACTAATCTGGAAGAGCTCTACCTTGGTGGAATCGATATCTCAGTAGCCGACTGTGGTCCAATCCTCTCAATACTCTCCAATCTTCGCATTTTGAGCTTGCCTGATTGCAATGTTGCTGGTCCAATTCACTCTTCTTTATCGAAACTCCAGTTCCTCACTCATCTCAATCTTGATGGGAACGACCTTAGTTCAGAAGTACCTGATTTCCTGACAAATTTCTCCTCTTTGCAATATTTGCACCTCAGCTCATGCGGGTTGTATGGTAGAGTTCCAGAAAAGATTTTCTTGATGCCCTCATTGTGCTTTCTTGATGTATCCAGCAATTCAAATCTCACGGGTTCTTTCCCGGAGTTTCCTCCCAGTAGCCAACTGAAAGTTGTTAAGCTCTCGGAGACTAGATTCTCAGGGAAATTACCTGATTCAATAAACAATCTGGCCTTTCTTGAGGATTTGGAGCTTTCAGGTTGCAGTTTCGTTGGATCCATTCCATCCTCATTTGGAAGCCTTTCTGAGCTGATCACTATTGATTTTTCAAGAAACAACTTCAGCGGTTCACTTCCTTCGTTTGTTTCCTCAAATAAGGTAATTAGCTTGAAATTCGCTCATAATAGTTTCACAGGTACCATACCCTTATCATATGGAGATCAGCTAATCAGTCTTCAGGTCCTTGACCTGAGAAATAATTCACTCCAGGGAATTATTCCTAAGTCACTATACAAAGCAGTCAATGGAGTCTTTATTGCTTGGTCAAAACAAGTTCAATGGCCAGCTGGAAAAGTTCCAGAATGCTTCTTCTTTGTCATTGAGGGAGATGGATTTCAGTCAAAATAAGTTTCAGGGTCTAGTTCCTGAGTCTATCTTTCAAATTAAAGGGCTTAATATCCTGAGACTATCTTCTAACAACTTTAGTGGCTCCATAACCCTAGAGATGTTCAAAGACCTCAGTGAACTTGGAACTCTTGAGCTATCCGAAAATAATTTCTCCTTCAACGTCAGTGGAAGCAATTCAAACATGTTTCCAAAAATTGGAACACTGAAACTGAGCTCTTGCAAAATAACTGAATTCCCAAATTTCTTAAGAAACCAAACCAATTTGTTCCATCTAGACCTTTCTAATAATAGAATCAAAGGAGAAATTCCTAATTGGATTTGGAATGTAGGAGATGGGAAGTTGGTTCATCTAAACCTTTCTCACAATGTGCTAGAAGCGTTTGAAAAACCAGGTCCCAATCTTACCTCAACCTTCTTGGCAGTTCTTGATCTTCATTCCAACATGTTGCAGGGATCCTTTCCTATCCCACCTGCTTCTATAATATTCTTGGATTACTCGGAAAACAAATTTACCACCATCATAACATATAACCTTGGTAATTACATAAACTATGCTATTTTCTTCTCCTTAGCAAGCAACAATCTTAGCGGAGCAATCCCTCTGTCATTATGCAACGCCTCTGATTTGCAAGTCCTTGACCTCTCTGACAATCACCTGACTGGATCAATTCCATCTTGCCTAGTTTCTAACAATATCTTGAAGGTTTTGAAGCTACGGAACAATGAATTTCAAGGAACGGTACCCCAGGTAATCGGGAGTGAGTGCAGTTTGAGAACTCTAGACCTCAGTCAGAATCACCTAGCAGGTTCGTTACCAAGATCATTGTCAAAGTGCACAAGTTTGGAAGTACTCGATGTTGGAAAAAATCAGTTAAATGGTTCATTCCCATTTTGGCTGGAAACATTGCCGCAATTACGAGTACTAGTCTTGCAGTCCAACAACTATGATGGTTCAATTAAGGATACTCAAACTGCAAATGCCTTTGCATTCCTGCAAATAATCGACATTTCTTCTAATAACTTCAGTGGTAATTTGCCTCCTAGATGGTTTCAAAGCTGGAGGGGCATGAAGAAGCAGACAAAAGAATCACAAGGAAGCCAAATTCTTAAGTTTGTTTACCTGGAGCTAAGTAACTTGTACTACCAAGATTCAGTGACTCTGATGAACAAAGGACTGTCCATGGAATTGGCAAAGATCCTAACAATCTTCACCTCCATTGATGTTTCCAACAACCAATTTGAAGGTGAGATTCCAGAAATGCTTGGAAACTTTGATGCACTCCTAGTACTCAACATGTCAAATAACAATTTCAAGGGTCAGATTCCTGCCACACTTGGAAAACTCAAGGAGCTTGGGTCATTAGATCTGTCACATAACCAGCTCTCAGGCAAGATTCCTGAAAAACTGGCCACCTTGAACTTCCTTTCAGTTTTAAAACTGTCGCAGAATCTTCTCGTGGGGGAGATACCGAGAGGCCCTCAGTTT
Source organism: Atalantia buxifolia (assembly GCA_030444775.1). NCBI lineage: Eukaryota > Viridiplantae > Streptophyta > Magnoliopsida > Sapindales > Rutaceae > Atalantia > Atalantia buxifolia. Next base: position 21,577,395 of record CM059837.1, on the reverse strand, counting down.
GCTACATTCACAGCAGCTTCATTTGAAGGAAATGCAGGCCTTTGCGGCTTTCCTTTGCCTAAAGCTTGCCAAAATGCATTGCCTCCAGTTGAGCAGACTACTAAAGATGAAGAGGGCTCTGGTTCTATTTTTGACTGGGAATTCTTCTGGATTGGCTTTGGCTTTGGAGATGGAACTGGGATGGTTATAGGAATCACACTAGGAGTTGTCATTAGCAATGAAATCATTAAGAAGAGGGGAAAAGTTCATAGAAGTATATCATCAGGGCATGCTTTGAGAAGAAATTTATGAATTTTTAAGTACGAGTTATGATTTTGTATGTTGTACGTCTAATGTTGCAAAGTTTTGTTACTGTTTAATAAATGTTGCCATCGAATTGTTCTTTTGAGAACTAAGTCTTAAATTCATGTGTTGATCCATCAAGTGTTCATAGATTGAGTAAATGCTAAGCTACATTTATATTCACTCACGTAAACCGTGTTCATGTGAATAGATGTAAATTAAATTAAATATAACTTAAAAACTCTCTCATAGGTAGTTACTGTATTAGAATGTTTACCTGTTCTGTGTTTCTGACTCGACCATTCGGGTAATTCGGTCACATAAAGTCGTCACACGGCAGTACTCGACTTTCATGGAAAATATGCAAATTGAAGCAATTGAAGTCTTAATCAACAATTTTGTTTGAAGTGGGTCAGACGAGAAAATAGAGCATCTTTTTCTTCACCAACCCACTCAAGTGCTCAACAACAAATATGCTGCCTGTGCATGATAACCTAGTAAGTCGCACGTTACCCAATACCCACCACTTCCGCAGAGAATTTTTAATTTATTTCTTTCTTTCACACCAAAACTCCAATTCACCTAGAAAAGTAACACAACCACAAACCTATTTACATGTCTACTAGAAAATGAGGCTTAAGACTTTAAATAGACATATTTATAATATACTCATAAATATATCGACATTGGTTTGCTCCTACTAATAAAATTAAGAAAAATTGTATTTTTATTTTATATTTTTCTGTGAAAGAGAAAAGAGCTCTATAAGAACTTGAATGCATTGTTGAGGGCAACAACCCGCTCACTTGAAGTGAGATTAAACATTAATTTACAATGTCGTTATAGAATGAAAGTTGAAATAACTATGGATTTTATACAAATAAACAAAATCTAAAAGGTCATAGCAAAAATTATAAAAAAGATAGGGGCAATAATTAGAACCAAAAAGTTGGCGTACCAGTGGATTTTGTCCTCAGAGTCAGAGATCAACAACCGAAGCCACGAAGAGCAATTAAGACAAATAATAATAATAATAATAATAATAATAATAATAATAATAATAATAATAAAAGGTTAAAAACAATCTGCAGAATTTGACCTCTACATGTACAACAACTGGCAAGTGCTTAAGAGCCAGGCAAATAACAAATAGACTACATTCAATCAAATTGTTTGTTTTTTCGCAAAACCCAGATCCTCAGATTTCCTAAATTCATTTCATTTTCAAGCATTCTTCGCAAGGTTGAATTTTTCTCAGGTATGTTTGTCTTTTTCGAGCATTTACAATTGTCTAATGCATGGCTTTCTGTGAATTTGTGATCTGGGTATCCCCTGTTGGTTGATTTTTTGATCTTTCTGCATTTTTTTATTGGTCCATTCTGCTGGTTCAGGATTGTAAAATTTTAATATTTTTCTTCGATTTGGATAAATTCTAATATTTGTAATGCTATTGAATCACTAGGGAGTATCAAATATATATATAGGCCAGTTAATTATGGAGATATCAAGTTCTTGCCATTGGATCTGCTAGTGCTAGATGCTTTGAGCAGCTACGTTTCTTAATGCAAGACTTAGTTATTACATTGTCTTAAAACTTTCACTATATGGTTCTTGAATCTCTGTTTGTTTAAGTCAGGAATTATCATCTTTTATTGCAATTCATCAGAACAGGAGTCAACTACCTTGTGCAGGTGACTAAAGATGGTCCAGACAAGAATTGGCCTAGCTGGCCTTGCTGTCATGGGTCAAAATCTTGCTCTCAACATTGCTGAGAAAGGGTTCCCAATTTCTGTTTACAATCGGACGACCTCTAAAGTTGATGAGACTGTTGAACGAGCCAAACAAGAAGGGAATCTGCCCTTATATGGTTTCCGTGATCCTGAATCCTTTGTTCATTCAATCCAGAAACCTCGTGTTATAATCATGCTTGTTAAAGCTGGTCCTCCTGTTGATCAAACAATTAAAACATTATCTGTTTACATGGAGAAAGGAGATTGTATCATTGATGGTGGTAATGAATGGTATGAGAATACCGAGAGGAGACAGAAAGCCGCGGCTGAATTGGGTCTGCTTTATCTGGGAATGGGAGTTTCAGGTGGTGAAGAGGGTGCTAGGCATGGGCCTTCTTTAATGCCTGGAGGTTCCTTTGAGGCCTACAAGCATATAGAAGATATTCTTCTTAAGGTGGCTGCTCAGGTTCCTGATAGCGGTCCTTGTGTTACTTATGTTGGCAAAGGAGGATCTGGAAACTTTGTTAAGATGATTCACAATGGTATTGAATATGGTGATATGCAGTTGATAGCAGAGGCTTATGATGTACTGAAATCTGTTGGGAAGCTTTCAAATGAAGAGCTACAACAGGTTTTCTCCGAATGGAACAAGGGGGAGCTCCTGAGCTTCTTGATTGAGATCACTGCAGATATATTTGGAATTAAGGATGCCAAAGGAGATGGGTACTTGGTAGACAAGGTTTTAGATAAAACTGGCATGAAGGGTACTGGAAAGTGGACGGTCCAGCAAGCAGCTGAGTTGTCGGTTGCTGCCCCCACAATAGAATCATCCTTGGATGCCAGGTTCCTAAGTGGTTTGAAGGAGGAAAGAGTTGAAGCTGCCAAAGTCTTCAGATCAAGTGGCATTGGCGATGTCCTAGCTGAGCAAACTGTTGATAAGAAAAAGTTGATTGATGACGTGAGACAAGCACTCTATGCATCCAAAATATGCAGCTATGCCCAGGGAATGAACTTGATACGTGCAAAGAGCATTGAGAAGGGGTGGGACTTGAAACTTGGGGAGCTGGCTAGGATTTGGAAGGGGGGTTGCATTATTCGTGCTATATTCTTGGACCGTATTAAGAAGGCCTATGACAGAAACCCAGATCTGGCCAATCTTCTTGTCGATCCAGAGTTTGCAAAGGAGATTATAGAACGACAATCTTCTTGGCGTAGAGTTGTCTGCCTTGCTATCAATTCAGGCATTAGTACTCCTGGTATGTCCTCCAGCCTTGCTTATTTTGACACATACAGGAGAGAGAGGCTGCCTGCTAATTTGGTTCAGGCTCAAAGAGATTACTTTGGAGCTCATACCTATGAGAGGGTTGACATGTCTGGATCCTTCCATACTGAATGGTTCAAGATTGCTAAACAGTCAAAGATCTGATTTGAACTTTCTGTTGTTGTATCTTGCCTCAATGAACCACTGCTATTGAACCCAATAATGTTCATTGACTGAAACTATGATTATTTTCTTTTTATTATCTTGGACAATTGTTAAATCTTAAGTTTTATTTTCATTTGATGTTCGAATATACCCCTATCCTTGCTTTTTCTTAATTTTTCTCCCTTCTGAAATGTTGTGATCGGTACACTTCTGATGTCAAGAAAATTGGGTGAAATTGACTGTTGTATTGTCCAATTAGCGCATGTGCCCTTCACTTGGTGAATTCATTGTCAGATCTTACTGAATTTATTTTATAATTATGAGGAAATTGGCAATGGCCGTGTGGGAAATCTGATTGGTATGTCTTTAGCCCTATATGACTTTTTGGACAACACAACATGAGCTGAAATGCTTCATTGATATTGAGAAAATTGGGTTAGGAGTCTTGTACAATTTTGAAGCCTTCTTATGTGCTTTTTTCTAAGTTTTGGCCCCTTCTCCAGAAGGGAAAAAAAGGGTAAGTTTTGGTGAATTGCAAATATTTGGAGTAAACATATAATAAACTTTGTTGGCTTCTATTCTTTGTCCTCTTTGTTGATCTCTCTTCCTTTTTCCTTTTCCTCTCAAGTGACAATACTTGCATGAGATTCTATTTCTTGTGCTGCCATGATTAATAAGTGCTTGTTGTATAATCATGCTTGTTGAATGATAATACACAATCCAGTGTCTATAGTAGACACGGTGAAGATCTGCGAACGCGCATGCTTGCTTGGATAGTCAACAGATTTGTAGGCTGTTGAAACTTTATGGAATTCATTCTCAATCTTTCTGACATCACTTAGAATTATGGGCCTTCGTACGAATCTCATCATAACTTCTGTTAGTGGAATGAGCCATCTCTACCATCTTGCCTACTATATATTGCTTCTAATCCTTCCTTAGATTTGCTTTGCTGGTATTATTTTTGAAGACATACAGTGATGTAATTTGCCAGCTTACCGTGAAGTAATATTAGAGAAAAATCATATTTGGAAAAAATGTAGATTTCAAATGTACTTTTTGTGCCCACTTGATTGCCATTTATTTACCTTTTTTTTCTTTTTCAATTGAGCAGAAAATGTGATGGCAATCATTATTTGTGAAATTTGTAAAATCTTCCTTCCTTACCAGGTCATCTTATGTAAGATATTTTCATGCCAGCATATTGTAGTTGTTATGTCTCTGTTGTCAGTTGTCAACTTTCTAAATGTTGATTCTAGGGCTGCTGATTTTGAGGAAACGTAAGAGTTCTTAAACCATTTAGCTTTTTGACAAGGACAATCAAAGAGGCAATCTTTCTTTACAGAAAGCATAATTTAAATACTATCATGTTTCTAGTTATTGTCAATACGCCCAAGTTCAAGTTTCAAAACTTTTTCAGCCCTTCATCTGCTTCATTATTTCAGGACTAGCCAGGGGGCAGTAGTTACTTTAAATGGTGCTAAACCCGATAGTCTCCTGAGTGCATCCCTGATTCTAATAATAACTAAAATTCATAGCGAAAAGAATTTAAGAACATCAAATTCTAAGGATGCTTGGTGCACAAAACTACTTCCTGAAACTATTAGAACTGGTAAAGGAGAATAATCAATTGTGTGGAGGTGATTAAATAGCTGGGCACAAGGTTGATTAACAAAAATAGCTGAATTACCGGTTCTAGTCTTTGAAATTCGACTAAATCTCCATTTTCTGAGAGTAAGATTTGAATAATTGAATTATGCAATATATGTTTCCTATTTAAAGACAACAGTAAAAAGGAATATTATTGCAGAAACCACACAGTTCTTGGTATGCTTTTCTAGTAGAAGATAACTATGAAGTCGTGCATATGGTTGCAGTAAAAATACACACAAGAAGATGCTGTACATGCTCCAGCCATATGTCTTTGTGAAAATACTTTATTGAAATATTTTTCATCTAGAAACTGAAGAAGATCTGACAAATCAACTTTTTATTTCCCCATCTATTTGGATTTCCTCACCTTGGCTCCACTTCGAGTTTGACTTGCAGCAATTTTTGCTTTAAGCACATGCTGCTCATCCCTTTCTACTTTGATTCTGCTTTCATCTCTCTTTGTCTTCTGTTTGTGAAGTTTTTGCTTTGAGGAGTAGTTACCGGTTGCATGCTTGTAGAGACTTGGCTTACTGCTATCCAATGCAAGCTCTTGATAACTTGGCCCAGAAGACGCATCTGATGCCATCGAATCATCACTCTTATTATCATCATCATCATCGTCCCCAGGATGATCATCACTGTTGCTGGCAACTTTTTGCTTGTAAGTGCCGCTATCATCATCATCATCATCATCTTCACAGTTATCATTTTCATGGGCAGGGGAGCCAATATACATTGTCCACCCTGACACACTGCTACTACATTCTTCTTTACACCCAAGGATCTTAGAAGGCTCCATTGGAGTATCTAGATTAGCAGGATAGAACTGAAAACACTGTAATTGAAAATCATTACCCAACAGGAGATGAAAAGCCAAGTGTTAGCCTCCCTTAGGTGAGAAAATTGACGGGTATTTCTGTGACAACTAACAATGTTAAAATTTCATTACCTGGGAATTGTACATGTATCTTTGTGTCTCTATGTAGAGTCTTGCTCAACCACTTGCAGCATTCCACAATCGGGACAAAAGAACACATCCATCACACAACACTCATACATTACAAACAACCTTCATTATTGAATTGGCATAGTAAATTTTTGCCACCTCGAAATCCTATCTCCATTGATTCTTTGCATTTAAGCACTAGAGGACAAGAATTTGGAGACAAAAAGGCCAGCACATCTTATAAATTTGGTTAAAAATCTTTGTTCTTGCGTTTGAAAACTACTGGAGAAACTCCTTTGGTCAAATTTGGACTTTTACCAGAAAATACAACCCACCTTTACTTCTCTGTCTCTCTCATAAATAAAAATGCAGCAACTTTTAAGGTGGAAAATCAGATGAACCCCACTCAACAAACCAGAAGGAATATGACACCTGTTTTCTTAAATGAATTACAAATGCACTCTTCACCGCTCCTTTAATTTTCACACGGTCAGTTCTGTGTGCAGTCACCAACCAAGGGCAGCTTTTTTTTCCGGTAAAATTTGCAGAATCCAACTGGGTTTTGGCATTTTGTGTCTGCTTCCATATTACTTCTCTGCACAGTCTCTCCATAAAGCTGCCTTCTATTTCCTGTGTTATCAGGGGAAGCTTGTAACTATTTAACAATAACTTTCTCACTCCATTGCTAATTATAGAAATCACAAAATACTGTGAACTTGTGGAGGGTCCATATGATTGAGAGACTTGAGCAATTTTACCCATCAGTAGGTAAGCTAGGCTTATTCTTATGTTTCCTTTCCTATGACTTACCATCTGTTTTGGCCAAACAATTCATTGTTTTTGTATCTTTCTTCTTCTTTTGATGATATGCATCGGGAACTCACTTTCTTTTGCTTAAGGGCTCCATCTGCATATGTATTTATCTAAAGTTTCCTGTAATAACTGGATAAGATGTCCTAAATTTGGTACTTTGTTTCATCACTGGCTTTTGTTCGTTTCTGTTTGCTACATGAGACAAAACTGATATGCCCATCATCATGATTTAGATTTACTGCTGTTTTTTTCTGATGAACGTTGCTCTTGTGGGCTTAGTTTGCAAATCTTATAGTTGCCCTTTGCAATGATAAAAAGTTATATGAAGTTGCAAGTAAGTGTTGAAATGATTAATTTGTTTTGTCAAAAAAAGTTGGGCAATCTTAAGCATAATCACATGATGTGTTTGGCGTTCACAAAAATGACAAACTTTAGAAGTGCTAGAATAGACAGTTACTTGCAATTATTTTATGATGATGATGTGATTCATCTTTACAAGTATTGCATGTACGGACCACGAGACATTATTTGAATGATATTAATTGATCAACAGGTATTGACAATCATTAATTGGCGTCGCCTTGCTAGGTTAGTTTTTGTATGCCTCAAAGAAAATGTACATATAACATAGGCATTGCCCCCTTCATTAACTGGTGCAGGACAGGAGACTCTGTGTCCTTCTATGTCTTTTACTAATTGTATGATTAAATAATTATAATTATTTTGAATAATTATAAAGCATTCAAAGGATTAAGAGGCATACTTGAGATTGGAGAGCCGTGCCCGGATTTGATTTGATTTGAATTCACCCCTCATGTAGAAAGTTTCAGTATGATGAGAAGTAGACATTCACTTCCAAATCAAAATGAATGTTAAGTACACATGCAGATGCAGTAGGAAGGCTTAAATGGAATTAGCACATGACGTTATTCTTACAAAATGTTTAACAAAATTAAAATGTGCATATACAATGGTATTGAAATAGGCAGATGTGGGAAAAATTTATAGCACATGAAAAGATTTGATTGATTGAACAGTCCCAGTAAGAGTTAAGACATTTCCTTCATGAAAGTTTTTCCCCTTGCTCTCGCATTCATCAGTTGGGCTGGAGCTTGGTAAATGCCAAGTGTCTTGGAAGTCTCTAGGTTTCAAAAGAATATGGAAGGGGAATAAATTAAAAAAATTGTTATGCATTTTCACTTGCGCTTGTTCTTTGGTTCCATACTCCCATTTGAGTGTGTCATATTTCTGATTTGGAACAGTTGGTAGCCCGTCGACATATCGGCATCCAAATATTTTACCAGAAAGAAAATCATGTGGTGAATTACTATGCTCAAAATTAAATATGGTTATGAGAGTATTGATTTGAGTCTCTATGTACTCAAGTTTTTTTAATTAAATATAATTATGTGAAATTTATTTATAAATCTTTCTCTCTTATAAAATGTGAGTGGAGCAGAGATATTTCTCGACGAAATTCTAGTTATATGTTAGAATTTTTGTGTGGATATATACTTCATAGAATTTAATATAATAATATAAGTCCTAGTTATATATCTAATTGTATATATCAGTATAATAATTTACTGTTTTAATAGTTGTAAATATCTGTGTAATATAATAATTTAATTTGTAATCAATTTTTTTTTTTAAGTGTTTAATGAGAAAACTCCAGTAAGTAGGATTGTTAAACGATCACCATCAAGCATTTTATGTAATTAATTTATATTATTCCTGCCACGTGGCAAGCCAACAACGAAGAATGGCCTCCACACAGTCTGGATATCACATGGTACCGTGACAGTTCACAATTTCACCCTTATAGTGCGATCTGCCAAGTACGAACTACGAACCATGATGAACATGCGGCACAGAGCCACAGAGAGGTCAACTATAGTGTCAGCTATCAAGCGGAAGAGGGGCAAAATCGTCATTCCATCACTCCGAGCTCGAATCTAACGAAAGTCTCTTTCTTGTCCGCCTACAATGAAGAACAAGTACAAAAAACTGAAAAACTCAGTCCACATCGCGCACACAAACTAAATCTCTGCCTGAACCATTTACTCCTCCCTTGTGATCCGCCAAAATTTCCTCTTTCTGCCTCCACTAGACAATTTGAAGGATCATCGCAAATGGGTTTCGTTGAATTAGTGAAATCTGTTAACTGGGAGCGAGAATCGTACCCAGCTTATGAGGATTTCGCTGTTCTTCCTCTCTTCGCTCTTTACTTTCCCTCTGTTCGATTCTTTCTTGAAAAATTCGTATTCGAGGTGCTTCTTTTCATCTTCTTTTTTCTTTTTATTTCTTTGTACGTTGTTATTGCTTTGTTGAGGTTTGACTTCTATTGCTTTATTGAGGTTTGACTTCCAACTTGTCGGATTATTAGTAGCTAGTTTGTTTTGTTTTATTAGGGCATTTGATCGACCTGTATATAATTTGCGGTTCTCTATGATGCGTTGTGCTCTTTTCGTGTGTTGATTGGACGGAATGGCGTTTTATGAGCAGTAGTGAATGTGAAGTTATTTTTATGGTTTGAAAAAGTATGTCTTGATTTAAATCAGAGTTTGGTTCACTTGTATTCTTATATATTGGCTTACTGGATGTTAGAGAGGTTAAGATCTAATATTAAAAGATTCTCTGGGTTAATCATGAGAGGGGTAGTGTTTCAAATGATTTGTTTTACTCAGATTAGATAGAAGCGGTCATTTTGTATTGGATTTGGTGATTCAATGTGAAAATCACTCATCTTATACCTTTCAATTGGAAACATATCCACTCCTTAGTGCAATGACACTGATGTCTAGATTCATGTAGATTCCGTGGAACCCACCTCTAAGGATTTTCTTGGTACAGGTGTTAGAGTGTGAAAGTAGTTTCCCGTCTTGAACCCAATGCGTACTGAAGTTACGTTCAGGGATTAGTATCAAAAGAAAAAAGACATATTCACCTTCTTGCTTTGGAAGTGTCTTATTGGTGTCTTGCCATGGAAATGTGATTGGTTGCCAAGACTTATAGATGGTTGCCACTTTATGATGTTGTTTAGTTATCATTCAAGCTCCAGCATTGGCTGATGATTCAGTTTACATATTTCAAACTAAATAACTCTTACAGGGCTTTGCCTGAATTTCTATGTTGTATGAAATAGTATAGTTGATGATTTGGTACATGAAAATCAATAAAACCATAGTGTGAGTTTAGCAGAAGTGAAGCATACAAGGATGCAGAGTAGAACAGAGAAATATCATCATTAGTTTCTTGTAAACATCTAAGCTATTGATAAAGCAAATTTCAAACACTAACTAAAAGAACTGACTTTTCTTGCTCCACTTACCTCTCTCTTCAATTATAGGGTATGTTGTCAGATGCCACGTGACATTGTTGAATTTTGGCATTTTTGACTATCTTGTTGTGTAAGTTTTGGATAAAGATATAGCTACCAACTAATCTAGATTCTTCTATTAGTCTCTAGCTGATTTTATATATCTTTATCTATGCATGTGATATGTAGCAACTTTCGTTTTCATCTTTTAGTTTCCTGCCGTGTTTAGGTGTTGAGAGGGATGCTAACCCAAAATAGTTAGTAGGATCTTCCAAATTGAGGGCTAACCCAAAATAGTTGGTAAGATCATCCAAAGTGAATCGTTTCTCATTTATGAAAATGGTGAAGATTCATTGCTAGTGTGGATACGTACATATGTTAAGTGTTAATTACTTTTAATTGCTTGAATTTTCTTCCCAACGACTGCTATATAACAAATGCAGTTGTATATGTATGTGTTAAAGAAACAACTTGTGAATGTGACTTCTTTTTCCTTGTGGGCCTGTTCTATGGTCCCCTTTCCATATATTCAAATCCTCTTAAGCTTTCATATTTCTTCAAACAATTTATTATGATTGACTGAAATGTATTTGTAACAGAAAGTTGCAAAGCGATTGATATTTGGCAAGGGGCATCATATGTTAGATTTCAAGACAAGTGAGAGAAAGAAAAAGATTAGGAAATTTAATGAGTCAGCTTGGAAATGCGTGTATTTTCTTACAGCAGAGCTTCTGGCTCTCTCTGTAACATATGATGAGCCTTGGTTTAAGAACACTAGATACTTTTGGGTGGGCCCAGGAAATCAGGTGTGGCCTGATCAAAAGATTAAGTAAGTTTTTTTTTTCCATTCTGATTTATATGTCAAGTTCTTGTTGGTGTTTTGTTAAATTTATTTATTGCTTAACTCTATCCTTGCAAATAAGCTTTTTCAACTATTTGTTGATCTCTGCTTTATTACTCAATTGAGAAAGAACTGAATTTTTTTACAGGTTGAAATTGAAAGGGCTATATATGTATGCTGCTGGATTTTACACCTACTCTATATTTGCTCTCATGTTCTGGGAAACAAGGCGTGCTGACTTTGGCGTGTCGATGGGCCATCATGTTGCCACTGTTATCCTCATTGTGCTGTCATACATTTTTAGGTTTGCTCTGATACAATTCTGTTACTGCTTGCTCTTCTTTTGGTTGTTAACACTTTTAAGGAAGTGGAGTTGGTTCTTATTTGAAGACAAAAGTGAGTTATCAACATTTCCCCAAAAAAAAAAAAAAAAAAAGTGTGTTATCACCATAATATTAATGCCTATATATAAAACAGGTCCCATTTGGATCCAATTAAACATTTTTAAATATTTCACCAACAGATTGATATCTTAAACAGTGATTTTTTAACTTCCCCCAGGTGGCCGCCCGGGGATGGGGGGGAGTTTGTTATCACCATAATGGTAATGCCTACACAGAAAACAGATCCCATCTGCATCCAATTAAACATGTTTGTATATTTTACCAATAGATTGATATCTTAAGCAGTGATTTGTAATATATCAAAAAATAAATAAATAAAAACAGTAATTTTTAGTCTATTACATCTGTCTTGTGCAGATTTGCTCGTGTTGGCTCAGTTGTTTTAGCACTTCATGATGCCAGTGATGTGTTTTTGGAGATTGGGAAGATGTCCAAGTACATTGGCGCTGAAGGGATTGCTAGCTTGTCCTTTATTCTCTTTGTTTTGTCATGGATCTTACTCCGCCTTATTTACTACCCTTTCTGGATTCTCTGGAGTACAAGGTCTGTGAAATTTGATACCTAATTTGAGTTTGCGACCCATTTTTCTTTTTTTGGATTTTTATGAGCTCCTACATGTTTATGTTTGGTACGTCTTAACATTGAATTGCTTACTTTAAAAAAAAAAATTAAAAACTAAAAAACTGAATTGCTTTAGCCAACCTCAAATTGATATCAAAGATCTTATGATCTGTACTTCTTGGATGAATACTGATATCCAACTTGGCAACTCCAGATTTTGATACCCTTGAAGGTTATCCCTTGTGATTTGCTACCAGTGTGGTGACGGTGGAAACATTTTTTTTTTCTTTTGGGGATGGGGGCGTGGGTCCTGTCGACACAGCAAATATTTTGCTCCAGTCTCTTGGAAATCTGTTAATTTATGCAGATAGTGCTGAGCTCTGCTGAATAGATGAGTTTATTAGCCTCATTAGTCATTACCTTGGTTTCTACTAAGCAAAGAAAAATTTTGCTCCTGTGACTTCTTGTGTAAACTGGATAAAATATGGGGATTGAAGTAAATACACTTTCTTTCATCTCTCCATTTATTCGTTAATATCTTTTTCTGCTTTTTCTCTACATTGGCAGCTATGAAGTCATCCTGACCTTGGACAAGAAAAAACATCCTGTGGATGGACCGATATACTACTATGTGTTCAATACTCTACTATTTTGTTTGCTTGTTCTTCACATTTACTGGTGGGTATTGATATACCGGATGCTTGTTAAACAAGTCCAAGCAAGGGGAAGAGTTAGTGAAGATGTTCGATCAGGTGATTAAATAATCTGTTCCTTGGATGGTTTTTTATGTTGCAGATGGATTTCATATTTGCAGATTACAAACAAGTTTTTTTCGATATATATATATATATATACACGGAGAAAATTAGAAAATATTGACAAGAGTTCATGGGAGGGTTAGCAATCATTTCAACTTAAAAGGAAACACTCAGTTGAGAGGTGTTGGAGCATCACAGTGGACGATATTTAGTATCTGAGTTTGCTAAAACTCTTTATTTTGTTTTCTGGCATTTACCTGATCTCTTTTTTCTTTTTCTCTTTTTTTTTTTGGTTCCTTTCATTATTCCATGCAGACTCTGAGAGTGACAATGAACACGAAGATTGACTGGGAAACAATAATTACACCAGTGCATGGCTCCTTCACAGGTAGTATGAGGTTTTATGGAAGCCATTTTGACATCCATGGATGGCAACAAATTGCTCTGTTTTGTTTTAAATTGAATTAGATTAGAGCCACTAGGCTAAAGCCTAGTGGTTAGAACCCATACTTCACAATTATGAGGTCATGGGTTGGAGCCTCCACAATACATTGTGGGGGTTTAATTTACTTCGTCAATTTGAGTGAAGAGAGTCTTCTCCCTTTCGAAATGTAAGTGGAGTGATGTCCCTCGAATATTAGAGAGGGTAAAAATCTGGGCGGGTTTCATAAGAATTGATGTAAATTAGTCTCAATAATAGTTTAATTTGTAAATATCAGTTGTAATCTCATATAATATGAGTTGTATTCTTGAGCAATAGTCTCATATAATAAAATATATATATATATATATATATTGAATTAGGTCAGAAGATGGTTGAGCTTGGAATATCTTATACTTACCACACATGCATTCTAATTTGCATTTCAGAGCATTTTAGGGAAGATAATTAGATATTGGTCCAAGTTTCTGTATTTGTCCACTTGTAATGCATTGTTTTGTAGATTGACTGAAGTGAAAACATCCTATTCTGCCATTGTCTCATGCAGGTATGGAGCAGCCACGAATTACATGTTTCACGGTACTCTTGGTGAAGGCGAAATTCTTGTTAGCTGAAGAATTCCCTTAGAATTGATGGGATTGTATATTGATTTTTTAAGGATCAAGTGTAGAGAGAGGAAGAAAACAATAGCAACTTGGAGAGTACAATTGTTAGAACGAGATTTTGGTCCCATGCACTTCACCACCTTAGATTTATACATACCTAACGACCAACGTTCCATTGTGGGTTTAAAAAAAAAGTGTACAGAAACTTGGTAAACTGTAATACTTGGGTCTGCCTGGTGCCTGGTGTGAGGATTGGTGGGATGCATTCAATTCTTTTTGTAACCGAGGAACCTTGGTTCTTATTTGTGGTCTTTAGTCATGATTTCGAGCATTCATAGTTGAACTGCTGCTGCTGCTGCTGTTTGATGTAACTTTTCTGAGTTTAATTACACGAAAACTTAGCATAAATCTTACTTAAAACTTTAATAAGCTATTTCTTCTTCTGATTTATTGTTATTATTTTATTTTATCTGGAAGAAGTATCATTTTCTTGTGGATTGATTGTGTAAGCCAGAACCAAAACGATTTTGATCAGAAAATTCATTTACATATAAAGGGGTTTGTAATGAGATGGGATCATCAGATACCGGGGGAACTGAATTATATATTACAAATAATTGTTAAATTTTGAAACTGCCTAGTATCTGTTTCTGCACGGTTGGGCTTCTTGTTTAACAAGTTTGATTTGCGTCAAAACGGCGTCGTTGCGGGTCTCCACGTTAAAAGGAAAAATTGACCGGCGGAGTAGACTGACGAAATTTTCAGTTTTTTATTGCATGCGCCACAGTTCTTAACTTCGCCGCCAAGACGCCCATTCTCAAAACGCAGCGCATGAATCCAAGAGAAGAGAAACGGCGCACGATCTGTAAATTGTAATTCGTAAGTTCCATTGTCACGCATGATATTCGTGTGGTAGTAGTCGTACAAAATCAATTCAAATTAATTATCATCCATTAACATGATGAATTGGCTTAATTTTCTATAATTATTTATTAAAACAAATAAATAAATAAATAACTCTCAGTTTCAAAGCGTGAAACAATTTCTCTCCAAGTAAGCTCTCTTCGTATCTCCTCTCTCACTCGCCACAATTGATATCTTTTATGCTCTATAATTTTATATTTTTCGAAGCTATTAATCTCATATTGTGATCTAATTTTCATGGAGTTCGATTAACAGTGAGTGTTACCCTAGAACTGCAGCCTGCTGCTGCAGGCACAGCTTCAAAATTTTAACTCTAGTTTATACTATTCTGGTTTTATTATTGCTAAGTCATGTGTGAAACCAAAGTTATAACCTACTTATGTTGAATCATGAAATAATGATTTAAACTTTTTGAAGTTCTTAAGAGTTAAGTTAATTGAAAAATCTTGTTTGATGTCACTTCATTGTTACATGCGAAGTACTCGTTCTTGAGGGTTTACTATTATTCAGATTTATCTATGTTTGAGCATGAATTGAACTTCGCTTTAATTTGTGCACTTATTTCAACTTGTTTGTGCGTCCTTTGTTTGAACTTTTCATGTTCACCTTTGCGAATGCATTGGATTCAATATCTCTTCAAGTTGCTTACAATAAAGCTACATGCCGAACGTAGGAAAAAAAGCATTCGGATTTTACTGCTAAGTCTAATGAGAAAAAAAAAAAAAGCTTTATGTGCTTCTATTTTACTTTAAAAACTATGTTAGTTATTGTAATGTGATGTTTCTGTGGTCTGCTATCAGTTGCATTTCAATGTGTGAATTCATTTGTCCAATTTTAATTTACCTACAGATTTGGGGTATTTTTGGATTGTTTTAATGAATTTTGGTATCGAGCTATTTGGAAGTGTCTAATTAGACAATCAAGCTGATGGCTTTTTTATTTAATGTCGCCGCTGTGCAAGTTTACTTATTTATGTCATCCAAGATGCTGTACGACTAATATAATCTTCATTCTGCATGATGTTTTAGCAAGTTCAATGTTGGAAAGTTATCATTTTGGTTCATACACCAAAACTCATGTCTATTAATTACGCTTCAATAAGACGGGATTAATGGTTACAATTAACCATGCATCTTAAATACTGATATTCTGAATTATCTGTAGATTAACTTGGTGGAATGAGTGTTAAACCTGATCAGCATTGTCTTCAGCGACTTAATTATAAGAAACTGATAACATGTATACTTGTGTATATTGGCAGGTTGCTGAATTTGGATTAAGAATAGACAATGGAAGATGTCCTGACTGAGATTCCTCCACCATCAAGGTTCTTCCAGGAAGATCTCAACAATTTTACGCCCCCATTGCCGCCTCTTCCTTCTCCTTTTCTTTTGTTCTCTAATCCTAAGCTTGATGCACCTCTTTGCCCTACTCTCCTCATTGTCGCAATATCTTCTCCATCACTCTTCGTCTTCCACCATTTATCCTCTAAAACCCTAATTGGAAGTCTCATCCTCCCTGAGATCCCCTTCTCCGGAAACTCTATTGAACCTTCCCTTACAGACAAATCCTGCAATATCTATGCCGTGAATGATGTGGATGGTAGGATTCTTGTTGTTTCTGTTCAGTGCTCTGTTGCCGCAGAGAGATCTCATGCGGTTGCAAAGGTGCTAATAGGTGAAGAAATAATTCCTGAGAGGGTTCTGATCCTTGATTCAATTCAGAACCGGAACTTCCGGGGTAAGCTCCCTCCAGATGAGATGTTTGCTTTCAAGCTGGAGACATCAGCTGCAAGAAAGGAAGGGTCATCATTGCTAAAGGATGTGGACTATTTCCCATCTGGAAGTATGGTTGATGGCTTACCTGCTGCTCTGTTGAGTCGATGCCAACTGAAGAACATCAAGGGAACTCTTTGTGTGTCGTGGCCTGAACTTGGTGGTTCAGCAGTGCCCTTCATTCAATCTCTACTGCAGAAGAATGTGCTGCCAGGCATGGATTTCAGCTTAAATAATGGTGAGGATGGCTATTCGTGGTTTAGCCAGCATAGGAATCATCTACTTGATTCTGAACTGTATACCTAATGTATTACGTTTGAGATGCTTGTTATATTGCCTCTGTTCTTTTCATATGTACCCTGGACAATTTTCTCCTTTTGTGCCATTAAAAAATTTCAAAAAGAGATCATGATTGAGGATCAATCTTTTTTTTTTTTTTGCTTATTTGAATGCCATGATTTTTGTTGCCTGTGGACATGTATATTGTACAATTATTTTCTAGTGAGGGTATCTTCATTTTAGTAAATTGAGTATACCACTAACAAATAAAAAGACAGAGTCTCGGATGTATTGAAATATGTAATTTTTTGTGTTCTAAAAGTGTATCCTACTCTCATTAAAGAATGACTCCCTGTGTGTGTGTGTGTGGAGTCTGAAAGTTAGTGCAAAGATTAGTTCGTAGGACGAAATCTTGGATCAGTTTTCCAATTCTTTCAGGTATTGAACTTGAAGTGGCAATGCCCAGGCTGTTGAAGGTCGAGTACTCTTCAGTCTTTTACAGTCATAGTGATTGGCCGCATTCTGGGTCATGGTTAGGATTGCCCGACTATAGGAGATCATATCCCTTTTGTATTTTGTGTTTCTTTTTTAATTATTATTTAAAAAACGCCTAGATCTAGTGGTCATTCCAATGAGAGAAAGTCAAACTGAATATGAAATTTGCAGATGCTTGATTATTAATAATACTTCCATAACACGTGATAAATATCTTGCACTCCACGACCATGACTCAACGCATTTTTGCATCCATTCTAGATATTCTTCTTGTATAAAAGCAACTGATAATGAATATGCAAGAAACGGATATGCATTCTTGCTTGTAAAAGTCATTAAACAAGGAAAAATATATAGTGCTAGAAATCTCACGCCTGAGTTCAATAGAGTGAATATATTTTGCGAAACAAGTTGGTTCTACCTAATCTCTCCAAATTAGACCATCCAACATGTAAAGTCCATGCCACGTATAATAATCATTCTAGTTATAAAACAATAATGGACTCTGATTTATATGATTTGATAATCCCTTTATGAAAATAAAGTTCAAATTCACAAGTTGAAGGGTAAAAACTAAAAAGGACGCGCAAACACCAATTAGCTGTTATAGTGGATTTAGGTTTGGTGACTTGCCTCAATCTTATCAGCAATTAAACAAATGAAGAACAGCATTGATCACGTCTTATTAAAGCTTTGTGTCTCAGCGTCATTTCGTTTTATTTCGGTTTAGGAGACACATTAGTTGCATTAGTTGCATCCTCTATTGACTTATGAGACATGTCCATACGAAGCACTCAGACATATCCGTACGAAATACTCAAACGGCCATGCAAATAATTCTACACTCTTTTCACTTATATATATTTCTCAGTCCCACCCATCGCTCCCACTCTGAACTGAATCTATTCTATCATTCAAGAAAATCCAGAAAAAGAACCAGCAACAGTAATGGCAAATTCTCTTCATCGTCCTAGGCTTCCAGTTTTGCAATTTTTGCTTTTGGTTTTCTCAAGTTTTAGCCCCCGGTCGCATGCAACTGAACCTTATTTGACATTGGATTACTATGCAAAGACTTGCCCGACTGCGTTCGAGATTGTGAGAAAAGAAATGGAATGTGCTGTGCTTTCGGATCCGCGCAACGCCGCCCTTATAGTTCGATTACACTTCCATGATTGCTTTGTACAGGTTCACATATTTAGCTGCACTGTTTGCTTAAACTAATTACGTTAAACTGTGGGTTAAGCACTCATATTAGCTAGTAGTATATTGTTGAAACTTATACAGATATGTGCATGCAGGGATGTGACGGGTCAGTTTTACTAGACGATACTATCGACTTACAAGGAGAAAAAAAGGCTTCTATTAACAGAAACGCCCTGAAAGGCTTTAGGATTATAGACAGGATCAAGAACAAGATCGAATCCGAGTGCCCTGGAATCGTCTCTTGTGCAGATATTCTCACCATTGCTGCAAGAGACGCAGTCATTCTGGTAAAATATATACAATGAAAAATTACTCTTATGTGTTATCTTCTCTTCTCGGATTTATATTTAGTGCTAATCTTTTTACGAGGATGTAATTGCTAGTCATTAGAGGAAGTTATATATTTAATATATCTGTGTACTTTTATAAGTTCAAACATGGTATAAAATTTTTGACAGATCAGAACCGGTCATAAAAGCACTGAATCCAAACTCAAAGTCCTTTGTGGAACACAAAAATAATATATACGTCCATCAGTTTTGAATTGATGGAATTGTAATGTCCAGGTTGGTGGACCTTATTGGGATGTTCCAGTGGGAAGAAAGGACTCTAAAACTGCAAGCTATGCATTAGCAGGCTCGAATCTGCCCGATGCAGATGAGGGCCTCCTCTCTATTATTTCTAAGTTTCATTATCAAGGCCTATCTGTCACCGATATGGTGGCTCTTTCAGGTAAGCTACATATGATTCTCACAATAATGGGACCATTCAATGAAATCATGTCACGCGTATTTCATGTACACATTGTAATAAGAACTTATTGGATGAGCGCAGCATGACTTTTTTGGTTGAAACACTGCATGATTAATTTCTCAAGTGAATCCACAGGGGCTCACACCATTGGAATGGCACGCTGTGTGAATTACCGTAAGAGAATTTATGGAGACTACAGAGTGACTTCAGGCATAAATCCATTATCCGAGACACATCTCAGCGTGTTGAAATCAATATGTCCACCCGTTGGAAGTGACAATAACGAAACAGCAATGGATTATGACACACCAAATCTTTTCGACAATTCTTTTTACCAGACACTTCTGCAAGGAGAAGGACTGCTGAATTCTGACCAAGAAATGTACTCGAGCATTTTCGGAATCCAAACAAAGGAGCTTGTAAATAAGTATGCACATGACCCTCTTGCTTTCTTCCACCAATTCTCTGATTCGATGGTGAAGATGGGAAATATTACAAACCCGGAAAGCTTTGTCAATGGGGAAGTGAGACAGAATTGCAGATTTGTGAACACATAAGCTACAGCCTACGTCCATGCAAAATCAAGCGATTGGTTGTATTTTTATATTTATTTGTCATGTTGTCAAGAAGTGAAATTAACTCACATATTTTATAAACGACAGTACTGCTATTAAAAAATTTGGAGTTTGTGTTTTTGATTCATCTTGAACAGACTAAAATGGTTTTTATTGTTTCGTTGATTATTCAGTGAAGAGAATATATAAACTCTGCCATATAATTATATGCACCCGTATTGGTTATTTATCAGTCATGAATACAATCCGTTCCAAACAATTCAGTACTTGTGGCAATTCTTTGCTGGATCAAACCAGAGATTGTGATGCCTTCCTTTGTTAAGTTAAACAAAATGTAGTGACAATGGCAGCTGAATATTTCCGGATAGTTTTAACTCTTTCCTTGTTAATCCTCATCTTTTCATTCATAAAAATATGTCTCTATTAACCTTTTAGTTCTCATTATGTAGTAATTTTCTGAACTAGAGAGCACAAGAAGGCCAGACTCGGTCCTTGGCCCGTTTGACTTCATCCTATATTTTAAGGTTTTAGCATAAATTTAATGAGTCAAGGGTTGGGTTAAGGCTCAAAAGAAATCAGATCCAATTAAATTCGTGTGTGGGCCAAGGCCTTATTAAAAGTGTTGACATGACCGTGACCCTTAAATTAGTTTTTAAAATTAAAAAAAGTATAACACCAAAAATTTCAGACAAGACACGCCACGCTTGTGGTCACAACTCACTCGACTAGAATTTGTCTTATTTCATATTAATGTAGTATTTTGTATTTAATTTCTTTACTTTTTAATTTGGTTTGATTGTTACATGTTGTGTTGTTGTTAAAACTAAATAAACAAATAATTTATTAAATACCTTGCAACCAAATTCAACATCATAATAAAAATAATAATAATAATAATACATTATTGTTAATTAAAAAAAAGAATTAGAGTCTTATTCTAAAGGTATCTAAAAATTACAATTAAAGTAAAAAAGTCAAAAAAGTAATGGTCGGACTAAATGGTGAAGAGAATTTAAGGGTATACAAGAGATAATAAGAGAATTTAAGGGTATACAAGTGATAATTTTTCTTTACTTTAATTTAAGTTTCAAGGGTAAAATCGTTAATTCGCTATAATTCTATTAACTTTCAAACGGCAGCTAACGATTTAGTGGTCGGTAGATAGTTTTTGTCAATTTAGAATGGACGATTGATACACCCTCAAAGTATTATAATATTTTTTATAACAGAATAAATATAGGATATACAAATAATAATTTTTATTTATTTATTAAAGTACACATCTTGGTTGTAAAATTTTATTTTTGAGGCAACTCTAATTGTGAATGATATTACACACGATACTTAAACTTATAGATGGCATAACATCAATATAATTACATAACCGAAAAAGTAATTTATATGTGTCGGTCTATACTCTATAATCTAGATTACGCGTTATTTAGATATTTGTTTATATACGACAAACTTTTAGATGACATATTGTACATATGTTCTACTAGATAAACAGCAAACAAAGGAATGGGTGCTGTATTCCTTTAATTTAGAGGAGGTTTATATGCAAATTAACAAATTAAGGTAAAAAACTAAAATGGATTACAATGTAAATTATTATAATGTAGCAATGGATCCTGAACGACGTCGTATCATGGTTTCCTGTTATCTCCCCTTAGGAAATCAAGGTAGGCTTGGCAAAATCCGGGTCCGGTCCGGGTTTTGGTGTTGCCCGGGACCGGATCGATGCTTGAAACACAAGACCGAATCCGGGTTAAAATCTGATTTTTCTGGGTCCTGTCCGGGCTCAAGCCCGGCACCCCTGGGTCCGAGTTTTTGGATCCGGGCTTCTAAGCCCGCATGTGATAACTTCAATTTTTTTTTCTAATTTTTTTCTTTCATTTCTCTAACAATGCTTTTTAAAAAAAAAAAAAAGTCAAATAAACTCATTCAATCTCAAGCTTTAAAAAAGAAAATAGTCAAATACAAATATATAACATACTAACAATGTAAAATTTACACAAATAATAAATAAAAATTGTTTCAATCTACTTTTTAATACCTAAATTCATCCAATTTCTAACCTAAACTCATTCATTCTATATATAAAAAAATAAATTAAATTAAATTCAACATCACAATAATCACACAATAAATCTAAATAACATCCAACAAATCATAAATTCATAATTATATATTTATGTATAATAAATTTATATTTTTTTTAATTTATTAAAAAACCTGGTCCTGGTCTGGGTTCTGGGTTTTTGGTGTTGAGCCCGGACCCGGAAATGTCCGGGTTTGAAATCCTCAAACCCGGATCTAGGTTTTTTGTGAATGCGGTCCGGGTTTTGTCTGGACCGGATCGCCCGGGTTCGGTCCGGACGGGCTTTTTTGACACCCCTAAATCAACATAAAGGAGTTCCACAAAAATTATAAATTTTATTCAATGTATTTAAAATTTAAAATTTAAAAAATTATTTTAGCATCATAGTGACTCTCACAATTCATGTAGCATATATATACCAAAATTTTCACCATAAATTAATTATTCATTTTATACAAAAAAAAAATGGCGCTTTCATGATAGTAAAAAATAAATTTTACTACCTATGTTGCGTAAAAACATCAATTAAATGGCTGAACTATAAATGTGACATTTAAACATGTAAATTCCTTAAAATTAGTCATCTTTTATGCTAAAGACCGTAAAGCTTATTGGAAGATATAATATTAAAAGTCAGGTTATTTGCTTTCTAAAAGTTAATTGGACACTCTATGTTATGTATACTCTATCTCCATATCCATCCCTCATAACATATGTCTCTATTCCCTCCCCATCTCCATTAGAATTGCTTGAGGAAGAGGATGGGGATCCCGAGGGTCCTCGATCCTCATATAATTGATATGTTTTTTAGTTTATGAGCTTAATTTAATCATATTAAAATCAAAAAAAAATTTAAATAAAATTTGGTAATATATCTTACATTAACATTAATCCATTACAAAATAATCATCATAATAATTATCTTTGTCAATTTTCACAATCCTATAACAAAAAGAGAAAAAAATTATTTTTATATTAATAATGAGATAAATGAAATTGATATAGATACTTAAATTAATGAGATGAGGATGAATCGGGTGTAGGCTGCAACGCGAATAATTTGGAAAAGATGAGTGAGACTATGATAGAGTGGCTTAGGGTTTGATTTGTGGATTGTGCACTTGTGGAGTTGTGGGTTTTGGACTATCGTTAAGTTTATGTTACATCCAAATCTTTATATTAACTAATATTAATATATTTTGATATTTGTTATTTACATAATATTTAATATTTTACAGCTTAAATTTAAATATTTATTCGCTAATAATTCCATAAAAATAAAATTGAAAAAATGGGGAAGGGATAAGAATTCCACCTCATCCTATTCCTTTCCTAAATAAAAAATTGAGTATAAAATTGTTCTCATACCCTCTCTGAATGGAGAAAATCCCTTAGGACTACTATCCCCGTGGAGATTTCTGCCATTGCTAAGTGTGCTATGTGTGTGTTCAAAGTAATTATACAATATTAACTTATAATAAATTATCCTTAATAGCAATTTATATGATGAATATTTTTATAATAAATTGTTTTATTCAAATTTTATTGTTCAAAGTAATTTTTAGAATGCAAGTAACTCTACCAATAGGATAGTAAAATCACAAAATGGCATATCTAGAAAAATGTGATTACAATAACTAAATTACATAACAATAAGATAGTAAAATTTAAGGAGTTAAAGTAAATAATAGTAAAATTAAATTAAATAATAGTAAATCCGTTTCTATGAGTTATTGTAAATTTTTATTCTTTTATTTAAAGTGTTGCATTTATAATTTTTAAAGTTAAAATTTAAAATTTATAAGTTTATGATTTAACAAGGTTATTTTAATATATTTAACAAGACTAGTTAGAAACTCAATTAATTTTCTTTTTAATTTTTAGAACTTATTTTCTCAAGCGAGGCATTGGTCGTGGGCTAAATCTACCCTAAATGTGAAGCCCATCATGAGAAAATCTAAACCCTAAACTACATGAGGAGCAATGTTAGTTATACAACCAAAAAAGTCACAATAGAACATATGTTTATTTATTTTTTAAAAATTATCATATAAATGATGATTATATTAAATTTAATACATATGTCATATATGTATTAATTTATTTTAATATCTCTGAAATATTCTAGAACTTATCCCATCAAATTTTTTATTGGAAAATTGTTGATCAACTTTCCATGCGGGCTGAATGTGGTTAGTGGCTGTACTGAGTGTTTATAATGGTTTAAATAAGCTTTTTAATCTTTTACGGCATTTAATTAAAATAAAATTTGCTATTTGAGGAGTACAAAACATTTGAAATACTTTGTTTACGTGTTCCTTAAAGAAATTTTCTTCTGAGGTATTGCAAATGTATGATTTCACGTATATATGAACATTAATCTGATGGTGCTATTTACGAGTTCATGAAATTTTTTACAAAACATACTATGCAAATATAATTGTTTAAACAAACCTTGATATTATTTATATATAATTGCGGAGTAATGATTTTCAAGTTATAGTTTGTCGTGGAATGGAAACCTTATCCATCAAGGATTTAATAGATTCATTATTTGGATATTTATCTTACTAGTATTAAAGAGTTATTTACTATATCTATGTTTTCATGAGAGAATACCTATATTTATCTAATTGTATAACTGGGAGGTACAAAGGATGAGACTTCATTTTGAAGGCATGTGTTGTGTTACCATTAGCCTTAAGACTCAGAGGCATGTAAACTCGACAGTTAAGAGCTAATTGCAGGTTAAAACTTAAAACCATGACATCTCCTTGGTGTGATCATCCCAAATGATGTGGTTCAACCCATTATCGTTAGTTGATTAATATTTTACAACTTAAATTTTAATAGTTATTCACTAATAATTTTATAAAAATAAAATTAGAGAAATGGGGAGGGGATGAGAATTCCATTTCATCCCATCTCTTTCCTAAATAAAAAATTTAGTATAAAATTATTTTCATATCTTCTTTAAACGGGGAAAATTCCCTAGGACTGCTGTTCTCGTGGAGATTTCTGTCATTTCTAAGTGTGCTATATGTGTGTTCAAAGCAATTATACAATATTAACTTATAAGAAATTATCTTTGATAGCAATTCATATGATGAATATTTTTATAATAAGTTATTTTATTCAAATTTTATTGTTCAAAGTAATTTTTAAAGTACAAATAACTCTACCCTCTTAATATTCTCCCGAAAATTTTCAGGTGGGTTGTTATCCTTTGATAATTACATTATTCAAAGTCAAATCATAGGTCGTGAAAGATCCGACAACGTAATGTAATCTTCAAGAAATTCATCATACTCACAGCATCATTTACTTCAACCAAATCCATAAAACAAATAAGTGGTTGTGACCTTAAAGAATTACAAATCGTAACGCCAAAGTTATAGCGAGAAATCTTGCATTGACCTTGCATTTTTTACTTGGTTATGTACGAACAATTAAAAACACATATGCATATGTTGTAATTGTAAAATTAGGTTATTCATTGGTTTGAAATCAAAGTGTTTACGTCAAAACATTTTTTTTTCTTCTAGTTAATTTATTAGGCTGCAAAATTTTTCAACCATTTCCTAATTGAATATTATTGAGTTAAAAATGAAATGAAATCTATTCTTCGTAAGAAATTTTATTGACTATCCAATTTCTAATTTCTTTGAAAATTTTTAAACACTACTTTTCATATTATGTCAATATATATATATATATATATATATATATATATATATATATATATATATATATATATGGGTCCGCCTAAGTTACGTTTAACGTAACTTACGGCCTGCCCTGTAAAATTTCATCCGATCCCCTATACTTTATGTTATTTATAATTTATTCACAAATATTATAAAATTTTTGCATTGTAAAATTTTGTTTAACCCCTTACACTCAATTTTATTTTATTAAAAACTTAGAGTATGAATTTACCCCCGTAACTCAAATTAACCTCCATTTAATTAAAAATTATAATTATTATTTTATTATAATCATAAATATAATTATATTTTTAAAATAGATTATTATTGTTATTATTAATAACAAGAATAAAAAATATTATAATTAATTAATCTATTAACAATAATTAATAATATTTTTTATTAAATTGTTAATAATAATAATAATAATAATTAACTATAAATAATAATAATAATTAAATTTTGAATAATAACAACAATAATAATAATTAAAATACAAAATAATAATTATGATAAAAAATAATTAAGGATTTTATAGCAATTGATTTACAATTTAACTCATTCTGATTTTACTTCTAAAACAAAATAAATATATAAATGGTAATACAACTCATTTTAATTACGATTTCTTCAGTTCAAGTAAATGAATTATAATATTATTTTATTTATTAATTTATTTTCTCAAATATTTATTTTTAATTTAATTTTTTAACAACCAATATATTTTCTTCGAGTTAAAATTGATCTCCATCTTATTATATCGTAAGATTTTACAAAACGTGATTATTTTCAAAAGCTAAAAAAATCTACACACACACTCTCTCTCTTTCTTTAGAAAACGTTTTGTAAATTATAAATAACATAAAGTATAGGGGACCGGAAAAAATTTTACAGGGCAGGCCGTAAACGTAACTTAGGCGGACCCATATATATATATATATATATATATATATATATATATATATATATTACTATTTGGAGGATGACAATTTTTTTTCTTCTTCCCCATAATTTTAGGTTAAGCCACCTAACCCTTTGTAGAGTGTAGAGAAATTAGGGTTTAATTATGATACCTTGAAGAATACCTTTGCTGACTAAAAGAGTAATTAGAAACAAAAGATGCGAATTAGGTAAATAAAATGTTGACAATACATACAGAACCCTAATAATACAGCAATGACAGCCTAAAATCTAAGTGATAGAACTCAAAATTGTAGGGAGAAAATGCGAATTTCCCCCCCTTTTTATATTCAATTTCGATGCTTCTTGAATTGAAAGTTATAGTGTGCGAAGTTCAAACGGGGCTACAGGTTTACTCATCATGATACTCGACGCTGATTTGCATGTACCGAATTAGAAACAAAAAAAAGTCAACAAAAGAGAGAGAAGAGAGAGATTGAGAGCGATTGTCGAAATTGAATGGATTACTTTGCATGCGAGGGCCGGCGTTGAGAACGCTGACGAAGATTATTCATGAATCGCGGAATAAAGTTCATAGAATTTCGATAATATTTCAAAAAGTAACCAACCGAAACAAAAAAAAAAAAAAAAAAAAATCACTTGGAGATTATATGTTGAGATGCTGATTTCACTACGTGGCGACTACCTACGCGTTGCCAATGGACTTGAGGAGAAGGTTAGGTTTCGGTACTATCTAGAAGATGAAAAACATTCAATGAATCATCATCTTGGCCAGAGGAGGCTATGCACCGCCCAAACCAAAAAAATAAAAATAAAAATAAAGAAAAACAGGAAGAAAAGTGGGAGTAATATTTTTGATTTGTCTCTCG
Organism: Atalantia buxifolia; assembly: GCA_030444775.1. Lineage (NCBI taxonomy): Eukaryota > Viridiplantae > Streptophyta > Magnoliopsida > Sapindales > Rutaceae > Atalantia > Atalantia buxifolia. The sequence goes on along the minus strand of CM059837.1, from coordinate 21,550,013 downwards.
ACCAATCTCAATAAAAATGAGACTGAGTCTATCGTGTGGCGCAAGCTGTGGACTTGACTTTGATTTATGTACGCACTCAATTCATCCCATTTTCAATGACGCTAGAAAAAATGTTCCTAACACCGTTCAACCAAAAGTGCGTGCCCCTTGGGATGAAACATAGTCGTCAACCTCATTAATGATCAATGACCTTTTTTCGGTGATAATATTGACTCAAGTAATTAATGGGGTTGTTTTTGTTTGGAAAAAAAGAGAAAACAAAACAGAAAGAAAAAGACAAGAAACTATATGATTATATATATATATACACACACATATATTATAATAAAAATTTTATAAATATTTTATAATTAAAAATTAATAGACACTCAATCATTCATAATCTATTATAATACAATTTAAAAACGACCTTCACTTAATATTAGAGAAATTTATAATTTATTTTTAATGTAGAAAGTTAAATAAATATCTATAAGAAGGGAAGTCTGAGTCCTAACAATTGCTAAGACTCAAACTCACGAGTGTAAAGCTATTGAGAGAAAGAACGACACATGAATTGTAGCTCATGGATGAAATTATAGGATTTTTTATAGTGGAAAAAATGATAAATTTTATGACTTTTTTTTTTTCCTTCAAACATTAATTGATGTTATCGTATTTTTAATATGATCATGTTACATGCCCAAAATTGGTTGAGTATGTTTGCTTGGGGTAGTTTGTTTGATTCATCAAAAACAACGAAATCAAAAGCATTATATGCGAAGTTTCCCAACTCCAAGCAGGAACCAACCATTAATTATATTAAATGATTGTAAAGATATTAAGATGCCTTGACTGAAAATGCCAAATCGCACTTTTCCTGGACGTAACAAAATTGAACAAAAAATAATTAATGAAGGAGAAGCACGAAATATTTAACATCCATTCAAGTACTGGACGGGGCAGAGTCCTACCAGCCCACGCTTTCACTCTTAATGATTGACGATGGTCCCCAGGTCCCGTTTCGCCGAACCTATTATTTTTACTAAAACTGTATATATATATATATATATATATATAGATTTTTAAGTTTTTTTTTAAATTTTCTTACACTATAAAATTTTAGATTAAAATTTTTTTAATATATATATATATATATATATACATTATTAATATTTTAGATAAGAATAAGCTATGTAAATATTATTTATGAGATCGAGTTAGAGTAAACAACGTTCAGAATTCAAGAATCATAATAATTGAGTAAATTCAAGCATGATAGTATAAGGGTAAAATTTTGATTAATTTTATATTTTGATCACATAATAGTTGTATTTATCTGTGGAAAAACTAAGATGAAGGGGAGAGACTTGAAACCTTCTTTCACTCAAATACGTATAGGCTAAAAAGATGAGAGAGAACAGCTAATTGATTGGGAAATTGGAGTTTATGTCATTAACAATTGAATGGCGTATGAGAAAAGTGCAAGATCGTTGACGGTTGACACAATAACATTGACTAAATGAGCCAACGGCTCAATGGTCCCTCACCGCCACAGATGCTGTTACTTACGCACCCAATGGGAAGCAGCACACGTGTCCTGAGGAGAGAGAAAAACCGTGCAAGTGCAGGCTGTGGAAGTTCCCCATTGCCTGCTGTTACTTACAGAATCTGTAACATAGACTTCTCCCACGGGAAAAAGAAATTTATCAATTTTCTTCGCAATAAAGTTTTGTGACGTTACTATAATTTCAAGAAAAAAAAAATGATAAATTTGGTTTGGGTACAAGGAAAGCAAGTTCTAGTTACAATTACACTTCTCCTGGACCGAGATTTTGGCGTCATTAATTATTATATATAATATTGTAGTTTGATTCATAAAAAAAAAATTAATAATAATAAAATAGATAAAATATTATTAAAAAAAAAGAAGACAAAGGAGGGAGATACGAAAATTAAAAGAGAAAAAAAAAGAGAATTAAATTCAATACGCATCTGTCTTTTCTCTTGCTCTCTTTCTGAGAGCTGCGAGCCTGCGAGTGGGAGTCATTCTTCGCTCTCAGTGTTTAAGCTGATTCTCAAGAATTCACACTCTCCCAAAAAAACAACAAAATAAAAAACAAAACAAAAATATATCCGGGAAAATCACATTCTTTTTCCATTCCCGGAAACAAGACGAGAAAAATACATTTTATATTTTTAGGGAGAACTAAAAATACACTATAAATATCCCGAGGCTCTCTCACTCGGTGTGTGACTGACTCATTATTTGTTAAGAAACTAGCACGGTGGGTGCTCTCTTAGTTAAAAATATTGGTTTTTGATCCAATTTCGTTCCTGATATTTTTCTTTTAATGTTATTTTTTTTTATCTGGGTATTTCTTTTTTTCTGTTCTTCGGGTTGTTTAGTCGGTTGCTTGATAATGTTTGTGCAAGATCCATCGTTGTTGGAACAGAGTTTCTAAGCCTTGTTTTGTGGTTATAGGTTTGTTTAGATTTGTTTTTTGAGTTTTTTTTTTTCGGTTTCTAATGTCATATATAATTCTTTATAGCTTGTGTGTGATCATACATGCGTCATGTGGTGGATCAAAAGATTTGTATTTTTGTTTCCAATTGTAGCTTCATATTTGTGTGATGGTTGTTCTATAGAGTCACTGCTGGTTGGTATCGTTTGTGATGTCAATACATGTGTTTGCACTTAATACAATGTAATGCCGGTAGGAGTTGAGCTGCCTGACTTGCATCACTATCATGTGAAAGGTCCTCAGTTGAAATTGTCGGAATCCTATGATTTTGGAATGTGTTACCGAATTACAAATATACGTCTGTGCGATAATAGAGAGAGATGATATATGAATTTGAACTAATATTTTTGTCAAATTGATTTTGCGCTGGCAGCTTAGCAAAAAGCTTGGAATTGTGTCAATCATAATAAGCTTAACTTAATGATTGTTTTGTCGCTTGTACTCCCTGGAACATCATTGAATGCTCATCCAATGCCTAAATGTTATCTCAATATACTGCTTTGTTTTGTACTCTTCCAAATATAATTACCTCATGCATTTTCTGTTTGTTTTCATCAGTGGGAGCCACATTTCAATGGCTCAAGATAGTTCTAATGCTGAATCACACCATAAAAAACCAGTCCTCTTGAAAGACCAAGTCCGGTTGGTTAAGAGAAAGGACTCTGATCGGCACGAGATAGTTCCCATCCAAGATCCTTTGTCATTTGAGAAGGGTTTCTTTGTAGTTATCCGTGCATGTCAATTGCTGGCACAGAAGAATGATGGCATAATATTGATAGGTTTAGCAGGTCCTTCTGGGGCTGGTAAGACCATTTTCACTGAAAAGATTCTCAATTTTATGCCCAGCATTGCTGTCATATCAATGGACAACTACAACGATTCCAGTCGAGTTGTTGATGGCAACTTTGATGGTAATTCTATGCACATACCCCTCCTCCCCTTTCCTGTTTGCACTATGTTTTTTTCAGGAATACCTCAATTTATCTTTATATTACTTCTAGGGAATAGCTATCATCTATATGGTTGAATAAATTATGACTTTTCTACAGAGAACCCATTTATGCACAGAATAGTTTGTGTGCTGTTACTGTTGTATGCCGTGTATTGATGCAATGTGACGGGTAATTATGATGAATCTTCTGAATGAATCGATATTTCACTTTATCCAACTATTTGGCTGGAGTGCAGAAGTCTTGACATTTTTATTTGTTTTATTAATTTGAGATTATGTTTGAGTTGAAAGGTACTGGTTTTTCAGTTGATAGCATGACTTAAATCTTACTTTGGATGGAAGAAGTAGTACTCTTAGAGTAATGGAGTTCTATTGGGTTTAGGGCAAGGAAAGTGTTTAAATTCATTCTGGAGATAATTTGTTCTGTTGTGTTTGAGCGTCCAGCTCCAGGATGGATGTTGTATTTCTTCAAGCTCTTCAAGTTTATTATTCGTAGATGTTTCTGGTAGAATATGTTTGAAAGGGTGTGTATGAAGAACTTTTTCTGTTGACTGGCCTGCAGCGAGGCTGTCCTTTGTGGTTTTTTTCACATAACAAATCGAATGCTTGCAAAAATGTTGTTTCCATTCATCATCAAATAGCTAATGCTTGTAACTGAGAGCATACTCTGATGTGTATTGTTCTGATGACTTTTCACTTGATTTGAAACAGATCCACGCTTAACAGACTATGACACATTACTTGAAAATGTCTGTTATTTAAGAGAAGGAAAGCCAGTGCAGGTTCCAATCTATGATTTCAAGTCTAGTTCCCGCACAGGATACAGGTTGAACACGACTTTGTTCAAGACATATCATTTGGTTTTGATTAGAAAGCTGTTAAAAAAAGTCTTAGGATATCATAGTAGATATTCAGTAAAATACTGCTATCACAAATGCTAAAATCATTATCATTTGAGGTGTATTAATTCCTTAGTTTATTTTTGTCTCCAAATTGTGGACATAGAGCATAACAACATTTAGTCTGTTGTAATTTTATACCTTTTCACAGAAAAGAAGTTCAGAGTTAAGAGGTGTAAGTTTATTTATGCTAATTTTATACATGCAATAAACTATGGCAATCATGCTTTTCTCGCTGTACTGAAAAGACCAATGCACTTGTGCATTTCTTTGTCACGACATTCCATATTCACTTAATGTTCTAAGATCTAAGCTAGGCATCTATTTGTGGCAGGACTGTTGAAGTCCCAAGCTCTCGTATTGTGATTATTGAGGGCATCTATGCTTTGAGTGAGAAGTTGCGACCATTATTGGATCTGCGCGTATCTGTCACAGGGGGAGTTCATTTTGACCTAGTCAAACGGGTTTTACGTGATATACAACGTGTTGGTCAAGAACCAGAAGAAATAATCCAACAGATATCTGAAACGGTTTGTTTATTTTAATATTGAGCATATTTTTGAGACAATATGAATTTGGAATTCTCTTTTCAAAGTGCTCAGCTTTATTCTTTTGTACAGGTATATCCCATGTACAAGGCCTTCATTGAACCGGACCTACAAACAGCTCATATAAAAATTATAAACAAATTCAATCCATTTACTGGATTTCAGAGTCCAACTTATATTTTAAAGGTTGTTCTTCTTTTATAACTGTTCAACTTGTATTCTTTTACTGATATTGATTGCTGTACTACCAAAATCATTTTTAATAACTATGTCTTCATCTACATTGATATCTGAGTCTTCTTTTGTTTTAGTCAGCAAAGAATTTGTCAGTGGATCAAATTAAGGCTGTTTATCCTGAAGGACATACAGAAACAATGGAGCAGACTTATGATATTTATCTCCTACCACCTGGTGAAGATCCAGAATCTTGCCAATCATATCTGAGGATGCGGAATAAAGATGGAAAATACAGTCTCATGTTTGAGGTTTTCCCTCTGAATTTCTCTCATCATGGCAATGATAAATTCTGCATGCTTATAGAGGTCCTGTAATCTATGTGTTAGGGAAGTCAAGATTCCCAAGGACTTTGGCGGGTATGGCTCTTAGAAATTGCTAAAAACAAACACATGGATTTAATTTGTTGGTGTAACACATCTCCAATATGAATAACAATTTACCAAAGGATGTCATTGTCGACAGACTTAATGGTATTCTTTAAAAAAGCAATGGAATTTATAATTTCAAATATGAAGATTTAGATCAATTTTAACTGCAAAAACATGGGGTGGCTGCTTCTGGCATTTGTAGGATGTCCTTATTTTGGTTATTGAACGCTATGCTTGGCGGAAGGAGCTATGAAGTCATGTCTTGTTAAACACGGTGTCTGTATGCCCAACTCTTTGGTGTCCAAATGGTGGATTTTTCTGTTTTTCATTAAGCAATTTATGTCCTTCCAAATTACTAGAGTTCGTTTATGCTTGAAATGTTTATTGCTAAAGATATTTGTTTATGGGAATGAAAAAAAAATATGTTGCAAAGCTGTACCTGATATGATAATTTTTAATTTTTAATTGCAGGAGTGGGTGACAGATATTCCATTTGTGATATCTCCAAGAATTACTTTTGAAGTCAGTGTCCGCCTTCTTGGTGGGCTAATGGCCCTGGGGTACACGATTGCAACCATACTTAAAAGAAGCAGCCATGTATTCTGTGATGATAGGGGGGTGTGCGTGAAAATTGATTGGCTAGAACAACTAAAACGCCGATACATTCAGGTACCTCTTGCAACTTCGATACTTTCATTTAGTTTTTACCGGTTTCTTCATGGGTGCATTGTTACAACACTAATGCGTGAATGGTAATCTCAATTTGTTTCCATTTGCACTGGACCTCGATTGAAGCCCTTTTTCAATTGTTAAAATAACAGTCTCCAGTTTATATTATGATTGGTTGTTACTATTATATGCAAATGCAGTGTACTTCTTTATTGCGTATCAGCATAGCATTCTCTTAAATTTATTCAAGAAAGGAGTTTTACATCAAAATTAAAGGAATAAGAAAACAAGATCAGACCTTTTACTTTTGCCGTCTTTTGGAAAGTTTGTATGTTGGAAATTTTCAGTATGGTTTCACTTCTTTCCACTTCATACTGCCCCCTGAGAATCCCAATGTGATTCTTCAACTCATCTTCCTTTTCACTTGAGGCTATACATTTCAAACTCGAGTCATACGTACTGAAGAAGAGTGATTTGGGTAACCACTTCCAAGATGATGGTTTTCTAGTTTCTATTAATTATACTATAGATTGCTTCTTTATCTTTGTCGTTTCCCAGCCTATAGCTTGTTTTTGTGACACTTGTACTGAAAATAACATTTCTCCCAATTTGGTAAACAGGTGCAAGGAAAAGATCGCTTGATTGTAAAAAATGTTGCAGAGCAGCTGGGTTTGGAAGGCTCGTACGTTCCACGCACCTATATAGAACAGATTCAACTGGAAAAACTAGTCAATGAGGTTATGGTATGACAACTTCCAAAATGCTTATGATGCTTTCTCCTTCGTTGGCAGTCCTGATGAAACTATTTGACAGGCCTTGCCAGAAGATTTAAAGACAAAGCTCAGCCTCGATGAGGATCTCGTATCAAGCCCTAAAGAAGCACTTTCACGAGCCTCTGCTAGCAGGGTTGCCATGAGAAATAAGAATCTCCGAAGGTGAATTTCTTGTTCTTCTTCTTTATTAGTTTTTCATGATTTATTGAGTTGGAGGTTAACTTAAAAGTCATCTGCCTTAACCACTTGAAAGCCATCTGTCTTAACTAACAGATTTACTTATGTTGACATTATGCAGAGGTATGTCACATTCGTATTCAACTCAGGGGGACAAAAATCTGTCCAAGCTTACTGGATATGTTACGAATAACCGAAGGTTTGATGGTAGAAGTGTGGAGTTGTCAGCAACATTAGCCAGTCATGTATGCACATGTTTAATTTCCTATGTTGCTTTTTGTTATTTTGCCAGTTCCATCCGATGGAAACTTTCAATTCTTTATTGACCAATGCATTATGCTCTTCCTATTTTTTTTCCCGTTCCATCTTTCTAGGGTGTCATCACTGACCTTTCAGAACAGATCTCCTCGCTTACTGATAGAATGAATGACTTTACAACTCATATTGAGGAGCTAAATGCGAAGTTGACCAAGAAAAATTCTTCAAGTCAACAAAATATGGCTCTTCCAGCTGAAGTATGCAACGGCTCTGCTCCAACTTCTTTCTTCATCTCAAGTCTAGGCAATGGGTCCTTAATGCCTAATTCCTCATCTTCATCCCAGTTGGCTAAGGAGTCACCTTTAATGGATGAGGTACCATGGCTTTCTGTATCCTTTAACCCTTTGAATATATATATATATATTTTTGGTTTTCCTTATAGTCCTATAGGTTAATAACTTGAATGCATATCTTCTGATCTTCACTATTTGCTGGCCGGTCAATTAATTTTCTGATCAAACAGATATCAGGGATTGTGCGAGGACAACGTCAAGTCATGCATCAGTTGGACAATCTTAGAAATCTTCTTCATGAGAGCATGGGGGAGAGGCCTCACCAAGGAAGAAATACCAAGAAAAGTAGTTGGCCAGATGCCGAACCCTTTAAAGTTCCTCTAATTGTAACCTTGGCAGCTGGTGGCATAGGAATCTTCTTGTTCAAGAAATTCTTAACCCGAAATTGATCCTGATTACACCCCCAGCATTGATCACATTTTCACATTCAGCTTTTGAATTCTCAATTCGTTCCTTGTTGTCATCAATTGTTTCTCTATTCCATACTAGGGTTGAGCGCGGGAAAGTCGGTCAAACTGATTGACCGTTGTTGTTCTGTTGAGAGGGGTATTGAGGTAACTGATGAAAAGTCTTGAGAGTTTTAAAAGTTCTCTCTCTTAGGTTTCTAGTGAATGGCTGGTCCAACAAATTTTGTAAGCATAGGGGAATTCACTCTGGCAATGCCTTATTTGCTACTTGCAACAATTGCAGAGATAAATTTAATACCAAAAGAATAGAATCAATTTTCTCTACAAGTTTACTGAGAAAGTAATAGTTCCATTTGAAGAGGGGTCCAGGCAGTAGTTAATATCTTTTTACAAATAATTTTACACTTATCAAGTTAGGATGTAAAATTTGTATATTGGTTAATGTCACAGTGATTGTGGATAAATGAAAAGCTGTCATAAAGACGAAAATTATTGCAGCCCATTAATCTAGCTACTTATTTTGCTTCCGTTATTTTTGTATCCTATACTATTTTATACTTACAAAGAAAAATTAATTTCTTTTAAACAACTTTGTCATAGAGTTGAAAATTATTGTTGCTCAAGGAAAAAAAAAATTGATTTCATCAATGGTGAAATGACGTTGTTAGATCGAACTTGAAAAAGGAATTGAGCAGTACGCACCACTTGGGCAACAAGTGGTTTACTAATTCCTATGCGTGCTCTTTGCATAACGTACATAGATGACATGTCGTAAGAGTTTTATTCCAGAGTAGTAATTGTTTGACTTGTCATTTATAATTTCATCGGGTAGAATGCGGGGTAAAAATCAGTTCGGTTCGGTTTGTCCAAAAATCGAACCCAACCGAGCTTAGTCGGTTCCAAAAAATTATGAACCGGATACAAGCCACGCTTACTAATTGAATCCAAGTAAATTTATTTCGTAATTAAAAAAAAAAAAGTAAATTTATTTCGGTTTTATGTGGTTGGGTTCATAAAATTTAATATATTTTTTTTATGTGAGTTAAAATTTTATATTTTTTTTAAAATTTTTTTATTTTTTACTTAAATTTAATTATTTTTTTAGTTTAATTCAATTCAACTATAATCAATAATCATTCATATTTTATGTAAAAATATTAATAAAAAATTATTGTATATATAAATTGATTTTTTTTAAAAAAAAATTACCACTAAACTATCAAATTTTATTTCAACTCATTTTAAAATTAAAAATCAATCGGTTAATATTTTTTAAATTATTCGGTTTCATTTAAATTAAACTTCTTATAATTTATGAAACCTGAATGATAAGTTGTTTATAATTTCAGGACGCATAGATAATATGTTACAAAATTTTAAGTAAAAAAATTTAAATTAAAAGAAACCCACCCTACTAATAAATTATATTTGTATGTTTTTAACTAAATATAATTTTTTATTTTAAAACTATAGATAGTAATGTTTAATATTTAAATTATTAGTGGTTTAAGGAACAAAGGGGCCCTCGCTCTGGTCTGGAGCTCTCATCACGGTCTTTCCAGAGTTGCAAGAACGACGACGAAGAAGAGAAGACAGATTACTTATAATGCTCGTCTGAGGTGCTTGTTCTTATGCTTTTACCCCTTGAGTTCTTATATTTTTACCCTTTTGCCACTGCCCTTTGTCATCGATCTAAGATCTGAGTCTCTCTCTCCCCTCCCTTTGATCCTTTCACTTATCAAATATTTTTTCAGCCCGCTATTTTTATTCCAAAATTGTTATTGGGATCAGCTATTAGCTTTCTTGTAGCAAAATAAAGAAAAAAATTGTGTATTTATTCTGTAATAGGTTCTTTTATTATTGCTTTCTTGTTGCTGAAAGGCAAAATTTGTTGATGGTGCAAAACAGAAAGAAATTATAGAAAATGAAATGTAAAATTGACTTTTTGGTTTAATTCTAATGTTTCATAAATTTTAAGTATTTGCATTGATTGGTGGGTTAGTAATGAATACGATGCAGATGGGTGATGCTGCGGGGGATTTCATAAGCGATCTTCCGCAAAGCATTTTAGAAAACATCCTCACTCGATTACCGATAGGGGATGCGGTGAGAACTTGCATTTTATCAAGTAAATGGAGGTACAAATGGGCTACACTCACTCAACTCGTGTTCGATGAAAACTGTGTTCCCATTTCTAATGACCGAGTACCAGTTGAGAAGAGCCTTGTGAAATTTATTACTCATGCTCTTTTTCTTCATCAAGGACCGATTCACAAGTTCCAGCTTTCAACTGTGCATTTGCAGTCCTGCCCGGATATTGATCAGTGGTTACTTTTCCTTTCCAGGAATGATATCAGGGAATTGGTTCTTGAATTAGGAGAAGGAGAGTGGTTTAGAGTACCTTCTTGTCTTTTTAACTGTAGGAAATTAACTCGTTTGGACCTGTTTCGATGCGAGTTTGATCCTCCTCTGACTTTTACTGGATTTCCTTGCTTGAGGAGTCTTAATCTTCATCAAGTTTTGGTTGCCCCCGAGGCAATTGAAAGTCTCATTTCCAGTTGCCCACTGCTGGAGAGCCTCTCATTGTCATATTTTGACAGTTTAGATCTGAATATATGTGCTCCAAAACTCAAGTACTTGTATCTAGAGGGTGAATTTAAAGACATTCATCTTGAAAGTACTCCATTATTGGTTTCCATGTCCATTGCTATGTATATGACTGACGACATCGCCGAACACTTTGAGCAAAGTTCAAGTTGCAATTTTCTCAAGATTCTTGGTGGAGTGCCTCACCTTGAGAAACTTGTTGGGTATATATACTTCACCAAGGTAACAATTAATTATTACTATTTTTTGGTCCACAGGAGCTGATGTAGTCGTATTTTATTTGAGAGTTTTAGTATATATGATCAACTAGTCTGACTCTTAGCTTTTACATGTGATAGATCTGCAATTAACTACTGTTTGTTTCTTTTCCTCCCCTAAAGTATTTGAGTATAGGTGATGATCCGGGAAGACTTCCGATTACATATAAACATCTAAAGGTGATTGAACTTTATCAAGTGAGTTTTGAAGATATGAAAGAGATACTCGTTGTTATTCGATTGATTATGAACTCTCCTAATCTGAAGGAACTTCATATTTCTGTAAGTCATTTTAAACATACGAAAGTTTAATTTTGGGTTGTGGAAAGAAAATATTTTCTTTTTCAGCATACAATGTTGTATCTTAAATTTGTTTTTTTCTCATTATTTTTTCTAGGGTTCCTCAAATACATTAGCTACTATAGAAGCACCTGATTTGGATTTTTGGGAAAAAGATTGCCATGCAGATTGCTCGTTTAAACAACTGAAACTTGTGAAGATGACAGATATATCTGGTGTACCCCACGAGATGGAGCTAATCAAATTTTTGCTTAGTAATTCTCCAGTGCTTGAGATAATGAGTATCACCCCTTGCACATTTGTTACAGAGAGAAAAGTGAATATGTTGATTGAGTTAGTGAGATTTATACGAGCTTCTCCTCGAGCAGAAATTATATTTATTCAGAATTAAGCATTGTACTTCCCATTTAAAGTTCTCATTTGCTTCCAAATAGGCCCCCCAGTCTCTTCGAGAATATCCTTTACTCTCTTTCTCTCTCTTAGAATTTGAACTTGGGTGGTCAGTCAAATAAAAAACTATCTGAAAAATACTGACCCTTGGGGCTATCTCCGGACTATGTATTAAACAATCATAGTTCATAGAAATGACGGTGTCTATAATTTTCATAAGCTGTTGACCACACACTACAGATCTCATGAAATGATAAACTTGATGATCATGGCTCAAGTTACTTAAATCTCCTCAATTACATCTTAGTTCCTAAGTTTGGTGTTACATGCTACATTACTCGTTTTTGGTTATGTGTAATTGAATTGCTTGTACGTAATTCTGTTGCTAACCTTAAAGTGGAGATAAAGCTTTGAAATACAAGACAAGAAACATTTCCACTTTCTTTTTGACAATACTTGATGATGATTCTTGCTGATGCTATTAAATTTGAAAGGGGAAGCAAAATTTATTCTCAGAGCATATTTTTACAATCCAACTCTATAAAACATCTCCAGAAAAATTCTTCACTCACCAAAAACAGGATTTGTAACACTTAACTAGTTTTGGTTTCTTTTCAAGCCGAACTGTACAATCAGGAATTTGATACAAAAGGGCTAGAGCTCCGGTATCTTGCTACCATAAAACAAGCTCATTTCGACACATTCGTTGTAACATTTATCACAGTTTATTTTCTGCACCTTTGGAGCATCATGTCATGTCACCTTGGTCCAGAGAGCTCCATTGCTTGAACCAACAATGAAGAGTCGTCAGTAAGATCAGAGTATCGCTCTGAAGAGGAGAATTCATTGGCTCTGGATCTCGTTGCTTCAGCTTTTTGAGAAGCTGCCCATTTCTCTGCAAGTCCATCGCCTTCGAGCATCCGGACAACTTCAGACATCTTAGGTCTGAGACTGGGAAGGTATTGAGTACATAAGAGAGCAACTTGTACCATTTCTTCAAGCTCAATTCGGTCATAGTTGTTCTTCAGGTCCTTATCAACCAGCATCTCGAGTTTCTTTTCCTGATGGATTTTCTTCACCTACAATCATGAAAACAAGTCAAATGATACAATCAACCCTGAATATGAAACTTGAATCGACCAAGAACAACATGTTTGTTTAGCTCACCCAGTCAAGCATAGCGCCTTTCTGGTTTGCCGTCTTGCCGAATTCTAAAGCTCTTAGGCCAGAGATCAATTCAAGTAAAAGGATCCCAAAACCAAAAACATCTGTTTTCTCGGAGGACTGGCCTGTTGATAGATACTCTGGAGCTATATGTCCCACAGTGCCCCTCACAGCTGTTGTTACATGCGAATCACAATGATCCAACAGCTTTGCCAGGCCAAAATCTCCCACTACAGCCTCATAATACTCGTCAAGCAATATATTTGCAGCCTTCACGTCTCTGTGGATGATCTTGGGGTCACACTGTTCATGCAAGTACAGCAGACCTCTTGCAGCTCCCAACGCAATTCTTTTTCTCGTTGCCCAATCCAAGGATGGTTTTGCTGCAAGGGGGAAAAAAACAGCCACGAAAGTTATGTTCATCCAGTAGAATCTGTTCTAGATGTGCCTAGGGAAATGGTCAGTTATTTAGGAACTCTTATGAATAATATTGACGCTTGCTACCTTTGAGACGGGAAGCAACGCTGCCATTGGACATGTAAGGATAGACCAGAAGCCTCTCTGTTGTTGTCATACAGAATCCAATGAGCCTGAGGAGATTCCGATGAACTGCTAAGCTGATCATCTCAACTTCGGTCTGAAATTGGATTTCACCTCCAATGGCATTCCCATCTTTAAGCCTTTTTACAGCTACAACAGTTCCATCTTGGAGATACCCTTTGTAGACATTTCCAAAACCACCCTTCCCAACCAGATTCTTGCTGCTGAAATTGCTGGTAGCACTCTGAAGTTCTTTGAAATGAAATCTCTTCAAGTTTCCTAGGCAAACTTCTTCACGATGTTGTTCTGAAATATTAAAAAGGTAAATTTAGCTTTGTTTCTATCAACTATTTAAAGTTCCTAGTGCTTTATTTATTTCTCAATTATGTTTTACTAACCATTAACATCAAAGAATATTTGTTGGTTATGTCTTTGTCTCCACCAGAGAAGAAATCCGAAACCAAGAATTAGTAGGGACATGCAGCCGAGGCTTGATCCGAGGGCTAGAGCAATTTTTTGTCCCTTTGGCATCCCAGAAGGTTTTGAGTCTAATGAAGCATAGAGAATTTCATGTCAGGATAATTTGAATTTCAAAATAAAGCCAGACACTAATTGCATATATGTCAAAGGTAAAACAATAACTTCATTATGAACCATGAACTAATTAAAGAAAAATAAAGGACAGTTTTTTTGCACCAAAAAAAAAAAAAATAGTTAGCACAAAAAACTTCAAATTTTGGACTAACGCAGAAACTTCCAACAACAGGGATTGTATTTACTTGGAGAATTATTCAAGGCAAAAGAAAGCGGCATTGGTGCTGTTCCAAAGCAGTCTTCCTCGGCTCCAGTAGCACATATCAGAGAGTTTCCAGTTATGCTGTGTCAAGTAAATTATTCAAAGATTATCCCAAAATCTTAATGAAATTCCAAGTTCTCAAATTAAATATGGAAAAAACGGAAACAGGAAGGAGATTCTAGGGGCTTGACTTACTTAAATGTTTTAGCGTGGAAGCTAGGCACAGGACCACTGAGATTATTATAGGACAAATCCCTATTAAATAAATTCACAAATCTTGTTTAGAAATAAAGATTATTATTATTATTATGCAGTATAATATAGTTATGATCAGGGGATAAGGTATGAAGAGAATTACAGAAAAGCAAGCTGTGACATGTTTGACAAAGAGGGAGGAATTGCGCCTGTTAGACTGTTGTTGTTCAGCCTCCTGATTTAAATTCAATGAATTGAAAATTAATGAGACTGATGAAATATAATGTAAGCAAAAGAAAATATCTGAGCAATGCCCTTAATGTTCACTTACAGATATTGGAGGGTTTCTAAGTGGGATACTGTGCTGGGAATTGGACCAGTGAAGAAGTTGTTAGAAAGATCAAGTGTAAGAAGCTTTGATAGCTTCCCAATCTCAGTTGGAATGTGTCCTGATATATTGTTATTCTGAAGAAGCCTGCCAAAAGAAAAAAAAATCCCATCTGAGCAAACACTTGTATAAGAACTATAATCAAAACTTTCTCTAGTAATAACATCATACTCACACAAGCTGGAGATTTGTCAAGTTCCCTATACTTGATGACAAAGTGCCAGATAAATTCTGGCTTGGAGCGCCTCTGTAACACAAAAAAACCATTTTAACAACATAAACATTTTCTTCTTTTGTTTCAAGTTCTAGTTCTACCGCACACTTTGGCTGTTTTGAAGCAGTACTTACAGTCCAGTGACTAAACCATCAGAACAAGTAACCAAAGCCCAGCTGCATGGATCAACTGAGTTCTCATCCCAGTTGTTTAGAACATCATGAGGATCATGCAAGGAATCTTTAATGCCCATCAGAGCTTGCACTGCATAAATTTTTCAAAACGATTTCTTCAGGCTTATAAATTTTTCGAGAGCTTAAAACTTTGAGAAAGCACTTAAATTACCTTCATAGTTGACACCTTTAGGTGAAAGCAATCCACATGCACAAGTCCATAAGCCAAAAAGAGCCACGAAACAAAAAACAGCTTCCTCTCTTCTCATATTTTTGTTGGCAACTGATACAAAAACCAAAACCAGGGCTTCCTTTTATGTAGGAAGCAACAACGAAGCAGGTAAGAATGGTATGAAAGATTCAATGTCACAACCAATGTTTTAACTATGTATTTGTTTCATTTTGTTTTTAAGTATGTAATGTTTACATCACGAGGGAGCCAGTACAATTCCAATTCCTCATACTCTCTCTCTTACTCAACTTTGGTTGGTTAGTAAAGGGCAAAAGTGAACAACAACATGCCTGCCACTGGTTCAACAAAGTAAGGGTAAAGAATATATAAAAGCTAAGCCATTAGCTACATTAACCAAATCTAGATAATATCAAAAGATGATTGGAAAAGAAAATTCCTCCAATCATGCATTTGTTTATTGAAAAGGGGTGCTTGAGAATTTTTTCTTCTACAAGGATTAACTGGTAAGCACTGTAAGTAATTTATAATTAGGAAAATTAATCAAAATGAGTACGTGGGCCAGGCCATTTTGTTGTCAATTTTTATATGAGAGAGGGAGAGAGAGAGAGAGAGAGAGAAAGAGAGTGCATTGGACTTGCATAGATTTGATTTTCAATAATTCTACAGTGGACATTTTTAAGAATCCAACATTCCCATCAGGCTGAGAGCGGCCATTCTTTTAAAGTAAAGCCTCTCAAATTCCATATTCTTTATTTTCTTTTGGTCTCAATAATTATTACGGAAAGGTGAGAATCTCGAGGTGATGGAATTGCTAGCTCCTTGTGAGATCTCTGTTGGGTGAATTTTTATTTCTTGCTTTGTTGAGTAATCTCACTTGGGCTTCTTGCTTTATCGATTCTATAATAAACTCACGCTGTCTCCACAGTCAACAGACAAGAGTCCCCTTAAACAATCCAAAAGCAAAAGCTACCCTGCACCTCTCTCTGTTACACACTCATATATGAACTCGATGCATCAGTAGCCGTTTGAGGAAGATCAAATGGCGATGAATTCGGTATCAACCATTGCTTCAAATTATGCTTGTGAATCATCAAATTGAAACTGTGGAAGCTGGTGATGATAACTATAGCTTCTTTGTGCATAGGTGCACGAGCGAAGTGGACCCGTGAAACACAGTTGACTTGATCTTTAAAACCTTTCTTCAAATCGATTGCCTAATGCATTTCATGATGAAAAGAAAAGAAAAGTTGATCGGCTGGTTAATTATTAATGATCGGACATAAATTAAAGGGTTCAAGATAACTAGATAAGCTCAGTACTTGATGGAGACAGTAACTGAGGAAGAAATTCAATCAAGTAGCCGTTTGGACACATGTTCCTGCTGATTAGCCCATGCATATTTAAAATCACACGAAAGTTGCATTGCAACCACAAAGTCACCAGGGAGCAAATGTATTTGACAGGCAGATATAGAATATGGAATTAGGTAGAATATGGAATTAGGGTCCCATATTAGCTGCCTAACAAAAGCACCTCTCTCCCATTTGATTCAATATGAGACAAGGATTATGAGATTGATGTATATTATTAGTAGCGAATATGTTCGACGCATAAGATGAAGTTGATATATCTACAATGGTACGTCGTCACGTATAGAGTTGCACACTACAAGATGGAATAAGAAGAAAGAAGAATGCTCATTACATTTGGTGGGATCTTTGTTCTTCTTTGGCTACATTTGGAGCCTGTCTAATTACTCTGTTTTGTTCCTTCAATTTCTTTCCGATCAAGAAGGGAAATTATTGCCAACCCAAGCAAGTAAGTGAGAGAGTAAAAAAAGGAGTCAAATAATAAAAAGCAGAAGTTGACCATAATCCTAATGAAGATATGCACTAAGAGGGTTGTCCCAAATGAGTAGGAAATTATTGCTCTTTTTTACCACTTGTTCGGTTTGAATAGAGAGACCGGGAGCTGTTACCCTTTTCTAACAATTTGTACAAGCCCACTTGATTTTTAGCTCTGCCTAATGTCCCTGAAAAAGAATAAAGAAGACATTATAAAGCCTCCAAAATAGTTGACGATCCTTACCCCCACCATGTCTCTCCCCCTTCGTTTCTTTGGTATACCCCCACTGCTCTATTTGTACTTCAATGCGGATAATTCGGACATGAATTCAACCTCCATATCATTTTATATGATTCTCTCACAGTCACATGACCTGCTTCATTGTCATGTCCACTTCAAAAATTCAGAAATAAATTGAACGTTCTTCTATTGTTTTTCTTCCTCTTTTTTTTTTATAAAATATTTATGGTAATTTTATGATATTTCCGGAATAAAGTTGCCTAGGTAGGATGGAATGGAGTGAATAATAAAATATCTTGGTACTGGTTCTACCTCTAAATAATTGGAAGAAAATCTTCTCCTGCATTTGTACATCAAGGGACTTAAACCCTAAAAACATGGCTCAGAATCTAACTGATCTGAAAACAAATCAAATACATCTTTAAATAATTTAAGGGAGAAGAGATTTTTTTTATCACCCGATTTTCATAAAATGAAAGCGCTTATTAGTCGTCGAACTTCAAGTTGTATCTAGTAGGCTCGTTGTTCGCACAAAAGGCCAAGAAAGAATAAATTCCCTTGAGAAAGGCACTCTTTAGTGAAGCGAAGGGTGATTCATATTCACACGCAAGCAAGCCATACTTTTTCTCTCTCTCTTTGCAGAATGCACACATTACCTCGACATTTCACCTCCCCAACCCAATACCGACCATTTAAAAGAGATCAAAGCAATGCTCACCTCCTCTCTCTCTCTCTCTCTCTCTCTCTCTCTCTCTCTCACACACGCGCGCACGCACGCACGCACACACACAAAAAAAGTGGTGTCACGCATTGAATCGAAGAAGATTAGTTATGCTGAGGCCAGCTAACAATCTTATACGTGGACATGTGTGCAAGAATTAGGGGCCATGGAGGAGCCCACGATTGGTGTCCTGGTGAATAATATTGGTCTTGATTCCTCATGAGAACCTCCTCTTCGACTGAGCCTATAGCTGTGTTGCTCTACTTTTGTCACTTAGTCCCAACTTTTTTGCTGTGACTCACTAATCACTTAACTTTTTTTTTTTTTTTTTTGGACATAACTAATCACTCAACTTTTAATCACCAATTAAAGAAAGAAAAACCCACAGTGACGTGTCTATATCATCATGGAAAGGATTGGGATCTTTGCATCTTAAAACGATCAAGATCACAGACCAAAAAGGTGTTTTCTTGACGTAACATTTGTTTATATGTATTGCCCCTCTACTCAATTATTTAACATTAAGGACTACAGTAGTGAATAGACAAAGATTGATCATCCGGAAATAAAGTGAAAACAGTGGACTTACAGAAACAAACAAACAGTTTGCAGAACATAGATTTCCCACCAAATCTCTCTCTCACAAAGTTTATTGTTTTTATCACAGAAAATATATTTTATATATATTATATATATGTATGTATGTATCATTTGCATAAAAGAGAGATGCCGACACCTTGACAATCGAATGGACTAATGAAGTCTATAAACAAAGAAATTGATGTTTATTTGTTCATAAACCAATAATTCATACTAGCAACGTGACTTGCAATTGCAGGATTGAAAGTTGCCTCTGATTGCATTACAGTCCACAAAATTTGATGTCCATTTAGAGATAAATACATAAAATTGTTTTTAGCAAAGTCAAAATCCTACAATTTTCAAATGTTAACAAGCGTTGCAGATTTTCAAGACTCCAATGCTGAGAACAAAACAAAAAATGTTCTTGCTCCCTTATGAAAGATAAGTTCAGAAAATAACTAGTCAACTCCTTTTTTCTAATCAAAACCATTAACCAGCGCCAGAAGTTAAAAGAGGCAAACCACTCATTTGTATGAACTAGGATTAAAGAGAGACTATCAAAAACTAAGACAATTTGTGCACCCATAATCCACAAAGGTGGTCCAGTTAATTTGGGACATGCTGTCAAGGAAAATATGCCTATTCGTTTTGCCAAGTCCTTTTAGCCAAACTCAGCCTAGTCCATAATTGCCAGGGTCACTGGGCCATTTCCATATGTCACAGACAATGCATTATAGTTCATGATTTCGGTCTGAAAACATAGCGACAGATAGATCACTTTGAATTTAGGCTTTAAAACAGATAAGGGCCCTAAAATTGAAAGAAAAACAAAATAAATACCCTGATAGTTTCAAATACACTTGTGAAGATATGTGTCAGGTATGCAGCAGAATTTTGAAGGTAAGATGATGAGTAAAAATTTTGACCCCGGAAGTTCAGTTCAAAGGCTGTGTTGGCTGTCGAGCTTTCACTCAAGGTGAATATTAATTATCAAGCATTTTGAAAAGCCAGAAGCTCAGCTGAATTGCTTTCTTCAGAGAACATAAAGCTAAAGTTAAAAACCAAGGCAGCGGGTGTCCCCGGTGCCCCCACCTCGCACTTAAGATCTAAGAGGCGGGCAGAGGTACAATCATACAACAGCAACGAATGATGTTTATCAAGAATACCCCATACTTATTTATATGCATAAGCTTTCATTATCATAATTAAGAGAAGCGCAAGATCCTAAAAAAAACCAATATGCAAAAATCATCGATGACAGATCATATGCAAAGTCAAAAAAAAAAAAAAAAAAAAAGGGGGGGGGGGAGGATTAGTCTTCACTTTATCATGCATGCTTAACGGTTCAAATTCAGACGCTGTGAAATAAATTATTAGTATTGACAAGAATACTAAGAAGAATGTTATTGAATGGTTTATTATGTAATACCAAAAATTATGTGGAACCAGAGACGGGAAAACTTGGCCTTCGGCCTTCCGCTATTATTATTATTAGAGGTCAATTGTCGAACATACATGAATGAAGGCTGATTCTTAAAGCTTTAAAAAAAAAGGTGGAATCTGATTCCTCGGGCAATAAGGGGAAATATATAGTCATGAATGGTTAAGAAATCAATAAAACATGAGTGGAATGGCAAAATCTATATCGAGAATAATGCAGATAAGTAGCTTAGATTGTAAAAGATACTTCAATTAAGATTCTTCAAATGAAAAATAATTCTCTCTTTAATTTTGTAGAATTGTTTTCTCTCTTTTCAATTCATATTTTATTATTTTTTATTAAAAAAAGGAAAAAATACTTTAATTACTATTTATTTTTTCTTTGAAAAAATATTTATTTGATTAAAATAATATTAATTTATTTCTATTTAAAAAATCTTTTAGATAATAATATATTTTTTCATTCTCTTTTTTGTCATATAAATATTTAAATAATAAAATTAATAAACCCTTTTAAAAATATTCTCAGTGGTATGGTCGTAAGATTGGTAAAATCTCATGTAAAAAACAAGAAGTCTGTGATTTGAAGTCATCAAAAGAGTACGTGGATCGGATGCCAAAAACATGTTGCTATTAAGACTCTCATTAATCAAATAACACCCAAGCGTTTACAGTGGCTCTATTTGCATATGCCTATCCAATCGAACACTGTACCAAACGTAGAAGAAAATTACATCTAAATCAGTTCTGTTCTGACCAATGTGGTTGCGCGTGCAGCGTGCCAACAAGTTGCATTCCTAAGCTTGCTGTCTTCCCGATGCGAGAAATGTTGGATGATTGTGTTCAAATAAGAGATGAGAGTCGAAGATGTGAGATGATTGTACAGGTAGGATTGAAACTATGAAATTCGCCACACACTAGTGACACTGCATTTACAGATGTATAATCTCAAGTAAAACAAAACACATCAGCCACTGCAATCAAACAAATCAAAAATCAAAATCACACAAAAGTGAATAACCAAATATCACCATATATAAATTATGAGAGTTCAAATCCAGCATACCACTTTGAATCAACAACCCACAGACTAGAACTAGTCTGGATGCAGCTTACAAGCAAGCCCAATTACAGATCTTTATTGTAACCAAGGCAACCAAAAGACAAAGAAATCAATATACAAAGTCTAATGACATACTACTAAAAAGTAATACCATCATGATTGTCAGACCATAAGCCTAACAATCAATTATTTTATGTTAATACAAGATGCAGCAATTAAAAAGTAAAGCATAAAATCACCCATCTTCCTCATACTCTTCTTCCTCTTTCCAGCAGCACTTCAGAGTTGATCTAGGAGAACCATTACCCTCAGTTTTAACAAATTTCTGGTACAAGATTGAACCGCCCATTTGAAGCTCCTCAAGGCCTCTCTCTTCGCGACTGTAACCTTTCACATTTAGCAAACATTTCTGCTCAATCATCTTTGCTGCAACTTCAGCATGCACAGCAATGGAGAAATCACGTGGTTGGAAGCAAGCCAACACCCTCTCAACCAGCTGGTTCAAATTAACATCATTAGGATCATAACCAACCGTTTCAAAGCTGGCATAGCTGAAACCATCCTCTGGAGTAACATGAATAGTGGAAATAGCAGCCCCTTCAACAGAATTCATGGAATAACCACAAGGGTCAAACTCAAAATCACATATCTTGGAATCTGGAAGAATCTTTCTTATACCAGAATTGACGGTCATTGCACCAGCTGAACCTGATTGGGTTTTGTAGAAAACAGAAGCCATTTCCCTATCCAGGCCAGTCAAGCACATCTCTATGGTGAAAACAGCGTCACTAGAGATCAGTGGTTCTGCAGATGCAGAGTATACATGCCACTTCTGTGGCTTGTCCGACCCACCAATTACATATGCATTGCTTCCTGAAAGAAGCTTCCCAAAATAGCTGTCAAGGACAGCAACTTCTTCAGAAAAGTTGCGATGAGGGTATAGCTGATTCCCAGGGAAAATGAAAGTCCCACGTGTATACCTCACTGATCGTACATCGAGAGAAAGAGCCTCAGCCAGTTTCAGAATGGGTGGGATTGAAAGAAGCAACTTTGTAGTCCCACAAGTTTTGATGATGATCTTGTAAGAGTAAACAAAGAGGCTAGACTCGGATAGTACATAGGAGTCAACTTCATCACTTGACAGTGAAGAGACAATAGTGCATTCAGCTGGTCCTAAAATCTCATCCAGCTGGGCCTTGGTCAGGCGCCTAAGGCCCTTTCCTTCAGGATCAACAAAGATGCTGGGTTCAAAAAATGATATCTCCAGCCTCTTTTCATAACCTTCAAAACCAATTGCTGAGACTGCCATGGTAGTATCAGCAGAAACCATTGCAGCCGAAATCTAACTTTAAGATTGCAGAGAAACCAGAAGCAGCAGAGATGATTACAGTAGAAGAGACACTGCAGTAGCAGTAACCACAATCGCGAAGAGAGAAAAAGAGAGAGGAAGATGTTGACCTACAAAAAGGGAGTAAACCTAATATAACTAACTACAGGAAACTAACAGTTGATGGATCACGTTATGTGATCTGATTGCAGACTTTGAGAATATCAGGATGGCTTGCGTGCGCACTGCAGAAGACAATAAAGAACAAGAATGTTAACATCATATGTTCACAAAAGATAACAAATTGCTATGTCTACTAATCATATCCAAATCCCAATGACACAAAAGCTTTTGTTTCATCATCCCATGTTCTTGTGTGTATAAACGTAGAGTGCATAAATAAACTTACGTTGGAGTAAGCAGCAGATCTGAACTTCTTGATTCCACCGTTGGGTCGAATGTCTTCAATGCTGTAACCAAGAGGAGCTTCGTAGAATAAGGACTTACTACTGCTAGACTTCTTCTTCCCACCTTTAGACTCCATTAGAACATTCAGTCCTGCCTGTTCCTGATCAAGAGCCAACAAATATTAATTGTTAGGATTTGTCAATAGACCACAATGCAATGATCAAACAGAAAAAGAAAAGACTAATTAAAACCAAGCATGCCCAATAATCTCCATGCAGGTTAAAATAAACCATAAATTTTTGCACTACAACAACAATTGAGGATTCAAGTAATATGAAGAAAGAGAATCAGAGGACTCAAAATGCCAGATTTATAGATTGTAAAGCCACAATGTTAAACAGACTTTTTCTTTTTGGCTTCAAAAGCTTCAAGACTATCACAATATTTCCTCTCCAACTCACCCCCAAAAAAAAAATATATGAACACTGAAACTTAGTCTGTCAAATATAATCCAACAATTCCCCCAAATACTCAAAACAAAGCTCATAAATGAGCTTAAATTACTAAGGTTCTAATTATATTAAAACAAACAAAATTCATGTTATCTAACAGACGCAAACATCAATCTGGAAAAAAAAAATTCATGTTATTTGAAACATGCCAAAATAAACAAGATTGCAGAACAGATCCATGAAATATAAATCCACAAAATAAATCACACGACAGACAGAACAAATCTTGATGATAATAATTAAAAAAAAATCCGTTAAAATACAAAACCTAACTCGCTCTTTCAAATCATTGCATACTTACAAAAATAAAAAATCTTGATGACTGTATTAGCCGCAACAACAACACGTTATTAATTTCCGCGCAAATCCTGAAAAATAACGAGTGAAAAAACGAATCAGGTAAGAATGAAAGACAAAAAAAAGCGCATAAATCAAAAGATCAATAAACATAACAAAAGAATGAAACTTACAAAAATTTGACAATATTGCTGAATGAAAGAAAAATCAGGAACTTTTGCTAAACTATGAGAGAGGATCGATAGAGTTCCTAGTCTTTGAAATTTTGCTATTGCGATTGCGTGAGGGAGCGGCCGAGACGAGAGGGAGAAGGTCGTATTTATATATGACGTAGATGACCTGGTGGGGGCGGAGCGACTTGCGCTTGTGTCTATTGACTTTTTGCCCCACTTTATGGGGCCTAAATTACAGCTGTGTCCCTTCACCTTATTTCCGTGAGGTTTCTGGTTTAAAACTAACAGACGTGTTCCGCAAGTATTGAAATTTTGGTTAGCTTACGATTTGTTTTTATTATTTTTTATTTTTATCTAACTAATAAATTTATATTATATTAATTTATATAAAATAAATTTATTATAAAAATTTGTAATTTTATGAATCACTTATTGATTACGCATCAAATTCAAGTGCTGTATTTAATTTGATTCTAACCTCTTTTTGAGAGCTGAGTCCATAGGACTTGTTCTTTAATATAAAAGTAGAAACGAATAAATTCCATCTACTTTGATCTGACCTATTTCATCTATTAGGACTCGTTTTTAATTTGATTTGTTTTCTTTGACTACAACAAACCTCAATATTTCCTAAACAGGTGGAGTTTGTAGTATCAATCCCTTATTAATCACACGTCAAATTCAAGGGTGGTATTTAATTTGATTCTAACCTGCTCTTGAGAGCCGAGTGATCATTAGGTCTTTGTTATTTATTATAAAAATAGAACCGAATAAATCAATATGGATTGAATTATATGTAATAATATTTGATAATATTATTTATATTACTATCATCAGTTATATTAACTTATTAATTCATAATCAATTTTTATATGTTAATTCTTACAATATAATTAAATAGTGTAATATTTAATTATATTTTAATATAATTAATATAAAATTATATAATAATATTATTGAATAATAAATTTATTAATTTATATTGATTATTACAATGTGAAAAAAAAAGAAATCAATATTATACAATATTGTAGATGCAGGATTTTGTTCGAGACTAGGATTCCTCCTCAACACTTGAATTTGTAGTTGGTAGGGAATGATCTCAAATTACTTCTTTCCTTGACGAGCAGGGCTTTAGAGTATTAAACTTCCCCTTGGCAAACGCCTGCACACACAACAATCAGTCAGGGGACGTAGATGATTTTTCCAACATAAACTCTCCGATACTCAAGTTAGCAATCTAGGCTTACTTAGGAAAAACTATGCCACTAGTCTCGTGGCTTTTTTATAATTTTAATCCCTTAAATCCAAGAGAGTTATCAAAGAGAGCAAAAACAAAATGTCAAATTGAATTATTGTACAGATAAGTTCAATGTCCAAGTGTCCAACCCCTTCATCGTCATTGAATGTCCCTTTTATAACCTGCTTGAGCGTTTGGTCTCGACTTCTCTATGTTCATCACTATGTTAGGTGTTTTATCATAAGTGTATTAGCACGATAACCGTTGCTAAGTGGGTTTTGTCCTCGAAATCTCTGGAGAGAAAGCATGTGTCGATAAAATAATTAATATAAAATTATAAAATAATTAATATAAAGTTTATATTACTATTATTAGTCATATTAACTTATTAATTCATAATCAATTTTTATATTTTAATTCTTGCAATATAATTAAATAGTGTAATATTTAATTATATTTTAATATAATTAATATAAAATTATATAATAATATTATTGAATAATAAATTTATTAATTTATATTGATTATTACAATGTAAAAAAAAAGAAATCAATATTATACAATATTGTAGATGCAGGATTTTGTTCGAGACTAGGATTCCTCCTCAACACTTGAATTTGTAGTTGGTAGGGAATGATCTCAAGTTACTTCTTTCCTTGATGAGCAGGGCTTTAGAGTATTAAACTTCCCCTTGGCAAACTCTTGCACACACAACAACCAGTCAGGGGACGCAGGTGATTTTTCCGACGTAAACCCTCCGACGCTCAAGTCAGCAATCTAGGCTTACTTAGGAAAAACTATGCCACTAGTCTCGTGGCTTTGTTGTAATTTTAATCCCTCAAATATAAGAGAGTTATCAAAGAGAGCAAAAATAGAATGTCAAGTTGAATTGTTGCACAGATAAGTTCAATGTCCAAGTGTCCAACCCCTTCATCATCATTGAATGTCCCTTTTATAACTTGTCTGAGCGTTTGGTCTCCACTTCCCCATGTTCATCACTATGTTAGGTGTTTTATCATAAGTGTATTAGCACGATAACCGTTGCTAAGTGGGTTTTGTCCTCGAAATCTCTGGAGAGAAAGCATGTGTCGATAACTGTCATTGACTAAGTCATTTTGCTCTGGATCCACCAGGATACATCCTCGCATTTTATCCAAGAATTGCACCAAATAGCTCTCCACCTACGAGCAAGCGGCTCATACACATGGATACTAGACAACTCCTCGTCATCAAAGAAGCGACCCCTGCTCGAATACATTTGGTCGGGACACTATACATCCCAAACAAATATAATATTAAATTACAAATTGACTTTTATTTGAAACGACTTTTTTTAGGGGGGATGCTAAAGAAGCAAACTGTCACATTAGTAAAATATGAGATCAGCAAGGGTGAAATATTGAGCATAGCTAAAAATTGTGTTTAATACAGATGAGACCTACACTACGAGATGGACAATTGAACCAATTTCCTAATTTGACAGAAAATTTTTAAAAAATTACCTTTCGAACAATAATCAGCATCATTAAAGCAAAAATGTCTCTACTTTTTAGTTTATTGAGATTGATAAAATCATTGTAATATCCTATATCACTAGCGAGTAAGAGTCTTCGCTTGTTTATAATTTGGGGTTCGTCTAATCAAGTCAACATGTTATGGTTGCAAAGCCATCAATAAAACTATAGCAAGTTGTGTGTCTAAAGCATACAATATTTACTTAGTTGTTGAGCCTAGGTTGTTAGACATTTCCAAGGGCAAAGCTATTAAAGGGTAAAGTTGGGTTATAGTCTGTAGAAAATATAGAAAGATTAGATTAGTTGACATTCCTAATTTCTAGGATTAGTTGTTTAATTTGTCTAATTTGTACAACTATTACTAATTTGTATATTTCTAAAAATTAGAAAGTTAAATTAGGAATGTGTAGTCCTATATGTTAACCCTATTATACTGGCTGTTAGAAGTACTTAAAAATAAGAAAAGATTTTATTATTCTCCTTTATTTACAAGGTATCAGAGTTATGGCAGAATTAAGCCTGGCTTGACTCCATACAGATCCGTTCATTGTTTTGTTATAACGACGCAAAACACCATGCCTAGGGTTATAATAACTTGTGATACCAATTCCACTGCTACATCTACTGGAATTGGTGCAGAGTAGTTTCTATCGTCGGGATTTGGAAACTTGAACGGAAGTGAGAGTTTTCCCATGCAATTAACCGGTCACAAATTGAACGGTAAGAACTATTTAGAATGGGCGCAATCTATTAAGTTGGTGATCGATGGCAAGGGTAGACTTGGCTATATCACAAGTGAGACAAAGGAGCCGGAAAAAATTGATCTAACTTAGAAGACTTGAAAGTTGGAAAATTCCCTAGTTATGTCCTGGTTGATCAATTCCATGGAGGTTTCAATTAGGAAGACATATTTATTTCTTCCCACCACAAAGGATGTATGTGATGCGGTCTGAGAAACGTATTTTGATCTAAAAAATTCATCACAAATTTTTGAATTGAAAACAAGACTATTGCAGACTAGGCAAGGTGATCGTACAGTTTATGAGTATTACAACGAGATAAAGACTTTATGGCAGGAGCTTGATCTCTGCTATGAAGATGATTGGGCCTATATGACGATAGTGTTTGTTATTTAAAATGAATTGAAGATGATCGTGTTTATGAATTTTTGGCAAGTTTGAATAAGAGCCTTGATGAAGTGCGAGGTTGGATCCTTGGTAGAATTCCTTTGCCATCAATCCTGGAAGTATTTTCAGAAGTACGATAAGAGGAAGGTCGACACAAAGTGATGTTAGGAGAAAAAACCGTATATGCTCCAGAAGTTTCAGCCCTAATGACAGAGACTATTCACAATAATTCCCCATCCCAGGCACGGCAGAATAAAAAGAAGTAAAGGTGTGGTGTAATCACTAACACAAACCACGTCACACTAAGGAGACTTGTTGGGATTTACACAAAAAAAACCTCCTAATTGGAAGCCACGAAATTTTAGTCAGTCAAACTGACTCAAAGGCCTTCCACTCAGCCATTGAGGAGAATGGAAACACTGCAACTACAGCTACGACACCTTCATTCAGTAAGGAATAGTTATAACAACTGTATAAACTTTTTCAGTCCACACAAGTAACTAATCCAATGTCTTATTCTTGTTTCTTAGCCCAGAAAGGTAATTATCTTTAATCTGTTGTCTTTAATGTGTCCATTATTCCTCTTTATCCACGGATAATATATTCATGTGCCACTGATCATATGACTGGATGCTCTAAATTGTTTTTTTTCTATAGTCCTTGTGCAGGCAATCAAAAAATTAAGACTGCTGATGGCTCTCTCTCGGCAATTGCTGGAAAAGGGTCAATTGTTATCTCTAATACTCTCGTTCTTCACGATGTCCTTCATGTTCTAAATCTCTCTTGTAATCTTTTGTCTGTAAGTAAAATAACTCATGATTTAAAGTGTTGTGCTAAATTTCTTCCAAATTGTTATGAATTTCAAGAACTAGATACGTGAAGGATGATTAGCAATGCTAGAGAGTATGACGGTCTCTATTACTTTGATGATGGGAACTCTATATGTCAGCAACAGAAAATTTCAAATCTTGGAGCATACTTTAGTTCTACTCATGATTAAAATATTGTTATAGGACCGTAGGTTAAGCCATCTTAACTTTTTATATTTAAAGTATTTGTTTCCAAACTTGTTTCGTAATAAACTTCAATTGTCTTTTCAATGTGATATTTGTCAATTAGCTAAACACCATCGTGTATTTTTTCCTATTCAACCATATAAAGTATCGAAGCCTTTTACCCTTATTCATAGTGAAGTATGGGGTCCCTCTAGGAAATTAACCAATTTTGGAAAAAAGATGGTTTATAACATTTATTGATGATCATACACGCCTAAGTTGGGTCTATCTACACAAAGAAAAATCTGAAGCAGAACATGTTTTTAAAAAACTTTTATAATATGATTGAAACATAATTTCAAACAAAAATTCAAGTGTTTCGAAGTGACAATGGGAATGAATACTTTAATAAAATATTGGGGTCATTTTTCTTAGAAAAAGGAATTTCTCATCACAGCTCTTGTAATGACACTCCTCAACAAAACGGGATAGCAAAACGAAAAAATAAGCACCTCGTAGAAGTAGCTAGGTCTTTAATGTTCACCACTAAAGTACCTAAATACTTGTAAGGAGAAACAATTCTCATTGCTATATATCTTATTAATAAGATGCCATCAAGAGTTTTGAACTTTTAGACACCATTGACAGTTTTAAAAAAATTCTTTCTAATGACACGTTTAACTTCAGATTTATCTTTGAAGGTCTTTGGATGTGTTGCCTTTATACTTATATACAATTATAATAGGGATAAGCTAAATCCATGGGTTGTAAATGAAATACTAACTAGGCAACCCAAGAGGGGGGGTGAATTGGGGTTTTAAAAATTAAGCTAAGCAAATCACACAACAATTTAATCTAATGCCTTAGTGAAATCGAAAACAATAAATTCAATCAAGCACAATATTAAAAGAGTAAGGGAAGAGAAAACAAACACAAGGATTTTTACGTGGTTCGGCTATCCCCGCCTACGTCCACGCCTCCAAGCAACCCAAGCTTGAGGATTTCACTATCCAAGCCTCCCAAGGCTTCAAATGTTTACAATTGACTTCCAAGGTGTCAATGGACCTTTACAACAAGAGATTATCTCCCCAATCTCTTCACCACAAGTGTTTCCCACACTTGTACACTCACAATTTGATGAGAAATGAAAATTACAATCAAATACTCTCTTAAAGAGTAGATTTACAAAATGAAGAACAAAGATGATTCAATAAATGATGATTTACGAAATTGAAGCTCAATGTATGTTGTATGCCTTTTGTTTGTGCGTGCTAAGATTACCAAAAATGATTTGGATTTGAGTTTATATAGTTGGAACTCAAAAACTAGCCGTTATACACTTTTTGTTCACTGTCGGATCGCCGTTAATAGGATGTCGGATCGCCGTTTGACTGGTCAACATGACCGTTGGGCTGGATTTTCAAATTGTCGGATCGCCGTTATCAAGATGTCGGATCGCCGTTAGTGTCCAGAAGCTAATTTTCAATTCTGGAGATGTCGGATCGCCGTTATCTAGAGATGTCGGATCGCCGTTAGCGTCCAGAGGCTAATTTTCAATTCTGGAGATGTCGGATCGCCGTTATCTAGAGATGTCGGATCGCCGTTATCTACAGTAACTGCTACAGTGAACTATTTTGCAAAATGACAGTTTGACCCCAAAACTTTATATAACTGTACTATGGCCCAAAACGTTATGAAACTTTACAAACAGGTCCAATTTCAGAATTTCTAAGTGAATTCCAAAACTTTCTGAAATTATAATATGACCCAAAATACTATGAAATGTTTCAAATAAATCCTTATCCAAAATTTCAAGCAATACTTGTTGATTTCAAAGTTTTCAAAATTCTTTCAATTAAACCATAAACTTGAAAAACAACCAATTTCATAAAAACATTTTTCCATTAAATATAAAACCTTTATAATGTGAAAATAATAATTTATTTAATATATATGAAAAACAATTTAAGCTTTCAAAAATTTAATCATTCTTAATTTTGTTTGTTATCATCAAAATCAATATTATGTTAACATAAATGTTAACAATCTCCCCCTTTTTGATGATGACAAACCTTTCATGTATTTAAAGAATGATTAAATAAATTTCTCCCCCTAAATGCAAGCTCTCCTTATAATTTGAGCTTAAAAGATTAATCATTCTTAATCTTGTTTGTTATCATCAAAATCATTATGGAAACATATATGTTAACAATCTCCCCTTTTTGATGATGACAAACCTTTCATGTATTTAAAGAATGATTCCATAAATTGCTCCATTTAAATGTAAACTTCTCTCACAATTTGCCAATGAATTAAATTAACAAATTTAAATACATGCATTTTTCCCTCATCATCAAAAAGAAAAACTTAATTGGCAAAGAAAAAGAGTAGAAATTTTTGTAAATTTAAAAACATTTATTCTTCTCCCCTTCATTATTGAAAAGAAAACTTTAAAGGAAAAGAATAAGAGTAGCAAATTTGTTACCCATGTTGTCCAAGTAGAAATTTTGATAAAATCTCCCCTAACAACAAGCATCACCTTAAATACAAGTTTAGTAATATTACTCTCAAATTATCATAAATTATCATACAAACCAACTCGATACACAAATCATCACACCAAAATATCATGAACCATTATTCCATCAATTACCAAGTCAATAACTCATAACATAAAATTATCATATAAAACACCAATGTAATCAAATCATCATTATATCTTAAAATCATCAAATCATAAATCAATCATCAAAACAATACTCAAAATGCATATTATTCTCCTACTTTTGACAACATCAAAATAATATATAATTTTGTCTCCTCCTTTGGACAACAAAAAAATTCAAATTGCATATTAACCAAAAATCATATTGTATGCTCCCCCTAGATATATGGTTAATTTAAAAACTTTAACCAAAATAATTTTATCAAAAATATATCATATTTATCTCCCCTTTCGATACCATTTAAAACAAGCAATGCATATTCAACAATACAACGATAAAGTACAAAAAATGCATCCATTCACCAATCATAGATTGCATAAGATCAAACTTCATCAAATGCAATATAATCATTAAAGCACATTCTTTATCATCAAAACTTAAGCAAAGCATAAGTATATAATGGTAATATATAGATCATCAAAATCACCAAAGCTATTAAGATAAGTCATCATTATGAGCTAAAAGAATAAATGATCAAATCCATTATTACAAATGCTCACAAAGGCCAATTTAATTAATGATGATATTATACAATAAATGACATATGAATTCCCACATACATAAGTGATAAAAAAATAATGAAGATGAATACATGACATGAAACATGATGATAGACAATTAAAGAGATGAAATCTAAAAAAAAATTTGTTTGAAAACCATGGTTGAATTTCGGATCTAGGGAGTTTGGTGTTGAAAAAGGATTTGAAAGATTATTTTGGATATAAGAATGGATGGGGAATAAGTTTTATGAATCAATTTGAATCAAAGACAAATGAAAATGATGAATTTCGGAGTGAAAAAGAGAGAGGAAGAAACGGTTTGAGAGAGAGATCTTGGCATAAAAATGGTTGAGAAAAGAGTAGAAATTGAATAGAAATATAGGAGTTGTTCACGGTTTTGGTGAGGAAAGAACAAATGTAGAAGAAAAAGATGAATAACTTATATTCCAGCGAATTCGAATTAGAATGTGGATAACCTGGATATCCGGTTGTGGTCTAGAAAGTGGGCAGCAAGATCACACGCGAATCCGGTTTACGGATGTTTGTAACCGGGATGTCCTACTTGCATTCAGCTCATCCTCGCCTGAATCGGATTTC
Organism: Atalantia buxifolia; assembly: GCA_030444775.1. NCBI lineage: Eukaryota > Viridiplantae > Streptophyta > Magnoliopsida > Sapindales > Rutaceae > Atalantia > Atalantia buxifolia. Next base: position 21,517,344 of record CM059837.1, on the reverse strand, counting down.
CGGATAACATAACCTTATCCGGTTTGTGGACAGAATCATCAAACCCAAACGGCTTACACGTTACGCTGGCCGGTTAGCCGATTAGTGGACAGAATGCTTCCAGGATCAAAACGGGTTCTGGTTTCCTTATCCGTTGTCCGAAAGATGCCCGAAAGTGTCCACCCTCACTCGGTTTACGGTTTGCATCCGGTTATCCGAAATTTAACCCGAGAGCAACCAAAGCCAATCCGGCTTCCGTTTGCTTAATCCGGTTATCCGGATTTAATCTAGAGAATAATCAATAAGAGAAACGTTTTTGGGATGATAGGAAGTGGTGTACCGATTAAGCTTTGGAAAACATTTTTGAAATTTGGTAAGCTCTTAAGCTTGTATTATACACACTAATTTATTTTTGGCTTAGAAATTGATTGATTTTAAACCATTTTGAGATTCAAAACTTTTCAATAAGCCTCTTAATGCATGAAATATAAATGCAAACATATAACTCATCTATCATGCATATCCATCATACAATTAGCGGCACAAGAATTCACACGTATAATTCAATCATCATGTATATATTTTACACAATCATGAAATAACTGAGCATTTAAAGATTGAGAATTCAAACATATCACTCATTTATCAAGCTTAGGCATTACATAATCATCAAAATCAAACAAATCTATCATGATGAGTTGACAAGCTATCATCATAAATATATAACCATGCATTATGATAAAGCACTCAATGTTAAACACAATGATAATTCAATCATGTAAACAAACAAGCATACTTTTACAAATTCAAGCTATTATCCATTTATCATGATCCACTCAACAAAATCAATATGGCAAGAATTGTTACCAAAATAGTTAAATCATCTTGCCTCATCTTTTTCTCCTAGATCATAATCAAGTGATTATCCACACAAGCTTTCATCAAGGAACTCTCCACCATTCCTTGATTGTGGTACCTACAAAGAAAACATTCAAGTTGTACATTTTGGTACCCAAATACTCTTGGGTCCTTGAGTGTTAGCAATGGTTCCTTTTGGAACCCAAACACATTTTACTCCATAATATACTTTTCTTTTAATAGGACAACTAAGCTTCATGTGACCGTTTTGATTGCAATAATGACATACAACTTGATTGTTAATAGATGTACTTCTCACAAAATAATTCTTATAATACTTTTGTTTCAAATTTGGCTTATAGCCAAGTCCTCCTTTATCAAACACATATTTTTGTGAATTAATCAAGTTATCCAACATCTTTTGCCCATTTGCAAATTTTAAAACAATCTCATTTAACTCATTGCTCTTCTTCTTAAGCATTTCATTTTCCTTTTTCAAATCATCTACATGTGGCTCTAAATGCTCATGTGAAGTGCTTGGTTTCTCATTTGATAATACAACTCTATTATGCAAAGTTTTATTTTCTAATTCTAGTCCTTTAATCTTTTCATTTAGAGATTCATTTTCATTTGTGAGCTCTACTATTTTCTTTTTAAGACATGCATTCTTTTTACCAATTTTCATCCACTCATCATACAACTCTTTAAAAGCATCATGTAATTCATCATAAGTAGAAAGATCATTTACCTCATCAAGTTCATCATCCGATTCATCTCCAATTGCCATGAGAGCTAGATTTGTCATTTCTTGATGCTCTTCATCATCACTTGTTTCCTCATCGCTATCATCCCATGTGGCTACCATTGCTTTCTTCTTAAGCTTGTTGAGAAGAGGACATTCCGATCTTATATGGCCAGGCTTCTTGCACTCATAACATTTGATTACTTCCTTCTTCTCCTTTCGGTTCTTGAGATCTCTAAATTTTCTTCGCTCACCGGATTTCTTAAAAATTTTATGAACTTTCTAGCCAAAGATATCCATCTCCTCCTCATCCAGCTCGCTTTCCTCATCACTCTCATGTTTCGAAGCTTTGAGAGCAATGTTTTTCTTCTTCTCATCATCCCCTTTTTCTGCTGCCAAGTCTTCCTCATAAGAAATAAGAGAGCCAATTAAATCATCAATAGACAAAGTATTTAAATCTTTGGCTTCCTCAATGGCAGTCCTTTTTGGTCTCCATTCCTTAGGTAGCGACCTAATGATTTTCTTAACTTTCTCGCTATTTGAAAAGTTCTTTCCTAGGGCTCCGAGAGTGTTCACTATGTCCGTAAATCTAGTATACATACAATACACACTCTCATTTTGTTCCATTCGGAACAATTCATATTGTCGAGTGTACCTACTAATTTTAGACTCTTTCACTTGATTCGTGCCTTCATAAACAACTTCAAGTTTGTGCCAAATTTCATTAGCACTTTCACAACTAGATACTCTATGAAACTCTTTCTTATCTAGTGCACAAAATAAGGCATTCATGGCTTTGGAATTTAGAGTAGCTTTTCTCTTTTCCAATTCATTCCATTCTCGTGAAGGTTTTGGAATGTCTTCCCCGACTTCAATTTTTTTTAAAGGCATAAATGGACCATCACAAACAACTTCCCAAATTTCATAATCTAATGCTTGTAAATAAATTCTCATCCTAGTTTTCCAATATGAGTAATCATTACCGTCAAAGAACGGCGGTCTAATTGTGGACTGTCGCTTCTCTAAAGGTTGAGTCATTATGGGTAGCCATGGATCTTTAACTCTAGACGGTTAAGTCTACACAAGAGCACCTTGCTCTGATACCAAATGAAATACTAACTAGGCAACCCAAGAGGGGGGGTGAATTGGGGTTTTAAAAATTAAGCTAAGAAATCACACAACAATTTAATCTAATGCCTTAGTGAAATCGAAAACAATAAATTCAATCAAGCACAATATTAAAAGAGTAAGGGAAGAGAAAACAAACACAAGGATTTTTACGTGGTTCGGCTATCCCCGCCTACGTCCACGCCTCCAAGCAACCCAAGCTTGAGGATTTCACTATCCAAGCCTCCCAAGGCTTCAAATGTTTACAATTGACTTCCAGGGTGTCAATGGACCTTTACAACAAGAGATTATCTCCCAATCTCTTCACCACAAGTGTTTCCCACACTTGTACACTCACAATTTGATGAGAAATGAAAATTACAATCAAATACTCTCTTAAAGAGTAGATTTACAAAATGAAGAACAAAGATGATTGAATAAATGATGATTTACGAAATCAAGCTCAATGTATGTTGTATGCCTTTTGTTTGTGCGTCTAAGATTACCAAAAATGATTTGGATTTGAGTTTATATAGTTGGAACTCAAAAACTAGCCGTTATACACTTTTTGTTCACTGTCGGATCGCCGTTAATAGGATGTCGGATCGCCGTTTGACTGGTCAACATGACCGTTACGGCTGGATTTTCAAATTGTCGGATCGCTGGTTATCAAGATGTCGGATCGCCGTTAGTGTCCAGAGGCTAATCTTCAATTCTGGGAGATGTCGGATCGCCGTTATCTAGAGATGTCGGATCGCCGTTAGCGTCCAGAGGCTAATTTTCACCTTCGGAGATGTCGGATCGCGTTATCTGAGATGTCGGATCGCCGTTAGCGTCCCGGAGGCTAATTTTCAATTCCTCGAGATGTCGGATCGCCGTTATCTAGAGATGTCGGATCGCCGTTATCTACAGAATCGCTACAGATAAATGCTACAGTGAACTATTTTGCAAAATGACAGTTTGACCCCAAAACTTTATATAACTCCGTACTATGGCCCAAAACGTTATGAAACTTTACAAACAGGTCCAATTTCAGAATTTCTAAGTGAATTCCAAAACTTTCTGAAATTATAATATGACCCAAAATACTATGAAATGTTTCAAATAAATCCTTATCCAAAATTTCAAGCAATACTTGTTGATTTCAAAGTTTTCAAAATTCTTTCAATTAAACCATAAACTTGAAAAACAACCAATTTCATAAAAACATTTTTCCATTAAATATAAAACCTTTATAATGTGAAAATAATAATTTATTTAATATATATGAAAAACAATTTAAGCTTTCAAAAATTTAATCATTCTTAATTTTGTTTGTTATCATCAAAATCAATATTATGTTAACATAAATGTTAACAATCTCCCCCTTTTTGATGATGACAAACCTTTCATGTATTTAAAGAATGATTAAATAAATTTCTCCCCCTAAATGCAAGCTCTCCTTATAATTTGAGCTTAAAAGATTAATCATTCTTAATCTTGTTTGTTATCATCAAAATCATTATGGAAACATATATGTTAACAGTAAAATGTGTTTTTATGGGTTATTCTCCTACTAAAAAAAGGTATAAATGTTTTGATCCTAACAAACAAAAATATTGTCATGATGGATGTTATATTCTTTGAGTCTCAAAGTTCTCTTCAGGAAGGGAAAGGAAATGAAGACTCGGTGTTTGAACTTGACATAAGTACTAATGGTAAGGCAAATATTGAAACTACAATTTTTAATCCTAATACCTTAAATAAAGAGGATAAGAGGATTACCTTAGTACCTGAACATAAAACTAATACTAGGATAATAGACGAGACAAACTTCAATGATGAGGTTGTTTGGGAAAACTTACACTAGGGAGAAACAGATTTAAAGTAAGAAAGATGCAGCGCTGCTTCCTCAATGCCATGAATCTGATTTAATTTCAGATCTGAAAAACATTAATTCTGAAAATCCAGGTACGATCTTTAAATTTATAAAGTTTGAGTCTTTATCTATCCCACAAGTACATTCAACCCTCTAGATCTTCCCATTACTCTTAGGAAAGGAATTAGATCATGTACTCAACATCCTTTTCTAATTTTGTGTCTTATAAGAACCTTTCATCATCTTATCATATTTTTGTCTCACAATTGTCAAGTGTGGATATATTTAAGTCTATACAAAACGTACTGAAGGTTCTTTAATAGAAGAAGGTTGTTCGTGAAAAAATAGAGGCTTTAGAAAAAAAAATGGAAAATTGATTGTTGGTTGCAAGTAGATTGTCACTATGAAATACAACTCAGATGGATCCTTAGAACGCTATAAAGCAAGGTTAGTAGCAAAAAGATTCACACGGACTTATAGAGTTGATTATCAAAAGACGCTTGCTCTCGTAGCCAAACTAAATACCATTCGAATAGTACTCTCTATGGCTGTTAATTTAGAGTGGTTGTTGTTTCAATTGGATGTTAAAAATGTGTTTCTCAATGGAGAATTGGAAGATGAAATATATATGGGTACGTCCCTTGGTTTTGAAGATAATTTTGGAGGAAAGGTATGTAAATTGAAGAAATCCCTTTATGGACTGAAACAGTCTCCTTGTGCTTGGTTCGAGAGATTTACCAGGTTTGTTAGAAAAGAAGGATATAGTCAAGGACAATTTGATCATTAAATATTCGTGAAACACACAGATAGTGGAAAGATGTTTATCTTGATTGTATGCGTAGACGACATAATACATATTGCGAGCGATGATGATGAGGTGAGTAGGCTGAAAAAGCACTTGGCATCGGGATTTGAAATTAAGGATTTAGGTCCTTTATGCTATTTCCTAGGTATGGAAGTTGTAAGATCTAGAATGGAATTTCTGTATCATAAAGAAAGTATGTTATGGACTTGCCAGAGGAGACATGAATGAGTGGTTACAAACCAAGTGATACGCTCGTGGATCCTAATCAGAAGTTAAGAGAGGTTTCCGATCGAGTTCCAGTTGATAAAGGTAGATATCAACGTGTTGTAGGGAAACTCATTTATTTATCTCATACAAGACCTGATATTGCCTTTACCGTTAGTGCTGTAAGTCAATATATGCACTCACCTTATGTGGAACATTTAGAGGCAGTTTACAAGATTCTCAGATACCTGAAAGAAGGTTATTATTTAAGAAGAGTGATCAAATGAGTGTAGAAGTATTCACAGATGCAGACTGAGTAGGCTCAGTTTCAGATAGAAGATCAACATCTGGTTATTGTACGTTCTTATGGGGAAATTTAATTACTTGGCAAAGTAAAAAACAAAACGTGGTTGCCATGAGTAGTACTGAACCTAAGTTTAGGGCCATGGCAAATGGAGTTTGCGAGGTGTTATGGACTAAAAGAGTCCTTGGAGAACTGAAATTAGATATTGAAGCACCTATGACACTGTTCTGTGATAATAAATCTACAATAACCATTGCAAATAATCTGGTTCAGCATGATCGCACGAAGCACATTGAGATTATAGGCATTTTATTAAAGAAACGATGGAGAATGGAGTTATTTGTATGATGTTCATCCCTTTAGAGCAACAAACAACAGATGTTCTTACTAAGGGACACTCTAGGCCAAAGTTTGAATCTTTCATTGACAAGTTGGGCATGATTAATATCTATGCACCAACTTGAGGGGGGTGTAGAAAATATAGAAAGATTAGATTAGTTGACATTCCTAATTTCTAGGATTAGTTGTCTAATTTGTCTGATTTGTACAACTATTACTAATTTGTATATTTCCAAAAATTAAGAAGTTAAATTAGGAATGTGTAGTCCTATATATTAACCTTATTATACTAGCTATTAAAAGTACTTAAAAATAAGAAAAGATTTTATTCTTCTCATCTGTTTACATATTCCAATCAAAATTTTAGGGATGGCAAAAATCCCCACAGGGACGGGTACCCTCAGAGATTTTCTCCATTCGGGGAGGGTATAGGGATAATTTCATACCCAATTTATTATTCGGGGAAGGGACGGGGAAATTTTTTTACCCAATTTCTTATTCGGGGAGGGGACGGGGATGAGGTGGAATCCCCATCCCCATCCCCTACCCATTTCCCCATTTTAATTTTAATTTTAATTTTATTTTTTAAAATTACTAGTAAATAAATAATAAAATTTGAATTATAAAATTATAAATATTGGTAAAAATAAAAAATATCAAAATCTTTATATTATTAAACTTTTAGGCCTAATTAACTAATTAAAGTCCTAATTTTTTATTTAGGACATTAAAAAGACCAGGTAGATTCTATTAGCCCAAAAATTTTATTTTAATTTTAATATTCATTAAATATTTTAAACTTAAATCTATTTTTTATTTATTTTTAGATGTTATAATTACCCACAGCGAATCACAATTTTAATATCTAATCTAATCTAATTTAATATTTGTTCTTGATTTGTTCCGACTTAACTATTGTACTGTTAAGGAAATAATCCACATTTATAAAGTGTCCACGCCACCATTGAAAAAGTTAATTTTGAATATAAATTCGATTTTATTTGTAACAATTTTGTATTAGCCTATTAATTTGTTCATGATAGTTAGTAAAAGAAGTTTATATCTCTTGCATGCTGCTTTACTTATTAATTTAATGTATGTGACTTTTGTAATGGATATTAATGTAATATATATTTCAAACTTTACTTTTATTTGAATTTTTATTTTAATATTATTAACTCAAAATCGAAAACAAAAAAAAATGTATTAGTTATTCGGATATCGGGGATCCCCTGTTATTATTCGGGGAGGGGATGAGGATTCTCTCAAGTAATTCTAATGGGGACGGGGACATACGTAAAATATCGGGGATAGGTATGGGGAGATTGGTCCCCTCCCCATTGCCATCCCTATAAAATTTAGCAAAATATTTTAGCTTATTATTATTATTATTATTATTATTATTATTATTATTATTATTATTATTATTATTATTATTATTATTATATTTTTACAATAATATTAATGTTGTTCACAAAATTACCATACAATATTTACAAAACTAGCTATCGTTGTTATATCTTACAAAATTATTAGGGTAATATTTACAAGTTTATGTTAGAATCTGGCCACAGGCATTTTTCGTAACTTCTTCTCCAATCCATCTTGTTTTAGAAATTCTTTTTCTTGTCTCAAGTAAACTTCTAATGACAAGATATTTCTCACTCATTTAGTTTTTAGTTATTAAAAGTTGGGGTTGGTGTACAATTTGTTGAGGATACCGTACTCTACAGACCATCTAACAGTGTCAAGTTGTAGGGTATAATACCCATAGAATACCTAGTTACAGCTTTAAAGTTGATGATTTTTCTTGCTAAATGAAGTTAAAACCCAAAAAAAAAATATTAATGATATTATTTGATTTAACCAAAAAAAATTCAAGGCTTTGCCTCAAATTGTTACAATTGATATCAAAGTTGGAGATGTAAATTAAGTGTTACCGTTGTGTTATATTTTATTCATAGCGTATGGTTCTCCAACCTCAAGCATTAAGATTAGCGTAACAAGTTATCTCCGCACGAAAATAACAAGAAATGAAGGGATAACTGTAGACATTCGAGAGGATGCACAATAATGCCCGAATGAGAAAGCAGAGAAAGATTGATTCTTGATTTGTTTGTCGTGGAAGACAAATCTCTAGGGCTGCGTTTACTTCATGGATTGAAGAATCGGAATTGGGAATCGGAATGATTGACGCGTTTACTTCGCAAAAATGAAGCAGGAATCGGAATCAGAATCAGAATCGAAATGGTGGGGCCCACGTGGGGCCCACAACTATTTGGGGATAGGAAATGGGAGATTGATTCCCATGGGAGGAGGTGGGAATCAATCTCCCATTCCTAGGAATTCCCATTTTGCCCTCCCCAAAACAAAAAATGCCCACTTTGTCCTAAGTTCTATTTAATTAATATATTATTATAATTAATTAATTATTATGATTAATTAATATATTAATATACTATAATTATTAATAATTATATTATTATAGTTTATTAATTAATATGCTATTATAGTAATTATTAATATTATTACTATAATTAATTCATATATTATTATTATTAAATTAATATAATTATTACTATTAATTAATATATTAACATATTATTAACAATAATTATAATTTTTGAATAAATAATCACAATAATTAATTTATTATTTTGTAATTAATTATTTAATTATTTAATTAATATAATTAATATAATTAATTCATATATTATTATTTTAATTAATTCATATATTATAATTAGTTCATATATTATTAATTAATTAATTAATATTATTATTATTTTAATTACTACTAATTAATATATTAATATATTTTTAAAAATAATTATTAATTATTATAATTTTGGAATGAATAATCACAATAATTAATATATTATTATAATTAATTAATATTAATATTATTAGTTAATATATTTTAATAATAATTATTAATATAATTATGATAATTAATTAATAAAATTTTACAATTAGTTATTATATTAGTTAATTATTATTATTATTATTATTATTATGACAATAATCTATTAAATATTTTTTAATAATTTATTACAATCTAACTCATTCTAATTTTAATTCAAGACAAAATAAACACATTAATAACAATCTAACTCATTCTAATTTTAATTCTTCTAATTTAAGTAAACAACTTAATATAAATTAAATTTTTTATTTTTATTTTAATTTATTCTATTTTTTACTATTCTAATTCCTACCCATTCACAGCCTGAAAAATAAACGCACCATAAATTTGTGCGGGGGCGGGCGCCTTTTCTTGCGAGTTGGGATGATGATAAGATTCTTAAAGATTGGCTGATCGATTTGGTCTATCTCAGCTTTTAATTCCTATGTCCACGTATGCATGCATGTATGTCTGACAACAAAATCAATAAGGACCCACCCCTTCAACTTCAACCTGCCTCAATCACTTTGCTGTTCATATTTTACACACATAATTTATGAAGGCCCGCCATTCTTTTTAGTCGAGTGGCCGGTCGACTCATTAATCGTTTTGTTTTGGAAAAAAAATAAAAATGACGAAGCATCTGAGTTTCCTAAAACAGATTATGGGTACTTTTGCATTGAAGCTATGAATTCTACTTTAATTAATGAACAATAAACAATCGAATAATCTATGTATGAGAGATGTGAAATCGAAACTCGCCCTTTAAGGTTAGTCAGATTCAGTTTCAGTTGTGGGTTAATGATTAGCATGTGTAAGAAAAGACATAATTTAGATTATAAAATTAATCAAACACCATAAAATAATTAAGAGCGGACCAAAGGAATGCACCTAGTCTGAACCATGAAATGCCCTTGACCAGTACTCAATTTTGAAAACAACAAATTAAGTAATTGTAAATAAAAGCAATTAGATAATGTTTGTTTTTTTCTTTTTCTTTTTTCTTTTTAAATAATATGATTTTTGAAAGGATTTTATATGATTTTCATGAATTTTATATAAACCTTGTGACAGTGCATTAATTAATCAACACTAATTGTATTGCTGACTAACAGTTAACTGAATTTTCGGCGGATGGATGTTGATCTAGTGGCGGCTGACGCGATGTGATTTGATTCACTAATGGCTTTAAATTGGATTTCTTTTTCCCAATCATTATTGAATTGTTGTGAAATTGATTCACAATGAGATTAGCATATAGTCGGACAATATAATTAGATCTTTTGAATAATTATTGATATTTATCGGTTGCTTCATCGTTATATTCATAGTTTCAGAATCTGTAGTTCTTGATGCTCATGTTTTAGGAAAGATGGCTGTTAAATCATTAGGTTTGCGAGTTTTGAATTGACGATTAAGATCTTATTTGAGATTGGAGTATTGTGATTTTTAAGATACAGTTACTGTGAAAGAAAAATTATAACTATAAAATAAAAATTAATATTATATGATAAATATAATTTTTAAATAATAATTTTTTAAAAATAATAAATATATAATAAATTTTTTCATCATACAAATAAAAAATTAAATCAATTTAACTTTCAAATTACAACAGTCAACGTTTATCAAACACTTTAAAAGTTATAACCACACAACCTCAATCCCAAACAAACCATAAAAATAATTTTGAATTTTATAAAAAAAAAAATTTCACTTTTTAAAATCATAGAATAGAAGAGATTTGATTTCTTTGTATTTTAAAACAACTTTTTAATGCAACTCTAAAACCTAGTATAAATTAAGAAACTATAAATAGTCTTATTTTTGTACTTCATAAATTCCCAAGTTTAGTTCTTTTGGTTCTATCTCAAAAGTTATCGAGACATGATTGAATGACGATTTTCTGATTTAACCTTTCTACTTTTTTTTTTTTTTAATAAAAACTCCCCGAAGCTTTTTTGAACGCCATGCTTGCAGGATAAACATATGGGTGTGAAAGATGATATTGAGTTGTAAGCTTTGTCAAATCATTTCAACGTGCGTATTGGCTGTGTTATGTTCTTAAAATTATTGATATTTGATCAATCACGAATTAATTATTTTATTATTTTTATTCGAAGGTGTTCGTTGATAGGGTCCAGCCAGCTTGCAAGACTCTCCCTATAAATTATATCATCATTTCGTCATTTATATAAAATATTTGCAATTGTAGTTTAAAGTCACCTTTTTTTTGGTTGGGGGAGAGATTGCAAGTAAAATGTTACTAAAAATGATTATTTAGAACAATTTCAACCAAACGCATATCCTTATCTTTTGTAACTTCAAATATTATATCAAACAGATTTTTACAGTTTATAATATTTAAAAACAGTTTTTAAATATTTATCAAAAATGTTTTCAAATATTAAAAAAAATTGAAAATACTTCTTCAATTTTTGTATCCTATTCAAATTTTCGAAAACAGTTGTTGATGCACAAATCAAACACACCCTTAAATATCCGGCTGACATTATTCGATTTTAATAATTTTATAAAGTTCATATTTTTAAGAACTCAATCCTACATTATGCATGCATATATATAATAGAATACTACTAGGACATATATAAACTGAAGGAAAATGAAATCAAATAATTTCTCTTATAAGAGGAAAACGGGCCAGCGTCTCATAGTTTCCACTTATATTTGACTACTTACTAATCCTTTCAAAAACAAAATAAATAAATAAATAAATAAAATCCCTTTCTTTGCCTTAAATGTACAATGTGACGAGAGCAAGATGATAGCATCAATCAGTTTGATTGACAGAAACTTGCCTTATCCAATTGAATTATTATTCATGGCAGCTGGGCAAGAAATATCACGTCCAACAACCAATTTTGATGGACCTTGTGAAGTTGCATTCGAACGTAACTTACAGCATTAAATTGTAATTAATGATCTAAAAATAAAATTAATTAAACTATTTTTTAAGTCATTAAATATATATTTTGGGTTAAAATAAGTTACATTATCACATAACTTAACAACACCCAGATTACATATGTATATCCACCACAAAGGAAGCAGACAAATTACATATGTGAGAATTTCTATTATCTCTCTCAAGTTAATAGTTGATCTGATTACATTAACAATTCATCAATGTGCATCATCTATATTTTGTAGGGGATAAAAAAATTACTTTTTCTGCCCCTAACTTGAGAAAAAAAAAAGCATATTGACTTGTTATTTTAAACATAATTTTGGGTGGATCTACTTTCTGTAAATAGGTCATAAGTGATTGAGATACTCCTTCGAGAATATTTCTAAATGATGTATTTTATACTCAAAATAATGTTGGGGTGAATGAGAAGAAATTGATGCTCAAAGTACAATATAGAAATTAATAATTTAGAATTAATTATGCAATCAATTCTAGAATTTATTAATTGAATTTATTTGGACATTGTAATAGTCAATTAAATTTAGATTTTAATATGAAATTAAATTGCGGTTAATGAGGCTATGGTTACACTTTGAATTTGATTCAAGAATTAAATAAATGAAAATTATCCACGGTCCATTTTTTTTAATTTTTTTAAAAATACATAATTCTTTTTTTTTAGCTGGAATCCACCTGAAGTCACATTTTTTTTTTTTACTTTTCCACTTCCGTTTGGATATCGTTAAGAAAGCTAACGGAATATTATTTAAATGACTTTTTTACCCTCAAATGTAAAAAATATTTTATCCACGAATCACCTGTTTTTTTGTATTTTTTCATAAATATATAATTCCTAATTTTTTTTATTGAACTCCACTTAAAGTTACATTGTTTTACACCTATCCACTACTGTGTCGTTATGAAATGACGGTTTTACCCTTATAAAGTTAGCAAAGTTATAACGGTCTCTGAACAGAAGTAGAAAAGTGAAAAGAAATGTAACTTCAGGTGGATTCTAATAAAAAAAAAAGAATTGTATATTTTTAAAAAATAGTGAAAAAACGAGTGGACGATGAATAATTTTCTTTAAATAAAAAATTTAATAACAGTGGTTACGCTTTTAATTAGATATTAATAGCAGCAGTAGCAAGTGCATTTAATAAACTAAAAAAAAAAGTATCGGTTATAAAATTTAAGGCAGTCAAATTCGTTTCGAGAGATTCAAGAGATATGAGATAGCGTGTGAGGTGGAATGTGACGAGAGCAGGAGTGATGGATAGAAGAATAGAATTAGATAATCTCCAAACTCCTCCATTGTCGTACATCTATTTTGATAAAGTTCAAACACGACCGAAGTTCATTGTAAGCAGCATGGTGGTGCGCTATAGCTATTTAATCTCATTGTGTTTTGGGAGAAAAACACCAAGCGAGTTCTAGAGTACAATTGTAGGAAGAGTAATTGTCTGAAGAATGTTGTGGTATTTTATATGATTAATTAAAAAAATTGAATGCCCTCAATTGCTTTTTTTTTTTTTTTTTTTCAATTTTAAAAGAGAATGTCCTTGGTTGTTACATTCCATTTGCCATGTGCTTATCATGTATCCCACGCTTTTAATCAATCGTATGAAAAAATGAATAAATGTTCACGTACATTGAGAAGACTCAAGGAGACTCTCATGAACCTCTCCCACTTGTAAAATTCGTTGGGCAAATCGTAATTAACTTTTAACAACAGTATTGAGACACATAGTTCTATATTCTTCTTTTATTATTTAGTTTTACGGCAATCTAAATCTAAAAGTATTTCTAAAAAATTTTATTAATTTTATTTTTTAAATACCTATTTATTTACTTATGTGATAAAAAAGAGAGTGAAAAATATATTATTCTTTAAAATATTCTTCAAATAAAAATAAGTTAATATTATTTTAATCAAAAAAATATTTTTTTCGAATGAAAAATAAATAATAATTAAACCATCTCTCTCTAATAAAAATAATAAAATATAAATTAAAGAAGGAGAAAGCAACTTTATAAAATAAAAGAAAAAAAAATTATTTTTTATTTAAAAAATTTTAATTAAAGTATTTTTTAAAATTTTAAATGTTAATGTAGTTTTTTAAATAAATAATAAAATTTTATTTAAAAATTTTTTTTGAGATGCTTTGATCTCTCCACCGATATGAGTAGAGTTCAAAACCCCATGACATGAAGAGTACGTATACCAAAAAATAAATAAATAATCTCCAGCTAGCTAGATATCACTCACCGTTTACTTTGTTCCATTGAAAACTGCCCCAACCGATCCATATTTCAGCATACAGACAAATGCACATTGATGAATATTTAATTTTTTTGGCAATCATGACTGAAAACTACCCAACCGATTGATTATTCAGCTCATTTATTTCTTAAGAAATGTATATTATTAAGTATTTATGAATAATAAATTTTAGACTCAGAAGTCTAAAACTACCGCAGACGTACGAAGACCAAACGAGCTCTGTTGCCAGGTTATAAATAGACTCGACTTTTGCCATATCAGTATACATAGCTAACACCATGAAACTACTTTCGTCTTTCATTATTTTCATTTTCCCCCTGGTTTTTCCTTGTGTCATCTTTTCCTCCAAAAGCTATCAGCAGCTTCAGCTTCCCGGGGTCGTTGGTCCCGAAAGCCTTGCTTTCGACTGCAACGGCGAAGGGCCGTACGTCGGTGTTTCCGACGGGAGAATCCTTAAATGGAAAGCTGAAAACTTTGGTTGGACTGAGTTTGCAACGACGGCCCCTCACAGGTAGTCAACTAATTAAGAATATGCAGCAAAATGCATGCATACACGTTATATGCATTCAGATCCCACCCTCTAATTACTCTTTGGGAAGAAACCATGCAATTGCATGCCAGTATCTGATTTTTAAGATTTTGTAAAATTTACAAAAAAAAATCAATGAAATGAAAGGTGTATTTTATCATATACAAACATACGTGCATGTATGTGTGTAGGGCCTCGTACTTACCGTTAATAAAATTTGTACACGGAAGGTTTTTAATTTGTACCGTTAATAAAATTTGTAATCTGTATGTCATCAGGTTTTTAATGATATCAGCATTAATTGGTGGGGTTATGTTTTGAGATACTACCGTTGAGTAGATATTCTCTATTGATTTGAGCTCTCCTGAGCTCACTCTTGATCTGATCTCTCCTAAACTTCTAACAAATAATTTTATGCCATCTATACTTTAATGCTAATACATGGATAAACTTTAATTAATGTTATTTTTTAATTTATTTACTACTAGTTACATAGAGAAAATTTTGTTAAAAAAAAAAAAAAATCTGAGAATCTTAGATATCTCCCTAAAACCACGTTGACAGGCCTTAGCCTTTTCTTATCATCATTGTCAATTTTATTTTTGAGAATTTCGTCAAAAAACAAACTGGCTTCGGAAAAATAGCAGTAAAAAGGGTCTAAATTAAATCTCTAGTGTTTATGGAAATGTTCAGTTAACTTATTATTTGGAATTTATTTGGCTAGGGCAAGGGAAATGTGTGATGGCTCGACGAATACAACTTTGGAACCGTTGTGTGGGAGGCCATTAGGGATCAAATTCAATCCTGTAACTTGCGATCTATATATTGCAGATGCTTACTTTGGGTTGATGGTGGTCGGTCCAGGTGGTGGTCAGGCTCAACAACTTGCTTCTTCGGCCGGAGGAATCCCTTTTCGTTTCACAAACGACTTGGACATCGATCCCAACACAGGAATAGTTTATTTTACCGACAGCAGTATTTATTTCCAAAGAAGGTCGCTTTCCTTTCTTAACGATTGTTGATGCTTATCCTTAAATTATTTTCTACACTAATTTTGTAAGCCATATTCTTTTTATGTATATATTGACTTCACTTCCAAAGAGGTGTCAAATTCTCCCACAATAACGTTTGTGGGTTGTGGCTAAAGATCCAGTACTTGACCACAAATTTATTACTTAGCCAAAATAACTTCCTTCTAAAAGAAGGTAATTGGTGGCAACACTATTTCGTTACAAAACGTTGTCATATTTAGCCACTAATATTTTCAACCATAAAAATAGAGACAGATATTTTGACTACAATGATAAGCAATAAGACTTGCCAAAAATATATGGGGACTTTAGGCTAAATTATCATTTTTCTTACAGTAGTTTCAGTAGCATTTTGTAATTAAAAAAAAAAAACAGTACTTTTAGTTATTGTTATTCAAAATATAATTGCATGGTAAATTAATATTTTTTGCACAAATGTGGTGTAGGCAATATTTTATGTCGATTGCTACGGGAGATAAAAGTGGGAGGTTATTGAAATATCATCCACTCAAGAAGAACGTGACAGTAATGTATAACGGTTTATCATTTCCAAATGGTGTAGCACTAAGCAACGATAGCTCATTCCTCCTAGTTGCTGAGTCAGCCACACTGAAGATTTTACGGTTTTGGGTGCAGGGTGAGAGAACTACATACACTCCGCACCTTTTTGCTGAGGTGCCAAGATTTCCAGACAACATCAAGAGTGACAGTAATGGAGAATTTTGGATTGCTATGAACTCTGCGAGGGGAAAGATTCAAAGCAATAAGAAGACAGCTTTCTTTGAAGAAACTGCGAAGCCATGGTTTCTAAGAGACCCTGTTGGGGTTAAGTTTGATGTGAATGGTAAAGTTGTGAAAGTGTTGGATGGAAATGAAGGAAATACACTCAATTCTGTCAGTGAAGTTCAAGAATATGGTGGATACTTGTACACAGGATCTTCTGTGCAGCCTTATGTTGTCGTAATAAAGGCCTAGTCTAGACTTGCTATTTCCTCGAAGATCTTCTGTCTTTGCCGTCTCCTCTTGTTTGGTTAAAAAACACAAAGTTAATTAATTAGTAAGCAAAATCTAAATACATATTTTGGTTTGATTTTCAAGTATTAAGCATATATTCTGATCATCTCTTTCGATAAACCAACAGATTTACGTGATGAATTTGCTTTTATTTATTTATTTTCGCAACTACAACTACCTCTTTGTTTGGTAATAAACAAGAACGTGGGTAAGAGTATAAATCTCTGTCTGTCTACTATGAGTAGAAGATCATCTCTTTTCAAGTATTAAGCATATATTCTGATGATCTCTTTCGATAAATCAACAGATTTACGTGATGAATTTGTTTTTATTTATTTATTTTCGCAACTACCTCTTTGTTTGGTAATAAACAGGAACGTGGGTAAGAGTATAAATCTCTGTCTGTCTACTATGAGAAGAAGATCAATAGAGCTTGGATCTCAAATTTAGATTTTAATTACCTTCTTCCATTTTAATATCAGATTGTTCGGAATTTGAAATACAATTTTGAAGAAGCAGATTCAGTTCATTCAAGGTCCCAGCGTCCAATTTTGTTGGCAAGTCCGTAAAAGAGCCATCCGAGAGTGGCAACTTATAGATATTCTAAACTATACACAGGCGCGTGCACACACACATTTTTTATTAATGATCTCTGACCATAATAAAATAAAGAATGAGTTATAAGATAAAAAGGATTTTAAATTTTAATGTACTATATAATAAATAATAGAGAATAAAACATTAAAAACTAAATAAATACACCCCTGTCTTTGAAACTAACTTTTAATGTACCCTACAACTGTCCTAAGGTACCTATCAGATTCAGATTGTATCCATTTTTGACATTTTGAATTGTGATTATTTAATTCCCAAGTTCCACACTGTCGTTAATAATAAAACGCAAGTGGGTGGGTGGGTGGGAAGACAAACTCAATACTTAAGGGAACACTGCACATTGATGCGTGTGCAAGTCCAAGTGTCCAACTGCAACACTGCATTCCCACTTTTATTTGTCCCTACAAATTGGATTACCAAAACACATCCATCCAACAACACTGCATCTTCCAAATCATCAAGCAGAAGTCAGAAATGGCTTTGCGAACTCAAAAATTCTAGCTATGGCAATTCTTCCCTCTTTTCTTTCCTCATTTCCAAATAAAACTTCAATCTCAACATGTAACAATTAACTTTTATATCTTACAAAAATAACTAATTAAATCATTACTGTTAACATTTATGTTAACATAATGTTGATTTTGATGATAACAAACAAAATTAAGAATGATTAAGTTTTTGAAAGCTTAAATTATTTTTCTTACATTTTAAATAAATTATTATTTTCACATTATAAAGGTTTTATATCTAATGGAAAAATGATTTTATGAAATTGGTTGTTTTTCAAGTTTATGGTTTAATTGAAAGAATTTTGAAATATTTGAAATCAACAAGTATTGCTTGAAAATTTAGAGAATGACTTATTTGAAATGTTTCATAGTATTTTAGGTCATATTATAATTTCAGAAAGTTTTGGGATTCACAGTGTATTATTTAGAAATTCTGAAATTGGACCTGTTTGTAAAGTTTCATAACGTTTTGGGCCATAGTACAGTTATATAAAGTTTTTGGGTCAAACTGTCATTTTACAAAATAGTTCATCAGAAGAATCATCAGAAGAAGCATTCTTGTAGATAACGGCGATCCGACATCTTGATAACGGCTCGCCGACATCTCCAGAATTGAAAATTAGCCTCTGGACGCTAACGGCGATCCGACATCTAGATAACGGCGATCCGACATCTAAGATAACGGCGATCCGACAGTGAGCAGAATTGAAGATTAGCCTCTGGACACTAACGGCGATCCGACATCTTGATAACGGCAATCCGACATTTTGAAAATCCAGCCCAACGGCCATATTGACCACCAAACTACGATCCGACATCTCTAGTTAATTGCAAGCGATCCGACAAATGAAGCAAAAAGTGATAATGTAAGGCTAGCCCAACTATATAAACTCAAATCCAAATCATTTTTAACAATCTTGGCAAGATCATCAACAAGTGCACACAACATATATTGAGCTTCAAATTCAAAATCATCATAGATTAAATTCTTATTGTCTTTATTATTTGCATATCCACTCTTAAAGAGAGCTTTTGTTGTAATCTTTATTTTTCTCATCAAATTTGTGAGTGTATAAGTGTGGGAAACACTTAAGTGAAGAGATTGGGGGATAATCTCTTGTTGTAAAGGTCCATTGACACCTTGGAAGTCAATTGTAAACATTTGAAGCCTTGGAAAGGCTTGGATAGTGAAATCCTCAAGCTTGGGTTGCTTGGAGGCGTGGACGTAGGCGGGGATAGCCGAATCACGTAAAAATCCTTGGGTTTGCTTTCTCCTCCCTTACTCATTTATTATTGTGCCTTTATTAAATTTATTATTTTCGAATTTATTAAGGCATTAGATTGGATTATTGTGTGTTTTGCTAGGATAATTTTTAAAATATCAATTTATCCCCTCTCTTGGGTTGCACACTTGCATTTCAATTACGCCGTCCATTTGTGAGTTCGATGGAATAGCGGCACTGTTATGGCGCTGAAATTTCTAGAAGTTTATCGACAAATTAAAAGCTGTTTAATAAATTTATTTTCTCCCTAGTTCTAGATGAGGAGAAGAACGTATTCAAATATTTGGTCAATTGTAGAGAAAAATAGCTGTTAAAGAACCACAGTCAAAGTCTTAGCAGTTAAGTACCCTCGAACATGACATGCCAACTCCGAGTTCCAGTAATAATAATAATATAAAAATAAAACCCTTGTCGTGTTTCGTGGGTTGCCGTGACGCTGGGTCCAATTGGAGCTCGCCGCTAAACAGAGCATGAGCGTGACTTACCAAGCATGTGTATAAATCAATATTATGGATAGAATAAGTAAATTGATTTGATTTTTTGCATTGAAAATATTTTTTATGTTAAAAATAAGAAACTTATGAATCACGAGAAAAATGACAGACTATCATCAGACTTATAGACTAAATAAAATATATATATATATATATATACATACGTCTAGAATGGTATTGTATTGAAGATATTAAAAAGAAAAAAAATTAACCATATTAGATACTGTAATAATTGAGCCTTAACTTAAATTCTTATAATGAAATTTGTTGATGATTCTGGTAACAGTTTGAGTCCATTGCTCAAACAAGAAGCTTTCTTTCGTTTCTTTTTCTTTTTCTTTTTAACCAAATAAGAATTGAAATTTCGAAGAAGGTCTAATTTCCTAGAAAATGACGACTGAAGAAGTTAAAAAAGAATATGCCTAGGGGCTAAAAAGGAGTAGAAAAACAAAAAAAAAAAATTGAAATTTCGAGGAAGGTTTGATGTCCTAGAAAATGACAACTGAAGAAAGTAAAAAGAATATGCCTAGGAGCTAAAAAGAAGTAGAAAAACAAAAAAGACAGAGAGAGAGATTTGTGCTCTAAAAGGAATCCACAATCTCAAAGTTTGATGCTTAACTCGAATTAATTCTATTTTCAACATTTTTAATTAAATGAAAAAAGTAGCTTAATCATAATATTCTCGCAAAAAGACAAGTGCACCTCCCTCTTTTTATCAAATTAAAGTTTTTTTAACTAAAGCTGTGCGATAGTGTTAATAAAAAGAAGAGAAATTCTTCATTGGCAGAACATAAGCGGTGCCGTTTCAAGCAAAAAAATGGGAGAGAAATTTTTCATTTAGGGCGGGAGATAAAAGCAGTCTGTTTATTTATTTATTTTCCAATCACGACATCTGTGACGCTCCCTCTCCTCCGATCTATTCGTTTGTAACAGGTATCTTTGTGTCTTTCTTTTTTAAAACTATTAATTTTCTAAATTCTTCTTCCTACATAGCTCTGGCATTTCGTTTTCAGATCCACTCCATGTACGATTTGTATTCTCCTTCTTTTTTTTTTTTTTTTGAAATTCTGAATGATTAAAATGCATGATTTTTTTGCTACTCATCATTTAATCTGGTATATTTATGTTGATTTATGTCGAATAATTTCTCCATTAACGATCAGCAGGTTAAAATTAAAAAGAAAAGGGAGAAAGAATGGGATACATAGGAGCTCATGGAGTAGCGGCGTTGCAAAGATACAAATACAGTGGAGTCGATAACTCATATTTGGCCAAATATGTCTTGCAACCTTTTTGGAGCCGTTTCGTCAATTTCTTCCCTCTTTGGATGCCGTAAGTTTTCCATTTAATTTTTCTCTCTCTGTTTTTTTTTTCTTTTCTTTTCTTTTTTTTTTTTACAGTGGAGTAGATAAAAATTGAATTCTTATCTTGATTAATTTGGATGTTCTTTTGATTGTGTCTCTGCTGCCGGATCTTCTCCAGACCTAACATGGTAAGATAATTTGTTATTGCTGGCTTTTTTTTTTTTTAATTAATAATGCCGAAACTATGTTCCACGGTTTTTTTTTTTTTTTTTCTTTCAGATAACGCTTACCGGGTTCATATTCTTAGTCACATCAGCAGTGATTGGCTATGTGAGTTGCAATTTCTCTACCTGTTATTTTTTTATTGATAATTTATGTTGGAGTATAATTTGCAATTTGAAAGTCTTTATTATCACAAGTGATATTAAATAACTAGTTGTGGTTAGATTCTGCTTTGTTAATTTTCATATTTAAATTTGTTTTTCAGATATATTCACCTTGTTTGGATACAGCTCCACCAAGATGGGTTCATTTTGCACATGGCTTGCTTCTATTTTTATATCAGGTTCCATTCTACAACCAAAATGCAACTTTGTCAGGCTCTTCTTTTCTTCTGTTTGTTTTACTGCATTCTAGTACTTTTAGCTGTGGCTCTTTCTGACCTTTCACTAATTACGTGCTAGACTTTTGATGCTGTTGACGGGAAGCAAGCACGACGGACAAATTCTTCCAGTCCACTGGGTGAACTTTTTGACCATGGTATTTCTCATTCATGTCTTTTGCCTGATATTTACAATTTGATTATTAGTAGTCGATGTTGATCAAATATATTTCTTGTTTACCATATTGCAGGTTGTGATGCACTAGCCTGTGCGGTATGAATATACCTTGTTCTGTTCTTTTGTAATTCTGATCACTGCAATGCCTTTGATATGTTTGTGGTGCTTTCAGTTTGAATCCATGGCTTTTGGAAGCACTGCTTTGTGTGGAAGAGATACTTTCTGGTTCTGGGTAATTTCAGCTGTTCCATTTTATGGAGCAACATGGGAACAGTAAGTGGTGCGAAACATACTATTTTTTATTTTGTACACACTGAATAAAATCAGCACTAAGTATGTAAAGCTAGGATGTCACACAACACCTATTGAAGGATGGTTGCTCTTTGACCCCTTTAGGATGAATATCATTTATGATTATTGAGGCCTTTCTTTTGTTTCCGCATTCTTTATATGTATAACATAGAGATTGATTGATGTTTCCAATAATTTTTTTTGTATAAGTCTCAACTTTCAATATTTTTTTTTTTTTTTGGTGTCAGTAATATTGATAATTCTTTTGCCAGCTATTTTACCAATACCCTTATTCTTCCGGTGGTCAATGGACCTACTGAGGGTCTTATGCTGATCTATGTGGCTCATTTCTTTACAGCTATAGTTGGTATGCTCCTTTTTGCACTTAAAAGAATGTACCTTACTGATTTTTATTTTATGCTTCCATATCTTATCTTTTTTATATTCTCCTGTGATAGTAACTTGAGTCTCTTTTCTTAGGTGCTGAGTGGTGGGCGCAAAATTTTGGGAATTCTATGCCCTTCTTGAGTTGGGTGCCATTTATTAATGGTAAGCTCCATTATTAGAGCAGATGATTAATATTCTTTACACTGAAGCTGATAAGCTATGTGTCAGAAAAATGGAACTCTGAATTGACAATATGTGTTCAATTATACTGGATATTACTGAATGGAAGAAGATTCATTTTTGCTGTTGCTTATGTACTTTGGACATTCGTTTGTGTGCCATTTTATGAATTGATCAGAGACTGTTTGAAAAAATTGTGAAAATTTTAGATGTAAAATTGCCTTTAGCTTTTTCATACAGTTAACTTTGTGTACTGATGACCGTTGAGCTGATATGTTTCTTTGATGTTTGTAAGCTAATCATAAAGCTACTTATTTGGCTATTGATTGTTTCTTGTTCAATGTTGCTTGGATAGTCTTGTATCTTGTGCACTGCTAGAACATTGGCCTGAAGTACATTTTCAAGGGATCACAGAGTAAATTTGCTTCAGATTGACTTTCTTATTGTCAATTATGATGCTCTATGTTTATTGTTCCTGAAGTGGCGGCATGTGTCTTATGTCACGCCCTTAATGTAGTGTGCAGCCTTAAGCGCCAAATCTAGTCTAACTTAGTGCGTAAGTGAGCCAAAAACTCAAAAACCCTAACTGAAGAGTGAAACACATGCCAAAGAAGTGAGAGGAAGAAGAAAGCACAGAGAATAAAATGGAGGTCTTTATGCGCACGTTTAAGTAATGCTACTCCTATTACGTATCCTAATCTAATGAGGAGAATCCATGCTTAGAAGGGAAAAGAAAATCTGTGCAGGATTCTCTATAGGAAAGCCTACTCCTGGTCTAATTAGGAAATTATCTGCATCCTAAATATGTATAAAACTCTCCTAAGCAAGCTAGGACACCTAAAAGCCAAAAACAGCCCCTAAACTAAGGTGCTGTTTGTGCGCTTTACAGCCCACAACAATGACACTTACATTGGATAGTAGATTTAGATTTTTTTTTTTTTTTTTTTTAGGCCGCATCAATAGGTGCTTGTTATGATAATTTGATACTTTCTTGATTCCATCTCTTTTTACCCTTATTGCATTTAGTAGTGTACCTGTGCTAATTATATGTTACATGTTTTCTTACACAGTTTGATGATGTCGGAATGTAAATTATTAAAAGCTTTCCCGATTTTCTTTCTTTCTTTTTTTTTTTTGGATCCTGCTACTGCCTTGTTTGTACTGGAGATATCATAACATTCCATCTCTGTAAACATTTTGACTTTTGATTGGTGATTCATTAATGTTCTCAAGCCTCTATTATTTCTTAGAAGATGCACTAAATACTTCTTGGTTAGTGTTATTTTCTATTTTCCTTTCTTGATTACTGTTATTTTCTTTTTCTTTTTTAACTTTTTATTCGTTTTGAACTCCTAAATATACAAATGGTTTATCTTTTATGTCCTTTTGACTTAATTTTTGTTTTTCCTTCTTTTAACCTCAGCAATCCCAACAAACAGAGCAGTGTTATATTTAATGATCGCCTTTGGTGTTATCCCTACAGTATACTTCAAGTAAGTGTTTTCTTAATCCTAAAGGGTTCAAATTTAAACTTGGCCTTCAGTGTTAACTTTCATGCTGTAATCTTTAATTCTTTTTCCCCCCCTTCTTGTCCATTCTTGTTGGACTTGTTGCTTTCTCATTCCATTATGAATTTAAACAGATTAAAGCTACTGATCAGGGTATTGAGTTGCTGAACCCACAGTACTGGCGTATGCATCTTAGAGCTTAGTTTCCATATTATTGTTGTCTTGGTTCCCCACTTATTCTCAATGTGACCTTGAGCTCATGTCTATATTCTTCATCTATGCTCAAAAAGTTATGCATAGGTTTGTTTTTTATCAGGCCGGAGTTGTAGTTGAACTTCAAATTACCTTGTTTTGATTAGGTTTCACATGCATTGTCCTTCAACAGTTTCTTGCATAAGGTCATTGCTTGAACCTCTCTTATGAGTTCTATGTCTGTGATGCAGTGTGTCCAATGTTTATAAGGTTGTTCAGTCAAGAAACGGAAGCATTTTACGGGCATTAGCAATGGTAATTCTTTGTAGCATCATGACACTCAACTTTGCATTCAAAATATGCTTAACACATCTCTGTTTGTCTCTTGACAGCTTTACCCCTTTGTGGTACTCTTGGTAGGAGTGCTTGCTTGGTATGAGTCACCCTGTGCTATCTGTTCTCATGTTTAATTTCATTCCTAATATTTGCCTTCATGTTCTTTTTTTCCCCCTTATGTAGGGATTATCTTTCTCCGGCTGAAATTATTCGGAAATATCCACATTTCGTTGTTTTGGGAACTGGACTTGCATTTGGGTTCCTTGTGGTAGGATACTATTTTATTTGTCTTTTTCCTTTCAATTCTCATATCTTTTTTGAATTTCTGATTTAATTTTCATTATTGTAAGTCAAGATTTCATGTAAAACAGGTTGTATTTTTGCCTCCTTGGGTAGCAATTTGCCATTTCATGGTGTTAGTGAATATTTTGCTGATAGTATTATTGGCATGTGCTAATATAAAAATTAAAAAAAATAATGAAATACAAATAAGTTCTGATGCCAAGCACTCGCAATTGGGACACTAACTACAGTTGCCAATATCACTTAATTATGTCATCTGCCAATTACTAGGATACTCTTGCCTTTGTATCGGCATTTTGTTTTTCCACCCACTATCTTTGATCGTAGAATGACTATCAAATGCAAATGTTGCCTATTAAATTTTGTTGTGTGTTTAATTCAGGACAATTGTTTTCCATTTTCTACGTGATTGCCTCTGAAGATGCATGGTAAACATTTTCAGTTTATTCACACTCATGTACGTATCTCACCCACCAAATGTCGTTGCACTGAGCATGTTTTGGATTTGTTTTATAATCTTCTGATCATTTTGTTATTTGGCAACTTGTATATGTATTTCACCCACCATATGCTGCTTGTTGCTAGGTTTCAAGCATTTCTTTTGCTCATGTTGTTTTCTCTTGTGGTGTGGAGTTCTAATTTTATCTTGAGCACTTCTGCAACAATCAGTCATATTCTTCATCTGTTTGCTGATGAAATGCTTATTTTCACAGGGAAGAATGATTCTGGCTCACTTGTGTGATGAGCCCAAGGGACTGAAAACTAACATGTGCATGGTATGTAGAATTATCCATTCCAAATAATGTTTGTGAGAATTTTCTAATGAATGTTTGTAACTTCCATTTCTCTGAAGTCAATAAATATTGCTCCTAAGGTTATTTTGCAAGACATTTCAGTTTCATTCTCAACAAATTATACAGTTTTCCCTTTTTTGTTATATTATTCACAATGCAGCAGGATTAACTTGATCGTATATTTACATTTTAGTGATTAGGAAAATGATTTTGTTTACTCAATGTTCCTCCTTGGAAGTGCTTTGATGACACCATACATAATTGTTGAAATGATTCTTGTTTGGAGACTGGATTGCTAAATTTTTCCTCTGTTATTTGTGCAGTCACTGTTGTATCTTCCATTTGCCATAGCTAATGCACTTACTGCTAAACTAAATGACGGGTGTGTAAAAGTTTATTTTTCTGAGCTTCCTTGATGACCATTTTGTTGTAGTTTTCTTTTACATTAATAGACCCCTTTTGTTCATTGTAGCAGAGATCCTTTAGTTGATGAATTCTGGGTTCTGCTCGGTTACTGTATATTTACAGGTATATGGTCTTATTTGTATCAGTTGTGTTCTTGTTTATAAAATGCAATCTGCACTTTCTGTGAGACATTTTCAAACTCTATTGTGTGCATTTGCTGCCATATCGACTTTTTGATCTCATTAAATTCCGTTTTTGGGGGAGGAGTTTGAATATGAATGTTATAGAGAATTTAAGTTTTTGCATAAAATTATGGTTGAGTTTTCACAATTTCTGTGGTCTTCCATTTTGGTTTCAAATTATATTTCAGTTCATGGTTAGAGATCTCAGGAATAATATGATGTTAAACTTCACCTTGCCTGACAAGGCTCTTTTGCTAACTACAGCTGGCCTCTATCTACACTTTGCGACATCAGTTATTCATGAAATTACGACGGCCTTGGGTATTTATTGCTTCAGGTGAGATTGTTATAATAACCAAATTTTGTTTCACTGGTCAGAATTTGTATTGTACATTTTTTGTGTTTGAGGAGATTTTTGTATTTGCTCATTATATTTTCTTGATTCGCTTTACTGCAAAGTTGATTGTTGGAACATTCAACCTATCCTGCATACATTATTAAGCTTTTCTTTCCTTCCCAGGGATTGGACTTTGGTTTCTAATGTTATTCCCTTGTTAAATTACAGGATTACCAGGAAAGAAGCTTGAAAGCTTCTTGATGCTTACATTTGGGTATGTCCTTGTCTTGTTCATGCCCTGTAATTATTTCCATTTGCTGTCTGTTTTATTTGTCTAAGTTTTGATTTCTATCTGATGCTCGAGATCTCAAGATGTATTTCAAATATTTGTTTACTAGATTCAGTTTTTGATTAATGCCAATTTCTTGCCCTATTTTGAATCTTGTTCAGATGGCAAGTTGGAAGCAATGCAGCCAAGCCAGGGACTTGGCATGTCAATTTTGGTTTAGTATCAGTAACAGATTTGTATCTGGACACACAGTTTCTGGCCCATCCCTCATTGTTATAGATTATTAATTGAGTTTCAGAAATGGATTAGGAATTTGTAGATGAGTAAAAAATACAGAAACATCACTCTGTGTTAGAATATTATTATTTTATGGATGTAGCTTTGTAAGTGCGAGAGAGCCTGAATTCTGTTAAGGGCATATTTGATGAGTCTTTGGACTTTCTCCTGGTTGTTTCTGGTGGCCAAGGCCAATTGTTGTTATGAACTATTCTGGACGCTTTCTTACTGCCATTCGACGTATATGAAAGGATTTGGCAGCACCGATATCAGGGAATTTTGGTGAATGCTTTATCATCACGAAACTAATTCTAACTTAATTGCCAAGATAAATTTTTTCTTTCTCAGAGCTAATGATGCTATTTTGCACGGTGTTGATACTAGAGTTTTCATGATATACTGTAAGCTTTATTTCGAAGGAGGCACAAACACAATTGCTCATGGGTTTTGTTGACAACAAATTATGGAGAATCTGGGAGCAAGAAGTATGTTTCTTGTTACTACCAATGAGTAATGAAACCGCTTCGCATGCAACGGCAACATCCACAACAGTGGAAGCATTAAAGCAGCTGTTCACTTGAAAATATGTATGTTGCCATCTTCGCTTAAGGTTGATCATTTGTGTTTGAAATAATTAAATTTATATTTATTGATATTAATTCAATTAATATCAAATCTATCTCCACCGGCATACACTTTTATCTCCACTTATTTTAATCTCGCGCTCTCTTTCGATCGAGCTCGTTAATCATTATACATAACTCATTGATTTGATTTTGAGCTCCTTATTAACGTAAAATCTATCTCCATCGGCATACAAATTCTGATTTCACTTATGTTAGATCAAATTATGAATGTGCAAAACCCACGAAAAGCATAGGTACAATAAAAATATTTTACATAAAATAGCTTAGGACCTAAGTCTATTTTTTATAAAGAACGACTTATGTTCTATACTTACAAATAATGATTTACATCTATTCTTTACAAATAACGACCTAGCTCCATTTCTCATAAAAAATAACTTAAGTACTTAGAAAATATTTTTAAAAATAAAACGCCTAAAGGGCAAGTTTTCGACAAAGGGTTAAAAGCATAATTCAATAAAAAAAAGACCTAGATCTATTTTTTACAAAAAATAATCTTAATCCATTCTTTTACAAAGAATAACCTTGGTTCATTCTTTACAAAGAATAACCTTGGTCTATTTTTTACAAAGAATAAACTAGGTTCATTCTTTATAAAGAATGACTTAGACACTTAGAAAATATTTCTAAGTAAAAGTACATGATCTACTAAGCATTTTATGGAACGCGCTTACGAGCAAATATATATTCTACAAAATTGGTCTACGAGTAAAAACACATTCTACAGAATGTGCCTGCGAACAAATACACATTATACAAAATACACCTATTGTTAAATATACATTTTATGAAATACACCTACGGGAAAATATATGCATTTTACGGAATGTGCTAGCAGGCCAATAAACATTCTACGGAATGAGTTTACACGCTAACAAACATTCTGCGGAATGCACTTACAGCAAAATGTTGCAAAATTAATCCTCCTTGTAAGGAACAAATATCAGTGCTGAATTTAATCTAAAGTCCATTAAAGGTTAAGGGCTCAAAAACATGACAAATGTCCAAAGATTACTTGTTATGAACAAGTATTGACACATATGAATATGTGTTTCTATGCATGGGTTTTGGCTGACACTTGTTACGAGGAAAGTGCCACGTAACTTCTCTAATTAACTCTAAGTTGCCTACATAAAGGTCAAGACCCCTCATTTGATGGTAAGAGAAAAAAAAGGCATAAAATGAGTAAAAAAAGCTCTGCCAATCTCACTCTAAATTTTTTCTTTCTAAAAATTGAGTAAAAAGAACTAATTTGAGCGTTGGAGGGTTATCGCCGACACACCGAACCCCTTTGATAATTGTTTCTTTTTACATAATAATTAACTACAACGAGACACATGATTTGAGACATTTGCCTCAAGTAAAAACTAAATCATAGAACTTGATTTAGAAGAAAGTCCGAAACACAAATCAATCATTGTACATTAAACAAAAATTTACATCAACAAATTAAAAAGCAAAAACCTGTTACACTTTGCGTGTACTATAATAGTTTAATTCCCAATTTGGGATAGGAATAATTAATATTAACCCAACATAAGGAAAAGTAATAAGTACGAATCCTAACTAAAAAGAGATGACAAAATCCTGTTATAAAAACCCATGACAACTCTATAATTAAATTAGTGATATTAAATAAACACTAGCAAGGAGCAACGACAATCAAATAAAAAACGCTCTAGCAACAAAAAAGGATGAAAAAAGTTTATTCTCTCGTGCTCTTCTTGATGATTTATTCTAGTGTAGTTGACGGCATTCAACTTCAGCTTCCCGGGGGGGTTAGTCCTGAAAGCCTTGCTTTCGATTGTAGTGGTGAAGGGCCATATGTTAGTGTTTCTGACGGTAGAAGTCTGAAGTGGCCACTGGCCAGGCTCCAGGCTTGGATGGACAGAGTTTGCTACTAACTACTCCTTATTGGTAATTATAATTCTCACTATTTATTCTACTTTGTATACTAAAGGCTAAGGGTTATTATGTAAAGTAAGTAAATACTTCTAAGAATTTGAAAAAGAATCCTATTAGATATATTTCGGTAATAATTTTCTAAATAATTTCTAAGGAAGATATTTTGTGAAAATAGTTTGAGTTGTAATCATACATTGCATAATATTGTTACTGTACATGGCACTGAAATTACGTGAGAAGAATTTACATAGACAATTCTGAATGAAGCATGTAGCATGTTTTAGCCTTGTAGCTATGATTGATACAAAATATGAAAATATATGTTCTTGTGTATGTGTATGAACTTTTTTTTTTTTTTAATTCCAGCTAAATCTGATATTGAGACTTCTTTAAGTTGAGTGTTAGTACATGAATTTAGATCATATAATCTGCAACATATATATCTTTATGTTCTTTAAATATTGACTTGAATCTCCTTAGACGATATAATCTGCAACACACACACACACACACACACACAATATATAAATATATATATATATATATATATATATATATATATATATATATGTTCTTTAAATATTGGCCTGAATTAACTATAGCAAAGACTAACGAGGGATTCAGAAACACATTAGTTTTTACCACTCATAGTCATTTACCACTCATGGTCATCATTTTATTTGGAATAGTAATATGCCTATGCATATTGTGCTCTGTTTTGTTTTTGTTTTTTTTAACAATAAAAATTTGTTTATGGAAAGCTCGTATTATCATGAAATTTGTGGAATCTGTCGATTTGATTAGGCGTCTGAGGAGATTATGCGATGGCTCAACAAGTCCCAGGTTGGAACCCTGGTGTGGGAGGCCATTGGGCATCAAATTCAGTCCTGTGGCATGCGATCTACACATAGCAGATGCATACTTTGGGTTGATGAAGGTCGGGCCTAACTGGTCCAGCACAGCTACTTGCTTCTTCCGCTGAAGGGAATACCTTTTCGATTCACAAACGCCTTGGGTATCGATCCTAGTACTGGAGTCGTTTATTTTACCGACAGTAGCATGAATTTTCAAAGAGCTATGTGCCCTCCACAACCTTTCTGCTCAGCTCCAAAAATTTCCGGAGAACATTGAGACAGACAGCAAAGGAGAATTCTGGTTTGCACTGAACACTGAAAGAGGAATTAATGAGAGAAATCTTGTGGCGGTTAAGCTCGATGTGAATGGTACTGTTGTGCAAAACATCAATGGAAATGAACAAAATGCATTAGACTCTGTTAGCGAAATTGAAGAACACAATGGCTATTTTGTATGCAGGATCTCCGGTGCAGCCTTATGTCGTCGTCGTCAAGGCCTAGCTACGATTGTATTTATTTATTTTTTGCCTAGTTTGTAGTTTATTGTTTTTTTTGCATAATAAAATTTATTTTTTCTTTCTTCCTGCTTTATTTTATCATCCACATGGTGCCTTACTTATTACCAATCCAATTAACTGCGATGTTCTTTTAATAAGATCAATCCTACGTTTTGTTCTTATGTCAATGCTAATACTGAAAATGGTGTATAAGTTGCTGACTAGGCTTGTGGATAAGTGATCCTGTATCTTTCAGAAAAAAATTTCAAGAAGTTAGGCCTTAAGACAGTGATGTATATAGGCTGCATCGATTTTGACTTGGTATCACAGGCGAGGGGTAATCGTACCGTGTGTTATGAAAATGCAAGCAAATGGTGTGCTGTATCAATGTGATACATAATCATGAAAGACCAAAACGCACCATTTAACAAGAATCTATTTAATTAATACAGCACCTATACAGCAACTAATCATATTGATATTAGCATATTAATTGTCTCTGTCCACTGGGCATGGCAATATGACATCCAGCACACAGGTTACAGTTACTTAATTTCGAATTTTTCTTCGAGGCAAACACTTCAGCAGACTCTTTCATTCTCATTAAATTCTTTCCTTTGATTAATTTAATTACCACCCTTCCTAGGAATAGAAAACAATTCTTTTCGGCCGAAACATATACTTTCTGCGGTGGCTTTATCATTAAGTTTGCATAAGACATGCCTTTACTTTATTTTCTTCTATGTTGATGAAGGGCAAACACAAACTTGTTAGCCAATAGCTAGCTACTACTTTCCTTTTCTTCTTCTTTTTCCGGCTTGAAACATTTACTGAATCAATAGGAGAACAGAATCTGACCAAAATACACAAAGCAAGAAAACAAATAACACAAGTTTAATTATAATAGATTGATCTAAGCTACACAATATTGTATTGAAAATAAATCAATCATGGATTGACCATAACTTGATCTTCGTCATCTTTCTTCCTACCACTAATCCAATTTGGATGGTGCTTGAATATCCATCTCCATCCTCTGAAACTCTTTCTGCTCTTTTTGATCCCTCTTTCATTCACTGTAATTCTACACGAACCACCATGGCTTAGTAACATCCCACTTCCACATTGATGATCACTTGCCAAAAAATCGCCGCCGCAGCCGCCGCCTCTCATGCTACCAAACGCTGAGTTTGAATCTGAAAGAACCCCCATTTTCACAGAATGGTGATCTAATTTTGATTCTGATGACAAATCAAACTTCAAATCAATGAAACCTGAATCTTCCCCACCAGTAAAATAACTTTCTTTAAGTGAAAACACACGTCTATTAGCAGCGGTCCTATTGAAATCACTTCCAAATTCGGATTCCACAACAGAGCTATCCCTCTTTTGATCACTATCAAAGCCACTCTTTCTTGGCTCTGCCTCACTGAACCCACTTCTCCTTTCAGGATCAAACAGCATCCCGGCATTAACACCAGAGCTTCTAGCAGCCGAAATTGAACTTCTTGCCCCTGAATAACAACTCATCACATCACCACCGTCCTCTGAACCAAACAACCCACCACCTCTAAAGCTACAAAGAGACCTTGATCTTGAAACCCCCATGTAATCGACAACCCACAAATCACTTTTCTCTTCACACCCACCAACACTACTCTTCGCACAGTCTTTATTATTACTACTACTTTCCCTTTTGCTCTTCCTAAACAACCTCCCAATTCTCCACAACCCATTCTTTTTCTTGATCTCGACACAGCTGCTGTTGCTCCTCTTAAGCAAAATAACCTCTTCAGCAGCTGGTGCTGCAGGTTTCTCTGCAGCAACACTAGTAGCGCTACTACTAGTACTCTTGATTTTTGGGTTCAAAAATTCGTCTTTTTTTTCATTTTCTATGAGAAATGAGACGCGCCCAACACTGCCTACTTCAACAGTGCATGAATTGCGATTAGAAGAAGAGAGATCAGAGCAAGAACATGAAGAGAGACGCTGCTCTCCACAATCTGAGCAAACCAACTTTACTAATCGATCTTTAAGGCAATATGCACATATCCCAACTGAAGACGATTGTGGATGCTTCTTGCATGGAAGATCAGATGAACAGCTGTAATCTTGAAAAAACTCATTGCCGCCGCTGTTGTTGTAAACTTCCACAGCTTTGCCTCTGTCTTTCATTGCCGCTACCGAATTCAATTTGTAAGAAGATGAAAAGAAAAGAAAAGAGAAAAAAAAATGATAAAGTGGGTGAGTAAATTGACTGAGTGAGAATGTGGGATTTGGAGTAAGCAATAAGGTACTACGAGAGTTTTAGATACACGGAGTATGGTGCAGAGAGTGACAGACAGGCAGAGGCTTCAACTTTACGTTTTCTTTCCAAGAATTTAAATTGAAATTGAAAATGGAATTGGAAAAAGAAAAAAGAACAGTGTCGAGGAGATAAAGCAGCCACCCAGTGATGTAGAAAGCAGCACTCGGTTCTGTGGGTATAATTGTGTAGGGAAGTGAATGCAACAGCAAATATTTATTTCATTTGAGTAAAGCAGTGAACAAACAAACTTCAATTCAATTTAATCTCTTTCATCAATTAAGTACCTCTTCTTCAACTCATATCATGCATGCAGCAGTACCACTGTATCAAAAGTCCCACCTCAAAAAGACTCTCAATCATGTGGTTTAATTTCAATCCCATCAATCTTTCACTTGTTTTTGTCAACCTTTTTTTCCCAAGATTTTCTTCGCTTAATTTCTCTCATGAGTGATGGGCCTTGATCCTCTTATTTTTTGCCCACCTTAAAGGATAATGTGATTTTCTCCTTTCTTTTCTTTCCTTGCTTATGGGTTAACATAATAAAAAGTGGAGAGGTTTTTTTTGTTTGTTTTTCCCCTGTAGAGTCCTTGTTTTTTGTGAAACATAACTTAGAGACCTTAAACTTCATGCATATATTATTTAAATCCTCCTAAGACCTCAATGTATTATAGATGTGTGTGTGACCATTAAATAGATTTTATTTGTCTTCGGAAGGACATCAGATAAGAGTTAAAGGGTGGAAGGGTATATTAATAGTTCAATTAAAAAAAACATAAATATATTTTCAATTAGGAGAGATAGTTGAATGAGTTAAATATCAGATTATTAATTCGGTGTAGAAACTATTCGTATCAAGATTTCTAATCTCTATCTTTTTGTGTTGATCAAAGGCTTTGTATCTTTTAGCAAAAACACTTTTATTTTTTTTATTTTATACGATATCACAAATAGATAATCAAGAAAATTCTAATATTTCTCATTCCATGAAAAAAAAAATTATGATCTACATTAAATTTGATAAGAAAATGAGTAATTATATTTAACATGATAATTCCTTATAGCTTTCAAAAAATAATCCCCTTAAAAAGTGGCTAGTAGTTGATTGGCTAACATTTTAAGATAACATCATTTAATTTAATTTTTAATATATGTTATTTATATTAAAAATAGATTCAATTTATAAATAGAAGCGATAAAAAGTAAGAAATGAAAAAGTGAAGCATTCAAATTGTTAAAGGGTCTTGATCAAGTCAAGCATTCAAACTTTTTTTTTTTTATAGGAGTGAAGCCTTCAAACTTGGTCGAGTGCTTAATCGACACAAAATAAACTTTAAAAGGACTTCAGCATTTTTTAAACATTTGGCCTCTGGGTTTCTTTTTTATAAACAACAAGGACTCGAATGATAAATACTCAAAAAAGGGAGAATTTGAAATTAAAAGAGAAGAAGGGGAGAAAAGAAAAAACCAGAAGTAGCAAAAAAAATAGATACGCATAATAATTTGTCCAGTTTCATTTAACATTGTATATCTGTATTATAATGATTCAAGTGGACACGGCTTGTATGATGTCGCTTTCTTGTGGATCTTAAGCACGTGTCCCACCGACAAATCTAAGAGCGTGGACCCACTAGGAGACTAAGGAATCGGACGGTTGTGACATGCTAGGTTGCATTAGCAATGATGGTGGTGAGATGTATCATACAATCAAAGTGGGCATGCTGATCTAAGCAATCAAATGGCCTAAAAGACTCTAAAAACTAGGATGATGTTCGCACAACGCAAGTGTCCCATTCAATCACATTTGTCCTTTTGGCGTGTCGTGCTGAACTTACAATTCTCTCCGTTCTGTCTGTAAAGTTCAGTCATTTACGTAAACTGAACCTTTTCAAAAAAAAAAAAAAGCCTAATTTTTTATTGAATGATGCTGACCTGTCACATTAGTCTTGAAAATTCTGATCTTTCATTTGGTCAAGTCATCGAGAGTGGTTCTAATTACGGCATCTTGGGTATCAGACTCTTACGTTATATCTAAAATAAGATGAGGGTTTTATTATTTTTCACCGGTAATTTTCTTGGATTTGGTGTTTTTTTAAAACGGCAAAAATGGGTTAACAAGTAATTATACAAACGATAAAAGTGAGCATTGTACGGATGAACACCGCATGGGATAAAAATTAAAAATAATAATACTAATTAAAAAGAGAAAAAAAAGGAGACTAAAAAAGTCAGCGACGGTAGCAGTCAGTCACAAATAAATTTTGGTAGTGTAGGCATGTCTTGTCTAGTGGGAAAATATAATGGTGAGGCCGCACGCGCAACGCATGCACTTGCAGGATCCCCATGCATTATTGGGACACCAAACAAATAGGAAAAAAAATTGCAATTCTTTTGGATCGACGACTCTTTGTCTAATTTCATTGCATTTTAGACATTCTCATAATCATTATGCTCTTTGCTGTTCCTTCACTAATTATCTTGTTGCCTTGCATATAATTGATGAGTTTAAAATGTGTTTTGAGATTAGGTTCTATTCTCTCTCTCTCTCTCTCTCTCTCTCTCTGTGTATACATACATATAACACAACAGTGAACGTTAAGCTTCATCGATTGATCTTTTGATGTTTAATTTCTTCTTATATATGGGTTCGTGATTAAGTTAAAATCAAGTATTTTCTGTCCAACTCGTTTAGCTAGGGACCCATCAAAATCACAATGCAAGACTCAGTTGAGTTTTCAAAAATTCGAAGGTGTAAAAGTTTTGTGAATGAGCAATGATTTGTTCGCATAGATTTTTATGGCCTACCTTTCTTCTAGTATAAGCGAGCATCAATGGTCTTTCCTTAGGTTTTTTTGTTTGTTTGTTTTTTTTTTTCAATTCCAAATTTTTAACAACATACAAATTTTCTTTATCGTTAGGTTAGACTCTACACGCTGATGTGCATGCTTAGTAGGATGAATTTTTTGCACTAGCTTTTATGGGTTTTCACTTATCCGTACAAATATTTAATAGAGATGAACAAGAGCGAGCAAATTATGATAGTGATTAATTAAACGAGTGATGGTAATAGAAACGGATGCACATAGATGAAATGTCAGTGGCCATCTCATTCTATGCAAAATATCATTATAATAAACCACAAATCCCCTTCGGGTTGTGCATGCTAGACGATCGCATGCATGATCATCATTTTAAAATAAATGGCAAAGATTGGGCAAATATTTATTTACTAATTGTTGATTGTCCATATATATATATATATATATATATATATATAAATATGAGTCTGTCGTTGAATGTCGTACTTATTACCCTATTACACCATATAATGTCATAAGGTTTTCAGACCTTAATAAAGCGCAAGAACCCTCATTAAAAAAGAAAAAAAATCTAATATATAGCCATAAGGGTAATTGATCATATTTATGAATGTTCTTAAAAGAAAATCCTTATGATACTTGAATTTATGTCTTATCAAGTAAGTTATCTCATTTTTAAATTAGTTTATTTTACAGCAGCAAATGGCATTCATAGTCTGGGTTTCAATAAAGGAGGTTTATTCATCATTAAAGCCAAAGTAAGCAAGGGTCCTGCTGCGAAAAGATAAAACCTTAAGCTTGAGGGCGGAGTTATTCGATCAAAAAATCCCACTTATCAAATAACTACTATTTCAAAAGATATATTGTTAGCTGAATGTGAATATAAAGAGTATCTCGATCTCAAATGCTCAGAAAATACTAGGATTAATATTTTTTTTTAAAAGAACAAAACTATGTATGACTTATCATGGTACATATAGGAATGGAGGATTATAGAACTAAAATTAAGATAAGATTAATTTTAGAAATATGTTTGGATGTTAGGATTAAGTATAAGATTGGATTAATTTTAGAATTAAATATTTATCCCATTTTTGACAAGATTAGTTGGATTCGATTAAGGGGGACTAAATTTGAATTTAATCCTAAAATTATGGGATTAATAATACTAACTTACGCATGGGTTTAGATGGGATAAGATTTAAAGAAAAAAAATTGTCCATTCATGAGGCTTTCATTTATATCATTTTTTTTATTTACACCTAATATTAATTAATTAGTTTTTATTTATGATTTACTTAAAATTTATTTTTATTTATTATCTATGATCTAATTAAATTGATACTTTTACTTCTACTAACTCTTGAAATTATATTTTTATTACTTGTTT
This sequence comes from Atalantia buxifolia, assembly GCA_030444775.1. Taxonomy (NCBI): domain Eukaryota; kingdom Viridiplantae; phylum Streptophyta; class Magnoliopsida; order Sapindales; family Rutaceae; genus Atalantia; species Atalantia buxifolia. Next base: position 21,479,575 of record CM059837.1, on the reverse strand, counting down.
ATTTAATAATTTATCAATAAAATTAATCATTTAATAATCAATTGCGTTATTGGATTGTACTAAATTTAATAATCACTAATATAATGTTAAAAATTACCAAAAAAAATTAATAATACCATTAATTAATTTATTTTTATATAATATTTTTAAATCTTTGATAAAAATTTATTAAATATTTAATTTTTTATGTTTTTTTATGTGATTATTATATTATAACTACCAAATAACTTGTTTACAATATATTTAATTTTCTTATTAATTACTTTTTAAATTTATTTTAATTATAATTATAAATTTTCATAAATAATTGATATTTATATTTAAATATCAACTTAAATACTATTTAATATTATCTAAATATAGTTTAACATAATTAATCTGGTACTGTACCAAACATAAGACTGTATAATATAATCCAGTTTAATCCAATCCAACTTAATCTAATCCAATCTTAATAATTAGTCTAATTCAATCCTGCATACATAACCTAAGTTTCCAACTTGGTACAACACAAAGTCATCATTCTCCTTGGTAGAGAGTTACGAAGAAGAAATTTATTTATTTGTTTAGTTATTTTTTAAGCGGGAAAAAGAGAGGTAGGAAAGTAAACTAAATTGGAGTAAAAATATTTAATTTTTAAGGTATTATTGTTGCCTGATTGGGTGTGTATTTATATACATACACACATCTAGCTTTATACAAAAATGTAAATTTCATGCAAATTGAGCTAAAAGACAAGAAAAACGCATATTTGAATTTTTTTTTTTGTCATTTGTTGTATTCTTTTGTCTTTTAGCTCCATTCATATAAAATCTACATTTTAGTTGTCTCTCTCTCTCTCTCTCTCTCTCTCTCTTAAGCTGCATCTTATAAGTTGACTCTCTCTCTCTCTCTCTCTCTCTCTCTCTCTCTCTCTCTCTCTCTCTCTCTCTCTCTCTCTCTCTCGGGCGCTCATTATTTAGTAAAGGTTCTCTTATTTTAATACGGTAAAGGACAAGTTAAAAGATATAAAAATATAAATTTCAATGCATTACAATACAAAATACACTATATGAAAATGTGTGTTTTTCTTGTCTTTTAACTTATAATGTATTTTGTTAGAGTAATGGACCCACTTACTAAAATAAACATACATACATACACATAGAGCGAAAAATTAAAATTTCTATTTAGATAAATTTCTAGGTCATTTTTGACTTTACACTATAAAATAAAAATAAACTTAAAAGAAACCAAACACTCTAGCTTTGTTCAATCAAATTAAAATGAAAATGTATCAAAAATCTATTCATCGTCATTTTTCTTTGCCTTCCCCTCTTTTTTTTTATTAAAATATTAAAATAAAACTCTAATTTTACAAAAGCCAAAATCAGATAATTTCTTCTTCTCAGCATCTCCCTCATATATTGCAAAACATGCAGCCCTCTTTTTCTCTAAACTCAGGAACCCAAAATTGGTGCCACCATCATATCAAAGACCCATAAGGCCAATCCTCATGTCACTTAGCCATCTATGTTGTCCTCTGTCAGCGGATCTAATTCTCAGAGCCACCTGTGAACAATTTTATAATATGTCAACAATTTTGGGAATATCCATTAGGCTACGAGTTAGCTCAAAATTAATCCCAAAAGAGCAATCCCACAAAAGAAGAAAGAGAGCTCACAAAATAAAGAGCACATCCCTCAAATTGCAAAACGCATGCTGATGACACACATTTCTACTGCATTCTATCTCATCGTATCACAATTTTTTATGTGACTTTTGAGAATCCGGGCTAATTATATCAATAACTTTCCAAACAAAAAATTTGTTGTGCCAATAAATAGGAGTTGAAAATTTAACATAGCATGTAGCTCCAATTGTAGAGCTCTTGCTTAGCATGCGAGAGGTACCGGGATCGATACCAAACATCTCCAATTTTTTTTTCATTTTTCAGCTTTAATTAAAGGGTTTTGTGGCTTGGACAAAGATAAATTTTCACCAATCCTCCTTATTTTTTCCTTCGCTTTTAAACAAAATTTATAATAGTTCAAAAATATTTTAAATATTTTCATTTCAAATGAGGATATTTCGAGTTACCCTTTATGAAATTAATTTTTACTCTTCAAAACCATAATTTACTACAATTCTTAAATCATATATACAAGTATCCAATGGACGTTACTGCAATATTCTTGGCATTGCTTCCAAATATATATATATATAACTCAACATTTGCTTTGATTCGAAAATTTTTTGGAAATTATTACGTCAAATTGAAGCAAAATTTTCACTGGCTAGAAATCCTACCGCAACTTCATTATCCTAAAACATAGAAAAGAAGATCAAAAGGACAAAATTTAATCAAAGCAATATGACTAAATAATGGCTAAGCTTATATATTTCTACCTAAACTATGAGCAACAACATCAATTCAATTACATTAATACCCTTCCACCAGCTTAACCCGTACACCATGACTAGGAATTCCAGCATGCACCACAAACATCATATAATACCTAGGCTAGGTAATGCCACTGTCGCAGTAGTAGGCCCATTCACCACAATTTGATAAGTAGTCATAAACGCCTGCTCCATGTTAACCACATTCAAAACGACTATCGTTTGGTTCATGGCAAACGAGTACGTGGTAAACCGACAGCGTTTACAAGGGAGACAGAGATTTCCCCCTCCGGAAGGTATAATGGTAACTTGAAAGTAACGAAAAAATTCTGATTCTATGACACTATTGCATCCACTGACGTGATTGTGGGCCATAAAATATGGTTCTGTGGGGCCAGTAGGGTGGACAAAACGCTTTTAAACTTAAGTTCGCGGGGTAGGGATGTAATGTGAAGTTGTACTTTTAGTGACGGTTGCTCCCGCCCACTAATATCCTGCCATTTGGCAACAACACAGCCGATGAATGATACATCTTTGGAATCTTTGACGGGTTCAAAATAGTGAATCTCCAGGCGGTTCCTTATCAGGCGAATACAACACCTGGTTGAAATTCGAGTGCTTGGCATTGTTCGAACCAGCAGTACCATGATTGGCACCATTGATAAGAAAAACATCACCGGTGGGTAACAGCAACATATCAGGCATGACACGTGGCATTGACATGGTCTCCGTGGACCAAGCCAGGTTCGGATCTCTCATCTTCAATCTCCTGCAAGTCCTTGATGCTTTAAGGAAGGTTTTTTCTTGTCAGATTTGATAAAAGCACCAGATAGTGCTTCATCACACACAAGTAGCTTTGCTTGAAGGTCATTGCCACGAAGAGGAAGCAAAACAGAAGAGCCAGTACTAGGATAATTTCGCTTATCATCACCGAGAATACACAGGAAACTCTTTAACAACTTTGTTGTTCATATAGTCAAATGAGATTGACCTATTGTTAGCAAAGATCAAAAGATTACTGTATGGTAAAAGATGTGTAAAAAAAAAGGGTAAAGATTATTCCCTTCAGAATCATCCCTTGTTCCTCTTAAGAAACAAAAGTAAAAACTAGACGGTAATGAATCTTTCCTAGAATAAAACTCGTAAGTAAAAACTCCTCTGCCGCTAACAACAATGACCCTATTGTTGGGTAAAAGTTGGCTGGAAGCGTATCACCTTTTATTTGTAAGATTACACCATTGAGCTCGACATAGTCGCAACCACTGTCATTATTACAGGGAGTGAACAAGCAGATGGCATGGTCTTCACCGTGGTAGCTGCTGCTTTGGACGAGGGTGCCATATTTGTCGATGAAGCCAGAGGAGCACCAGGAGTCGGTTTGGACCATGAGCGGACGAAATGTGCTGGAAACGATGTCGTATAAGGCAGAGTGGGTGGTGCAATCTTGCTTCCCAACGTCGTCGTTTGTTCGGCACGTGCAAATCTTAGGGATAGAGATGTTGGAGGGGGCAAAGTCAGTGCAGTCAAACAAGACGACCTTATTGTTGTGCAGAATTTGCATGTGCGTGGCGGAGATGCCTATGCTGCTTTTTTAAGAGCTTCTTGCGGCCACCCATATACGTTGTCAAATCGTCATAACTCCCTGACCGAGAGAGTGTAAAGAAAGAAATGTAGATAACGATGCCTGCCTTATCGCCTCTGGAGTGTAATTATATGAAATGTACATATCTATATGTTATTTAAAAATTTAAATATATAGTTTTTCTTATTTATTTATTTTTTTTATTTTTGTTTTTCCTTTTTTTTTAAATAGAAATTTTTGTGCATAACCATCGATCGGGTTACACCAGCTAGTATAGCAGGGTCCAGTTAATTCGGGATGGTGGATTGCAGCATCAATTAGGTTGATCGTCCCACATATGTCATTGAATTAAATACAACCATCACTTATATGATAGTGATTTAAAATAAATACACACATGTCATGACATTATTAATTGTTGTATATGTTGTGCGCGGAATACAGAATCAAGCGCACTAAATAATTTTAGAAAAATAAAGGACACAAGATTTACGTGGTTCGGTAATTAAACCTACATCCACGCGAGCAAGAGAAAAATAATTGTATTATTAACAATTATTTGAGTACAAATTTGAGTAAATAAATCTCACTTTCTCAGAACCCAAATACACCCAGTACTCTCACACACACTCTTCAATTGCTCACACTCTCAGAACTCTCAAAAGCTTAAAAACTTATAAGCTTAACAATTTTGGGATGATAACAAATGAAGAATGTTTAGCTATTTATAGGAAAAATGTTGGCACTATTCATCAAGAAAAACGCGTCCAAACCGCGTTCAAAACGCTTGCAAGCCGTGTGTGTGGCAAAGCCACCACACGGCTTTGACTTTTCAACAAATCTCCACATCGGCGAAAATTTATCCAAATCTGAGCCGATTGACAATGATCCTTCAAACTTCATCCCTCACACGATCCTCAAAAGGATCCACATTGGCTGCATCTCTGATCGCCTCGTACCCAAAATTTGGGATCAAGCCAACCGTAGTTCAAAATTCCCGAAGGAAATAACTTAACACAATCGAAGGATTTGAATTAGTTTCAAGCAGTGTTGAAATTTAACTCCAGAAACTACCTTCGTCAACATATCTGATGGATTATCTTTGCTATCGATCTTCTTCATCAACACAATACCGCTCTCGATAATCTGTCTCACATAATGATATTTCACATCTATGTGCTTCGTCCGAGCGTGAAATGTTTGATTCTTCGCCAGGAATATCACACTTTGATTATCACAGAAGACCGCAATGTTCTCCTGGATTACTCCTAAATCACTTAACAAGCCTTTCAACCAGATAGCTTCTTTTACAGAACTTGATTCTTTGCCATGTACTACTTACAGAGTGGGAGCAATTGTCGATTGTAGAATCGACCTCCAGCCTAACCTCCACCCAATGTGAATACGTAGCCCGTTGTTGATCTTCGCTTGTCAAGGTCTCCAGCGAAATCAGAATCACAGTACCCAACACATTATTGACCATAATCATTCTTGAACAATAACCCAACATCAACTGTCTCAAACAGATATTGGAGAATCCACTTCACCACAAGCCAGTGATTTTTACCCAGATTGTGCATGTATCTACTAGCCATGCTCACTGCTTGAGATATATCAGGCCTCGTACACACCATAGCATACATCAGACTACCCACAACACTAGCATATGGAACATGAGTCATGTACTCCCGCTCATCTTGAGATCTAGGACATGAAGAAGAGCTTAATTTGATATGAGGAGTTAGAGGTGTACATACCGGTTTAGTTTTGTCATCCATATCGAATCTTTCTAGCACTTTCTTCAAATAAGACTTTTGAGTCAACCATACGCTCTCATTCTTTGTCTCTACGAATTTCCATCCCAAGTATTCTCTGTGCATCACCCAAGTCTTTCATCTCGAACTCAAAAGCCAGCTGCTTTTTTAATCTTTCAATCTCACCTCTATTCTTCGAAGCTATTAGCATATCGTCAACATAGAGTAACAGATAGATGAAAACTCCATCTAGTAGTCTTCTAAAGTAAACACAGTGATCGTGTTCACTTCTGGTGAATTTCTGCCCTTGTATAAATTGATCAAATCTTTTGTACCACTGCCTTGGTGATTGCTTCAGTCCGTACAAAGATTTAATCAATCTACACACATGATTCTCCTTTCCAGCAACTTTGAAACCACAAAGCTGAGTCATGTAGATTTCCTCCTCCAAATCTCCATGTAAGAACGCTGTCTTAACATCCAATTGAGCCAACTCTAACTCATATTCAGCTACCAAGGCAAGTAGGATACGAATGGAAGTATGTTTTACGACTGGAGAGAAAACTTCATTATAATCAATACCTTCCTTCTGAGCAAAACCTTTTGCCACGAGCCTTACTTTGTATCGAGGAGCTGTTTGATTTGGAGATGCTTGCTTCTTGGTGTAGACCCATTTATTGCCAATAGCCCTTTTCCCTTTTGGTAATTTTACAAGTTCCCAAGTTTGGTTTTGATGGAGAGATTTCATCTCTTCCTCCATGGCTAACTTCCACTGATCACTTTAGCTACTGCGTAATGCTTCACCGAAAGTATTGGGGATGTCATCATCAATAACTGGAAGTGCATAAGCTACCACCATATCTTTAGTAAGCCATCCGGGTTTCTTTATCTCTTTTTTTGGCCTCCTTGTTGCTATAAAATCATCATTATCTACATTATTAGTTGTTTCTTCATTTTGTGGGACATCAGAAGAAACAACCTCTTCTTCAACTCTAGGTGTCACCTCCATAGTCGAACCCTTCTCTGATGTAGAATTAACTGGTACATATGGAGTTGCATCAAACTCCACCCGCTGCAATACCTCTGTGGTCTTGTTCTCCACCTGCTGAGAACTTGAAGCTTTTATCATTGAAACTTCATCAAACGTGACATCTCTGCTACACACAATCTTTTTATCTTCGAGATCCCAAAGCTTGAAGCCCTTTACTCCACCTTTGAATTCCACAAATATAGCTTTTCTAGCACAAGGATCCAGTTTATCATCTTTGACATTATAATAAGCTGGACACCAGAATATACGAAGAGAATCATAGTCTTGTGCATGCTTTCCAGACCACATTTCCATAGGAGTTTTACCTCCAATTGCAGCAGAAGGCAACCGGTTTATCAAGTGACTTGCGTAGCTCACAACTTCAGCCCAAAATTTTTTATCTAAACCACCATTAGATAACATACATCGTACCTTATCTAGTAAAGTACGATTCATACGCTCAGCCACGCCGTTCTGTTGCAGAGTATGTCTCACCGTGAAATGTCTTTTTATACTCTCACTCTGACATACTTGCAAGAATGGATCAGAAGTATATTCACCCCCATTGTCAGAACGCAATACTTTGATCTTTCTGCCAGTTTGAGTCTCCACCAGTTTCTTCCATTTCACGAAAATCTCTAGAACCTCATCCTTTGCTCGCATGGTGTAGACCCACACACGTCTAGAGAAATCATCAACAAATGTAACAAAATAATGGCTTCCACCAATTGATGCAGTCTTGGTTGGTCCCCATATATCACTGTGAATATATTCAAGGATCTCACGAGTATCGTGATTAGCCGTACCAAACTTGACCCTTGTTTTCTTGCCTACTACACAATGCTCACAAAACTTTAATTTACAGGTTTTGGTACCTTTTAAAAGTCCGTGCTTCATCAGAGTTTGCAAAGATTTCTCTCCAGCATGTCCCAAACGTACATGCCATAGCTCAATGGTGTCATTGTGCGCCTCAGCAACATTTGCTTCATCAGTTGTACCTCCCTTCAAATAGTACAAATTGTGATGCCGAACCCCTTGCAGAATCACCATAGCCCCATGTGTAAACTTCATTGTACCATCTTCAATGGTAACCTTGTAGTCTTTAGTTTCTAAAGCACCCACAGAAATTAGATTTTTCTTTAAAGCTGGAACATATCCAACCTCTTTCAGTTCTCTGACCATTCCATCAAACATTTTGAGCCGAATTGTTCCTATCCCCATTGTGCGACAAGGTTGATCATTCCCCATCACAACTGCACCAGATTCCAGATTACGAAAATCCGTAAACCATTCCTTAATAGGACACAAATGGTAGGTTGCTCCAGTATCAAGTATCCACTCGCTCGCACTAGCCACGTATGCTGTAGGAGTAATACTTAGTGAATAATCAGAGTCTTTATCTTTACGTGCCATGTTTGCTGCTACTGGTTTCTTCTCATCTCTCTTTTGAGCCTTTGGACAATCTTTCCTCCAATGGCCTTTTTCATGACAAAAGGCACACTCATCTCGAGCTATATTTCTGCCTCTCGATTTGGATCGAGAATTCTTTCCACCACGCTTTTTCTTTTTCTCCATCGCCAAATCTCTGCTCACCAAAGCTTCAGACGATGCTCGTTCAGACTTTTTATCATTAGTCCGAATCTCCAAGTTAGTCAATGCTGTACAAATATCTTTGAAGATGATCACACTCTTCCCATATATCAAGGTCGTCACAAAATGGCTATATTCCTCTGGTAATGAGTGTAACAGAATCATAGCCTTGACTTCATCCTTAATGTCTTCATCAAGATTCTTCAAATCAGCAAGTAACTTTTCAAATCTTGAGACATGATCGTGCATTGACATCCCAGGCTTCATTCGAAACCCATATACTTGGCTCATTGCATGAATGCGATTTTCAGGACTTTTCAGCAGGTACTTCTCTTCCAATGTACGCCACAAAGTCATCGCACACTCCTCATCTTTCACCAAGTATTTCACCTCCTTGGTCAAACAAGATCTAATCTGATCACAAACTTTCTCGTTCATACGATCCCAAATTTCTTCATCATACAAGTGTCTTTTATTTTTCAGAACAACATCGAGATCGATTTGAATAAGGGCATCCATAACTTCGCGCCTCCACATGACGAAGTTGATTTTCCCATCAAACTTTTCAACATCGATCTTATGGCTTCCTATAACAGGTGCTGAATAGCGATTTGACAAATCTCGCCTCCCAACTGAAGTGTCTCCTGAAATAGTTTCAGTAGATCTCCCCCCAATTCTGGAAGTTTCACCTTCTACCATTTTCTCAACGAACTATTTCCATTTGAAAAACAGTCTCTATTATGTTAATTTCGCGTGAATAAATGCACCAGGAAAGTTCTCAGGAGACTGGACGGGAACTCGGTCCTAATTAAAAACCAGAATCCTTAGGCTCTTATCGCCTTGTTGACAGAACTTTCCTAGACATGCAAAAATACACATTACTTACAATAGATTGTCTCCCAAGTACAAATGGCCGTCTTCACCGTATTCGTGAACAGTACCGTATGTGAACAGTACCGTACACGTGAACAATATTGTATCCCCCTAAGTACGAACCGTCGACTCTGATACCACTTGTTGTGCGCGGAATACAGAATCAAGCGCACCAAATAGTTTTAGAAAAATAAAGGACACAAAATTTACGTGGTTCGTTAATTAAACCTACATCCAAGGGAGCAGGAGAAAAATAATTGTATTATTAACAATTATTTGAGTACAAATTTGAGTAAAGAAATCTCACTTTCCCAGAACCCAAATACACCTAGTACTCTAACACACACTCTCCAATTGCTCACACTCTCCAATTGCTCACACTCTCCAATTGCTCACACTCTCAGAACTCTCAAAAGCTTAGAAACTTATAAGCTTAACAATTTTGGGATGATAACAAATGAAGAATGCTTAGCTATTTATAGGAAAAATGTTGGCACTATTCATCAAGAAAAACGCGTCCAAACCGCGTCCAAAACGCGTGCAAGCCGTGTGTATGGCAAAGCCACCACACGGCTTTGACTTTTCAACAGTATAGATGACATGGTACCTCAGATATATTCTAAAATTTCTCCATTTATGAATGCTGGATAGAGGCGTGAGTCGTAGATAACGATGAAATCAATGAAGTTGAACAAAAAATCATTACTAATTGACGAAATGATTAATTAATATCCTAACTTAAGATCCGGTATATCTACAAAAATTACAAGGCTAATTCATGGTGTATACTTGCACTAGGGCTGTCTTGTTGGGTCGGTCAGTTGGTACTGTTGATGTGGGTTTCAAATTCAGGCCGACACTTAAAAATCAACTTTAGTCTAAAAATAACGAAACAATTTTTAAAATATAACGATTAAAATACAAATTTAATATATAAAAGTAAGTAGGTACAATATAATTAATTGAGTGGTTAATCATTTCATAAGTAACTCAAAACCAACATGATTGCTAAACAAGCGAACCAGAACCGGCCTGGCCCATTAAAAGTTGATTGGAACATGGCCCAACAAAGAAAGTAAATTACAGAAAGAGCCGGACCCAGCATCAATAGCGCAGCGCTTCAATCGCCCCGCTCTCGGTTTCACAGGGCTGAAGGAGAATTCGTTCGTCAAGGGATGTATCTCCTCAACATCCATCGCCAACCTTTCTTTTTCCATATTCCCCAAACTACCATTCCTCGTCAGCCCGAATTTCCACTCAAATTCAACCCATCTTCTTCCTCTCCTCTTCTCTCAAGTTCTCTCTCAAAACCCAGTTTCAAACTCTCTAGCATTCCAAATGCCGAAGCTTCAATTGTCAATAACAAAAAAGAAAAAGCAGCTATCGATGTTTGTAACAGTTTATCAGAATTTGATGACTTGGCACCAGACGGTGACGTTTATCTGAACACACTGAGACTAGTCGAGTGCTCCATGTTCGCTGCAGTTACTGGGCTTGTTTACTTCTTGAGCAATTCTCTCTCCATTGAGGTTTGTTTAAGATTCCCCCCCCCCCTCCCCCGGTCTCAACGGTGAAGTTGGATTTTTTTTAACCGTGTGGATTATTTTAAATCGACTGGTGTTGTGTTATTGGTTAACTGGGCTGCTTCAGTTAGAATTTAGTTTTAGACTTTTTAAGTATTTATTCATTTTTGGAGCATAAGTATGCTACCTCTCCTGATACTATATATGTTTCTAAATAAGAATTGGATTTTTTCAGAATTATTTTGGATGTTTTTTCTCGTTGCCAATAGTAATCTCTTCGATGAGATGGGGTGTTGCGGCTGGGAGGAAAACCATGGTTTGTATCATCTAATGTAATCCCATTACTTAGAATTAAAAAAAAGAAAAAATTGACATAATGGACCAAAACTCTTTTAGTTATTTCACTGATTATTCATTTTGGCAGGTTGCTACAGCCATGCTGTTGCTTGTCTTGTCCGGTCCGGTGAAAGCCTTCGCCTATCTGGTGAGATTGCTTTCAGATTTTTTAGCACTTTTATATTCTTACACTACCTCACACCAGCTCATATGAAAAATTGGATGGAATGGAATGGATAGGACGCAAAGGTGAATGTGCTTAAAATTCCTTCTTCCTGGGATTGATACCATGAGTGGCTTACTTTCCTTTTGGGTTTGATCTGAACAAAAGTGAAACCACCACGCATATCATTTTAGGTCCTAATTGCTAACGTGGTCTAAAATGATAGAACAATGTTGATGTGAGTTTATAGAAGCGACAAAAGATTTCTATGTGCCAGTATGTTAATAAGTTTACAGTGGGTGCTGTAAGTTTTAATTAAAATATGTAACAATTGTAAGGATGGTGAATACTCTGTTCTACTTCAGAGCAGTGACTTTCTCTTTTATTCTTTGATATATAAAGATTCCGTGCTCTCTATTTTCTAAGCAGAGCAGCAGAACAGCTGCTAACATTATCACTTTTGTAAAATATTTTTTTCTCCTACAGCTTACACATGGAGTGCTTGGTTTCTCAATGGGTTCTTTGTGGAGGTATGGGATGCATGTAATGAATGTCAACAACTTATTTCGCTATTGTCAACTGCTAAAATTATTATTGATCTCTATTAGTATCCTAAACATTCTCATACTCTTTTGACTAGCATTATTTTCCTTAAATATTGAGTTTTAATATGCATAAATGCCTATTATTCTGTAGCTTGGTAGCATCTGACCACTGCATCCAGTATTATTTAGCGGAGGCAAGAAAAACCATGTTACTTTGTGATTTTGTCAGTCTGCTAATTTTTATATGCTTTTAATATTTGTCATGACTGTTATGCTTTAAACTGAGAAGTGCCTTTTATCTTTCGGAGTTGCTAGCAAATAATGAGAATAATTGTTTGCAAATGTACCGAAATGGTGTTGTAACTGATGATTTTTCTTTTTATGCTTCTTATAAGGTTGGGAGTGGATTGGGGGCTTTCGATTTTCTTGTGCACCCTTGTAGTGTTTGCATCTTTCTTCCTTGATTTCTTTGACCATGTAAATAATGGCCTTCTCATGTTGTTTTCAAATTTCTAAACTATGGTCACTTTTGTTCAAAATGCAGGCTCGCTCTGCGGGTGCCATGGGGTATATTTTGACATCCTCATTCTTAATAAGAGAAAATATACTTGCTTTGGTAATTGTTTATTCTTTAATCTCTAAGCTATTGCTTGATTGAGCATCAGGATTGACTAACTGAGTTGTTTCATACGCTTGTAGATCACCATAAACATACATGCTTCTCTCACCTTCATATTCTCTGCCGCTGGTGTTAATATAGTTCCATCAATGAACGTGATATATGTGATATTTGGGACATTGGTATCTTAACAACACTCCATCCTCCTTTCGGTTAATTTGTCTATTTATGCATCGGAAAAATGTGATGGTTTTCTGGTTAACAGGTCTTGTTGAATAGTGGATTCTTTGTATTCCTTCTCCACCTATTGTACTCAGTATTTCTTACCAGACTTGGGATGAAAGCTTCTCTGAGACTGCCGAGATGGCTGGAGATGGCTTTATAATGACGTCCGAGACTGTCTGTAACTTGAAACTTATACAACAAAATCTTTGTAAGGTAGAGTAGAGCACGACAATTTTTGTCTAGGGGTCGTAGGTAAATAGCAGCGATGCCCAACATTCTGTCTGTATTCAAGATACTATTTCTTCGATATTTTCAATAGCTGAAGATGAAAGTGTTCTGATTTCTGTAAATTTGTTATTTCTTGTTAAATTTGAACCTGTATGTAGTGCTTGACCCACTATGAAAATAGTTTCATGCCAAGTAACAGGCCATTTGATGAAAGTGTTGAAAAGTGAAGGACACCTTATTCTTTTTTGTGGAACAGTGTATGAAAATTTCTTTCTTTTTTTTTTTTTTTGCCGGGTTTAAAAGAATTTATAGAAGAAAAATACTAGATGTACTGTCATCGGTATTGTTTTCGTAGAATATTTTAAAGCATCAACGGACACAACACATGTTCAGATGGATAAAATGGAAAATGGAAAATAGAAAATACAATCCTAATTTTCATTTTAGCAAGCACACTAGGAAAACAAATTTATAAAATTTTCCCATGTGCCAAGTGGTAGCGCATCCTCACTGGGCCCAAGTGTCTCATAAGCCCACAAGAATGGCACGGGGACGGACAGCAAAATTTAGCCATTATAGCCCACGCGAAATTCAGACTTTTATGATCAAAACGGGCAAAACCCTAATCCGAGAGCATTTGCTGAATTTACATTTCTGCCACTATAACTGACAGCTGACCGCTGAGTGCCTCTTCTTGCTTCGTCTATATAAATCCCGAATCAAGTTCAAACAATATTTCCTTCCTCAATTGGCCGGAAAATTCGCTTGATTTGAGCGGGAAACAAAACAAAATAAAAAAGCGAGAGATATTCGAACCTCAATTTTGGTTTGGAAATGGAGACCAGTGCAGTGGCAGGAGATCAAGATCAGCAATGGCTACTCAATTGCTTATCTGCTACTCTTGATCCTAACCAAGAGATTCGATCCTTTGCTGAAGCGTCGCTTAATCAAGCCTCTCTTCAACCAGGTCTCTCTCTCTCATCTTTTTATTGAGGTTTAAATGTTGATTACTGGTGCTTTTGTAGACAATCGTTAACGATTTTGAATTGTCAAAAGTCCTTTTGCCGAAGTACTTGTTAGCTGTTATGCACTTGCCTGTAATCAGCTTGTTGGTACTTCATATTCAATTTCTGTATCTTGTCCCCAAAAACAAAAAAAAATTTACGGATCCTGAACTTATCTGCCAGATGAGATTGTTGAAGATTCAATTGATTGTAATGTTATTTTTTTTATATTTATTATTATTATATGCATGCTTCATTTGACTCTAATCTGCTATTTCTTTTCAATTATCATTGGACTTTCTTCTCTCCTTAAAGAGGAAGCGATGTGGTCCATGAAACTAAGATTATAATGTGATGATATTCTTCTTATGAAGGGTTTGGAGCAGCATTATCTAAGGTTGCTGCAAACAGGGAGATTTCATTTGGATTGCGCCAGATATCCTTCCTTACTTCCAAAAACTACATAACATGCTGTTTCACTTAAACTTTCAAAAATCTGAATGGATTAGAAAATAATATAAAAATATAAGTTTCATAGTTTGATATTTGAATTTGTGTTGTCTTGTGAGATTTAACATGACTTTACCTAGCTGCGGTGCTTCTAAAGCATTTTATTAAGAAACACTGGCAGGAGGGTGAGGAATCATTTGAACTTCCTGCTGTTTCAGGTGAAGAAAAGGTATGTAGATTTGCAGTAGCGGAATGGGTGTGTGTTTTATACTCTGTTATTCCTCAGGATATCTTTATTTTGCTTGAAGGAATTAAAACTTTTGAGGTTCATTGTCTAGTTTGGCAGCAAACCTTTCTTGTTTTGTTGTCTTATTCCCCCTTCATGGTGGTTTTGTGCATTGTTTATATTTCCTGAAGTTGGTTTTAACTGCACAGCCAACCCAATGACATTTTAAGCAAACTAGGATTTTCAAGTTGATCTCTGGTATATAGTTTGTAGGCCCGCTACACTCAAGGAGTCAATGCTTGTACCCTTACTTTTATTTTCATGATTTGGAATTACAATTTATATACATCTGGCATGGCCATTTTGTATGCAGGCAATAAGTTGAAGATTGTATCTCAATCACTTATTTCAAGTATTACTGAAATGTTTCTATTTGACTTGTCTTATTGTGATAGCTGGTTATTTTTGGTTGTAGATCGATTGTTGTTATTTTGTTTTCAACATCTTACTATGGTCCATACCTTGATTATAAAATCCTTTTGACACCTCTATGTGTAAAACCATTGTTGCACTATCAGGAAGTTATTCGCAAACTTTTGTTATCATCACTGGATGACACTCATAGAAAAATTTGCACAGCAATTAGTATGGCTGTGGCATCGATTGCGGCTTATGACTGGCCAGAGGACTGGCCTGACTTATTGCCATTCCTCCTGAAGTTAATTACTGACCAAAGTAATATGAATGGAGGTGAGTTTTTGGCAACTTCATGTTTAAGTTATTCTTATGCATCTTGCTTCTTTTAATTATATTCTTTTATTATTGTGCTGTTTCCATGTGGTGATTTATTTGTATGGGGTGGTTTCTTTGGAATGCCTCTTTCTCATAATGCGTAAATTCAAGTTTTATTGAAATTTTCTTAATTTACTGTATTTTATGAAATTCTGGAAACTTATATGATAACTATACATGAACAGAAATTAGTCAATGACAGGACTTCCCCAAATTCTTTTGGAAAGCCACTGGCATCTTTTTGTTTTCCAATGCTTTTTAGGAATAAAGTCACTCTCAGAATCTCTATATACTTGAAATCCTTGACCATCATCGCAGATGTAGAATATTTTTGCATAACTGCTATGGGCTGATATACATTAGAAACTATTAGGTTCTTAAGTGACTAATGACTTTTTTGCACAACATTTCTTATGTTGAGGTCATTCTTGAGTTTTGCTTCATTTATTTTAAACTGATGTTTACATATTTTGCAGTGCATGGAAGTCTAAGGTGTTTGGCTCTTCTCTCTGTGGACCTGGATGATGCTACTGTCCCAAAGTTAGTACCTGTTCTGTTCCCAGTCTTGCATACGATTGTATCATTTCCCGAGGTTGGTTTTTATTTTCTATTTTTCATTGTTACTGTTCATTATGAAAGCCTTTTAAGTTGTGGAGTAGCTTCTTTTTACCTAATCATTTTGTTAGGACAGATTTCCTGAAATACAAAAACAAGCATCTTGGAAGAATATCTATGTATAATTGCTTAAGTTTATTAAAAAGAATTTGTCAAAGCCTCTGGCTGCAGTGGTTGGTTTTCAGCATCCTTACCGGGTGGTGCTAAGTAAGATAATGGGCTTGTTTCTGCACGGTGGAATTAGGTCTCTTTTATTGTTATCAAAGAAGTCGCGTTTTGACAAAGAGCGTCTGGTTGCTAAGGTGAATAAGTTAGCTGTGAATGCTGTGGGGCAGCCTTGTGAGAGATGTAATGCAAAATGCAATGTGTATGAACATAAGATTAGCATTTCTTTAGAGCACTTTAGAAGATTATCATTTCTTTAGAACACTTTAGAGCACGTTTCTCAGATTGCAGTGGTATTGGTTTCTAGAAGGGTCAAGTGCTAAGATATTGCATGGTTTTAATGTGAAGATTTTGTGGAAGTATACATTTTGATACAAAGGTTTCTAGTCATTTGGGTTACGTAAATCTTGTGAACTTAAATATTTGAGATCACCTCAAATGCAAAAGAAGTTATACATTATTCACGTTAATTCTTCTCTGATGCTTTTGTGATGGTCAAAGTAAAATATGAGCATTTCTCATTCTGGAGCTGTTCTCTTATATATTGCATTGTCGGACTTTTTTGTATAGAGCTATGACAGATATGTGCGCACAAAAGCTCTTTCAATTGTTTATTCCTGCACTGCTATGCTGGGGGTGATGAGTGGTGTATGTAAGGTATACCCTGAGCACCAAATCTTGATTGTAGCTGGTTTTGAGTATGTTCAAATCAGCTTGTTCTATTATGAATTTTGAAAGGTCTAAAATATTTATGGTCAGACAGAAATGTTTGCATTGATGATGCCAATGCTTAAACCATGGATGAATCAATTCTCCATTATCCTAGAACATCCAGTGCAACCTGAAGATCCTGATGACTGGGGCATTAAAATGGAGGTTAATTTAGTGTTTATTTTGAGATCATGTTTACACTATTTGCTCCGTAACTTAAAATGGCCACAAATTGATTATTAATTTTAGGTTCTCCTTTCATCATTAGGTTTTAAAGTGCTTGAATCAGTTCATTCAGAATTTTCCTAGCCTTGCAGAAAGTGAATTTTTGGGTGAGGTTTTTTTGTTAGTTTTTTTTTTGATTCACAATTTTAAGATCTGACTCCTCATTCTTCTTGTTGAAGTTGTTGTGAGACCGTTATGGCAAACATTTGTGTCATCTCTTAGAGTATACACACGATCATCAATTGAAGGTACAGAAGACCCATATGCTGGAGGATATGACTCTGATGGTGCAGAGAAAAGCCTTGATTCCTTTGTCATTCAGGTATCATGAAATCATTTTGGGATCACGATTTATTGGTTATTGGTAATAGCAATACGTATTTAGATCCTCAACTTTGTTTTTCCTTTAAATTTCTTCAGGGGTAGGGCTCAATGGTTTCCATTGATGATATGTGATTTAAAATATAGCCCCATAGATTGTAAGTAAATTAAATGGTTTGCACAGTTAAAGTTCGAGTTAGCGGAATAACATAGTTTTGCACTTAAAGCTTCGACTTAGGTATACTAGCCAGGTGCTTGGGCAACTCGCTCCTTCCCACACTCTCGTACTTATGTTTTTGTTTTTAGTTTAAGTTGTATCTCTTGGAGAGAGGGGAGTGCCCAAGCTTAACCTGCATATAGATGGCCCAGGCAGCAAATTCTGTCAAATTTGGGACTGGGTTTAGTAGGGCTGGAGGAAAGAGGAAAAGACTTGCACCAATCAATGACTAAACATGTTAGTAATGTTGTAGGTGGTTGACAGCCAACTACTCCACCTTTGAAATAAGTAATTTCCCTTATCAACTACTCAGATTGCCAAGGAAAAGGAGGTCTGTTAGGGGTTAAAGTTCCAAATCAAATCTGTTTTCTACGTCTTATCATAATTTGGATTTATACTCACTTGCACTTGTATTGGGTTTCCCAATGACTTATTTCTAACTACTCTATTGATCATGCAGTTGTTTGAGTTTCTATTAACCATTGTGGGTAGTGCAAAGTTGGTAAAGGTGAGTTTAGATAATTTTAAACAGTTGCTTCTCCTTATTACTTTCTTCCATTATTGTTTGGGTCAAAAAATTGGTTCTTGCAGGTCATTGCAAGTAATGTTAGAGAATTAGTATACTACACAATCGCTTTTCTGCAAATGACGGAACAACAGGTAGTAATATATTCTATATGTACTTTTTCTTTTCTTTGTTGCAAGTAATGTGCCTGTTTGTAAATGGCATTGAATTACTGAATTATATTTTATTTGATTATATCTCACATAGTCCTTAGGCTTCATTGACATTTCTTGTCAGCTGATATCTCTGCTATTCTTATCCTATTGATTATCCTCAAGATGCTGAGGCTCCTGCTTTGTCAAACACTATTTCCACTGAACCTTCTCTTTTTCTTGACTTTAGTGTGACCCTGGTATCATTATTCTGGCTCCTTTATTGGTTCTCAGCTTGATATGTACCCATCTTCATCTCTATCCTTTTGATTCTATCTCTAAAACTAGTTGAGACACCTCCTTGACTTAGTGTATGATCAGGCTTGCCGTGCATTTGTTTGTCCAGCTTTACTCCAGATCCCACTTCCAAAATCAAATTCCTTTCCCAAAATTATAACCAGTTTTGGCTCGCCACTTCTGAAGCTATTGCATTTATCATTGCACACAAGTTTAATAAAGCAGTTATGCAGTGTTTTCCTCGTATTGTTTGTAGCTATGTCATTTTGCTCTGCTTAATTCTTCAGTTAGAGACTGGTCTTAATATTGCTGGATGGTGTGTTGTAATCTGTCCTTAATTGATGGTGGCTCCATAATGGACTATTTTTCACCCTTAAAGTTTTCAACTACAAAATTTGAAAGGTAGAATTTCATATGGTGTGAATTTTATATAAATTCATTATTGAAATTGCCAAATTTGGAAAAGACCACTATGGATAAAAAACTGAGGGCTCTTTGTGGTTTTGGAATGTGATTTGATAATCGGTATTGTTGATTATTATTTTTTGTATCTATGGGTATCACTCTTTCTAAATTTTTTATTTTCTTATAAACTATTTTTTAATAACATTATGTGTATCTGTTGTTGATTTTCCTTCTCATGAATGGTTTTTGTCTAGATTCTTATTTGGTCAATAGATGCCAACCAATTTCTTGCTGATGAGGATGAATCTACTTACAGCTGTCGCGTATCTGGTAAGAAATTCCCAAGCAGCTGTCTTCATGTCATTTGAAGCTTTAACTAATCAATAGCTAAAAAATGTTGTGTCTCTCTTTCCAACAAATTGTTCGATTTTTGGTGTTAAACATCATTTTAGTCATTTAGGAGATGAGAATGGGATATGTAAAGAAGCCTTAAGAACAAAGATTGAAATTATGGAGTAAGAACAGTGTTAATACAATCATAAAATTGAAGCCTAGTGACAAATACAATTTCTACCAACAGCCATTTTTTTCTTTTGAAAAATGATTTTGATGGTACTACACATGAGAAAGAGAGAGGGGGACACAGAGAGAGAGAGAGACAGAAAGAGGTGGTCCATTTACATCTTCAAACAGGTAAATTGTGATGTTCTGTGTAGCTTATATACAGCTCCAGCGATGAAATGCTTTTGCTTTGTTATTTAGAGGCCATATCATTTAATTGTTGATGGAAAAGTTATACTTTGCGTGCACTTGTTATTATGTTCTAAAGGTTTTGCATTCCTTAGTGAGGCTTTTCACAAGTAAAGAGAATTAAGATATTTGAGCTCATGAGTCATGTGGGTTATTAGCTGGTTTAGCTGGCAAAACCTCTTTGGATGCTACAAGAGGTGTGCGTTTCGAATCCCTCTCACATGGGTGGGGAGTGGGTTTTGCTTCCAGTTATTGTATGCCTTTTTTTTTTAAGAGAAAAAAAAAACACTTGTGGTAGGGCCGGCTTTAGAGTTTGAGGGGCCTTAAGCGAAATCTTTTTGTGAGGCCTCTATTTATTTTGCAATTTCAATACTCAAAGACATATAAAAAGGATCAAAATGTATTCCATCTTTAATTCTTGAATTTTAACAATAATAAAAAAATCAAAAATTTTAAAAATAAAACCTAAAAAATAGTCAAGAAGATATTTTTTTATTCCATTTAAAAAAATAAATAAAAACAATATTATTTTCAAATAAAATATTTAGAATGATAGAATATAAAAATTTAAAATGATTAATTGATGTTCAAAAATAAAAAATGGACTTTATATTTTAAGAAACTAATTATTTTAAATGAACCAATGACTATAATAATTTTCTTTGTAGAGAAGAGAACAAGAAATTTTTTTCATTTACTAATTCTTGAGATTAGAAGGTTTTTAATCGAAATTAAAAGAAATATTAAAAGTCAAAGATTCTAACATTGAATAATTGAAAATGAATGAACTAATGGTTAAAGAATATTATTAATTATATTTCTTTAAAATTAAGATTCCCAAAGATAGATTTTTTATAAAAAATAATTCTTAATTGTAGGATAATTAAGAATAGAGAGATATCTAATAAACTTTTTGATTTCTTAAAATACGTATTAAATTTTTTTTTATTAATTAGAGAATTATTAAGAAAATACTCAAAAAATGAGGCCTTCCTAAAATATGAGGCCTTAGGCGACTGCTTTATTCGCCTATATCTAAAGCCACCCTTGGCTTGTGGATCACATTATCAAGGTTTTGAGCCTAGCTTTCATACTCACTTCCACTGCTCTCTTTTAGATGCCTGTTTGTCAATGTCTTCATCATTTTTTAACTTGCGCTAAGCTTAAATAATGTTAGTTTCACGTCATCAATTGCTAAAAGAGTGATTGTTCTATCTGCAAACCCGTATTTGAAACACAATTCCAGATAAGACCAAAAAGAATTCATGCTGCTCGTTTCCAGTATATCATAGTATGCTTCCTGCTTGTTTCCAGTATATTATAGTCTCTAAATTTGCAACCATGGAGGCCATTTGGCATGTGCCTCACTATGGTGAATTGCTTGATTGACTTTTAGATTCTGATGCTACAAATATCTTGTTTGATCTAGAAACTCGTCATCCTATCTTCACTACATATCCATATAAAAAACCTTTGAATCCATACATATCATGTAACCATTCTTGTCCAATTTTCATGTTAATGTACATTGATTGCAAAATTTTACAATCATACAATCATCCTATCTTCACTACCACAAGCGCATCCATCCATTGTCTAGATGTGACGTCTGCTATAATCCACCTTCCTCACTATCTCCCGTAGATGAACCTCAAAGCCATTTATTTGAGCTATCCCTCTCAACCTCAAATCTCCATATCCATAGCCTAACTGGTCCTGGTGGATTTTACTGCCATTAAATCTATTGGCATGTATAAATTTAGTGATGATATTATGAGTTGCATCTAATTTTTTAAATTATGACTATATTAATTTTTTGAGGCTGTAGGAGCTTTAGCCACATATTGTAACATCTTAATGTTGCTTCTTCCAGGTGCACTTCTACTAGAAGAGGTGGTGAGTTATTGTGGCAGAGAAGGAATTGATGCCATTATAGATGCTGCTGGTAAAAGATTTAACGAGTCACAACAAGAAAAAGCTGCAGGCTCTACTGTTTGGTGGAGGGTAAGTAGAGAACTTTTTGGTTTCTGATTTAGAATTCATATTGTATAAGATTGTCCAGTATCAGTAGTTAGTCTTCACTTATTATATTTACTGAGTTCTACCTTAATAACGGCTGCTTCAGAAACTTTCCTTGACGAGTTCTTGTCTCTAGTAAACTCAAACCTTCCAGGGATAATTGGATCACACTAATGGATTTTGATGCTACTTATTGGAGCTTGGCAATAGCTTTCGTGATGCATTATAAATGGCCCTTCTCTTCTTCTGCTAAGTTAAGGGTGTCTTGCTTTCATTTCAAAACCTCCTTTTAGTTTGAAAATCTGCAAACAGATAGAAAATTTTATCGCTATTGATTTTCAAATACCTGATTTGGAAGCACAAACTTCATTTTGAAAAGCTTGTGTCAAACTAAAAATCAACTAAAAGTATTTTCTGTTTTCAGAGAGCAAGTTTGAAAGACATAAGCAACTCTTCTCTTGTTTTTCCAAAAACATTTCAATGTTTTGGTTCTCTGAAAATTGCTATCAAATTATATTATGAGATACATTGTGAGATCTTAAAGGTGCAAATTTAATTTTTTGTTTTCATTTTATGAAACACTTTTTAAAAGCTATGTTTGGTAAATGACACAAAAATTCCCTTATCCATCTTGTGTTATATTCCTCAAGAATCAATTTCTGCCATCCAGCTTGGTGCTAGGGAAAAGGGAACAGTAAAGGAGCTATGAATAACATGGCAGAAATTATAATCTATGAGAACAGTTTAGTGATCCCCCAACTTTTTAAGATGGTTGTAGTTTCCAGATCCTATTAGGTTGGCCATAACCTTCGACAAGCGAACTTAGTAATCAGTTCTTACTGTCAAAATAATTGATTTATGGTTCCTTTATTGGCTTCATGGTTAGACTGCAGCAATTTCTTGTGGATTAGCTCCATTTAGAAAATTAGTTTATGAACCTGGTCATAAACATGGGTGATGGTAATCTCTCTATTTTCTGGTTACCAGCAGACAGCAGTGTAACTGCACAATTGAAATTGTATTTTTGTCAATTAAGAGTAAGACATGAAGTTGTCTAGCATACTTTTATTGCATCCTTTACCTACTCTCTGTAGCTTTAAGGCACCGGTCTACCAATTATAAAAGCAGCAGTGTGTTTAGGTGTACAAATGCACACATGTTGTGAGAACAATGTACAAGTGGTGCAAGTATTGGTTTGAGTTGCCATTCTCTTCTATGTGATATGAGATACCTTCATAAGATGAATACGATCAAGATACATACATGTGCATTTCATATTGGTTTATAAGTATTGGTTTATCAAGATTCGTACGTGTGCATTTGTTACCTTTATAAGTATTGCTTTATAAGATGGATACTATCAATACCTTTATGAGTATTGGTTTTTGTTATTCACTTTTTTCTCCCTATGCTTATGATCTTCTTTGAAAGTTCTTGTAGTGGTTCCGAGACATGATTGGTGGATTCTGATTAATGTTATGCTATTTTAAGAGTTTTTTTTTTCTTTCTTCTCTTTCAGATATTTATTTATATCTTCCCTCAACTGAATTTGTCATTGTAACTTAACATTTTCTCAGATGAGGGAGGCTACTCTATTTGCATTGGCCTTTTTGTCAGAACAGTTGCTTGAGGCTGAGGTCTGTGCTTTATGATGGGAGTTATTTTTCTTTTGTATGGTTTTGGGGCTAGGAGGCAACCATTATTTCCGGTATATAATGTGATTCTATTTTTCCAAGTTCTTTATAAATGCTCAATTTATCTTTCAGGTTTCAGGACTGACCAGTGTCAGATTAGGAGAACTACTAGAACAAATGATCACCGAAGATATTGGAACCAGTGAATTTTCTTTCTTAGATTGTCGTGGGATCGGTAGTAGTATTCAGATCATTAAAGTAGTGAACATAGTGTTAACATTTTTATTCTGCAGGGGTGCACCAGTATCCCTTTCTTTATGCTCGTATTTTTGCGGCAGTTGCTAGGTTCTCCTCTGCGGTAATTTACAATCTCTCCTTTTCTTCATGCATTCAATTTTAGAAATCTTCTTACTGATTTCTGTACTTTGCAGATTGGTGATGGAGTTCTTGAGCACTTCCTATCTGCTGCTATCACCACAATTGCCATGGATGTGTATGCATACCTCTCTCTCTCTCTCTCTCTCTCTCTCTCTCTTTTAAAAAATATTTATCTAGTCAAGAATAGAATAAAATCTGACAGTTAAGAGTCTTTGGTCAACAGTCCCCCACCCGTGAAAGTAGGTGTCTGTCGGGCACTGTCTGAGCTCCTACCCAAAGCAAATAAAGGAAATTTTCAGCCTCAAATGATTGGTTTATTTTCATCATTTGCTGATCTTCTTCATCAGGTGAATAAACGACTAGTTATTTCTCAGTCTCGTTGAAGATATATAATAATAGTTGTTACTTGATTCTGCTTTTCAGGCACGTGATGAGACATTGCACCTGGTACTTGAAACATTGCAAGCTGCAATTAAGGCTGGTAGGTCCTTTTTTTTTTTTTTTTCAGGGATTATTTTGTGAAATCCATAATGTAAATCAGATTTGTTAGTAATGTTGATATAATTTTTTTGTTTGTATCATCTAATGTTTATTATCTTTTTCTATGTATTTTCTTGCTAACCGTAGGTTTCTTGACTGCATTGATGGAACCTATGATCTCTCCTTTGATCCTTAATATATGGGCCTTGCATGTTTCAGACCCTTTTATCAGTATTGATGCAATTGAGGTTCTGGAGGTAAAAACTTGACGCTGACATGGTGCTATTAGTCTTTTTGACATGTTGAACGGCATGCTTCGGTCATAGATTATGGTGCTAAACAGATTAGAACTGCTAGGTGAACAGTGAACTGTTTCAATATTTCCGAGGCAATACTTGTTATCATCATATGTTCATATGCATGCTTGTTTTCCTGCATTATAGTGTAAACAGATAAGAAATAAAAGGTTAACCAGGTCAAGCTTCTTTGATATATTATCATCTCTTATTGCATCTTTGAACAATCTGGGATTTGTTAACCAGAATTCTGTGAGTTCATGTAAAAAAATAGCCGACAGAACATTTGTGAATGAGACTCCTACAATTTTTTATTTCTTTTGTAACTTCCCATGATCTCTTTTGAGGTTGGTGTGAGGATGTTTCAATTCCTAGACTTCTTCCATCATGCCAAGAGATGTAACCAACTAGGCTATCCCCCTGAGGAAGAAGTATCCTACAAATCCCCTGTAAATGAATATCATGTTGAGGTAATCATTTCCAGAATGACTGTAGTAGTTGAAACGTAAAACACTTACATGGGCACAACACACCTAAAGGAAAAAAGGGTTTTGAAGTTTTTGCAGTAATTTTTATTTATTCTTTAAAGTTTAAACCTATATCTTTGCTTGTGTTAGATAATTATTGATGGTACTTTTAACTTTTATGATTTATCAAGATCTTCCGTAGTGTATCAATTTGATCATGTTCAACTTTTCTTTTTCCTTTTGATTTGTCCCCAGGCGATAAAATGTTCTCCTGGTTGTATTCATCAACTTGCTTCCCGGATTTTACCATATGTTGGACCAATTTTAAATAATGTATGGCTAGTAAGAATTATGGTTGTGTTACTGTTCCTCAACCATGATTTAGGGTATTTGTTTCTAATGCATCTTGTGGTGATCATTAGCCTCAGCAGCAACCTGATGGATTAGTAGCTGGATCATTGGATCTGTTGACAATGCTATTGAAGGCAAGTTAGACTTGGGTTTATAAATGTCAGATGCCTTACTTCTGCCATTGACTTCAGTTTGCAAACTTAAACAACTTTGTGATTTTATGACATGCTGCTAATTAAAGTTTGTGATGCCATTGTACAGAGTGCTTCTATTGATGTAGTAAAAGCGGCATACGATGTTTGCTTTGATGCTGTTATCCGGATAATCCTTCAAAGTGAAGACCATAGTGAAATGCAGGTTAAGATTTCTTGGGAAAAGTTATATGCACATGTTCACTTTTCAGTTAGTCGTATGTAAACTGTATGAAAATGACCTCTATTTTGACAAAATTTACCAGAATGCAACTGAATGTTTGGCAACTTTTATATCTGGGGGAAGACAAGAGATGCTTGTTTGGGGCGGTGATTCTGGATTAACTATGAGAAGTTTGCTTGATGCTGCTTCAAGGTAGGAATTTTTTTCCCAACTTTTTTAGGTTAATTTTGGATCTCAAAATACAGATATTCTTTATGGACTTCTCATAGATCACCTAGTTTTAGTCCCTCTTTTAAATTTGGTGAGTTTTTGTTTCTGTGCCTGACCTTGTCTTTAGTGTCTTCTCATGAAAAACCTTTTTTTTTCTTTTTGGCACAACCATTGGGTAAATGTAGTTTATACATGCTTGTTTCTCACTTTTGTTTCCTCAATTGGTTTGTATCTTGTGTGAAATTGTTTTCACTTAGGAGTCATTTTTTATGAAGACGATTTATTTAAAAGGGCTTCACTCATTATAACCCCGTAATTTTATACCATTTTCTTGAATAACATTTGATAGTTGATGATGAAGTATATACTGACTGCCTTTTGTTGAGCCCCTTTGATCCTGCTTTATCTATTAAGTTTCATATTTGATGAGGGCTTTTATGGATTCTGTTTTCTGTATGCTGAATTTAGAGCAAATCTGGATGCAGGCTTCTTAATCCTGATCTGGAAAGCTCTGGATCACTTTTTGTTGGAAGCTATATACTGCAACTGATTTTGCATCTTCCGTCACAAATGGCACAGCATATTCGGGACCTAGTTGCTGCTCTTGTTAGACGCCTGCAGTCTGCTCAAATAGCCGGATTGAGAAGCTCATTGCTACTTATTTTTGCTAGATTGGTACTGTCCTTCAATATGACAATGTGATCTTTAGTGCTTGTCTGCGTTAAATTTTACAGCTTCTGGTACAGATAACTATTTAAGTTAATAACTGATGTCTAAGTATTTTTAAATTTTTTTTTCTTGTCGCATTTTCTCTTATTGGCTATCTTAGCTGGAAAATTTTCTGGTTATTTATATCATAGAACTTTCTATTCTATTTTATAGCTTAAGCAGCCAATTGAACCTCACTTCTTCAGAACCTTTATGCTAGTTTCTTTTTCCCTTAGTTGTGTGGTTAATATGTCAGAATGAAGTTTCAGCTTCTCTGTTTGATTAAAATACAGGTCCATATGAGTGCGCCGAATGTTGAATGGTTTATCAATATGCTTATGACTATTCCATCTGAAGGCTATGGTAATTCCTTCGGTTACGTAATGTCAGAGTGGACTAAGCTGCAAGGCAAGTATTCACTGTCTTTCAGGCCTGCTTTGTGTTGGCGTTAAACTACATCTTCAATGATCCTAAGCGTGTTGCTATCATGTCTTATAGGCATCATTGAATTATTTGTTTTCCACTGTAAAATTGGTCAGTTTCTAATAGTATCTTGTTTAAGTTGTGTGCATGTGAATTTGAATTATTTTCTGGTGCAATACAGGCGAGATTCAGGGTGCTTATCCGATCAAAGTCACTACCACTGCTTTGGCATTATTACTGTCCACAAGGCATCCTGAATTGGCAAAAATTAATGTCCAAGGTCATCTGATTAAGGTTCACCTCTACCTATGACTTCAGACTGTTTCTTTATTTTTATCTTTTAATGGTAATAAGCTTTTCTTGTTTAAAAAATCTCTTTCTGTTTCATAGTCTGATGCAGGGATAACCACTCGAGCAAAAGCTAAACTGGCTCCAGATCAGTGGACTGTGCTGCCACTTCCTGCGAAGGTACTCTTAGATTATGTTTTGACTGAATCAGAATTCAAATATCCTCTGGACCGCGTCCCGAGATATAATATCCCATTACTTTCCTGGTTACTAAAGGTTGTATGTTCTGATGGGAGAACTTAGTTCTGATCCCAACACGCCAATTTGTTTCAAAGTTATGAAAATATAAGGATGTTTACGCATGGGCCATACAGATTGGTGTTCTCCTGGGCAGTGCAGACTGTAATTTGTCTCCTACTATCACCATGGTTTCTCTTATGAAACATTAATTATTCTGTTAAGGTGCACCAAAATTCTTACTTCTAGCTTGTGCCCCACACAAGTGGAAGAGTTTCATACCATCTATTAATTCCTTGCAAACAGTTTTCTTGTCCCCAAATTTTAGATAGATAAAGCCGTATTCGAACTGAATTAACTTGCAAATATTGACAATGTTAGAAGTTACTAAGACTCTTTTTCCACGGTGTTGCAGATATTGACTTTACTGGCAGATGCATTGATTGAGATCCAAGAACAAGTTTTAGGTGATGATGATGAAGAGGTATTTATTTTCTTCATTGATTTTTGGGCTCCTTATGACACTTAACCCAGCTAAATGGAACTTTTATTGTTAAATCAATTTTATTTCAGGATAGTGACTGGGAGGAAGTTCAGGAAGGAGATGTGGAATCTGACAAGGATTTGATATATTCAACAGGTGCTGCATCGTTGGGCAGACCTACATATGAACATCTTGAAGCAATGGCTAAAGTATATAATGAGGTTCGGTCAAGAAATAGTCACTTATGTTTTTTGGAAGTTTGGTCTTGTGCTTTATCTCCACTGTCGTGTTGCTAATACGGTTTGCTTGAATGTGAATTTGAAGAATCAGGGGGATGACTATGAAGATGATGTACTCTGTGTCAGCGATCCCCTTAATGAGGTGGTGTCTCGACCTTAAAATTTTGTGCGTGTTTCATTTTGATTTGCTTTTGCTATTCTTAACTGCTTGCAATCAACCTGACAGATCAATTTGGCAAAATATCTTGCTGACTTCTTTATGAAATTCTCCCAAACCGACAGACAGCTCTTTGATACTCTTTGCCAGGTCCACTTTGGTCTCTGTCAACAATTATGGATCATTGATTCAAGGACTTCATTTTCTATTGTTCATTTTGCCATATTAGGACTGGAAACTGAATGTGGATTGACATTTTCATTTTAAAATGCAGTCACTTACACAGGCGCAACAAAATGCTATTAGGATGGTTCTGAATTGCTGACTGCTGAGATGTTGATTTGGCACAGCAAATGAAGATGGTCAGCTTTGTCGTGGAGCATCGAGTTAAGAAGGTTTGCTTCATTTAATTGATTTTAAATGACTGGACAAAGAAGTGATTATATTCCTTGCCTTAGCTACTTCATTGATCTTGTGGGTGGAACGGCCTTGAATTGAGTTTGTAAAGTTGAGGATACTTCTGTTTTGCTTTTAGTGTTCTCCTCTTCCCCTTCCTAGTTCCTCCCACCCCCAAAATCTAAATTATGCCCGATGTTCGCTTCTTGACTCTTTATGTAGCACATTGTGCCGGTGCTCTAATTCTTTCAATTCTTTAATATATATATTTTCCCCTTACCGAGTCGGTATAATTTTGACTTTTTAATTACTATCATTTTCATTAATATTTGGAGATATTTAATAAAGATGCAAGAATGGAAAAGTAGTTAACCTAATTCACGTGGATTGTGTAATAACCTAATTCACGTGGATTGTGTAATATTAGCTCCAGATGTTCAACATATTGTGTAATAAATTTCTCGACAAGGACTGTCAATGAAAGTCGGGGTGGTCTAAGTGTTCACAGATTCACAAGTTTTTTTTTTTTTTCCGAAGACTATTCATTTTCTTCCAAAACAATGTTCTATTTCAGCTTTATTTAATTATGGAGATGACATCAGTCGACAATTCTCTGTGGCTAAATTTGTGACTACGTGGGAATTGTACGAAATTCATACATGAATGTGTGGGTAACAACTAACAATATCTTCAGTCGATCTTTGCTGAGAAATTGTTTTCTTTATTTGAATGGAAAAATCGGCAGTAGAAAAAAAGAAAAAAGAAAAAAAAAACCAGTTAATTCAACTCAGTGATTTGCCAAGCCGTTATATTGCAAGGTGGGTGCTGTTATTGAATTATAATCGTCCATGTTGTGACATTATTATTTCTCGTAGATATTAGTGAACAAAGTCTTGCCATTTATACCTACTTCTATATTTGTTTTATTTTTTGTGATCTTAAACTGTCTCCATATGAAAAATCTACGGCTCCACTTGTTTTAGGTACATAAAATATGTTTAACATGATATAGTAGTTGCAAATAAACTGCCAGGGATTCAAATCTTGAGATTCTTAGTATTATTAGTATTATTGATAATAATTATCGCATCTGGGCGGTAGTGTATTTTTCCACCAGACAACAGGGAGCGGGGCTGCAGCCTGCAGGGCCTTCACCATCGCACAACCACTCATTTCTTTCACTATCTAACTTTTGTTTGTTAGTGAGAGATGAAGGACGACCTCCCTGCCCTGTTTTGTTTTGTTCGTTGAAAATTGATTGCTGATGAGGTTGATGGAATTACTGGAAGCTTGTAAAGAATCAACGTGAATCATGCATCTCCAAAATCTCGATTCTTGATTATTTTAAAATTAATCTGTGGATTGTGACTAAAACTTTCAAAATTTGACGCAACTCAATTATTCAATACGAACACTACACGAATCATAAATTTAATATGATTATTAAATGGGTAATGGTTTGGATTCGGGTTAACATAATTTTTTTTCCGCGTCGGGTTAAGATTAAAATTCTTGACTCATTTATTCAATTAAAGACACGATTATATTTTTTTTTCATAAATTAATTTGTTGGTTATTATCATCAAAATTCAAAACTTAAACATTGGAATGATTCTCTCATTTTATTTTGATTTTTTGAAAGGATGAACATATACACAGTGTTCTGTTTATCTATAGATTTATAATTTTAATTGTGTAAATGTGTAAAATATTGGTAGACATAAATATTTTATAATATCGACATATAATATTATTTATATATATATATATAATTAAAATTTTAATTGTGTAAATATGTATTATTTTGGTTTATATGTATTTTTTATAGTATCGATAAATTATATATGTATATAACAGTGTGTAAATATTTGATATAAATTTGTTAAATATATATATTAAGCAGTTTATTGGGTAATCCGTTTAATTTCGTATCAGATTAGGGTCGTAATATTTTGACATAATTATTATATGAGATATGGGTCCTGTTTAGGTCAACCTAAATTTGACACGACATAAAAATGATACGACACAAGCACGACCAAATGACCCGTTTTGCCAACTCTAATTTGTGACTATAAAATCTAAAGAAGGATGGCATGCTGAGAGATAAATAAAGGTACAATAGATAATGCGAATATTTAGCTTGTTAGTATTTACACTTTTCGCACTTGAGTCTTTATCTTTTTCTAATGAGTAAGCATTGGGCATTCCAAAATTTTATCTCAAAATTTTATTTCAAATGATGTGATACAGTAAAATAATATGATTATACTATTATTAATAAGATAATAATATACTTAGAAAGTGGGGTGTAAAATGTGTATTGCAAATAACATATCACCAATTAATAATCGCTATGTGTTTAGTAACAATTTACTTTTTACGCTCTTATTAATAAGATAATTTTTCAGTATCAATAAATTGCTTTAAAACTTGCAATCAACAAACAAATCCATATGACTTTATCTAAAAATATCCTTGCTAGACTATGTTTTCCCATCTGCTTTTCCCAAATGATGCTGCCTGCACAAATTCTTGTTTAACAAACTGATGGAATGGATATTGTACTATTGGACTGCACAATCTCTTAAACTCGTTTTGTGAAATGAAATAAACAAGTACTACCAGCACAAATTCTATCTTATTTTGAAGATTAGAGGGATAATAATTAATTAATTATATAGAGTGTTAATACAAGCACATGATTTTGTTTACGTTTCCCTTGCACATACATAAGCAAGCACTCTTAATATATAGAGTGTTGCTATTTGGGCTTTACAAATTCGCAAATTCTATATATCTATAGTTATTATGAAGATAGTTGGAATTTACCTTAACCACCATGAATCACGATGACTTGATGAACTGAGATAACAAAACCTTTTAAACACCAAAATCTCAGTCCCATTCTC
This sequence comes from Atalantia buxifolia, assembly GCA_030444775.1. NCBI lineage: Eukaryota > Viridiplantae > Streptophyta > Magnoliopsida > Sapindales > Rutaceae > Atalantia > Atalantia buxifolia. The sequence goes on along the minus strand of CM059837.1, from coordinate 21,447,836 downwards.
GACAACAGCTCTTCGTGAATCCAGAAAATCACGACAAAGAGGACAAGTAACCCGCCTGAATAACACAACCCATTGATCCAAGCAAACTCTATGAAAGATATGATCACATCTCAGCTCTCTAATCTCTTCTCCCTCTTCAATCTCGCATAAACACACCGCACATTCTACGGCCTCATTATCATTGTTACGCTCGTAGCGTCCCACGGCTAGTAGTTCCTCTCCAATTTCAGCTGGCACGCCATGCATGCCAATCCGATGGCCGAAGAGTGAGTTTTGAATCAAGAATTTGCATGCCCATTCCAAATGGGTAGATACTGAAATTATGTAACTCAGCATGAATGATTGAAGCTTGAAGGTTTGCTTACGCAAGATGTAAATGAGAAAAAGTAGTAACAGTAAGGAGAGGAGGGAGAAGTTTGAGATAATAGCTAATAAGCTCATTGTGCTTGATGAGTTCAGGCAGGTCACGGGACTGTGGGTATTTATAGACAGTTCTCTAAAAAATTATTGAAATTTATTTTATGAATGTAGCTATTGTATTTATTTGAAAATTATAACAATATAGTTGCCGGTGAACCGCGTCTGCTCCCTGAAATTGACTACAGGGGGCAACATTATAATGAAAAACCTTGGAGTTGTAAATCCTGGAAAAATTAATTGACACGAGGAGGTGAAAAAAAAAAATCTAAATAGAACAAATAATTTTAGGAAAATGATAAAGGAACGAAAGTATGATAAAAGACAAAAAGAATCAAAAATCCTTAAATTTGATTGAAATTTTTATCATTGTTTTGTAGTGATTTTGTTGTTTAGCATTACTCATAATTTTATCCAATTCTTTGAACTTTGTAATTGTAGCCCTGTTGTTGATAAGCAAAAAAAGGTGGAAAAGAAAGAATAACGACAAAAACTCGTGAATTTTGCGATAATATGTTAGAATTTATGATTTTCTTTTGTTATGATTTTTTTAAAAAATTTAGACATCTGCACTTAATAATAACGAGATATATTTATAAAGGGTGAGGCTAAATTATATTATATGTAATTTATATTCAATCTAAGAGTTGTACCCAATAACTCAAGACATACACTTAATCAAACTACATTTGAATCATTGAGTGTAATTTTTAAATTGGATGTAAGTTAGATATAATGTAACTTAACGTAACCATTTCTAAAAGTTGTAAGATCGGAATTAAGATTTTTTTTTTTTTTTTGGATTGTGTTGAATGTGTCTAAGAAATCTTAAGGTTGTGTTTAGGGATTAGAGAATGGTATCTAAAATAAGAATGATTGATAATATTTATTTATTAAAGTGAGAGAGGGAACGAGAATTAAAAGTATAAGATTCACATGTTTTTCGAATTAAGAAATAGAAACTTTATTCATATGCATAGAAACCTTGTAACTCTCGAAGGGCAATTATTATGTTCCCTCCTAATTTATAGCCACGTCTTTTTTCGTTCGGAAGAGCATGAAGTGTCGCTTACAAATCGAAGATGTTTGCCTTCTCAGCAACTGCAAAAATTCAAGATTTTCATCTACTTTAACGTGGACCATTCCTTTTGATGTTCGGCAGCAACCACAAGCCATAATCGCAAATTTTTAGCTTTTATTAGGATAATAAACAATAGTTAATTAATTTTGATTCACTCCATCATTTTGAATCAATTATTACTCTCAAAATATGTTAATTGTGTCATTTTTTTAAAATAAATCATATGGCTTATATAAATGGATACTTTTGTGCTATATGAATAAATTAAAAGCGATATTGTTTATTTTCTATTTATTGTCCCTTAATTTTGTCAACACGACATTATTCTTATACAATTCGTAACAACGAGGTTGGATGAGTTGCCATCTTCTTGATTACACAAATTAATTCTCAGTATAAGCTCTGAAAGCACAGTTCATTAAATTACACTGATCAGCTTTCGGATGAAATAGCAAAGCTCATTATCACCAGTTGGCTTAAGTTTCACGCGTACATGTACGCAGGAGAAAAGTCTTCCGTTTGATTAATTGTGGGTCACACACATACTGTAAGCTTGTGTTTTTTGTCAAATGAATATGTGGCTTGCAATTCCGCAAGTGACGTGTGAATGTTATTGACAGCTCCATATTCATGCTGTTCCAGTGATCTGCAGACAAGATTTTATCGCGTGTATTTCTTTCTTCCTATTGGCTTGTATCATAAACGGTCACACATTTTTCATCCATTCAAATAGAAAAAAGTCTTGGATACAATCCACGTTCCATAAAAAGTGAAACACACATGCATGCACACACACAAGCAAAATAGAGAATTCCTAATCATATTAAAATAAAAGACGAACTAAAAAATAAAAAAAATAAAACTCTAATGCAGTGAATTATATCTTATAATATATTGAAATCTTTATTATTATTATTTTTTATCTTTTAATTTATCGTTCGCTTTAATATGTGGTATTGTCGTTAGGGTACACTAAATTTAAAATCTTATCAATGATATAAACAACTACTATAAAACGAATAAGAATTGATGTCCCAAAAACTATGCCAGTTATATTTATTATCAACTCTAAAATAAAGACTTAAAAATAATAATAATAATATAAATTAATCTAACCAAAGAAAATGTCAACTATAAATAAAATGGGGTTTTATGAATTTTTAACTAAATAGCAAGAAAATAAGAAAGTAAACTACATAAACAGTAATTTAATAAAAACTCTAATTAAAAGAGAAAGAAATAATAATAATGACAACTTTGGTCAAATGATTATTTGCTACCACCAAATATGCACATAATTAATATATCAATTCTATTATCAATTTTTATTGAAACGATCAATCATAGACAACAATAAGCTCTGTTAATCTCAATCTTTCCCTAATGTGTTATTAGGTAAAACAAACTCTTTATCTAATCTCTAACCATTAAATAATTTAAAATAAGCTCTTTAAATTTAAAATAATGGAAGCATTAAGTAGAGAAATATATTAGGTTGATCTAGGTAATAAGCACACAAGCTCGGATTATTTAACCTAAGTTATGTTCTCCAATTGAAATCATTGACTCCAATTTGCTACTGATCATTAAAATATCGAGACAATTACGGATCAAGAATTTTAATTTAGCAATATAATTTATTCAAGTCTTATCCAATTGGCCACTCAAATAAGTCAAGAATAAAATTATAAGCATTAATTATAGAAGAACATAAACAATCACAATTAAATAAAGAGCGGTTGCTAATTTTCCCCCTACTGTAATTAGTATATATCATTTACCCTATGCTATTTTTATAATAGCCAATAACCCCTTTGAAAGTATAATTTTACAATATTATCCTTATTTTCAAATATACTTTTATTCGCATTGATTATAAATTAAATAAATCATAATTTTCAAATATACTTTTATTCACATTGATTATAAATTAAATAAATCATATGAATGAAAATAAAAATAAAAATTAAGTATTAAAAACAAGAAGTATATGTTTTGATGTGAACAAAAAATTAATAATATTTTTTTATTTTATAAACATTTTATTATAATAAGTATGCTAGAAAATTATTATAAAATGGTAAAAAAAATGATTATAAGAAAACTTAAATGATTAGTAAAAAATTATTGTAAAATAAATAATAAAACATTTTTTGTACCTTTTACATTTTATTTTAAAATATTGTAAAATACTTATTATAAGAAAATGTTTATAAAATAAAAAGGTACAAAAAATATTTTTTATTATTTTTTTATTCACATTCGAACATATATTGTTTTTAATACTTAATTTTTTTTTCATTTCCATTAGTATGATTTATTTAATTTGCACTAATGAGTAAAAATGCATTTGAAAATAAGGGTAATATAGTAAAATTATATTGTTAAGGGGGTTATTGGCTATTATAAAAACAGTAAGGAGGTAAATAGTATATATTAATTATAGTAAAGGGAAAATTGGTAACCTCCCTTAAATAAATTGAATAATAGAAATTGAATATTAATTATATATCATATTTTAGGTTTTGAATTCACCTTTAATCAAATAGAAAATTTAGCCTAACATAATTAAATTGAAAATAAAAGAGTTGATAAAACTAATCATGAAGATTAATTCAAAAGTTTAACTCTGCTTTTGGGTTTATGCGACTTCCTCATCTTTTTTTTTCTTCTCTTCTTGCGATTGCAATCTCCAATCTTTCTCTTGGCTGCCGGTTGTGCGTGTCTTTATCCAAAGCTTGGCTTTTTATAATGGCCAAGGTTGGCCAAATCCAATTTGGATTCTAATTCCAATTTAAAGCAATTAATTTGCTTCCCTTATTAGTCATGCACGTACACTTCAGTTAGAATCATATTAGGATTTCCATTCTTTTTTTATTGCCATGTACATGCAATTGCCAAAGTAAATTGTTTGGTTTCCAATAATGCATGTTCTTTTGAATCTTGACGAAATTGACTTCCGATTTTGGTGTTCAAATTCTTGTTGGTCACGAGTTCTTGACTTTATTTTCCGTGATCTTTCAATTTTTTTCCGATTTAGTGTTGATTAGTTCCCAAATTGAACTTTTTCATGCCTTTTTTTTTTATCCATAATCTCCAATAAATTCTCTATCAAATAAAATAAAATAATTAACTAGCAAATATTAAATTAAGAATAAAATCTACAATAATAAAATATAAAAATTAGACAAAAATTAACATAATAAAATCTAATTTAATAAAATAACTATATTAAAAATAAAATAAAATAATTCGAATATTTAAGACCAAAATAAGAAAAAGATGGGAAAATTAATAGTAAAATATAGAGAAAATAAGCACTTATGAATATGGTCAATGATCCCACTTTATATAAATATAAATGTTCTAATCTAGGATTCTCGATTTTGCTATAAAGCCTGAGAAAGCTATCAATCAAACTATATGGTTTAATAACATTATACTATTAAATTACATAACTTAATAATCCTAAATTTTAATAAAGTTTAGGATCCTTAATCAAATTAGTACTATATGTATCGACGTGCATTTCTAATTTGGGTCATATTGGACCTACATGTCAAGCCTAAATGAGCCCTTGCACATATGTACACAACATTAATATTAATCATTGGGAAATTATCTCTGGATCACTTCTGTTTTATCATAAGTATATCTAACCACCATAAAATTTTGACATGTTTTTTGCATCGCCTTTATTTTTAAACTTATATCGATCAATCACTTTGACACTGATAAAATGATCCTTTAAATGAACAAAAAGACCATTTTAATCTACAATATTCTTAAAAATAAAATTACTATAATTACAAAAATACCTATGAAATATTTAATAAAACAAATAAATCTCAAAATCTATATTGTTAATTTTTATAATTATATTTTAATTTTAAAATTATTGTTTTAAGTGGATTTTGGGTAAAAGAAAAAGAGACAAAATCTCACCAAAACAATGAATTTATTTTTTGGGATTCAGGGTACCCCACTTAACCCGTGGTATGTGGGTTGTTTTGGATTTAAAAGAGATGAAAAAGAGTGGAAGAGGGCTGATAATGGTGAGAGGTCATATCTGGAACATGGGAGTCTTGAAGGGTGTTTTTAGACCTGCAAAACAAGGAAATGAGGTTAAAGAGGAGCTGGCGGTGGTCGGCGACCACACTTCGACACTCAAGTCAGCTACTTGAACTTTTATAGAGAGGAGAGCTTGCAAGCTTTCTAAATGGAAGCTGGAGGTTGAAAAAGACCTCAGCCCTTAGTTTTGTGTGTGTTTTTTTGTTTGTTATGAGTGTTCATGAGTAAGAAAGATAGAACTTGAATGCATTTATATGGAGTACCCAAGTTGTCTGGCGCCTGCCACCTGGAGAATTTTTATTGGTCAACAATAAAGAATATGCCATTTTTTTGGCTTGTTTATTCGTTTGGAGCATTGAGAGCATGGTTGGAGAACAAGTAGGGCGTTATTTGCTTGGTTTGTTATCTTTTACACGTGGCGTATTCTGCATTATGGTCCTAGATACCTTAGCAGCGGTTGTCTGAAGGACTATTATCCTTAGTGAGTTGTCCTTTACTTTTTGTAGGTGTGACAGTCAGTTGTCCTTTCTCTTTCTTTTCCAGCAAGATATTTCTTATTTGATTCTATCAAATCAAAAATTCTTTTTTAGGCAGTGGAGATATTTTATGTAGCTAATATTCCAGATAATTTATGTATCTACTTCACCTTTGACATGGGTTACCACGCGTACCAGCTCGATCATCAAGTGTACCCAGTGTAGGCCGGTTACCTCCAAATGGCTTCTTGTAATTATAAAACTTCACATCGACACGTGTCGTTCTATTATTAAGCATATATTTTTTCCCCAAAAATTATCATGTTAATTTTTGTAATTATAATTTTGTTTAATTAAGTATAGAAAGCTTCTTAATTTTAATTATAACGAAGTTTACAATAATTATAGGAGTTTTTATCTTCATTTTAATTTTTATAAACTTCTTTATACTTAATTCAATTACAAAAATAAAATGAAATTATAATTACAAAAAATTAACATGATAATTTTTAAATGAAATTATAAGTATAAAAAATTAATATTTGGATTTTGAGATTTATTTATTTAACTAAATATTTCATCGGTATTCTTGTAACTATAATATTTTTATTTTTTAAAATTTTGTAAAATAAAAAGATCTTGCAACCCATTTAGCGGTAAAATGGTCATTTGTATATATCCAAATGGTTGATTAATACAAGTTTAAAAACAAAGGTAGTGGAGAGAACATGTCAAAATTTTGTGATGGTTAAATGTATATATGACAAAACAGAAGTGGTTTAAAGATAATTTCCCTTAATTCCTTAAGTTCTATTGTTTGTATTTCATGCAATTTGAATTGAGCATATACATATAATAGATAATATTAAAATAAAAAATGATATTTAAACATCAAGAAGACACCATTAAAATGTACAAAAATGACACCACTAGCATGAACAACATTGTCATTTTTTATGCTACAACGATGTTGACAATAACTTCATAATTTCTATTTCAATGGTATTTTTTTAGTATCCAAATTTAGTATTCTATTAAAGTATAAATGCTCCTTGTTTTAACTATTACATTATAGGTTATTAATTCTTATACAAAATATTTATCCTTCAAGTTGTGGTTTTGTATTCTTGGATTTTGGAAGTATTTTACCCTCATATTAAATGGCTAATTATGATTAAAATAGGTGAGAAAGCAATTCAACTTTCAAATAACATTGTTATGTTTCTTTTAACGGAAAATAACATTATTAGTTCTTAAAAGCAAAGGCACAACTGGATTGCTAGACTTGAGGTGTTGAAAACTTGCAAATGTTGATGCATAAAAAGCTCATGACCCAAATAAAAAGCATGAGACTTACATAGGTCAAAGCATAAAAAATTAGGGATATTAAAAATCTCTATTGAGATAGGCATCCTGAGGGATTTTCTCTATTTAAGGAGGGTATAGAAATAACTTTACACTCAATTTCTTATTTGAGGAAGGGATGAGGATAATTTCTTACCCTATTTCTTATTTGAGAAAAAGACAGGGATGAGATGAAATTTCCATCCCCTCCCCATTTCTTATTTTTCCCATTTTAATTTTTCATTTTATTTTTTTAGAACTATTAATGAACTAATAATAAAATATAAATTGTAAAATATTAATATTGATGTAAATAATAAATATCTAAATACTTATACAACTAATATTAATATTAGTTCATATAAAGATTTTAATGTAGTTTAGACGTAAGTCACTCTCTCACAGTCTAACTCATCTTTTTAAAATTATTTTGTGTTGTAACCAGTATTTGACTAGTTCTTATTTTATCATAGGCCAGTAGCATGTCATATCGTCGGTGGTCGAGCAGCCCAGTTGGTCACGATGTTAGCTAGCAACCCAGATTGCGACGTTTCAAGTGCCATAGTCGATGGCCAAAAGGTATCATTGCTCGTGGACAACACTCATTTCATTATTGTGTAAAAATCACGTTATTTGAATTTTGTTTTGGAAAGTATTATTTGAATATTATGTATAACAAAAGTTTGATGGAGTATAATGAAATAAGACCCTTTCACAATCATTCTCATTTTATTTTATACATTTTTAGGTTAATATGATTATATAAGTTGGGAAATTAAAAATATATCATTTTTTCAAGGTACGAGGATCCTCGGGGATTCTTATCCCCTCCTCTCAAGCAATTCTATCAAGGACATAGAAGGGATGTATACAGAATATCAAGGATGGATACGAGATGTCCCATGTCCTCTCCTTTCCATTGACATCCCTATGAAAAATATACTTAAAGAGGTTAAGTTTAAATACAATACTTATTCTAAAATCTAAACTGACTCTTTTGCTGCAAGCCAACGACCATGACCTCTTTGAGCATTTATTTACTTAAAAGGATAAATTTTAAATAAATAATCACTATATTGAGATGTGATCTAGTATAGTGCGTCACGCACATTATGATACAGGATGTCGTGCGTGGCTAGCTCTCACTATCCATCGCTCGCTAATAAGAACAAGATAGTTCAAGGTGATAATAAGATAGTTCAATCATTTGTTTGGGAAAAATAGTTTGTATTATCAAAAGAGCAAGTCAGCAAGTTTAGGATCTCCTCATAAGCTATTAAAGATTTTCTATCATGTATCATTTTGTTAGTTGTTGACACAAATGTATCCATAATATTAATTTTGATGATAATAAACAAGATTAAGAATGTTAGAGTATTTAAATTAGGATAATTTCTTAGGTCGTACAATGTGTTTGGACAAATCATGTTTTTGGAAACAAACAGATAACCGTTAAATTTAAAACGGCAAATTGATAACATATGGTTGAGTCATTAACAGCTTCTAGGTATTAATGGTTAACCGTTAATGAGAAGACGGATAACCGATAAATTCTAGAAATGAATTTATCTGAAAATGGCAAACCGTTATTTGTAAATGACAAACTGACTTTGAACAGAAGAGCTTCTGAAGTTAAAGAGCAAACTGTTATTCACAAAGGGCGAGCTGACTTCGATCAGTGAACTTTTTGTAATTAAATAGTAAACCCACAATTTCAAATAGTAATTCGACAATTCAAATTTCAGCATGATGGTTACTTGGCACAAGTCAAAACGACAAACCGACTGAGGTTAGCATAGATCTGATAATGTCAAGAAAGTCAACAACAGTTAGTTTTCTTCCCCAACTATAAAAACGCTCAATCAAATTCAAATAAAAATGGATTCTATAATTATCATTTGAGCTAGTTATGAGTGTTCAACCTTTCTTATGCTTATAATTTGTTATTCGTTCATCAAATTACACTTTGAGCTTTCATTTGTAAACACATACATTGTATGAGGAAAAATTTGTGTAATCTTTATTTCAATATCAAAACTGAGTGATTGTAAGTGTGTGAAACACTTTGGAAAAGAGGTGAGAGATTATCTCAGATTGTAAAGGTTTTATAACACCTTAGAAGTCAGTTGTAAAGATCTTGAAGCCTTGAGTTGAAAAGGCTTGCATAGTAGAATTCTCAAGCTCGGTTAACTTGGAGGCGTGGACGTAAGCGAAGTTTGCCGAACCAAGTAAAAATGTTATGTTTACTTTCTTCTCACTTATCTCTTTATATTATTTGTAGTTAAATTCATCGTTATTAAAACTTCTAAGGCATTAGTATAAAATTTTTTATGATTTTATTGGCTTAAGTTTTTCAAAACCCAATACGCCCTCCTCTTGGGTTGCTTGACTGAAATTTAAGTAGTGAATGAGTATGATTTAACTTTTTTGATTAACTACTAATTACCACTTGAATTTTACTCAATATAAGATGGATCATGAGAGAATCCTAACCCGAGAAGAGCATTCATAAACCATTGATTGAATAATTTTTTTTGAAAAAAGTAATACTTTAGTTGCAAATTCTTGTGTGCACTACTTTTTTTTTTTTATATAAACAAATATGACATAATATGATTGTAATATGATTGGATGAGTGCAAATTTAAAATGACATAGGTCATAGGTATTTTATTCAATTAATCACATACTGTCATATTAATTTGTATAAAAATAACTTGTATAAGAATTTGTGGTTGTATTATTTTAGACTTTTATATTTTTTAAAACATACTAATTATATTTATGATTAAAATAAAGAGTGATAATAATCTTAATATTGGTTAAAGTCCCAAACATTAAAAACTATATGAAAGGGTATTTTATTAGGAACAATCCAGTGCATTATATAAAATATTATTTTAGAAAAAAATGTCATTCATAATTAAGCAATTAGGTTTACTGAGAGTTCAAGTTTATAATTGTAAATGCCAATTAATTTAAATGTTGAACTCTCATAAATTATGAATAGGATATTTAGAATTAGAATCGTTAAGCATGTGATTATTTGATTTTCCATTGTGTTCTTCTAATAAATAAATAAATAATTCAGAAAAAAGTCACCAAACACTCCATACTTTGTGAACAATCAACCAACACCTTATACTTGGCTAATTCAAGAGCTTATTATTGTTGTTGTTGTTATTGTTATTGTTATTATGATGATGATGATAATGATGATGTCATCAAGGAACATAATGTATGTTAAGGATAATAAGCAAGTGCTGAGTTGTGTGAGCTGCTCAGTAAACAAGTGAGCTGCTAAGCTGAGTGACTGCTGACGTGTCAAGTATATTCTCAGCATGTGTATTAAGTTGTTACTAAGTTGCTATATGGCAATATATGATAGGTTGTTACAAGATTCAGGTAGTTATTATTAGCAAGTTGTTAATGCAGCTTGACTGATATAAATTGAGCTTAGATTGCCCGGAATGTGTGCACACAAAATTTTATTCTAATTGATTATAGATCTTTCCATTTTTTTATTTTCTCTTATTTTCTTGGCTTCTAGACATCCAGTTACATTTCTCACATGGTACCAAAGCTGTAAACAATCATGACCAATTCAAACAACTCAGCATCATCTTTAATTTCTTTTTTTTTTTGTTCAACCAATTAAACTAGTTAGAACAAACTATCTCGTGTGGAAAGCTCAAGTTCGTGCATTAATCATTGCCAATGGACTTGAAGGTTTTATCAATGGTGATTTTCAATGTCCTGATTGATTTCTTACTGAAATTGAAGGTAATTCACGACGATCTAAATCAAAAAGCTCAAGAAAAGATGACATATCAGGAAGACGTGAGAATCCTAATTATATTGACTAGAGGAAAACTGATAAACTTCTGTAGAGCTTAATGTTATCTTCGACGGTGGATAATGTGCTTATTATGGTGATTGATTGTGACACTTCACGGGAACTTTGGGAGAAGCTTGCAAAGATATTCATGTCTCAATCCAAAGCTCGCTACATGCCTCTGAAAATACAGATTCAACCTATAAAGAAATGAACACTTTATATCAGTGATTATTTTAATAATATGAAGAAAACTACAGATAGCCAAGCAATTAGCGGTAATCCATTTCCTTTAAATGATTTTATCATATATTTGCTTACTAGCTTGGATAAAAATTATGAATCTCTTGTTACTAATATACTTGCTGGGATTGAAATGGATAATATAACTATTGAGGAAGTTTATTCATTGATGTTTAGTCATGAGACTAGAATGGAGATGAGTAAAGGAAAGACATAATGAGATATTGCATGATATGTCAACTAATTTTACTTAGAGAGAATAGTACTCTAATAGTCAAATGAGTTTCAATGATGGTAATTTTATTCGATTTGACAATAATAAGAATGGATTCAATAATGATAAATTATTTGTCAAATCTATTTCATTCTTGATTATAAAGCCCTTAAATGCAGAAATAGATTTAATTAGGGCTTCACTCCAAGGCAAGGAAAATGTGGTTTTTGGTCATGGTTTCTAAGTTTCTCTTCAAACAACTATGACAGAGGTTCTAGTTTCAACAATGGTGCTGCTAGTATAAATCTCGGTACTGTTTTTGGTTCTCTTAGACAATGTGGACCAATTTTTTCAAGGCAATATTGAATATCAGAATCTTAGCTTTCTATCTTCTCAAGGTTTTACAACACTTCAAGGACCACCAAGTTACAATAATAGTGGATTTGGTACCTTCAATACATCTTCTGGTAGAGTTAATTCTTAAATTGGTTTTTTTGCTCCCTCTACTCTGTTGGCTGATTATGGAGTAATTGCTAATCCAGTCTAATTAATCGACTCAAGTGCAACCAATCATATGACTAAAGATGCAAGTATTTTTACATATTGTTTTGCTTATATTAGGACATATAAGTTGCATATAGGTAATAGTATGGGATTACATATTCAGCATGTTGGTTTTGCTATGCTCAATACACTTTATAAAACACATATTCACCTTAACAATATCTTCCATGTTTTGATAATTACTAAAAACCTTTTGAATGTATCTAAACTTCTTACTGATAATGATGTGCTCATTAAATTTCACAAAACCTCTTGTTTTTTTAAGGACAAGAGAGCATGGACTATCTTACTTAAGTGGATTGCCAGAGGAGGATTATATCAAGTTAAAGGTCTTGCTGTAATTTCTAATGTTGTAGCTTCTAATAATACAAGTTCCAATGTTTCATCCATCATCTCAAATTATAATTATAATTTTCAGGACTTTCTAGTGTCAATGCTTAATCATCTAATTCCACAAACTTTTATGAAAGGTTGGCAGATGTAACATTTTGTTCAATTCAAAAATGAAGCCTCAAAGGCCTTGTTTATATGTTACATTCAAAAATGAAGCCTCAAAGGCCTTGTTTATCCCTTGTTCTAAGTCTTGATTATAATATCCTGCATAAAAGAATGGGTCATTCTATTATTTATACTCTCATACTTGTTATAAAACAACTTAATTCTAATTTTGAAGTGGATAAGGAAATTAAACCAACATTTTGTAATGCATGCCAATTTTGTAAGTGTCATATGTAAGACTTCCCTTCTATAGAAACTACAACATCTTAACCTTTAGAGCTCTTATATGCTGATTTATGGGGGCCCAGCTCCACTTCTATCCTTTTAAGGCTATCAATATTAACTATCTATCTTAGATGACTTAACTAGGTTTACCTGAATATTTCCTCTTACTACTAAATCCAGAGCATTACAAACTTTCATTGAGTTTAAACTCATGATAGAAAACAATCTAAATACCAAGAAAAAAATGTCTTCAATTAGATTAGGGGAAATAATATCAATCATTTACATCTTATCTTGTTGCACAGGGCATTCAATTTACACATCCTTGTCCATATATTCATCATAAAAATAGGAGAATTAAGTGTAAACACAGACACATAATAGAGACAGGACTTACACTTTTAGCATAAATACACTTACCATTAAAATTTTGGTAGAATGCTTTTCATATTGCCACCTATCTTATTAATCAACTTCCTACACCAGTTTTAGATAACAAATCACCCTTTGAACTGTTATTTAAGAAGAAACTAGATTACTTAATGATGAGAGTTTTTAAATGAGCTTGTTTCTATTATCTCAAAGCATGCAATCATTACAAACTTGACTTCAAAATAAGCAAATGTATTTTTATTCGTTATAGTTTCCTTCACAAAGGTTACTTATGTCTTTATTCATTTGGAAAAGTCTATATTAGTAATCATATTGTTTTTTTTATGAATCTTGGTACCCTTTTAAGTCTGGCATTAATTTTTCTTCAGTTCATACTTCATATGTCTCTTCTTGTTCAAACTGTCATTCTCATTCTCATTTTCATCTTCCATCTAATTTAACTTCCAGTTCATTTTCTCCTTCTTTACTTCAATTTGATATGTACTTAAATCAATTTTCAACAGCAAATAAATTTCTCTTCTCTCTTACACGTCCACAATTGCCCATTAATTCATCTTTATCTTTACCTTTGCTTGTTGACTTTTAACATACCTCTCAAACTTCTTCACATGTTCACCAAATGATCCCTCCACAACCACCAGTTTTTAGTCATTCTATGATCATCAGATCTAAGCAGGATTCGTTAAGCCTAAAACCTATATAACCATTTGTTTAGCTAAACCAACAGAACCCTCAAGTGTGTCAGCTATAATAGCAGATCCTAAAAGGCATCAGGCTATGAAAGAAGAGTATCAAGCTCTAATGGATAACAAAACTTTGGTTCTTGTTCAGCCAACTCATTCTGTTACAGTAGTTAGTAATAAATTAATAGTTAGGATTAAGTATAATCCTGATGGGAGTGTGTCAAGGTATAAAGTAAGGCTTGTAGCTAAGGGGTTTCATCAAGCGTAAGGGTTAGACTACAATAAAACCCTTAGTTTAGTGTCAAATCTTCTACCATCATAGTTATTATAAGTTTAGCTATGATGAATATCTGAATGTCGAGACATATTGACATCAACAATACATTCCTTAATAGGTATTTGACTGAGAAAGTCTACATACAGCAACCAGAGGGCTTTGTATATAACACCAAACCTAATCATGTTTGTAGATTGCACAAAGCTTTATATGGTCCCAAGTAGGCACTTAGAGCCTAGTTTGACAAACTTAAAATGGTTTTTACAACTTAATGAGGGGTTTTTTTAACTCTAAATCAGACACCTCCCTGTTTTTCAAGAGAGTTCAGGGACATTTGCTGCTTATTCTTGTCTATGTAGATGATATCATCATCATAAGTTCAAATGCTCAACCAATTCAACAAGGCATTGATGATTTACAATCAACCTTTGCCCTTAACGATCTTGGTAAACTGAATTATTTCTTAGGTATTCAAGTAACCAAGAATCAGTCAAGTTTTCATTTTTCTTAATCCAAGTATATAGCTGACTTACTTGGCAAGAAAGAACTGGAAGACTACACATCATGCTCAACTCCAATGGCTTTTGGAGTTTTTCTTACAAAAACTGATAATGATCCTTTTTTTGATATTTCTTTGTATAGAAGCACTGTTAGGGCACTACAATTTGTCACTTTAACAAGACTAAAAATTGTTTTTTCCAATCAACAAACTTAGCTAATTTCTCTCAACCCCAACCATTTATCATTGGCAAGCTTGCAAGAAGGTTCTTAGATGGATTACAGTTTTAACATCAAGGAAACTTGCAAATTGATTGCTTTAGTGATGCATATTAGGCTGCTAACAAAGATGACAAATGGTCAGTTGTTGATTATTTTGTGTTTGTTGGTCCTAATCTTGTACCATGGAGTTCTAAAATGCAAGTTATTATCTCTCATTTAAGCACTGAATCTGAGTATAGAGCCTTGGCATTAGCTGCCTCAGAAGTATTATAGACAAGATCCTTACTCCATGAGCTTGTTGTTCCTCTTTCTTCTATTCATATCATTTGGTATGACAATTAAAGTGCCATAGCCTTGGTATGCAATCATAAGTTCTATTATAGGACAAAGCATATTGAATTATATGTGCATTTTCTTAAAGGAAAAAGTTGCTGCTAACGATCTATAGGTTCATTATGTTTCTAGCTCTAATCAAACTATAGATATCCTTACCAAGGCCTTAGCATACCATCTTTTTCATTACTTACATGACAAGCTCAATCTTAGTCCCCAAGGTTGAGCTTGAGGGGGCATATTAAGGATAATAAGCAAGTGTTGAGTTGTGTGAGCTAAACAATAAGCAACTGTTGAGCTGTGTGAGCTATTGAGATGTGTGAGTTGTTGACGTGCCAAGTAATTCTTAGCATGTGTATTAAGTTGTAACTAATTTGCCATGTGGCAATATATGATAGGTTGTTACTAGATTCAAGTACTTATTGTTAGCAAGTTGTTAGTGTAGATTGACTGATATAAATTGAGCTTAGATTGCTCAGAATATGTGTACACAAAAGTTTATTCTAATTTATTCTAGATCTTTCCATTTTTCATTTTCTTTGACGTCCAGTTACATTTCTCACAGGGTATTATCATTAAATTACTCGACTTGATTATGCAAAAATTCAGGCCATACTGCTTCATGTATTCAAGGAATCAAGAATTTTGGATTAATAGTTCATTTAGTGTTCATATTTTAAAAATTACTTAAAAACATTATTTATTGAATGGGACTATTTTGATTCAATTTTTTTTTCTTAAAATTTTGA
This sequence comes from Atalantia buxifolia, assembly GCA_030444775.1. NCBI lineage: Eukaryota > Viridiplantae > Streptophyta > Magnoliopsida > Sapindales > Rutaceae > Atalantia > Atalantia buxifolia. Next base: position 21,431,714 of record CM059837.1, on the reverse strand, counting down.
CACAATTCTTGCGCTATTTATTTCAAGCAATATGATAGTATATATTGACAGTCAAAATGATGTTGAAATTTTTGAAATCAGTGGCTGAAGATTTGTTTTAAAATTTGAAGTAAAAAATTTAAGTTAGACTTACATAACCCTAGTTCATTAGGAGATTGACACTTTTTTCTCCACGATTTATAATTTTTCTGCTTACACCCTCTTAATTTTCATAATATTTCATTATTCTCTTTTTGTCAAAATTTTGACTCAAAAAGAAAAGAAAGTGACTGCTTTGTAGGTGGAATGAATTATTCCAATGAAAGTTTTGATATCAAAAGGAGCATCAGAGTATTGCGAAAACTTTGAAGTAACTGATAAAAGCATATATATAATTTTTAATCATGCATGCGATTTAACGTAGCCACCATTTATCACGCTGAGAAGTGGAACTGAAGGAACAGAAATTAAAGAAGAGCGTCTCCTCTCCAAGTTCAGTGACCAACCTAGGCGAAGCGATTGAATCACGGCAGATGGGACACGTGGCATACTTGTAGGCTGTCCAAGCATCCAAGCACGATTGATGAAACAAATGACTGCATCTCAACTCCCTTATCTCTTCTTCTTCAATCTTGCAAAGACAGACAGCACATTCTATCGCTTCATTATCATCATGAGCAGCCCGCTCCAGCTTCTGCAAATTGATCAGTTCATTGCATGCATGTCCCAAGACAGAATAGGTCATCAAAAAGGTCCATGCTCGTATCAAATACTTTGTTGAAGCTACAAAACTCAACATGGTTGATCAATTAGGTGAATGAGCTTTGAATTAATAATTAAAAAAAAATGATATTTGAAGAATTTTTGCAGCACGCTTGGTGGGTGTTTGTAGAGTTGCTACTTATAGAAAGATGCCAAGCACAGTCTTTGGCAATCTTCAAAATTAGGCCTTTTTATTTAAATGAAGTCAATTATATTGATTGAAATTCTTGTGATAAATATGGATTCAGCTGGAAAGAAACAAAAATTGCGTTGAACAATTTTCTTTATTAAAAATAAAACAGAAGTGTTAATGAGAAAATATACTAAAATGGGGCCGTGATTTTTTCAAGGCTAGCTAATATTATATTGAAAAATTATGAACTCGAGTTTTTTTTTTTTTTTTTAGCATGTTGGCGTTCGTGATTTTTTTTTTAGTTAACTACTTGCTAACAAATATTGCAGAGGAGAATATATTACATCTATTGAGAATAATTATCCCACTAAGAATATAAGTTTGAAGCAATATCTCTCGATCTGTAAACTATCTTTTGAGTAGTTAAGCCCATAAACTTTTGTAAGTAGATATATATGCGTATTCTTTAATGCAAAGGTCAATTTTTTAAAATGCAGACTGATTACCATTAAATTTAACTCAAGGCCCACGTCCAGAGTTGAAGCTTATGTCAAGTTGTCAACTTTCGAAAATTGTTGAACTCTAATAATTTGGTGTGACATGTTTGGAGATGTTTGTTGATTGGATTTAGTTTTTACAGCACAGGCGGCTTCGCTTCATTTTTTTCCTTTCAAAAATGAAATAGACTCCATTTCATTAAAAACGAAGAAGGTTAATTATAGTTATCATTGTTATAAGCATAAGTTAAAACTTCTTAATCATAAACAATTTACAATTGTAAACGCAACGTGCTGTGTTAGGAATGAATGATTGATATACAAAAACGATTGCATGCATTCAGTTACTGTGTTTTTTTTTTTTTAAAAAAAATGATAATGCGTGGCCATGACGCCGTTTTCTAATATTTTTAATCTAGCACCAAAGTGAGACGACACAAAAATGCAGCAGGCTCGAGAAATGTCTCTATTATCGAATGCCGAGCCGGCTCCAATATGTGTGGGTAAGTGGGCGTAAAAAAACAAAATTGTAGCCTTGCCCTATGCGCGAGCCCGACGCACGCAATAAACACGAAAGAAATATTCAAGCCAACAACAATTGACCACCAACATATGTTTTTAGAATTAATAATAAAGCTAAAATTACAAATTATGACATCCACTTATTTCTCTTGTAGTCATAGTCATAAGTGGAAAATCCGAGGGAATACCATTGTTAGAATACAAATCATGTGATTTTTTTTAAAAAGGAAAATGTGTTTTCAATATCAGGATGTTAATATGCTTACTTAAAATGACGTTTGGTACTAAGACTAGTCAATTGTAGTTTAGAAGTTATAATGTTAAAGAGTTTAATAAACATTAGCTGTTGTGATTTAAAAATTAAATTGATTTGATCTTATATTTTTATAATAAAAAAATTATAATATTTATTATATTTTTACTATGTTTATCAAAATTATTATTTAAAAGTCATATTTGCTGTGCACTATTAATTTTTATTTTATACTTATAATTTTTTTTTCACATGTAACTTTAAATTATAGCATTTCAATACGAAACATGACATCCATACGAAAACATGACATATATTAATGCAAGTCATAATCCTTTCATCTATCTTAGTCTTAGCTTGAACTTATGCAAAAACATATTGTGGTGGACGAAGATATTGGTTAGCCACATGGATAAGAATCCTCTCCTTTTTGTTTTTCCTCATTCCTAATCTCTCGTAGTTAAACGAATAATTAAGATTGAGTTTTGAATTTTTATATTTGACAATTAAGTCAACTCTTTTTACTTCATTTATAGTTAAGCCAGCCTTTTTTTAAACTACATTTAAAAAAAAAAAAAAAAGCAACAAAGAGAGGATCATAACCCACTAATGCTATATTCTAAGGCACTAACATCTTCCATTTTTATCATTTATTTCATTTTAATTTTGCAGCCGCACCGCACGGAATAACTGTTTCTGTGAGGATAATATCGTGGCTGCTCCTGTTTTACTTGGCAGCGGAGAATTTTCATAATTCTGCTGTCATCACTCAAATGTAACATAACAATAATTCTCTTCTAATTTCTAAATGACATTTCAAGAAATTTAATATCAAGTGATGTTTTGTTTATATTTCAAACGATAAAATTAATTATATAACTTATGTAATTTCTTATTTAACTGTTCCCCAATTCAGTGAAGGAATGCCGCGCGGAGATGAAATCTTTTACAGCTTTGGCAAACAATAAAAAATGGAAAGTAATATTTGTCAATAAAATGATACAATTGGAAAGGAGAATGACACATTTGTAAATTAGTTTATTTCTCACCAAAATTATTTATTTGGAAGGAAGAATCACACTTTAGTAACTTAATTATGTCCAAAGACTTGGCGCATGTCTTGGACATGCTGGTGTTAAAATGTTAACATAATTGGATGGCAATTTCGTCATCACCCAAAAAAGAGAGAAACAAATCAATTTTCAAGACATGTATGAAGTTAGTACCAATTTGATAATGCTGTAATTTTTAAATGTGTTATTAGATATACTGTAAAAATAATTAACTGTGAAGAGAATTAATTATGAAAAAAATTAATTAAGCATTTGGTAATATTTATTTTTAAAGGTGCTATTGATTTTAAAACCAGTCGTATGTGTTTACTAAATCTTATTGTTAAATTGTTGTGAAAATATAAATGGCTGAGTTGGAGATAATGTTGAATAAAATTTTTTTACATATTTATAAATATGTATATAAAATATATTTTTTTGCATATTTATCAATTGATAACTAGAATAAATATTTTGTATTATTAATTTTATTTTTTTATTTTGTTATCTCAATATAATGGACAATAATAATATTATCTTTAAATTTAATGATTTTATTTTCTAGTTAATAAGTATAATTTTATATTTTTATAATATATAAAAAGATATATATGAAATGACATTAAGTGCAACAATAACTCTCAAAATCAGATTTTAAAAATCTACTCATCCCCTTCTTTTCAAAATATGTTTTAGGATAGACTGATTTTATCAAAAGTGATTTCTAAAAAAATTACACTCCCAAAAACAATCCAACATAGTCCTTATTTGATGAAACAAATTTACAGAAAAAAATTTTCCCTTTATTATTGATATATTTGTAACTAAGCAGGACATGATGTAAATTGGTATCATCAATATTTCGTATGCATTACAAGTTTTTTTAAAACAAGAATTCGTGTTCTCAAATTTGAAAGTCCTATACATTTTCACTTGGATTAGATAATAGAGATTGGTTCACCCTAATTATGAGTTTGTTCAAGAGGCAAAGCAATTCGAATCACATAATCTAACTCTTTCATATAACTAAGTTTCAAATGAATAATTAATCTTTATAAATTAGCCAACTTTAATTATACTTTCACATTCATTTAGATGATACATCATTTATGAATCTTACGTCATGGTATACATTTTCTATTAGACGAATCACTAATAATGATAAAAAGTTTTAAAAATACAACGTGTTTAATTAAATGAACATCATTAATGACATTATATGAGCATCTATAATTTTATCGGATGGACTTATAGATGATGTGATACGTCAATTATCTCTATATATCTTAACCATAAAAGAGTATAAAATTAATAGATTGTCGAACAAAACATTCACTTTTTATTATCATTATAATTTTACATAATTAATTTATATATTTTCTTCTTATTCTAATGAAACTCCAAACATTTATAAATGATTCAGCGTAGCCACCATGTATCACGCTCAGTTCTCGAACTGAAACAACGCAACCTGAAGACAAGCACTTCTTCTCCATGCCCGTTCAGCCACCTTGACGGCGCAATCGAATCACGGCAAACTGGACAAATGGCATAGTTGTAGCTTATCCACGTGTCCAAACACACCGCATGAAAGAGATGATGGCATCCTAATTCTCTTATCTCTTCTCCTTCTTCAATATGGCTAAGACATACAGCACATTCCACAGCTTCAGCTCTGGAACCCAGCTCAAATCTGTCCTCCCATATATTCACAAGTTGTTCGCTAGCATTTATGCGATGGCCGAAGAAGGAGAAGTGAAACAAGAAATAGCATGCCCATTTCAAATATCTAAGAAACCGTATCAGGTAACCAAACATGTTCGAATTTGATTGAAGAATGAAACCCTGAAAGTATTAATAATGATGATGATGATAAGATAGTTGATCTGTTTGAACTTTTTTTGACGATGTGCAGCAAAATGGTCGGTATTTATACACTTAATTGACATAGAATGTTAAGTGATTTCACTACATTCTAACATATCTTTTTAGCCCATTCAAAAAAAAAAAAAAAAATCTTCGGTGGTAGGATGGCATTTCCCCATAATACCCTTGACAAACAATGAATCCGTTCGTAATTAGTGCAACTTTGCAAGTTAGGTAATAGTAGGGTAATTTTGGCTATTAGACATTAATTACTAGATATGCTTTGTAGAATGACTGTAATCTAGGTTTTAGTGTATCATTTATCTGATGCAACTTTTTTTTAATATGATACAATTCAACTTTGACGTAATTTTAGTTTTTAATATGATACAATTCAACTAATATATGAAGCGATATAATATAAGAGTTCTTCTAATTATATGGAATTGGAAGGAGAAAGAAAGTCCGAGCACTAGGAGCTCTCGGGCTTATTTGATGTAACTTTGTTTAAATGAATACTCAAGAAAGAACCAATTAGCCTTAATAACAATGGTTAATTTTCCATTGTACATCCATTGAGGCGCTTTTAACGTTAAGAACTAATTTTATTCATTTATTTATTTTTTCATTTCATCAGTTATTTACTACCTTCAGTACCTTGACATACAAATTTTGCTATGTATTACTGCTTTATTTTTAAAAAAAAAGTCAAAATTATAAACATCATGTTTTGAGAAATAATTTATGAAAATTTACGAAAGTAAGAATGCCATATATGGAATTTTTTTTCACATTTAGACCCCGTTTGATATTAAGATTGAACAGCTGAAGAATACTAAATGTTTCGTAAATACTACCTGTTATAGTTTGAAAAATAAGTTAATTTAATTTTATACTTGTATGATCAAAAATTTATTATATCTTTACTAATTTTTTCAAAACTATTATTTATAAATTGTATATAGTATGTACTATTAATTTTTATTTCATAATCATATTTTTTTTTCTATAGTAGCTGTAGCTTAAAAGCTGTAATATTTCAATACCAAATAGGATCTTACCTTTATTAATAACCAAGATCTCATATATTAATGGATAGTAGATAAGGAATTACACTCAAAAGGTAAAAGTGATGTAGGATTATCTAGAGAGGGGAAGGAAAAAAAGGAAAAGTAATAATAAGTTTACCATTATTAGTTTTTTTAGCTAAGTACGGCCTTTGCAAATACTGATATTTTTATTTATGTCAATTCGAATGAATATAACAGTTTCCATTTATTTTCTTCTTTATCAAACCATGCGTACTACCAAGAAAAAAAAATCTAAGTTTTAAACCATAAAATATTTAAAACATGAATTTAGAAAAAAAAAAAGATTTAAAAAAAAGCTTAAAGGGATTCCGGAAATACAGAAAAGTAACATGAGCTAGTAAAAAAAGTTGTAATGTTTCCCTCTTTATTTATCGAGCAGTGGCATACACCCAGAAAATAAACCAAATTATTGCTAAAAAAATAAAAATAAAAATAAAAATAAATTACACTTGAATGGGGTTAATTAAATTAGGGTTATTTTTAGGGCAACAAACATTTTACCAATTTATCTCCAACTTTTCAATTACCTCTGTATATTTAAAAAATTACCCTTATTTATCAGTTTCTTAATTTTCATTACTCTAAAAATACTTGAACAGATATGTTTGGGTTGGATTTTTCTGGTAACGTTTGAAAATATGATCAACCCCAATCTACTCAAAACTCATTAGTGTCGAGCTAATCTCGTAAGTATAACCTAAAGCCTATGTTGGCAACCTAATTTACAAATACGACCTGAGATTTATGTGAATGACCTGGTTTAAAAATACAACCTTAAGCCTACATGAGCGACCGGGAAATTCACCAGTCCAACCTGGAAATGAAGAAATCCGACCTCAAAATCTGTTTGTCCGACCCAGGAATTAGCTTGACATGAGAAGTTATCGTTAAGGTAACGTAGCCTAATTTTTAGAGAAGTTGTATGCCACGATTGCTTAAACCGCTTCCAATTATTAACCACTCGCAACTACTGAAGAAGGTGGGCTAAAGTTAAGGTGGTAACCACCCACGACCAAGGGCTATTTAAACTGAAGAGAGCAACAAAGAAATGGGTTAGTAAAATGAACCAAAAAACTTCTACTTAATATTCCCCACAAGATTTTTAGTCCAGGGACGGGAAAAACTCATTGATTTGTTAACTTTTCACAATTCTTTCTTCTCATTTTTCTTCCTCACATACACTATTTCTAACTTAAGTATCGGAGGGTCTACGCCGGAACCCCACCGGCGTATCCTAATCGTGTTTTCTGGTTGGCAGGTATATAAAGTTGTGATCAGACTGATGTTTGAGCTTAGATTCGTATTTTTATTCCCCAAGATTTTTAGTCCAGGGACGGGAAAAACTCATTGATTTGTTAACTTTTCGCAATTCTTTCTTCTCATTTTTCTTCCTCACATACACTATTTCTAACTTAAGTATCGGAGGGTCTACGCCGGAACCCCACCGGCGTATCCTAACCGTGTTTTCTGGTTGGCAGGTATATAAAGTTGTGATCAGACCGACGTTTGAGCTTAGATTCGTATTGTTATTCCCCAAGATTTTTAGTCCAGGGACGGGAAAAACTCATTGATTTGTTAACTTTTCACAATTCTTTTTTCTCATTTTTCTTCCTCACATACACTATTTCTAACTTAAGTATCGGAGGGTCTACGCCGGAACCCCACCAGCGTATCATAACCATGTTTTCTGGTTGGCATGTATATAAAGTTGTGATCAGATTGACGTTTGAACTTAGATTCATATTGTTATTCCCCAAAACAAATTCAGTTGTTGAGGTCGTTTTTCGGCATCCACAAGATCATTCATTGGAATTGTAAGATTATTGAAACATGAACTAAAGATCCTTCATGTTAATAGAGCAAATGCATTCGAAATTAAATTGAAGAACTTTAAAAAGTTGATCATGTTTCATCAATTACTTATTAATGATGTGCATCCAATACCCACTAACAATTTCAAGATCTCACAGCAATCTGGTGCTTGCTGTCTTTATCCCCATTTACACAGCTTCATCCGAGTGCTTTGTCTCTCTTCTCAATGTATTGAAACGATCAGCTTCGCCCCTATTTTTGCTTCCTAAGTTTCTCTTATTATGCATTTATTTTATCAATCTTTGGAGTATTTCAGTCATCTCCTTAAATAACTAGATAACGGAGCTATCTCGATCAATTTCAAACTTTATTGTGTAAAATGCTGCTCTATTATCTACGAATGATTTACGGCAGAATCAATTCTAAACCTAGTATTTTATACCTATTTCAAGTGATTTTTCTCATCAAAAGTGATGATGCTGACGTTGCATTTTGAAGGATTAATGGAGTTTCTCTAGAACTTGAATAATAATTTAGAAAAGAAAATTAATAAATAAAGATAATTTTAAGAATAATTAAGTTTAATTAAAAAAGAGATTAGTGAGATAGATTGAGGAGTCAAATGGCATTATTAAAAAAGAAAGATTGAAATTATTAAATCGTTAGCGCTAAATAATTTGAGGGCCAAAAGCCCAAAACTTCAACTTAACATATAAATACATGAAAGGTCAAAATTTTATTAGTCATTGTGTTAACAAACTAAAATAACCTCAACAGTACGTAAATTTTTACTTAAAGCCCTTGTGTTTTCTTTGTGTTAATTTTAAGTGCATCTTTGTGATTTAGGAACTTTCATCACAGCGCAATTTTTTGTCATTTTGTCATTTTTTAAAATTATAATCCTAAAATATTTGACGAACTTATTATTGTAGTTTGAAAAAAAAAAAAAGTTAAGTTCCTTTTATTTCGCATTTGTATGATCAAAACCTATAACATACTTATTATTTTTATTAAAATTATTTTTAAAAAGTTATATTTATTTAACACTATTAATTTTTATTTCATAACTTTAATTTTTTTTTTATTTCACAGCAAACGTGGGTTAAGCTACCACAACACCTTAATAAAATAAACACGCCCTGAGAAAGAATCAAAAGAATTGCATAATTGAAGCAGAACAGCAAAATGGTATGGTTCGGCCAATTTTGCTCACTTCCGCATCTTAAAACTTCATTAAGATCGATATCCTGAAACAGTAGAAAAGTTGACAAGGAAGTTACAGCTCTCACAACGAGAAGCAGAATCTCCCTAGATTTGTCCAACGACAGTAAGAAAAAAAAAAAATCACATTGAGTTACGCTGGTTTGATCAATCTTAAAAATCACTGTTTCCAGCAACTGTTTTTTCAAGCCAATCAGAAGATATAACAGCTGTTGTTTCTTAAAGCAATGGGATCACCGCTCTTCAGAGTTTTTGTAATCAGCTTCTGAGTTTTCCTGTGCCCTTTTTCTTCTTGCCTCATGCTCTCTGTCTTTTCAACCTTATGATGCAGATTCTCTAGCCCCATATTTCTCATTCTAGACCTCAGAATTTTCGGTAGCCTCTGCAAACCAATCATCATCACCTTGGCATGAAACCTGCAAACAAAGATCATCAGAAACGCAAGTAAGTGTTTAATACGCTAACTATTAGAAACATACAGCTGTGACACAAGACTTAAATTCAAAGTTTCTCCCGTTGACTTAAATAAGGAAGAATGACACTTTGGTCCTTCTTCAAAGTTATGTTTTACAGTTTAGTTTCTTAATAAATTTTTACAAACTCGTTTCGTCTTTAGCGTGAAAGGATAGTGACCTGTTAGTTTTATTTTGAAAGAATCTCAAATAATTATTTGTGTGTAAGATGTAATTTTTACCCTTCAACAACATATATTTAGTGTTAAATATTTTAGCATCATGAACGAAAATTGGGATATTAAAAATTTTATCCGAGACCCAAATAGTAAAACAAATTCTGTGAAGGATGAAATTGTCATTCTCTGTCTTTTTAAAGTTTGTTTGTTTGAGCCTGTGGCCATAAAATCAGGTCTAACTAATAATTATTTAAATGATCACGTCCTGTGCGTTTCAATCTGTTGAGCAGTCAAGCAATGCATGTGAATGAGACGAAGACTAAGCAATATTTGATGGTATGTATCAACTAACAAAAGGATGCGAAATTTAATCGAGAAAAAGAAAGAGAAAGCATTGCAATCATCAAACTAATTAAAAATGGTTCAAAGCAATTTGCTTTCGCGACTCCACGCCAAAAATATACCTAACACAGTATGTATGGATCAAGTAAAACAACGAAATATATAATGGGAGAATGCATGTTTCATTCTTATTAGATATTATATTTATTATATATATTCTTATTCGATTTTTAATTATTTATTTCTTCCCTCTCATTAAGAGATAACATAATTTACTGTGAAAATAAAAATAAAATAAAATAAGTCATTTAGAGTGTGATATTTTAAAATTTAAATTGAAATCTTACACAAGTTATTGGGATTTTAAACAAAAAAAACAAGGGCTCTTTTGGCAGTTACACTTGTCTAATTCTTTTCACCTTCTCTTTAATTTTGGCACCAAACTACTTAAAAATGTCATAAAATATTATAAGTGAGATAGAATTGTAGAGGAACATAAAATGTTAACTTCATCTATTATCTTTTGGCACTAAAAATGAAATAGACTGCTAAAAATCTAATAGATATGAATATAACATTTATGAGAGATTAAACAACCATTCTCCTATATATAATTTGGCTCCTTTAGGTTCGAATGAAACGAATATTAAGATCTTGACATGTATTTCAAGTGAGCACTATCACACGCAAAATCACACAATCGAAAGTCTAAAAGTATTTTCAAACTAGGAATGGAGATGACATGTGTTACCCATATAACTTTTGGATTTTTTATCATGCCAAAATTTTCATCGAAAAACTACCTTCAACCGCCCATGATTTTTTTTTTTTTTTTTAATGTCAATGAAGTAACAGGAAATTGCGAAAATTAGAGAGAAATAAGTAGCTAAAACTCAAAAACAGCAAAATCATGTGACATCTTAATATACTTTATATTAACGTACTACGATGTTTTAATTTATAAATATTTCTTCTATTTGTAGTTGCCTGACAGAAACAAGGGAGCAGCAATAATCTAAATTCAACATCAAATATTAAAATAAAAACGCTATCTTGTGGTTGCAATTGAGAACACTAGCTAGATGAGATTGTCAAGGCACAAACTACACATAGGTAACTGAAAGTGCCAGGAAATTAATTAAGCCATGGCAATTATATAAACGACATGACGTTTTCTTCATAATTAGTGACCCTAAAAGTATTAGAAGATAAATCAGTAAACCTATCCTCCGGCAGTCCAAGTATTTCAGCTCTCCTCATACTTCTATTCACAACATCATAATGAATCACGTAAACTGAGGAGGACAATGTCTGTGGCACCAACAAGAGCTCATTGTTACGACCAATACAATCAACAAAATAATCAATCTCGTCATCAAGAATCTCATCACCGTAATTTTCCGGTAAAAACACCTTAATCTGAACCCAATAATCACTATCATTTTCATCCAACACCCAAATCGTCATGCTATCATCTTCAACAAGTAGATGATCAGCTATAGCCGGACGTCCCGAATACACGATCAGTTCAGACTCACTGCCACGCGCCAATGCCTTTGCAGGAATTTCAATCACCCGGAAACTCTCCTCATGTAAATCAAACGCAATTAGAACCGTTCTGCCGTTCTTGTGAGTCGAAACCCAGCTTCTGAAATACACAAAGCCATCAATACAAACGCTTTCCCGGTGAGGATAATACTTCGGGCCACCTTTAAGGGGGCGCCAGGAATTTGTCCCCAGCTCAAAAATTCTATACTCAGGGTCTCTCCCAGGGATGGCCCAGGAGTTCAAAACTTTGTACTTCTTACTAACGGGATCAAACCCAAAAGAGTTCACGCAAAAGTAAGTAGAGTTTACGGACGGAGACGTTAAGGAGCAAACAAACGGGGTATTGAAGGTTTGTCTGGTACTGGGGTTGCATAATGTAGCGTAAAGGCCGAAGTCCATCAGGACTATGCCGTTAACGGAGTGAGTGGTGTAACGGGAGAAGCGCGGTGGGATGGTCAAGAGAGGGAGGGCGAGGCCTCCGTCGAAGTCAACGGAGAAAAAATGCTGAGCGGTTTGAAGCCTGGCTGGGCAGGTGACGAGGAGGCCTGCAGGTTTTATGGGGAAATTAAGTGCATGAAGTTCTGCAAATGATGGGGTGGTTATGTACGAGGAGCAAAGCTTGGAAAGGCAACGGAATCGCATCAAGGATTTTATTGGCAGCTTTGTGAGAATATCGTAGATTATGTCGGAAGGTATTGGTTTTGATTTTGGTATTGGTTTTGACGATGATGATGGTGATGATGAAGGTGGTTGTTGTTCCTTCTCCATCATGCTGCCTGTTGTTGTGTGAGGATCACTCTTACGCTCTCTGGTTAATTTTTGCTTAGGGTTTTATTAAGGGATTAGGGATGCGGGGTTTGGTCTTTTTCCTATCCTAGTGAGTGTAAAAGCACAAACTAAATCAGTTGGTGAGCTTTAGATTCTTCATTTGTGTGGTGAGCAATGCTGATTGCGGCTTTCTAGTGCGCTTGCGTCGGTGCGATGTTAAACTTCTTTTATCCGTATACAATCACAATTCTACTAATTTATATATTTATCATTAGACTATTTGAAATTTATTGTGACTAATCTAACTTCATTTTTATCCAATATTCTGTTCTCATTAATTTGAAGGAACATATATTTATCCTATCCACAAATTTACAGAAGAAATATTTACTCTCGCCCAAAAATCTGTGCCCAGGTGTATTTGGATATTTATATATTTTATTATATACATTCAATAACTAAATTTAGAAAAAAAAAACAATTGTATGTTTTCCCAAAAAAGAATACTATCTAGCTTGTAGATTGGATAGACACTTAGTTGTTGAAATATTTATTATTATGCACATTTGATAGGTTGTATTTATCTGTAACAATAATGCCTAGTATATCGCACTAAAACGCCAAAATATACATCTAATTGACAACAACGTTATTCTAATGTTCCTTATTAAGCCTTGTTTGACGGGTCGTAGCTGATTGTATATAACAACAATACAGTGTTGTTAAATTTTCTTTATATATCCTTGAAACGTTTAAAATTAGAGGGAATATGATTCTCTCCTAATTTAACTTTAATGAGTTTCAAAGATCTCTTATCATATATCTTTTAGTGGTAGTATATAAGTAAGATTTAATTTCTTTACATTTTTTTATTTATTACCTGCCAATCGGATGAGATTTTAAAGATCTCATCTCATATATCTTTTAGTAGTAGTGTATGAGTAATGTTTAACTTCTTTGCATTTTTTATTTATTAACTATTTATCAAAGTTATTTGCTCAGTAGATATACAGATTATGAGAGAATCCTATTCTAAAATAGAGACTGAATTATCTATTTTACAATAAAATATTGATAAATTAATATTTGATTAAATACTATTTTTTAGGGGTACTGATTTGATAACTAATGTGTGCTTTATTTTTCTCAGTCATAAGAGTATTAATGATTGAGGATTTCCTGTACTGTTAATTGACAAAATTTACAACTACTCAACATCTGCCAACTTAATTTATGTGAAAAATTACTCAATAGTCTAGCGTTCTACTAGACTACTTATTTACCTACATTGTATGTATAAGTTTGAGTTTCTCGTATGTATTAGTGTGTTACGTTTTTTTTAAATATTTAAAAATAAATCTGATTACAAATTTCTGAGTCGATTTAATAAGAAGTTGTAATAAATTTTTATTAGAAATTTTAATATTCATTGTTTAACGTAAAAAAAAAATAAAATAAAATACTTATATTTATGTTTTAATCACTTGCATAAAAATTCTGGCAAGCGGCAAACGCAATAATGTCGTGCCAAAGAGTTGGTGAAGCACGCCTGCTAGCTCTGTGTGTGGCATTTGGGACCCATTGGTGAGTTCCTTTAATAAAAGCTTATTTGATATGGTTTTAAAGAAAAGACGCAGGGAAAATTTTAAAGAAATGAAAAAATTATGTTGTAATTATTATATGGTACAATATTGTAATCAGCTGTTAAATTTACAGTTGTATAGTTATATTAATAGTTGTAATTAGCTGTTAGATCTACAGTTGTATAATTATATTAATTGGATTTAACAGTTAGAAGTAGTTGTTATACCATACAACAGTTGTAATATAAGTGGACCTCTAAAAAAAATATGTAGGATTAATTTGATATTGAGGTTATATGGTTATAGTTTTTTAAGTAAGAGTATTAAAATATTTAATAAATCCTAACTATTATGTTTAAAAGTTAAATTAATTTGTTTCCGCACTTATATAATAATAAATTTATAATATCTTTATTATTTTTATCAAAATTATTATTAAAAAATCATATTTACTACATATTATTTACATTTATTTTATAATTATAATTTTTTTATAACAACTGTACTTTTTAATTATAATACTTTAATACCAAACATATTCATATCTTTGACAAAAAAAACTGCAAAAAGACTGAACTGCTCTTTGTTTTATCACAAATTATTTAATCATCTTTACGAGTTATAATAAAATGAAATAAACATGTGGACTTAAAAAATCCCATCCCCGTGGAACTGGGCGCGTCGTACAAGGTCGCTGGGCTCATGCGAAAGACGACACTCGACCCGTTAAACCAATTGACTTAAGCCTGGTCTGCTTGCTAATCTAAACTGTGCCACGTGACAATAAATATATGAGGGCAGCTATTGGCACCGCTTCATTATCCTTATAAAACTCCAATTAAACAAAAATTACAGTTAAAAGACAAGTTATATTTTTTTCTCCAAATAAATTACTTGTGTTAATCAATTTTTTAAAATTTTTTAGATGTCACTTCCTATCCAATTAAAATAAATTGCACAAATTTAAAATGTATTGTTCTTTTCTTATTTCTTCTTTTTATAAATATTTTTGTGCTTGAAATTACTTTCAAATTATAATTTAAAATATATGTAATTTAAACCAATAATTGACATTCATAAATTTATTACCTAAAAAAAAATTTTAATTTGTGTATAAGGTATCAACAAGATTGCAAAAGAAAAGAAAAGTAACAAACTACTACGTTAAGTTTTGATGCTAAAAACAATTAAATTAAAAACTAGAACAAAACATTTAAGAGAGAGAGGGAGAGAGGGAGAGGAAGAGATGATATTTCGAAAATAAAATAAATATAATTGAAAATAGAATTTCATGAGGAGATTAGAATTGTACCAGTAGTTCAACTCTATATAATTGAGTACTTAATGGGGTTTACAATCATTCTTTATTCTATGAATATTAGTTATTTTCTTGTCTCAACCTTTTTTTTTTTTAAATAAAAGTTGAGGGTGTAATTATTTCATCGCGATTATGAAAGTCAAATTTGCTTGTTCTTTTCTTCTTCTTCATTTTTTTTTTTCAAATTTTTTGTAGAGACGTCATGTTTGCAGGAGGATGTATGTGGAACTTCAAATTGATATCAAAGTTGAGAGATTAATTATTTCATCATGATTATGAAGGTCAAATTTACTTGATCTTTTCTTCTTCTTTATTTTTTTTAATTTTTCTTTTTTGGTACACATCTATTTTTTGGAGGAACATATTCTTACGTTGAACTTCAAATTTAGGTAGAGCGTGTTTGATTTTTTTTTTTTTATCTTTTTAATAGTAGGTATGAGCTAAGCTTTATATTGAGAGAAAAATTTATATGAGATAGGTTCACCACCTTAGTCCCAGATAAGCTCATTTAATGCTCCCCTGCGCATACGGCAGAATAAAGAATCCTAGAGTGAAACTATTTGTGGATTCCACAATAATTTATATTTAAAAGCTGGTGAAAGTGGATTCCACTACTCTGCCACGTGATAAAGCACCGTTAAATAGGCTTAGAGGCTTACCACCTGGATATATCTCATGCAAGCTTCTCTGAATAAATTTTTTAATATTATAATCAATAAATTTGTAATGTCATTGAAAAAAAAAACTTAAAAACGATTTTGAAAACAAAAGTAATGAAATAAATCTTTACATGTTTTTTTTTTTTTTTACTAGACGGCTGAGTTCAAATTTTAGAGTAAAAAGATTGAAAATTTTGATTTGAGTTTTACCCACCTTAACTTGTTAATTTAAAAAAAAAATGAATTTGCCGCTCTAGTTGTAAAAAATAATAAAATTATGCTGTAAAGTTTTGAAAAAAAGAGAGTAAAAAGTATTAAAACAAATAAAATTACACCGTAACATTTTGACAAAAGAAAAGAGAAAATTTACTTATCCAACTATTTTTATAATTTCATTATCAAAATTTTTATTTAAAGAAAGTGCCCGATTCAAACAGTCATGCTCAAACATACAATATGAAGTAAATTATAGCAACAACAACACATTCACTTTCACACACACATTTCGTCAAATACATTATATGCAATAATAAATTAAACTATTTTATCCACAATTTGTTTATAAGGCTCACCCATACAAACCTAACACTAATTATTAAGAGAAATTATCTTTACATCACGTTTGTTTTGTTATATGCACATCTAATCACCTCAAAATTTTGACATATTTTTTGCACCACTTTTATTTTTAAACTTATATCAATCAACCACTTTGAAACAAAAGAAATAATTATTTTACCCCTTTCAAAAGGCTATTATATTCTACAAAATTTTGAAAATAAAAAAATTATAATTTTAAGAATACCCTAAATTTAATAAAATAAATAAATCTCAAATTCTGAGATGATAATTTTTAAATGAGGTTATAATTATAAAAAATTAACATCTTATAATTATGATTTTTGTAATTATAATTTCAATTAATTTTTGTAATTAAATTAAGTATATGGAAGTTTACAAAAAATAACATGAAGAGAAAAAAAAATCCCCATAATTATTGTAAACTTCCCTATAATCAATTTTAGGAAACTTTCCTACACAAATTAAATGAAATTATGATTACAAAAAATTAATATGACAATTTTTAAATGAAATTATAATTATAAAAATTAACATATTGGATTTGAGATTTATTTATTTTATTAAATTCAAAGGTATTCTTTTAATTATAATTTTTTAAAAAATTTGTATAATAAAATGGTCTTTTAATTTATTTAGGACAAAATGATCATTTTCTAGTGTTAAAATGGTTTATTGATACTAAATTAAAAATAAAGGTGGTACAAAAAATATGTTAAAATATTGAGATATTTAGATGTGATAAAATAAAGATGGTGCAGAGATAATTTTTTAACTAATAAGAGTATACAATCAATTGTAAAATCAATTTAAATTCACAAGAAAATATAATAATTAAAACATTAATTAACCTAATACTAACAAAAGTATAAACACCCCGTCACCGCAAAGGATACGTCGTGTAGTGTTTCCGATATCAAATCCTGGCTGCTGCCATTGTGGGTGATGGGCTACACGTTCAACAGAGTCGTGAAATGGTGATGAGAGTAATTGGTCCAAAACACTTGTACTTAACTATGATGGAAAAAGTTAAGGCTGAGTGATTAGGGCTGCTTGGAGGGCACTAGTTTAAACCCTTACAAGTGTAACGTGAGATTTTTTTTTTTTTAAATTAAATTATATAATTAAATAAAAATAATATTTTTTTATTTAAATATGAACGAATTAAATATTTTTTAAATATTAATGAGGGTTAAAATTTAGATAGAACTCTATAAATATTTAATTTATAAATATTAATTATAATTTTATATAATATAAATTATAATTTGAGTAATAATATGTATAATAAAACAAAAACTATCATAGGAAAAGTTAAAACTGACCCATTTTAAAAAATCCAAAATTTTTTAGGCCAGTCACGGTAAATTTCCCTGATGAAGTTGCCGTAACCGTAGATCTTTTCCCACCAACCCTCCATCAAAATAATCGCACAATCAATTCAAGCCACGTGTTAAGGAGTGCACGACAACGTGTCAGCGAAGACCGGAAACTCGAGAGACTGGGAAATGATTTCGGGGGACCCCATTTTCTCACGTCGTATCGTAATGGAAAAAGAAAAGAGCGAAAATGAAGAAAACAAAATAGCAATACTTTCTCCCAATAGCGAGCAAGAACTGAGGAGGAAACTAAAAAAAAAAGCTCTTCTCTTTAGACGGCAACAACTTAAACAACAATGGCAGTTAATTCGTCGACTCACCGCGCGCTTCCACTTAACCGTCCCGTACAGCTTCGCTTTCGCTTATCGCCCGCTTTCTTCTATAACCGGACATCTTCCAGACCCGTTTTCTCTACCGACGCTCCGAATTTGAGACTCGTCTCGGTCCGCGCTCATAAACCTGGTTCCGACAGATTTGGTTACAAGAAATCGGTGAATTTGACCGATTCCGAAGCTCCAATCGGTTCTTCGAGTTCGTCAACTTCGTCAGCCATTGATTTTCTCACATTGTGTCATAGCCTCAAGGTAAGGACTGTAATAAAATAAATTAAATTTGCTGACGGTTCAGCTTGTTTGGTTTCTGTAGAATAAAATTGAATATTGAATATTGAAATTAAATTTTTTTAATAGTTTATTTTTTGGCGATATTTTGTTACCTACCAAATGAACGTATGCAGCAAACTTGCTTCCAATAGCAGTACAACATTATGCTTACAAAGTTGTGATGCAAAGTTTGTATTCAAACTCATACAGAAAATGACACGGCACTCATCATTGAGTGTTCATTAATCAAATCAATAATTGCCTCCTGCATAGCAATTATTGATAGTTGTCACATCACTGGGGATACTAGATTTGATGATAAATTTGTGACTTGATTAGTTAGAAATGGAAAATGATGTATGGTAGTGAACTTAGTGTTTGTGTTAATGCTGTAGACAACAAAAAGGAAAGGGTGGATCAATCATGGAATAAAGGGACCAGAATCAATTGCTGATCATATGTACCGCATGGCTTTGATGGCTTTGATTGCTGGTGACATTCCTGGCGTGGACAGAGAAAGGTTTGATTTTCACATTGAATATTCACAATTTAATTTCAAATTCACTTCAAATGTGATTGTTTCAGCTTAGAAAAGAGACTAGAGATCTGTGATAATGATGTTGGATGGATTTATATTAACATCACTTGAAAGCGGAGCCTTTTATGTATCCAGGAAATTCTTGTGACACATCTTTGATTCTTTGATAATAATGACATTTGTGCTCAATTTATGCCATTCGCAATTAAAGTTTACCAGGTGCTTGTTATTTATTCTTTTGATAATTGTTATTCTAGGTTTGATTGCTCCCTTTTTGGTGACTTTTTTATAGAATGTTTTCCTCTGTTCTTTTGTGAACAGGTGTATTAAGATAGCAATCGTGCATGATATCGCAGAAGGTACTTGCTTTCAATTCTCTGAAATATTTTATGTTCCACTTTGAAGAATGTAATAGGAATGTGTGACTTTTGTAAGCAAGTTACCTTTTTGTCATTCTATTCTTTTATGGCTTCCCTTTTTTTTTTCCGATTTTGGATAGCCTTGGGAAGCATGGACCTTTTCTTTTTACTAGTTGTTTGATATATGGCATAGGAAGTTAAAATCGAATAGAAAAATAGGCTCCTATTTAAAAAATTTAGTGTCTCGATGGATTGTCATATTAGAGGAATTTACAAGAGATCTAGGTGATTAAAAAAGGTGTGTATCTGGCCTAGCACTTATGTATTTTTTTTTCAGGATATCCTTAAAAATTAATTTGCTTCTTCTAGCTTGGGATTTTGAGGAGAATGGCTGGATTGGATGTGAAGAATATGGGAATGCTGATGAAGTATTTCTTGGGAATGCTTATGTCAGTTTAGGGTAAAGAAAGTATTTGGAGGAGAAATATTTAGGGGAAAAAAAGCTGGTTGATTACACATGCACACAGTTGTATAATCTTGGAGGCAAATCAGAAGAGACGCACACAAAGTGAGCCTGTCTATAGAATCTTGGAGGCAGTTGAGAAGAGGGGATGATAATTAAGTTTATTTGGAGGCAAAATATGGGGCAAAGAAAGGCTGGTCGATTCATAATCTAGAAAGAAGTTTTGAAGATAGTTAGTACATAAGGTGGGGATCACAAATAAGTTTGTTTTAGAGGAGAAATATAGGGCAAATAAATGCTGGTTGATTCCTCTGAAGACAGCTCACATTGTGAGCCCATATTATATTACCTTGGATGAAGTTTTTTTATAATAGTTGGCAGATGAGAGCAGGGGATAAGTTTGTATATCAGTTCTTCTCTGTAATTCCAGGGAATATCCTGCTACTACTTTTTTTGTCTGGGAAATGGGTCTACGTCAACCAGAACATAACATTACTCATAGTGAGAATCCACCTTTTGTACATTCTTTAATTTTTTGTATTCTGCTTGGATTTCACAGCTATTGTTGGGGACATAACACCATCAGATGGTGTGCCTAAAGAAGTGAAGAGCAGAATGGAGCAGGAAGCTTTGAATGAAATGTGCAAAGTTCTTGGCGGAGGGATGAGGGGTACTGCCTAAGCTCTCATTATTATGGAAATTGTAATCACTCAAACACCTGAATGTTGGCACTAATTTTTAGCAATTGGGTATTTGTTTTCTGCAGCTGAAGAGATCCAAGAATTATGGGCGGAGTATGAAAATAATGCCTCCATAGAAGCTAATATTGTGAAAGATTTTGACAAAGTATGTTTGTGCATTTATGTGCATTCATTTATGTAAGATTTTTAATTATATGGTTGAGATTTAAGATGTGATTTAGGACAACATCCCCACTTGCAATATCTTGATAAATGTAGTGATCTGCTTAGAGCTAGAATTCTGTCTATACTTTTAACAAGGTAGTCCATGCCAACAAAATTGCATAGTGTTTCTCTGAACCCCTTTTCTGGTTGGTGCTTTATGTTATATTATTTTAATGACTAATGACTCTGAATATACTGATGTTTTTAAGCTATACACATTGTCTTGTATACAACAGTCTCTTGAAATAAAATGCTTTACTGTTCTCTTAGCTAGTGTTGGATAGTCTGACAGTCGTAGTTAAATTTGTAGTGTTGGGTGCAAGTGTTATTTACAGACAAGGCTTGGGGTACACTTAGCCCAAAAAAATAAAATAAAATAAAATAACTAGATCATTTTTCTGGTTGGCCAGTAGAGCTTTTGTCATAGATTAAATTTTGAGGCGATCACCATTTGTTGTTTCCATAACTATAATCAACTTGTAATTGCAAAATGACTTGATGGTCGTAGATATTATTTCATACTTGTTGCATTTTCTCTCTCTTTAGGCCTATCTTATCATTGTTCTAAATGTCTACAACGCAGGTTGAGATGATTTTGCAGGCATTGGAGTATGAAATGGGTAAGCTTCTAGATGAATTTTCTGCGTATATGTTCTGTTTCTGTGGGTTTTTTCTAGTCTTTCTCATTTGCTATTACAATGTCATGACAGAGCATGGGAAGGTGCTGGATGAGTTTTTCCTTTCCACGGCAGGTAAAATTTAATATTTCTTCATTACAGTCAGTTAACAAATTGAAATACCAGTTTCTCTAACCATCAACTGAATATTATGTTCTTCCCTTGTGCTCTCAGGAAAATTTCAGACAGAAATAGGAAAGCGTTGGGCAGCCGAGATCAATTCAAGAAGAAACTCAAGGTTGGCGAACAAACTCAGTTGATCTCGCGGTCTGGTCATGGTTCTTTGTCAAGTGAAGTCAAACCAAACTTTTTGAGTGGTAATCACAGGACTGAGAACCGTCCCCTAGGTAGGCAAACCTTGTTTGTCTTCCCTCTTTATTTGAGTAGGATAACTACTGACTTTGTATCTAGAAGCAACCCGAAAGGAGTTTCCATTGGCGACTACTGGATAAGAAAAGCTGTCAAAATCTGGAAATTCAACATAGCAGCTTCTATATCCTGCTGATACTGACTTTTAATCAGACCAGCATGTTGTAATAATTTTTTTTTTTTTTGGGGGTTAGCAGTGGAATTACAATTGTTAGTAGTTACTAACTGCTAGTTTTACCTTTGGTGGTCACTCCTTGGATTAAATTAAAGAAGGGAGGGGTTATTTTACTGATAGATCATTAGTATGGCTGCATGAAGGCTTTGCTTCGAAAAATATTAAGGCAGTTATAATCAAACTATGTGTTATATTAATCCTTATAATTTAAATAATATATTCAGCCAGTAATGGTGGATGGCACTTGCTAGGTAACTTAAGAAGGTGATCTTGCCTTACATATTGGGTCTTTTTTGAGAAAATAATGCTGATGAATCTTGATTTTTCTGTTGAGTTGACCTAAATCAATGTTATTAGCTGCTTTGTAGTTAACATCTATGTCATCTCAATTTGTTTATTGCATGGGAGAAATTTGTAAACTCTAGCAAATTGGTAAAAGCGCATCCCTCTCGAATATGGAACGCCGACAAGATAGATGGTTTGGAAGTTTGGAAGTTTGGATTGGTTAAGCGGGCTTGATTAGTTTCTAATTCCTTATCTGCAGCTATTATTCAATCCTTGGAATATGCCTTTGAATTGGATTATCTTTACATTGTTGTCTATTAAAGTCTACTTTTGGACGAGGTCATTATCCAATTGTAACCCACACGCCCATATTCTTTATCAAAGTTGAAAATATCCCATCTGGAAGATGATAAAGGATTGGGATTACGAAAGAAAGAAATGACCAATTCCATCTCATTCAGCGTCAATGGTTGCCGTATCATGTAGAAGCAAATTACGCGTAGGCTTTAAGGTGGCACATTGTATTACATTATATTGTATTGTATTATTTTAATATTGGTATATTGTATTATGTTATATTACATTAGCATTGTATTATAACAATATTATATAATGTTTGGTGTTATATTGTATTGTATTAGATTTTAATTATATTATATTTAGTGTTGCGCTGTAATGTATTTAATTTTTTGTAATTAATGTAAATTACATATTTAGAAAATAATATTTATGAGTACTTAAAAAATATTAAATATAGAAGTATTAAATTTTAGAAATTTAACAATTTTTTTTAGTGTAAATATTTAAAAATATCATAATTCTTCATAAAGATTGAAGCTTACAGCTTTAAATTTTCAGAAGCATAGCATTTATTTTTCAATATCTTCTAAATATATAATTTGTGAAATAAAGATCGAAGCAAATAATTTAATCAAATAATCTTTAAATAATATAATAAAATAAATAAACAGTTAAAACTTACAAGATTAGTTAAAAATTTATCTTAAGATGATAGAATAAAAGTATATACACACCTCAAGATAATCACAAAATATTAAAGTGATACAATTGTTGTAACATAAACACTACCAAAATAAATTGTACTAAATAATCTAAGTAAGAGTTCTATAGTAAATGTATTAATGCTATTTATATTATTATTATTATTATTAATTCTAAATTAATATTATTCAATTTTATACATATTTAAATATGTATTATTAGTTTATTAAATTATTTAAAAATAATTAATTTATATATATTAATTATTGTAACTTAATTAAATAATGTAATGCTATATTATATTTTTATATACTATTTAAGTGTTTATTATTAATTATATTCAATTATAAATTTAGTAATAAATTATAATATAAAAATAAAATATAAATTAATTATGTTACACAAAAGTCAGTAATACAGCCTAATCACGAGGGGGGGCGCAGGTTTTGATAATGCGACAAAAGCTACATTTTAATGCTGCTCAATGCAATCTATTTGATCGCCAAACACAGCCTACACAGGTATATTTTAACTAATGCTGGGCCCACAATATAATGCAATGCAATACCACATGCTAAACATATCCTAAGAGTGCTTTTGACATATTGTATTATATTATGTTATATTGTATTATATTGTATTGTATTATTTTAATGCAGGTGTATTGTATTATGCTGTATTATATTAGCATTGTATTATAATAATATTGTATAATGTTTGGTGCTACACTGTACTGTATTAATTTTTAATTAAATTATATTTGGTGTTGCATTGTATTGTACTATTTGTTGTGATTAATTAAATTAAATAATTAGAAAATAATATTTATTAATACTTAGAAAAATAATAAATATAGAAATCTTAAATTTTAGAAATTTAACAATTTTTTTAGTAAATGTTAAAAATTAATGTTTAAATTTCTAAAATTTGTATTATAATTATAATAAAATAAAATTTATAAAATTTAATATTATATGCAAAAAATAAATTTATATTATAATTATTAATATAAATTAATATAAATAATATTAAATAATATTTTAATTTATAATATATTTTAATTTTTACATTTTTATATATTAATACATTTATAATTTAATATAAATAATTATAAATATTCAAATTTAAATATATATTATAATATTAATATATTATCTTTATATGAATCATTAATATATAAATATAATATTATAATAGAATATAGTATTATTAAATAAAATAATATTATCATATAATTTATTTTTATATTTTATTCATTATATTAGTATTTAATAATAAAATAATTAATTATTGCCTCAATTGAGGCAAAAGCCACCGCATTACGCAAACCCGAGCGTAATGCGGCCAAATGCCCCATTATGGTGCATTATAATACACCATAATAAGGTCTTAAATTTTATTAAATATTTTTTTGGTATTAAACTAATGTGAATAATGTTATAATACCATACAATTTCATGCACCAAATATATCCTAAGTGAAAACTTTTAGTGGATGACATTGTTCATGTTATGATAAACGATAGTACTGTCATATTACAGTACTGGATCAATACGTGCCTTTAATTTTATTTTCTAGGTATTACTGAATTGTCACAATTGTACCCCATGAGATAGGTAAAAGAAAAATGTGTTATGCCAAATCAAGAAGAATCTGAAGTCCAAGGCTATAAATCTAATACGGTCAGCCCAGGTTCAGAAAAATCTTGATCGTGCGCTCCCAGTAGGCCCCGCTTGCTGGGTCTCCATCCGTCAATGTTGTGCGGTCAACGCATATGCATAAATATGAGCATCCATCTGCCCTTTAACTGCCACCGACACGTTATTAGTTGTATACAGGCGAAAAATCAATATTCAATCGCTGAAAAAAAAAAGGAACAAAATAATAAAAGGGAAAAGAGGAAAAAAAAAAAAAGAAAGTACATCCGTTAACAACATATATGGACATCAAATTTGTAGTCAAAAAAATTTCATAAAAGCATTGAAGACTCCAATTTGAAGTTTGCAGAAAGTGCAAATGCTTACCAACAAACGATCCAGAAAAAGCTTCACGGGTTGCCATAAATTTGTCAATAGTTGGACAAATTGGCCCACTACCCACGACCATAAAAATTCATTTCTTATTTATGAAAAAGAAAAAGGTGAAAAATCTCGTCCAATGGACCAATTCAACTTAGTGCTTACATCTTTCACGACCCGCAGATTTGATCTCACCACCAGATCATGTGATTCGTAATCTCTCGTGTACTCAGAAGCATTAATTCAGAACATGTGTATCACAGGTGCCTACTTAATTCTACATTCCCTGCCATCCAAATTACTTTAATCTTATGATATTTTCAAAAAATGAACCATGATATTATACTTTTTTCATTAATACGATACCCAGTTACCCTCATTCAGGCCAATGAATAATGATGAGTCAGATGTGAACATGCACCGTGTAAAAAAAATTGTGATTTCCATTTAGCAAAGGAATCATCCCATGCTTAGAGCTTGTATTTGTTGTTATCGAGGAATGGAGACATCCACGTAGAGTATTTCTTTACTTTGTGCCTGGTTCAATGATCTTTTTAATAAAAATATTTGGTGAGAAAAAAATTAATTATATTCAAATGACAATTGGGCTGGATTTTAGGTCAATAAAATATCGCAGTCAAACTGTGGGGCTCCAAAATAAAGTCCAAAAATCCAGACAAATTCCAGTAAACTAAATAATAAATTATTTACAGTATCAAACAAAAACAGTGTTTTGAAGACAACATCAGCCGTTGGATGATTATATATTGGGGTGATGTGGGTGGGTACCCATTTTTAAAATATTATGATTTTTGTTACTTATTTAATTCTTTTAATTATATTTTTTAACGTTTAAAGAATTAAACTTAATGATGTTCAAAAACAAGAATAACAAAAAAAAAGAAGAAAGAAATTAGTGCATTGACATTAAAGACCTGTGCCTTTACGTTAAATGATTTTTTATATTATGAATAAACAAATAACAAACATTTGTATTTAAAAAACAAAATAATATTGGAATTCATTATTCTGACGTTACAATAGTGTTTGCATTTATGGCCTCATGAATATTAAAACTTTCCTTTTGTTATTTATTTATTTTATTTTATTGAGTACTATGTTCATGATGTAATGATGATTTAAAATTCTTTTAAGCCAAAAAAAAATAAAAAAAGAATTTGATTATTCTTTAGATGTCCGTATCATATAGTTTGAGATCTGGGTTCTGAGGCCCCACAATCCGTGTCCCTGTGTTGAGCTTCCTATGAAGAATAGGAGAGTAGGGAAGTTTCAAGAATCAACAAAAATTGGCCGCAAAAATTCAAAATTTTCCGTATATGGCTCTCAAGAACTGAACAAGTTGATGCTTTGTTGAAACAACGGTAAAGTTTTGGGGATTTCAGTCTCAGGAAACTAGTTTGGTGAACGTGGTGTTGCTGCATTTGATCACTGAAGTTTTTTGGCATGTCAGTGTTCACACGTGAACTTTGTTGTTGATAGAATGAGTTTATGTTTCTCAAGGTTGTAGGTTGATTTTACTGTGAGTTTGGTGATTTGGGTATTGCTTAAACTTGGTTGCTGTGTCCATTTCGCTTGAGAACTGACTGATGATCATAGTTTAGTTCAAGAAGTAGTTTGGTGATCTGTCTTATGATAAAGGGAGGAAAAGGATCATTAATGAAGGGTGATTAGGGTTTCTGTGTTTTGAAGTTAAAGAGTGTTTGGTGATTTCAGGGTTTGATTTGGTAAATTTGCCATCTGGGATAATCGGTCAGTTAGGAGAAAGATTGAGAATTTCGTTTTGCCTGTAAAATACGGACTGGAACTAGATTTTGATCAAAGTTTTGGTTTTTGTACTGGAATTATGCATAGTATGTGACAATTTCATGTAAGCTCTTACATTGACATATTGTTACATATGAATAATTTTTACCAGATAGGTAACCTATATTATGCCATTTAATTAATGGCAACAAACTCACCACCTCCAAATACTTCTCCTACTGCTTTGCCACCTTCTTCTACTACCAGTCCACCGCCATCACAGTCGTCCCCTCCTCCTCCTCCTCCAAGCCCTCCTACAGCTTCCCCTCCTCCGCCAACTGCAAATCCACCAGACTCATCAACACCTTCAACTCCATCACCTCCTCCGCAATCGCCTGTTGCACCGTTGCCCCCTATTCCTCAACAAACTATTTCGCCCACATCACCGCCACCACGCTCCAATTCTACGTCTCCATCACCTCCAGCATCTATTCCATCAATGAGTGCACCTCCACCCGGCCCACCAGCTGCCAATTCCTCACCTCCTCCACCACCAGTATCCAATCCTCCAACTATTTCACCTCCACCAACAGTCTCTAATCCACCAAAAAGTTCAACACCTCCACCACCAGTGTCCAAACGACCGACAGGTTCACCACCACC
The DNA here is from genome assembly GCA_030444775.1 of Atalantia buxifolia. Classification (NCBI taxonomy): domain Eukaryota; kingdom Viridiplantae; phylum Streptophyta; class Magnoliopsida; order Sapindales; family Rutaceae; genus Atalantia; species Atalantia buxifolia. Next base: position 21,403,899 of record CM059837.1, on the reverse strand, counting down.
ACCACCAGAGTCGAATCCACCAAGAAGTTCACCACCGCGAGCGTCTAATCCACCAAGAAGTTCGCCGCCACCACCACCACCACGCACGTCTAATCCACCAACAGGTTCACCACCACCATCACCACCAGCGTCTAGTCCACCAACAATTTCACCACCAGCACGACCACCAGTGTCTGGTCCACCAACAAGATCACCTCCACCACCATCATCTACTCCACCACCTAATTCACCTCCTTCTCCACCATCTGATCCACCATCTAATTCACCTCCACCATCACCACCATCAAATCCACCCAGTAATTCGCCTCCAACACCACCATCAGTAGAGCCGCCTAAAAGATCACCACCATCTGTCCCACCCCAAAATCCACCTCCGCCACCATCATCAAGCCCGCCTAAAAATTCACCACCTGCACCCATAGCTGTTCCTCCCAGTAATGTACCCCCACCTCATGCAGAAACTCCTCCTACTCCTGCTTCTCCACTAGCTCCTCGTCCTTCAAATTCTTCTCCAAACTCACCACCACCACCATCAACAATACGACTTTCACCCCCTCCTGGAATTCCAGTCCCACCAACAGAAAATACACCTGGTAATGGTACCAATCCTAGCTCTCCAGAAAGTTCTAGTTCTTCAAGTAATAATGGCATTGGAACAGCAGGTACTGTGGCTATTGCTGTGGCTGTAGGAATCATAGCATTTAGCCTCATTGGACTGGTTGTTTGGTGTTTGAGGAGGCGAAAGAAAGAGGTTTCTGAACTTAATGGGGTGTACATTATGCCGTCCCAATTGGGCTCTTCCCCCACATCTGGTAAATTATTTATACATTTACTATTGTTTCTTTCTATTGGTACTACTTTTTGTGTCCCTTCATCAGCTATTCTTGTTATTTCTATTCACATTCCACAGCACTATCAACTCAAAAGTTTGCTTTAATTTAGCTGCTGGATCATAATGCAGTATCCTTGAAATTTGGTTTATGCTGGGTGATATGAATACTGGATGAGCATATATGCTAGTTATAATTGTAATATTTGAGAGATTCAATATAATAAGTCACTTGTTTTTTTTATAGAAAAAAGATTAGATCATAGGTAAATTTAATTGCAATTGAGATGAAGGTGCTATCTTCCTCTCTCTTTTCCACTGTCTAACAAGTTATTTATTTGTTTCTATAAGAAAATTATATCATATGCCAGATTAATTGCTAATTAAATTGAAAATGGTAAGTTTTGTCCATGCTCATTGTCCTTTAAAGTATAGACTAATGAAGCTTTGACACTTGTATGCAGATTCATCCTATATAAAGACACAGTCTTCAGCTCCCTTAATAGGAAGTGGTGCTGGTAGTGACTTTGTGAATTCACCACAAGATCCAGGTGGCTTAGGCCATTCAAGGTCAATGTTTACGTATGAAGAACTAGTTAAGGCCACTAATGGGTTTTCAGATCAGAATCTTTTGGGTGAAGGTGGATTTGGTTCTGTTTATAAAGGGTATTTACCAGATGGGAGAGAAGTGGCAATTAAGCAGCTAAAAATAGGTGGAGGACAGGGCGAGCGGGAATTTAAGGCTGAAGTTGAGATTATTAGTCGCATACACCATCGCCATTTGGTTTCACTTGTGGGTTATTGCATTTCAGACGACCGAAGATTGCTCATATATGACTATGTATCTAACAATACCCTTTATTTCCATCTTCATGGTAAGTGGCAACTGGGCTTTGATAGTAGAAATCATAACAATGGCCTCTTAATCCTTACCGTGTAGCCTCTTTGATTTCATAGGAGAAGGTAGGCCGGTTCTGGATTGGGCAACACGCGTGAAAATTGCAGCAGGTGCAGCTCGTGGACTAGCTTATCTCCATGAAGACTGTAAGTATCTAATATTCTGCTTCTGAGTTCAATTGTTTTTATGTTCACCTTCACATTATTAACCCTAACAACACCACCCCCACTCTAATTAGCGGAAAAAATCTTTCGACCAAAATACGAGATTCTCTAGTGGTACATCTATCAACTTTATTGATATACACAAAGTTGCAAAGGGTTTTCTATATACTTGCCAATCAGATTCTTCATCCAGCTTTGAATTGGATTGATGACTAGAACAACATCTCATCCTAGAATGATTAGAGGGTCCAGTTTTTCTGCTTCAACCATAGCAGGTAGAAATTTATCCACCCACAAAGGATCTTCTGGTGGTTCTTCAGCTTTCCAGACCTCTCAAATCTGTCCAGTGGTTCTAGCGATTGACCATTGTGGATCAAGCTATTGGATTGCATGAACAAAACTGAGTTTCAAACCGCTTTGTAGGGAAGGGAGATCCATGAATAGAGATTTGGAAGGGGCATTACTTACCTGTTTTAACTATTCCTTAATAGAAGATTTGAGAGGGGCACTACTTAGCTGTTTTAAAGTATTCCTTAAGCAAAACTTACCGTACCTGTCTTAATGTATTAGTTTAGCAAATTTTACTGACTCCACTTTTAAGATAGTGTGAGAAAATTTGTGTTTTGACAGACGGATACAATGGCTTGGTCTGGACACACATTAATATTTGTTTAGACAATGATGTCGGATTGAGCATGAGATGATCATTGTTCAGTTCAAGTTTGTGGGAGAATATCTAACAATTGGTTACTCCTTTGGTGTCTGTAACTGAGAACTGAATTTCGGCCAACTGGAAAGTTGAGGGAAAAACAAAAAGTCTTCTCCCTAAACTAGCAGCTTAGTGGTAACAGTTGAACATAAGGCAAACTATCATCTGTCTTGAATTTGACTACTTTGTGATAGCAGACCGATAAAGTGGGACCAATTGACACATCATTTGACCTTCTCATTAGGTACAAAATTATGACAACTTCTCATACCCTTTCTTTTTTCTGATAGCAGACCGCAGAGGGGACTAATTGACACATCATTTGACCTTCCCATTAGGTACAAAATTATGACAGCTTCTCATACCCTTTATTTTTTCTGATAGCAGACCGCAGAGGGGACTAATTGACACATTATTTGACCTTCCCATTAGGTACAAAATTATGACAGCTTCTCATACCTTTCTTTGTTTCCATTACCTATTTTTTCAACAATCTAGATCTTAATCTACAATTATCTCCTTGCGCTCATGGATGTTCTTTGATAGAAGCATGCAGATAATGTTACCTTGATTAAAATAGCAGACACATCGTTATTTTAGCCATGTATGCTTCTTTTGGCCAAAACAAACTAGCAAAAATTAATAAAATAGAAAGCCTCTGGATGTTCAATCTATAAGTGCACTTTCTTCAGGGATAAGACATTTAATGAGAAGATCTATTGATTTATTTCCTTGTTATATAATCCATGATTATTGTTGATTATATTGTTTATTTATTTTTTTGCATATGTCAGGTCATCCTCGTATTATTCACAGAGATATCAAGTCATCGAATATTCTTCTAGATAACAACTTTGAGGCTCAAGTACACTCTGCTTATCTTTTCTCAAGCTACATTTTTCTCTTTTCCATATAGTCTTACAGTACATGGTTTTTGACCTTACAGGTTTCAGACTTCGGGCTTGCCAAGTTAGCTCTTGATGCAAATACACATATCACGACTCGCGTTATGGGAACTTTCGGGTAAAGTAGTTTCTGTGATAAATAGATACTCCAGGATAAGACCTTTTTGAGTGCTCTTCTAGTTGTGGTAGCAAAGTTGCAAAACATGTGACAACTATGTCTTATGCCTCTAATTATTCCAATTGGTTTTACAGATACATGGCCCCTGAATATGCATCAAGTGGCAAGTTAACTGAGAAATCTGATGTATTCTCATTTGGAGTTGTGCTTTTGGAGCTAATTACCGGCCGGAAGCCCGTCGATGCATCCCAACCCTTGGGAGATGAGAGTCTAGTTGAATGGGTAAATTTGATAGATGCCAAAATCTTGTTTAAACGTGTCTTCCTTTGTCAACAAAATTCAAACCCAATCTTCTAAACAGGATAGGCATGCATAAATGGTCTATTAAACTAAATCTTTTGACTTTGATTGTAAGTCACTTTGCTTGATTTTGATAATATGGTAAAAGCTTTAGTTATACTGTGTTCCCTTTTCTTACGACTTGGTTAGTTTTATGTCAAAGGATGCTGCTAGCGACAAAGCTTCTGTCAGAATTTTAGGTTCGGTGCTCTTGAAATGAGACCTTGTAAAATATTACTTCTGCTTGAAAATCTGTGTGGGTTTTGCAATTTTAATTTGATTAATCATGAAATAACTGATTTTATATTTCTTTGTGATTCTGCTTTTATGTATATCCTCAACAGTGACAATGAAGGAATAAATCCACCAAAAAAGAGGAAAAAAAATAAAAAAAAGTATAGATACATTTGGCTACTTCTTTGCCTTTTTCACAGGCTCGGATTTTTTTGACATATGTAAAAGAGGCACTACCATTATTCTTTGGACATGACATATTTTTCTCTTTAGTGAAGTTGTGAATCTCACACATATGCGCATGGCATCTATGCTTTATCTTAGATGTCTTAGGAATGAGTCGTATGGGTTTGAAAACAAACTTAGCTGTGAAATGGTCCAAATCCTATTCAGAGGAGCAACTATAATTTTCAAGAGCTAATCCATTCTGACGAAAGGCTTATTTTATCTTGCAGGCTCGACCTTTGCTTAGTCATGCACTTGAGAATGAGGAATTTGACAATTTAGCTGATCCAAGGCTTGGAGAAAACTATGTTGAGGGTGAAATGTTTCGGATGATTGAGGCTGCTGCGGCCTGTGTGCGGCATTCAGCTGCCAAGAGACCACGGATGGGACAGGTAATAAACTTATATTTTTCCAACCAACTCAAAAATTGTTTGGAGATGGCTTAGTCAGGCACATCTTTCTTACCATGTTAATGCTTCTCAGGTTGTCAGAGTCTTTGATAGTTTAGCTACTTCAGATCTAAACAATGGAATGAAAGTGGGTGAAAGTGAGCTTTTTAACTCAGCGCAGCAATCTGCAGAAATTAGATGGTTTCGGAGGATGGCGTTCGGTAGTCAAAATTACAGTACAGATTTTTTTACCCAAGGCAGCTTGGATAGTTGAGAGAATGGTAAATACTATTAGAGATCTCTTCATCTTAAAAGCTGGAGGGTTTTTCAAGCCAAAATGGAGCCATGTTCCAGACTTCCAGTTCACTTTGCAGAGGTGGATCGGCTAAGACAGGATTATGTCCTGTATCTGTAATCACCTGCATCAATCACAGAGATTGATTTTCCAAACCCTCAATACTTGTAAGTAGGTTCTGTCATAGTTTACACCAGATTAGAGCAATTCTTTGACCTTGTAACTACCCTCTGCCAAATTTTGTTACAGCAATGTTTACGGTGTTAATAAAGCTCTTTATAGTAGTATTCTTCCTTTTTCCTTCTTCAATCTGTATTTCCTCAAAATCTGTGCAACCGCTGGGGGGCAGCCATTTCACATCTCTTGTATATTTATGTATACAAAGTAAGGATATGTTGGTAATAGGGTGACACAAACTATAACATGAAACTAAACCTGCCCAATAGGGATTTAAGAAAAGAAAAGAAAAATATCAGAAGAAAAACTTGGAGGCAGCTCGATTTTCATTGTAACAATTTTGAAATGCTAATTATGAAACATTGGGGTACCTTGAATTGACTGATTATGATGTGTGAATGCCAGAAATGAACTAATGAAGGCAAAATATGGCAGATGGGAGTTAGTTTAGTTATTCTTAATATATACCAATCCTAGGGATAGAGACCTTACTTTGAAATACAGTTAGTTACATGACAATTCAAAAATTCACTGTTTCACATTGAAAAGTAGGATTCAAGATATCTTATTAGGACAGCTCAATAATTCCTTAACTTTCAATATTATATTATATTTGTTAGACCAACTTGAAAGCAATGGTTTCATTTCTCGGCAATCCAACGTGAAATTTAATTTGAAGTCGTGGCTTATGTATGACTAATTGCTTTTGCCACCTTTGTTCTTTAGCTTTGGTACTCATCATTCGTTTTGCTTTACACTTTACAATTCCTCTCAATAGGAGAAGGGACCCATTCTTTAACAAGGCATGGCTTCTATCCACCAGTTTTCTTCACCCACCTTCTTCAATCAGAGGCAGGTATGGAAGATTGGAACGCGATTGCCGCCGATTGTGTTGTTATTTCCTGTTGCTGCCAATGCTTGATCCTACAGGTCCTCATCTTCGTCGTGCTCAAACTTCCATACAAGATCATTCTAAAGACGAAACGATATGCAAAGAAGAAGCTGATCAGGCACAGAAGGAGAGAAGGGAAGATGATTGAAACGTTGAAGGTTCGATACCAAAATAAGTCCTGGGAATTCCATGTTCAAGGTGACCGTTCTGGAAGCTGCAGCGGTGTTCAACTTGAAGGGCTTTCCAGTTGTATGCAAGAAGTTGAGAAGGCGTTGGAAGAGTTTTCTCAGAGGGGTGAGTTTGCATTTGGAAGCTTCTGGGGTAGGGATAATTCAAGAAGCCCCTCAGCCCCACAGGAGTTTGATCAAAGTGTTGTGCAATTTGAAGTTGTTGAAGTCGTTAGCTATTCATATGATAGCTCATAAATCATCAATATGCCCAATATTGTTTATCTGCATCAAATTAATGCCACTGCAGGCGTCTTTGGAGAGAAAACAATTATTCGATTAGGCTTAATTATTGTTTATAGATTTATACCAACAGCTAAGTTGGGGAAAAAAAAAAAAAACAGGTTACTTTGAATAAACTCATGCCAAATATTATATCAAACCAAATAAATATACTCATGTTTAACGCACCGCTCTCTTTTTCTGCACTTTTAAAACAATAGAAATTAAAAGGTAAGAGCACAAAAATAAACACCAATCTATAGGCCAAAAGGAAACTGCAAATTCATAAGCAGACAAGTACCCTCCATGTTCTTCAACTGCATGCGCTGACATTGTACATTCAAAGCTTGGCTAAATTAACATGCCCAATATAAATGAACCATTATATTTTAATCAACCTGTTCTTATGCATCTACATTCTGCTTCTAAGTGGTAACTGGTAACATGTTATTATGTTTTATATATATATATATATAAAAGAAATAATAATTGATTGGATGTCACCGACAGGCAGCCAGCAACATCCTATGGAACGCCATCAAATCGGAGCAACAAATCAAGATTGAAACACGCTAAAATCATCTATCCTGATTGACAACCGATTAACAAGTGTCGATTGTTTATGCGTTGGGCGCTCGACATATCAAGTATTTATTGATCGCCTGTCGATTAGCCATTGATTGCCTATCAGTAACCTATCTAATTTTAATTGGAAACATTTATATTCAAAATATTCATTTATTTCTGTGTTAAAAAAATAGTAGATTCTTTTTTTAAAAAAAATTCGAAAAAAAAATTAAATTACCGTTTGGTTAAATAATAAAAAATAAGAAGAAGAAAAATACATATTCAAGAGGCTACTCTTATAAATTGACCCTAATTTTTTTTAATTTTAAATTATATGAGATTATTATTTAAATTATAATTTATATTTTATGAGATTAGTATATTAATATTTATAATTATATAATTATTTTAACTAATTTATAAATTTTATATAGCGTAACCTAAATTTTTATATTTTCTTTGATATTCAGGAAACGTTAAGTCTATTTATATTTTTTTAATATTTAAGAAATTTTTTTTAATATTTAAGAAACGTCTAATTTATTTATATTTTAAAAAAATTATTTTTATTCAAATTAAAAAAATTAAACACTTTATAATATTATAAAAATTCAAACTACTATTTATAATTGTGAGGTATTAATTCTAACTATTAAGAGAAAGCTCAGTGGCTAAATTGACCCTAATTTTGGACGTTAGCAAATGTTCTTTATTCCTTAATTTTAAGTTGCCATTATATGCATTTATCACTATTCACTACTGCCATCATCACGCGCTAAGACATATTCATCGTTACAATTCAACGCGCTTTCTTTTTGAACCATTCCAACATTATTTCAAAAAGAAGGGCAAACACAACACAACACAACGCAAAGAGAGAGAGAGAGAGAGCCCCCGCGTCTTAAACAAACAAAACTACAAAAACGAAAGAACACAAAACACAACTTTTTTTTTTTTCCTTCTTGAATCTTATTTTTTCTCTTCCTTTCTTTCTTTAATCAACAATGACGGTGATGGAAACAGTTCAATCGGAGCAATTGAAACAGCTCAAAGACATATTCATGCGTTTCGACATGGACTCGGACGGCAGCCTCACGCAGCTGGAGCTGGCCGCACTCCTGCGTGCCCTTGGGCTCAAGCCAACCGGCGACCAGCTGCACATTTTGTTGGCCGACATGGATTCCAACGGCAACGGCCTCGTCGAATTCGACGAATTGGTTGCTCTGATACTCCCCGACATCAGCGAGCAAGTCTTGGTCAACCAAGAACAACTCATGGAGGTCTTTCGGTCCTTCGATCGCGACGGCAACGGCTACATCACTGCGGCCGAGCTCGCCGGCTCCATGGCCAAAATGGGCCACCCTTTGACGTATGGCGAGCTATCGGACATGATGAGGGAGGCCGACACCAATGGCGACGGTGTCATTAGTTTTAATGAGTTCGCCACCATTATGGCAAAGTCTGCTGCCGACTTTCTTGGCCTTAAGCTTGCTTAGGCTGCAGCTGGGTACGTTAAATAATTCAAAAAATACGGGGTTTGATGTCGTCGATATGTAAATCAATTAATTTGTATCGCAACAACTATGTGTAATTGTTATCAAGTTTGATGTGATGGATCCTTTTGAGTAATTTTGTTGGTTTTTTTTTTTTTTTAAAAATAATAATAATATAGGATCATTTCTTGAGATCTTGATAGATAGCCTAGGAGGAAAGTGAGGCGTGCAGCTCTCTCTTATTATTGACATTGCATAATTTGATAAGAGAAGGAAGAGACAATTATTGACACAACTTTGCATATTCCCTTCTAATTAATTATATTCTAGGCTATTGTGCTTGGTTTTTTTGTCTTTAATTGATGCCGAAGAATATTCTGTTGTACGAGCTGCTTGCTGCATTTGGTTGTATCATCAATTTTCTCATTGACTTGTGATTGGGACTTATTCTATTCTGGTGGGTGCGTACATTTCAACTGCATTTGATTTAAGCGTTGAGACAATCCAGCTGATGTTTTTGGGCGCGGTTTGGACTGCGAACATTCCGAAGCCATGCTGGCATAATATTGATTTTTTCTACGTAGTTATAGGCTGTGGGATACGAAATCTTTCTCAAATGTGTTGACTGAACTGGCACTCTTGATGAATAGTATAGAAGAAAAAATAGGGAATTGATTGAAATGCCTTCAAGAGACCGTTTAGGCCCCAAACAATGGAATTTAGCCGGAACTCAACAGAGAAATCGATGCTATTTTGCTGTGAGTCTTTGCTTTCCTCATCACAGAGCTTCAAAATAACATGTTATAGCAACTTATCTAATTCTGTTTGCTCATGTTTTATTTTGCTATATATATTACGTGGGATTTGGTTACGGTACAACTGTAGTACCGTGTCATAATTACACCCAAATGTTGGATTCACTTAAATCTATAGTTACACCTCTCATTCCAGTGAATCCAACGATTAGTGCAACTATAGCACGGTGCCATTATTGCACCGTAACTGGATCGATGCATAAAATAAGTTGATAGCCATACTTCTCAAGAAACGTCCGAAGACATTCTAATTTTTTTTTTTTTTTTTTTTTGCTAAATTGTAGATGGTCAATTTTAAGGGTTGCCCAACCTGGAGATTTCCAAGTGAAATGAATCTAGATAATCAGCAACCTTTATTAAAATACCAATATACCCATTTTAATATGATTCTTTTCCAAAATGTCACACCTATAAAGACATAATTTACACCAAGGAGTTGCCATCTTTTCCCGAACGCATTAATTAAACCGGTTAGGCTATAGAGCTAGTACCAAAAATAAGGGCCAAAAAAATGACTTGAAGGGACCTTTGATGTCCTAAATCATGAGATATATCATTATAAACTTCGAATTTATACATTATTATACGCCTTATTTTTATACTCTGTCTGAATTCTGCCTATTTGAAAAGTGCACAGCAACTCTGTGGGTGAAGTCTCAGATCAGAACACAATAATTTCCTTTCATACACAAAGCATGAGCAATCTCCAAATAAAAATCTATTTTCCGGCACAAAGCATCTGCCAACATCAAAATCAACTTAATTTCTTATTCAAACTCTAAAATCTAATGAATACATTTCGGAGCGACTACAAGATGCAAAAAATAGACGTGGAAGTGTAACCTCAAAAGAATAAAAAAATACAGCAACTAGAGCCTCTTCTACCCATCCAGCATTATGCTACGGCTGAAAAAGGCTTCTGTACAATCATCTATGCTCTAAAGGGGCATACTTTTCTATCGGAAAAACCCCCTAGAGTTCAATACAGTCATATACAGGAGCAGAGATTTCTGGGCAGATATATACAACCCTCATTTGTTGAGAGGCAATGTTTATCACGAGTGGCTCATTGGGTTCCCGTTTTGATGTCTATCATTTACACGATTACTTCTTCTAGAAAAACGAGCCGTGGAACCCACAGTGGTTGGCCGAATTGATCTTTGCCTCACCATATCACAGTACTCAGGATCATTCGATTGCCCTTCATGCCTTATCCACTGTATCATCCCATGATACATGGGGAAGAAACTCATCTGGATTGCAGAGTATGAGAAGTATGGGATTAGGGTAGAGATCACCACAAAGAGCGTGACCAGCCAGAACAAAGGAGCAGGTGCAAGGGCTTCAATGAAGACTTTGTAAGCGTTGGTAGAAAGGGTGGGAGTAATGGCCCCATATGCCAACATAAAAAGATACCATAGAGCAATTGAACCCCAGATGAAAATGTGTTGTATAAGAGTGAAGTAGCTAATTGCGAGTGCCATCTGCAAGTTCACAACCCAGACAATGCATGTATACATTGTAGCACCGAAAATATCCCTTCCAACAGTTTTCCCATCATCGTTGAATGCCTGATGCTCCATTGCTTTCTTACAGAAGAAGAAAATGATAATGGAACTGTACAGCCCATTAAACATCCAACCAAATATCCGGCGCCAGCTGAAGAGGACATTTTGCACCCCTTCTTGGTAAAGTAGAGGAAACTGCCATTGTTAAAAAAGGACAAAAAATGAATGATCCTCGCATAACCATTTGATAAAAACACAGTAGCATGTCAAATGATACAAAAATGTTGTACCAGCAACGATGGGGACTTTGGGTGCATCATCATCATAACCATGGGTACAACATTATGGTCATTTCAGGTTTCAAAAGTAAATTTTGGTTTCATGTAGCTCGATATGTTCACTCTCTCTAACAAATAAGATGGTTAATTAAAAGTTAATAGCTAACAACTGAATAAATAACACTTTAATATGACTTGGTTAAAGCCACCAGTGGTCTATTTGCTCAATCGGACACCTGAGGCACGTTTTCAAGACTGATGTGGATGTGCAATTAGGTACTGAGTTCTAGACACCCCACAGAAGATATAAAAGAATAAGCTAAGCCAAAGTGTTGGGTTAAGCACGCATGTGCACATAAGTTGTACTCACACATATCAGGAAATAAGAGGAGGACAAGAATTTTTCCTTTTTGGTTAAATAACAAAAATGAAAATAAAATAGAGTCTACATATTGTGCTGGAGGGCCTACCTTGAGACAGAATCTTGCAGATACGTCCTGATCAAAAACACCCAGGGCAATCACCGGAAGGGATGAAAAGAAGACATTATAAAGTGACAAAAACCAATCATTGTATACAGGTTGCCCTGAGAATGTCGTATAGGCCTCATATAAGAAGATAGACAAACCGAATGTGATGTTCTTGTAAAAGAAATAGCAAATCTGCCAACAAAAGAAGACATAAACAAAGTTATCAGGTTATCAAATCTCAAGCACATGACAGAACTCTGTTCCAGTTCTCTAAAAATATTGAACTTCCAGGTTATTATAAGGATTAAAAGTGATAATTGTCATTACCATTGATGAGAGCCTCCTATAACACCAATGTCCATGCACAAGCAGTAAGCGTTCCAGATATCGAAACTGAGCAATTGCAATGTCACTTGACATAACCGCCTGAAATGAAAATAAAAAGAGTTCACAATAAGAAATTTGCTACACATGAAGTTTTACGTCACCGAACCATAAATGTAAAATAATCCATTGAATACCTGCATCCCTTCAACACCACTGATTCCAATCCCAATATCTGCTTCTTGAAGCATCCCGACATCATTGGCACCATCACCAATTGCCAACGTAGTTTTCCCAGTTCCAGATTTAACTAGTCTTGTAACCTAAGTTTTTTAATTTCATCATTTAACAAGATTATCCTTAGAGAAAGGTACGCAACATTTCATAAGTGTAATCAGAAAATAAATCTGAATGAAGTTATGGAGAGAATAACCACTACCAGAATATGAACTCACCAGTGCTTTTTGTCGTGGTGATGAACGGCAGCAAATAACAGATGCACACCCAATTGCCAGCTCCAGAAACTTATTCTTAATATCATCCTCAAGGGCATAAGTAAGTGATTTCCCATCAATGATCAAAGCAAAGGCCTCAGAGCTCCCACCTGATGCTGACAGCTGATTCTTTCCTTCATTTATCTGATGGAGGACACTCTCCTTTGATGCCTAAAAGATGGATTCATACAAATCATTGGCATCACATTGACAAGATTAAATCAGTTTAGAGAACCCCACATTACCGGAGTATTTATGGAAGCATACCATTTGCTTCTTATATTAAAGCAATAACATGAGGAAACTTAGGTATGCAAATTTCACTTGTACATGCATAATAACAAAGCATTCTATAGCAAAGCAATCTCCTTCATTTATTAATATAATAGACAAGAAGATATACATCACCAGCTAGGGACAAGCAGAGAGAATATTGAGCTAGTAGATGATGAAAGAAACCTAGTGACAGAGTCTGAAAGACCAAGAAAGAACTGATAGATTTCATGATATCAATGCCAATATCAGGAATGACTAGGCAGATACCCGTAGATGCAGTTAAAGAAAATCTGGCAACTAATAATGCAATAAGAATATAATGGGTAATATAGTAAAGACAAAGCAGAAAACGTATTGTACATTAGGATTTCTATCATAGTGGGTATCAAGTGAAAATTAACAATGAACCAGTCACCAGCCATACTATTGTGTGGTACAATAGGACAGAAATCAGTCATGACATTGTCAAATGGATCTCAAGAGTATCTCTTTAGGCTCTTTTGGTGTTGGAGGCCTTTTTATTTACTTTTTTGGTTACCTTGCTCATCAAAACCGTCAATTTCATCATCAAGTAAATTTTCTCCCAATGCAACTGTGGGGGTGTGAGGGGGACTAAAGCAGATGTAATTTTACCTTGGTGATTTCAGACTTCCCTCCTGTTTTTTCCAAAGCTAGGATTTCTGGAGTTTCTAAATTAATTATAATCTGCTGCATTCCTTGTCTAAGCAAACTACAAGCAAAGCTGCAATTTATTTTCTTTTAGTTAGAGACCGTCAAAAGTCATAAGATATTACAACTCAGCTTAAAGCATAGCATAAACAGTTGTACCCAGCTTACCCAATATTGATGGCAGTCTCCATCTTGTCTCCAGTCAAAACCCAGATCTTAATTCCAGCTTGGGCAAGCTTGTCAATGCAGTCTGGAACCTATGAAGCAGAAAGAAAAAAAAAAAAAAAAAATCAAGCCCAAGTCCCATGCCTTGTACCTGAATAGGTTCAAAACTTTGATAATCCTTGCATTTTTTTACTCACCCCATTTTGGAGTTTGTCCTCTACAGCTGTCGCACCAAGAAGAACTAGATCCTTCTCAATTGTCTCTGTTACTTCATCAATCAATGTTTCACGATCTGCACTTACAGAATTCTTGGCCTCGCTGAATTTTTCATTGAATACTTTGTACTCTTCTTCATCAAGTACACGATATGCTAGTATCAGGGTCCTCAATCCTGCATCAGCATATTTGTTTACATGGTCCCTGGTCTCAACTTCGAAATCCCTACCATTTTTGGCAAGCCTGTCAAACATGACACTGCATAGAAGAAAGAACGAATTTTGGGGTTTTTTTCAATGGAACTAAAAGTGGAATTTCGGGGTTTTTAAGGCAGAGGGTCACATACCTGTCAGCACCTTTACAAAGTAGTATTATTTTTCCCTCCTCATCTCTTACGATTACCGACATCCGTTTTCTTGTGCTGTTAAATTCTAGAACATTCAAAAGTTTATACACCCTGCAAAAAGGAAAGTACTGATCATGATTCAATATTGATATTCACCAAATGGGCACCACTTTTTTAGAAAGATCAGTGACCCCATAATTGCACACAGAAAGTGCAGGAAGCCTGAACAGAATTGTAACCCAGAATCTAAAGTTTACGTCCACCAAGCAAATACTGATCAAGAGCATCAGATAGACCAAAATATATGGTAGGTAAGTTGCAAGATCCTACTCAGATAACCTAGAGGTCTTAGACCATCAAAACTTAGGGAGAAAGCAGTATAGCTGAGGAAATACAGAATCAGCTACATACAAATAATTTTAATTTTGCATGGTGCATTCAAGAACCAAATCATGCAAGCAAGAACAGGAAATCAATGAAGTGGTAATCTGTCAGAAGCAAGACAGAGCAGAAGAGCAGTCAACACTCTTATTACTTGGTGTTTGTCGGACATTCCAGACTAAAATCTGTGGCTATACAGGCATAAAGTCAAAGTGAAGTCCCATAAGGGCCTTGTGAACTGGGTATCAAGGTGATCTACAAGCATGCAAAAGCAACTGAAGAGTATATGGAACATGATTTCTTAAAATTATAAGTGCCTTTCCTTGTTAATTAAAACATGATAAGAGACACTAACCTTTCAACTTTCTTGCCCGTCATCGGATCTAATTCATGCAATGAAATACTTGTTTGCGTCCTTTGGTAGAATTCAAAACCAAGTTCTCTAGCTGCAATCACAAATGCTGCTTCATCTGGTGATTCGGCTTCATACATAACCTTACCAGTATTTTCATCCACATCAGGGATAGCAGTATGACAGACTGCCAATAAACGAAAAAACTTCTGGATGACATCTGAATTGGGCTCATTAACCCAGTTTCCATTTGCTATCCTCTCATCTTTGAAATTAAACCCTTTAACTGATGGTCTTGACTCAGTCAAATCCTCCTCAGTGTTCAAACCATTTACTACATCACTTAAAGGTGAACCTTTTTTTCTGTTCATAGCTCTCTCAACCTCTGTAACACCACGACCATAAGCTGTTCCGGCGACTGAACACTTTATGAACTCCATTGAGTTGCAGGTCAATGTTCCAGTCTTATCAGAAAGTATTGTGTCAACTTGGCCGAGTTCCTCATTCAAATTTGAGGTACGGGCATGCGCAGGTTTGTCAGCCTCCTCATAATACATTTGAACATCTTGATTGATGAAGATACTCTGAAGAACTTTGACAATTTCTATCGATACATACAAGGAGATTGGGATCAAATTAGTATATAACAATAGAGCAGTCAGAAAATGATAAATGGCTGCAACTGGTGCTCTATCAGGGTCGAAGAAAATTTTAGAGCGGTCTGGTTCAAGATACCACCTTTTCATCTTCCCATTGTCCAAGTCTCTTTCAGTTATAACACCAAAGAAAATGGAACCAACCAAGGCGACAGTGAACACAACAGAAAACATGAAGTAGATGATTTGATCCATCTTCCTCTCTATCCTGCTTCTCTTTGAAGGGGGATCGGTAGAATTCTGAATAACCTTTGTGTCATGACCAGTGAAGACAACAGCCCCATATATATAATCTGTATTTCGGAGTTTCGAGTCTCTGAGGAGGAGTTGTTGAGGAGTAAGAGGGTGTTGTTGCTCTTCAAAGATCAATGATCCAACAAAGGAGTACAAATTTGCATTTGGATCTTCACATTTAATGGTGGCCTTGAAATCCTTGAAGTTTGAGTCCTCGTGTAAGATTGAAGTTACCTCCAAAGCTTGTTTTAGTTTTAAATTTGTCTCTCCATCAAGATTCATGGTCTCAACATAGCAGATTGCATCTTCATAACTGGACGAAAGCAACAGGAGGTCTGCTGGAAAGAATTCATCCTTCTCCACCTTCACTATATCTCCCACTTTCAGGTTCTTCCACACAGTAGAACCAAAAGTTCCATCCCCATTATGAACTTTAACCTTTCTGTTGTTAACCTCAACATCCTGAAAATATCCCATAGAGATTTTATAAATCCAGATGAAACAATAAACAACTCTGTGAAATTAGTTTATCTGCAAGTCTATTTCAAATACTTTTACAACAGGCAAGAGAACATAGCATTGTGGCACGTGAGTTTCGAGATAACAGCTAACACAACTTGATAATTAAAGAAATAAAAGCATCCTCCCATATCACTAGGATTATTTAGTTATTTTCATTTATTAATTTTTATCCACCCAAAAGTATTTGCAGATGCCAGGAATCTAAACCAGTAAATTGATATCCCTAATATCCTCTCTGAATCACCCTAGAAAGATTAAAATGCCCATGTATCCACCATAAAACACAAGTATCGAACAGATGAAGCAAACTTTCTCGAATCCTCCACTTACAAATATCAAAACACTGTTCACATCCAAAAAAAAAATATATATATATATATAATGAAGCTCAAAATTCAGAAAATTTTCAAGATTTCGTGATAATATGCTTCCTTCAAAGGCCTTCTCCGGCATCCTCATCTATGCCATAGGAAACTTATCCTCAAAAAAGTTGCCCCAAATTACAAAGAAGTAAATTAAAGACAAAATATTCCAAAAGAAAATAAATAAATAAATAAATAAAAGTTTAAGTTCCCTCAATACAGAAGCTTAAACATTAATTGCAAGCGCAGAACCAGATAATAAAAAGGAAAGTAAATAAAAAGGCACCTGTTGGTTTCGGCGCCAATCTTCGATAGCCTCTTTCACCATAGATGCTCCAACAACAATAATTAGAGGAAGAATAGCACTAACAGCGGAATATGGGGCTAGTGAAGTAAAAGACAAGATGCCAGTTACCAAGAAGTAAAAGTTAGCAACTCTCCTGAACTGCTCAAACAATGATTTGGGCAAGAAAGTAGCAACAGTATACTTTGTAGTCCTGACATAATTATCGCAATAATTTCTAATTCCAGCCTCAAAACAATTTGGTTCATTACAGTAAACCACTCTTGAAAATCCCGGTCCGCCTATCTGTGAATGATCTTCCTTAACTGATGCCCTCCCGCAAGTATATGAATAGATCTTGCTAAAATGCAGCTTCTTTCTTCTGTTACCAGCCATTTTAGTTTTACAAAAGTCCCCCCAGGAATGAAACCACTAAAATAAACAGCAGAGCAAGAAAAAAATTGCTCTTTTTCTCCAAATTAAATAAAATCCCAGGTGAAGTCTGGGGCTAAAAACTCAAAAAAAAAAAATTCTCTAAACAGATTCAGACAAGACAAAAGACAGAACCGAACCCAGCTTTCTAACAGAAAGAAACCTTAGCAGACAGCTGAAAATAAAACTATAATCTTCGTCAGAATATATGTATATACGTGTGACACTCAAGCGACTTTCAACATGAAAATTGAACTACAAAATGGAGTTTTTGAAGAGAATAATTTAGGGGAATGTAAATGAATAAATACTAATAGCCGAATATTCGCTGTTTTGAAAATTTTTATTTTTTTAATTTTTAATTTTATTCCAGTCTTGAACGAAGACTTGGCTTCGGATGGATAGGATCTCGAAAGTTTTGACTTTGAATAATATAACACACGCGCATTTGGTGTTTGTTCTATTAATGCAACTACTGTTACTGAATTTTGTAAATTTCCAACCAAATAAAGGGAAGAAAATTCTAATAACAGAGAGAAAGAAATAAAATGGAAACTTGGGTATCTGGAGATTTATTCAATGCAAATGAAGAACGCCGGTTGGGAAAACTGGGGTGAGCTTTCTAGAAGATTCAATTTCGATGCATTTAACTATTTTTTTTTCCCCCCGTGGAAATTAACGAGTGAACAATGTGAATGTCATTTCGCGGGAAGAAGCTTTTAATGATTTTTTTATTTTTTATCAAATGATGATGACGACTTTGTGTGTGTGCGTGTGTGTTTTTTTTCCCTCTTCTTCTGAGGTCTTTGCTTCTCTCTCTCTCTCTCTCTCTCTCTTAGGAGTTGAAAGCTAAAAGAGTTGAGAGAGAAGAAAAGACAGCTTTGTTTAGTTTTGATTAATTAATAATTGAGCTGTTGATTGGAATCACTAATCAGGGTTTCTGAATCTTCTACATCTTTACAAACAAGGACATATCTTTTCCGTTTGTCTCAAACAAGTCCTTAACTTTTATTGAAGTGGCCAAAACATCCCTAAAACGTTAAATTTTTCACAATCTTCTTATTAAATCTTAATGAAAATCCCATCGTCTCTTCGTTCCTAACAGAAGCCAACAAGGCAACAACAATATCTACCATCTTGTAATGACAAAAATTTAATACTCTCATTAAATAATACTTTCATTACAAATAACGATAAAAATTTAATAAATAAAAGAAAAAAATATGAGTCTGTATGATTCATTTCGAATCTTATAAACATTTGATACACACGAAATAATTATGTCATTAAGTCAGAGTTTGTCAAATATAAGGGACCTAGGCATTATTATCCCTATAAATATTAGATAAGAAATTCTTTTATTAAAATTCTGAATTGATACCCCCTAATATATGGGATAGAAAAGTAAAAAGAGCACGCCTTCTAGTGAATTGCTGGTGGCGGGAGGAGAGATGGTCAAGCAATTCTATGTAATCACCAGCACGTGCCTACTCATTTTAAATATTTATATCCTATAATATAATTATTACTCATTCTTGTTTTGCACATAATAATAAATTGGATTTCATGATATTGCCTAGTATCTTCATAATTGCTTTACTTGGTCAACTTATTAATTTTATTGGAAACTATTTTTGATAAAACTAAGCGAATAAGTATATATATATATATATTCACTTTTCATATAATAATGAATTGGTTTTATTTTATTGTTGCGTTAAATCAAGGAAGTGTTGTTCAAGTTTGACTTATTGAAAACGAATGTGTTTACCAGCGACATATAATTAAAGTTGATATCTCATTTATTCTTTAAAAAAAAAAGTTTATCTCTTAATTTTTAAAATTCTAACCTACATGTTAATCGATAACAAAATGAAACAAAGTAAGTTCTTTAATCCTAAATTGGATTATCAAAAAAAAAGAAAGAAATTAATAACCTATTTGGCATTATTTTAAAAAAACCAAAATATTGTTTTAATAATAAGTGTAAAACAAAAAATAATTTTTCATTATTAATTTATCTTTTTATAAAATCATTAGGAGAGTGAGATGTTTAAACTTTATTGAATGTGTTTGTGTTTGTTTTTCTTATTTTTTTAATTTGAATTAAGCTCATCATAAATTTTGTATTTAAAATAAAATAACAAATGTGAAACAGATACGTGACGAGCAAGAGGAAAAGAGAAATAAATACATTTAACAAAATTATTTAAGATGAAAAGATGACAAAAGTCACAAAACCAAGGCAAAGAATAATAATACAAAATTGACCCCGGACACGTGTGAGAGAAATTGGAGTGCAAATACACGTAACCACAGAAATAGGCGCCAAATTTGATGCTGAACTGATGATCTGTCAACAAACAATCAACAAGACTTTCATATTTATTGGATGTTCTTTTAAAAAAAAATAAATAAATGAAAATGAAAATGACAAGTCCAACGAAGCGAAAGGACTTGTGAATTAATAACCGGCCGCGTTGATCGTTACGCGACGTGTCAAACGAAGAACAGCCTAAACGGCAGCGTTGCAGGCAGCCCGTGAAAGAAACAAAGAAAGAGAATGGGTCAACAAAACGGTGTCCGGTTTTGTAATTCACGCAGCGACTTTCGTAAATTCTAACGACCAGCTCACCGTAATTGAACCATATTTTCCATGTGACCAACATTAATTGTTCTAACACTGCTATATAATTTTTATATGTATCAGCTTAATTTTTCAGTGTTTAATTAAAAAAATAAATATCTTTCAAACAACTTTTTAAACCAAAATAAGCAAAAAAAGATTGAAAATAAGTAACAGAACAACTTTTCTTTTAATTTTTTTTAAAGATATTTACAATCTACATATATATTATAATCTAGAACCCTACACAATCGGCGCGAGTAAACAAACACTGAAAGGCATAACGCATAATTTGACGTTGTGAACTTTTATACCAGACCGTACGTAGAATCCCCCGGTGATTAGGACTTTTTACGCTTTTGTCTCTTCTAGAAGAAACAGGTCTTTCTCTATCTTCATTCTTAAACCCCTGACGCGACGTCGTCTAATTCAATAAAGACCTCATCCAAAACGTTTAACAAAGCGCAACGATAAGATGCTACGTGCTTTGCATCCGCCGAGTTTAATTTTGCGGTTAGGTTTGGCAGACGACCCCGTACGCAATTGTTTTTAACATCTGGAGAGTCAAACTGGCAGGGGGGAAATAATAATAATAATAATAATAATAATAATAAAATTTAAAGAAAGGCCAGTTGAAAGATCAAATTGTTAGATTGCATAAAATGTACACGGTGTACTTAGGCTACCATTCGCAAGTTGTATGCACGAAGCTTAAGATTTCTGGGAAATTTTTTTTTTTTTTAATGGAGCCTTTGTTTTTGTCGGTTTTAATTGGAGTCATATTTGGGCTGTTTTTAACTCTTTATTTTATTTATTGATGTATGATTTCTTTTCTTTATTTTGAGTTTATTTTAATTAAAGTAGGATCGCGATATGTTTATTAGTAATTTTCATATCTTTTTAACAAATAAATTTTTTTATTTCACTTCGAGACCATTCTAAAAGTTTAATTTCATCCATTCTTAAAGATTCCCGAGAGATCTTATTTAATCGTGTTTATATCTTTTAAGTCAATAAAATTCAAAACTTTTCTTTAAAATTATTACGAAAGTTCGGTTTCATTTATCTTTTCACATCGTTTATTCTATTTTCACACGTGCAATAACAAATAAAATAAGTGCTTACATCGTTGTAAGAAATCTCTGAAATTCATCGAGCTTAACTGAAGTTTAATCTAGATGGTCACTCCAAAAAGAGAATTAAAACAAATGCTTACATCGTTGTAAGAAATCTCTGGAATTATTAGTGAATGTGTTAGTGCACTAAAAATAAAAAAATAAGTACTTACATGGTTATAAGAAATTTTCAAAATTCATCAAACTTAATTGAAGTTCAATCTAGACGGTCACTCCAAAAAGAGAAAAATCTAATTTCTAACTTATAAACACATTTAAATAATAGAACTTTCATGATCTTACACGAGTTACAACGATCTAAGAATAAAATCATCATACAATTGAAGTATAGTACTATTGTCTACAACATCTATTGTATCTTTCAAAATTTTTATTATACTCCACAAGTTAGAAAATGTAACCCAAAAAAAAAGAGAGAGAGAGAGAGCGAGAGAGAGAGAGAGAGAAGTGCAAGGAAAATGGGGACAGGTGCTTTACCAAACTTGGACTATATGTAGGAAGTATACTCTCAGGCCTCAAATTACCTCCTCTCCTTAAAATATGGTATGATTTTTTTTTCCTTTTTTGGGGATTTTATTTTTTAAAATTACGGGTTAACTTTACGCAATCGACTAATATGGCAATTACATACATATCAATGCGAACCAACATGTTGGGCTCTGGAAATCAAAATAGTAATGCGTTGTTTTATAAATAGGACAAAATCGTACCACATCATGATATGAATATGATCACCATGGCAAGCAAAAAGGCATCGGCAATTTGGATTTTGGACAAAATCCAAATTTGCGACCCGGAAACATTATGTAAAGACAAAAAGATATGCCTGCTGCTACTGCGTGTACCCTCTCCACTCAGAATCTTTGATTGTAATCAACTTCTGTTTGCTGCACGATATTTATAGGCTTATAGTTCTTTAAACGATTACACAACACCCCAAATGAATACAATTAACCACTAATCAGATCGGATTAATAAGTTCATTCAGATAACGATAATGCAACAACAGCAAATGTGCTTTCCTCAATCGAGTGGCTGTACTTTTGAGATCAAGCCAATAATTTTATTTTTGATTATTAAAATTTATCTTTGTGGCGGATCATGACATGTAGAATCTTAGAAAGTTGTGTTTGCAATTTGCATGCATGGCCCATGGTGAGTTGGGGTGACAACTTTTTTTTAAGAAATTTATTTTTGTATTTTTATTATATATATATATTTTTTGGGAGGATTCAGGTTGTCGTTTTGGAGAACTATAGAGAGTGGGAATAATTTATCTTTTTGATAAATGAATGGACATAAATAATAAAAAAATGATTTATTATCTCTTTTTTCCTTATTATTATTCTTTTCTCTTCATTACACACGAGTATCATATTATCTTAACTCTTAAGAATATCAATCAGGCAAAAATCTGAATTCAGGCCCACGCCTGGCATTAATTTCGTGATCGGAGATTTACCGAGATTAATCTTAGGGCCTGTTTGGGTGATTTTTGAGAGATTTAAAAATAATTTTTTAAAAAATTAAAAGTTAATTTTTGTGTCTAATAAATTTTTTAAAAAAAATTACTTTTGATAAAGTCACTCTATCCTATAACAGATTTTAAAAAAGAAGGAAACGAGTGACTTTTGAAAATTTGATTTTGAGAATCAGATATACTTTTGATACAATTTCATAAATATCCTAATATATATTTTAAAATTTTAAAATTATCCTTATTAATTAAGACATAAAATCATTAACTTTACAGAAATTATTATTATTACAAACTATATTAAGATAACAAAATAAAAAAGTAAATCTAATAATATAAAATATTTATTTGATTATTAATTATTATATCAACAAATTAAAAAATATTTTATATAAATGTTTATAAAGACGAAAATAGATTTCATTCAGTAATATATTCAATTCAATTATTTATATCCTTATAGCAATTTAATAATAAGATTTACTAAATATGTACAACTGTTTTTAAAATTCAATCATTTTAATAATCGACATTAATCTTTTTTTTTTTTTTAAGATATTACAGTATTGTTGGCTACCCGCACACGCAACAGCTTCAGCTAAAAAGTAGGTTAAATTAGTTGATCGATTGCGGCTGATGAAGTGATTTGTAACGTTGAAAATTTTACAGTTTTGGATTTGAAAAGGGGTCTATGAGAAATTCCCTAAGGCTACAAATTTCATGGCAATGTTTTAAAATAAATAAATAAATAACTTTATGTATTTATAATTCGAATAGATCTTATTTTGAGTTTGAATTTTATTTTTAAAAAATAATCGAAAAATAAAAACAAATAAAAAAGATAATAACGGTCACGATCAATTTTTTATGTGATCTATGTGAAAAAAAAGATTAGTAAGCACAAAGACAAAGCCCACTAAATATAATTAAGAATCTGGAAATGGTTGGGGCTGACGCGAGTAATCATCGATGGAACCATCAAAGTGGTTGATTCAATACATCTCCATCAATAAATTTGAAAGGTCGTTGCATTATTGCGAAGAAAATACCAACGGTGAAGAAACTCTTCCTCTTGGTGAAAGCGATTGGGAAGAAAAACTACAGCATCCTCATTTTAGAACCAAACGACACTGTTGATGGTACGTTCTACTTGCTTGCTTGCTTTATTGCTCATCTCCAATATCTCTATTATATATGGGTATGGTTTGTATCATTTTTAATTCCCTATGAACATACATATATGTGAGTTATTGAGCTAGATTATTCAATAAATTAACTCACACCCCTTACTGTCTCTAATTATCATTTTTCAATGCTATACAGATACTACTAAATTTAACGTGAAAATAGAAAGATTTTCACTGGGTTGGTATACACTATATACCAACAAGTTTTACTTAAAAAACTGCCCCACTGATTACGTATCTTAATTAACAAACTTAACATATTGGACAATAAGGTTATTATCAATCTTCAAAACTGTTAGCCAGTCTTAATGCCCAAGTACCCTATGTGAGTTTGAAATTTATCGCAATTTGTCTGTCCAAGTCCAGAAACTAATCATAAATTTATCAAATCAACCCTAGATAATTTGAGATGCATATTGTAAGCCCAAGCCCAAGGGTTTAAAATGTCAAGAAAAGAATATATATATATATATATATGTGGAACCTCTAGACGCCACAAATTAATCAAGCCGTCTACTTTGAAGGAGGGAGAAAATTTCAATGCCGATGACCTAACAACATCAAATAAATGATGCCTCCCCCCATGCGGTGGGTGCAGAGGAAGGTACATAAATAAAACAGTGAGTAAAAATTATAAAACCTTTTTTTTAAAAAAAATTATTTCAACAAATTTTTTTTTTTTAAAACGACCAACAGGGAAGACTTGACTTGGCAATATATAACATAAGAGTCGGTGTTAGCAGCCGGCATACCAACAAAACACAAAAACTAGTTTTTATTTATTTATTTATATAAATATTTTTATTGCTTGGTCCCCCGTTGGATTGAAGAAGACAAGAACAAAGTTGCTTTCCTCATAAAAGTACGCGCGCGCGCGCGCGTGTATATGTATATAGATGACAGAGTCGGTATAATGTGGGGGGTTGCAGATGTTATAGTATATGATGGGACGTTATTCATCGTTTCAATGGCGAGTCCACAGACTCACGACATAATTTGGGCAATGAGAAATTAGAGCGCGCGACGGTGCCCATCTGATTAAAATCTTCTGTATACAAACACACACGCGAAGATATTATATATACGTAATAGAGAAAGATACCTGCCCTACAATCACAAATTAACAAAATTTGTTTATCATTTGTTAATTGCATGCCCGGTTAACTAAATAAGTTCAACAAATGATTCGTTTTTGTTCCATTTTTATTTAGATACACTCACTTCTTCTTGTCTAGTGCGATACTCTCGTCTTTTAAGATATGAATTCGTTGTATGTAAAATATAGTGTTATTACTATTTTTTATTTCATTAACTCATACAACATATGATGTACACAGAAAATTTATATTTTAAAAGATGCGAACATCCTCTCATGAGAATGATTATTAAACACACATTCTTTAAAGATAAGATTATTTATCAATTCATATAAGTAAAAAAAAAAAAGAAAATACCATATATGATTAATTCAAAATATAAAAGATCGCAACAATTGTTCAATTTTTAATCAATAGTTATGCATCGAATCTCTTGTAATATGCAGTTGTCTTGATTATCAATTATCAATTAGCAAAAACTTGATTCATGTTTTAAATGATAATTAAGTTTTAGAAAAGAATTGACGTCGTGTTTGTGAACTTCGTACGTTGGTGAAGGATAAAATTTGTCAATCATGTTACGAACGTATGGTGGAAACGTTAAAGCTCAAAGTCCTTTCAAGCGTAATAAGTGGAAGTAAATATTCGAGTTGTGTTTATTATAATCGTTACATTGGATCAAATTGCTGAAATAAAACTGAGTTTTATGTCCTTAATCTTGCATTTCCAAATAAACACATACATTATCAAATTTACGATTCACCTTGGTTTGCCATGAATAAAAGCTTGTAAGCTTGTTATGGAGCTTCTACTAAGTTGCTACAACCTTGATCTAGCTCCTGAATTCTTTCTTCAGCTTAAGATTCAGAATTCTCACAAATTCAATGTGCACACACGGGAAAGCAGAGAGACTACAGATTCGTGAACAGTTAACTTCTAATGGGCTGAAATTACTTAAATATAATGGTTGAGCGCATGGACCTCTCATGTGTTAGTACAAAATTGTCCACCCCATTATGAGCTAAAATAACACAATTAAAGATTATACTTGTCCATAATATACTACTATATAGGGTATGTCAAAATCAGAATCATTAACACAATATTTGATCACTTAATAAATAAATCTGTCAAAATTGCTCCATAATATTTGACATTAGTCACGTATTAATTCGGTAAATAATGCGAGGCAAAATTTTTGCTTATAATTGGGATCCCTAGTCTCAAGTACAATTCCATTGTCAAACATTGAGCGCAAAACCCACGTAGAAAGCAACTTCAAAAAACAAAAAGGGAAAAAATAACGAAGCATAAACCATCTCACAATTTGGGCTTCTGGTATAAATCAATTTCACACAGAGTGAACTTAAAAGAGCCAAAATTTTCTAAATCCACCAACCTCGTAGAGATTGGTGTGAGGCCCAATGTTTTCCTCACAGAGATAGCCCAGAACCCATATAATAATTGAATCTTAAAACTGAGCCGAGTTTAAACAACTCAGCGAGTCGACACAACGATTCTTCACCGATCAGTTTCGACAAAATAAAATATTCATTTTCATATCAGCTGATCAAATCTGGGTCACGGATCAAACGATGCTCTTCAGTGTCTTCTCTAGCTCCCAGAACCTACGAAAGCCCACTTCTCTAATCAAGGTAAGCGTCTCTCTCAACACATAAAGTATGCATAACGCTTACTTTAGCTCAACTTTAGTATCATTTAAAAGTAGAGGTTCTCTTTCATTCTCTTTCAATGACTATTCTAGCTTATTGAATGAAAGATTTGACAGAACTTCGTTATTATGTTGTTCGTGTTGTTGTACTTGCTGTTGTTGTTGTGAAGTTTCTGCTGCTCATAATAATAGAGTCCCCGTGAACAATGGCTACTTATGTGGGTTAAGGCAATCCACTCTTATCCAACGTCCACCTTATAAAAGATTAATT
This sequence comes from Atalantia buxifolia, assembly GCA_030444775.1. Lineage (NCBI taxonomy): Eukaryota > Viridiplantae > Streptophyta > Magnoliopsida > Sapindales > Rutaceae > Atalantia > Atalantia buxifolia. Next base: position 21,376,967 of record CM059837.1, on the reverse strand, counting down.
TTTGGTTTCAAAGATAGAATCTTTTCGCGGCTTCCGGTTTATGATCTTGATAGAGGTAGTTATGAGGTTTCTTGCTCAATTAGAGAAAGAAGTGGCGATGAAGGTTTTGGTAGGAGGAGGAAAAGAAGGCTTAGGCGTATGGCTTTGGAGGAAACGAATGAGAGGAGTTGGCTAGGTAGTGTTGGTGATGCCGAGGCTGTGATTAGTTTGTTGAGTGAAGAAGTTGGTGAAGAGTGTTTAGGCGGTAGAGAGAGAAATGGGAGGTTAGCTAAGAGAGTGGAAATTGTGAAGAATGAAGTTCATGGTGGTGAATTTTATAGGGGGAGGAAGAAGAAAGTGGAAGTAGAGAAAAGAGGGAATTATGGGGGTGAATATTTTAGGGGGAGGAAGAAAAATGTTGGGTCGAATTTGTTGGTGAGTAACTCAAAATGTGAGTTTGAATCACCAAGGATCGAGGCAATGGAGGAAGGGCACAGGAAGTATGAAGGGAGGGAAGCTATTGCTAGAGGAAATAAGCATAGAGAAAGGACCAAAAGTTCTAGTTGTTCTTCTTATTACTCACTTTCGTCTGCTGGGGAGTATGAGGAAGTTCAGGATAAGGAAGAGCAAATTGTGGAAGAATCAGTGAGTGGGTTTAGGAAGGATTCAAGTCGGAATGAAGAAGATAGTTATAAAGCACAAGTAGTGCAAGAGTTCAATGAGGTTGATGGGCATGAAGCAGCAGAACAAAGATCTTCTGCTGCTAGGAGTCGTGTGGAATGGGATTGCAGAAAGAAGTCGGAGAAGAAGCTTACTGAAGCAGCAGCAGAAGAAACAAAATCCACAAAACAGTCCTCAGACATTCATTGGAGAACAGATGGGACAACCAAAACTGATTATGAAGAGGAGTCTACTTCTCATCAGCAATTAGATAACGTGGAAGAGGAATCAGCTTTGGCTGTGAATTTGGATGAGGGAACGAGAAAACTATATAGCCAAATGGATGCCCAAGACTCTAAACAGTCAAGAAGAAAATGGCAAGAAGTCAAAACAGTGGAGGAGATGCATGGCAATAATGTTGAAACAACTTCCGAATCCCAAAAACAGTTTAGTGGTAGAGAAGAAAATGTGACCAGGGGTAAACTTCGCCAAACAGGCCTAATTGCTGGAAATAATGATTTAAAGAGGGGCTTGCAGCAACTTACCAGAACTGCTGAAATTCTTAATGCTGATAGTGTGAGAGATTCTAATTTGCAGAGACATTCTGATTCTAGAACGAAGGTCCAGCAAAAAGATGAAACTTTGGTTCAGAGTTCAGTCCAGCGGACAAAAGGGCAACGCCAACAAAGAAGTGAAAGGATCAGTGGACAAATTGACTTGAGAAGAGAGCCAGACTACTCTTCTGAATTATCAGAAACTCATGACACTAATATTAAAAAGAGCTCAACTGAACAATCTGAAACTAGAATGAAGAACCTAGAAGAGAATTCAAGGTTGCGGCACTCCCAGAAAGATCATGAACATCATCAGAGAATTCAATCCTGGAAAGGGTCCCAAGATGTCTCTAGAGTGTCAGTTATACAAGCCAGTGAAATAGAAAGACGTACAAATTCTCTAAGGACTTCTGAAAAAGGGGTTAATCAAGAAAGTTCCATGACATCAGTTGTGAAACCTATGGGGGCAACAAGAGACAGATATAATCAGCCTGATGAAAAAGCCATTCGGGGTAAATTTAGAAAAGAGGTCCAAAAGCCTACTGGAGTATCTAGTTCTCATGAAGAGTACTCCGAAAAGAGCTCTAGTATTCAAGCATCTTTGAATTTGGTTTCTCAAGCTAGAGTGCCACAGATTAATGTGGAGGAAGACGAGGAGGAGGAGAGAATTTCACAGGAAATTTTGATGCCTCCCCCGCCTCAGTTGCTCACCATAAGTTCAGGGCATGCTGCTTCTAGTAGTGGGTTTGCAGTTCAAGAGGTTTCTTCAGAAAGTGGCTCTAGTGCCTTACATACACATTCAGGAATGAGAACTCCGTCTTTGCACAGTGATTCATATGTCAAAGGTGGACAGGATGAGACTTATGATGAGCCTTTAAACCTTTCTACATACGAAGATGCTCTGGGTTCAGCTCATAGGTTTGCCGAATCGTCAACTCAATTAGTGGGGGAGTTTGTTGAAAAGGCTAGGCATGAAGTCTCAACTTCTGAAATGCAAAAGGAGAACATTGCTGAGACAGAAGTGTTGTATGGAGGTGAGAAGCAATTTAAAAAGAATTCAGGTCAGTATGGTTCTGAAGACTTGCACTTGAAAGGCCGTGAACCAAGGAAATCATCTGGGAGTTCTGGAGCAAAAGGGCCTTCTGATGAGATGTGGGATGTGACAGACTCATTTGTTCAACCCCAAGCGGAAGCAATGGAGGGCAACCAAGCAGACTCATTCGTTCAACCTCAAGCAATGGAGGGCAACCAAGCAGCAGGTAACGCCATTGTGAAGAGAAGGGGTAGGTCCCTGTGGAATATCATGGCAGACATTGTTCGATTACGGTGGGGTTCACATGCTGAAACCCCGAGCTCTACTGGAACGTCGGATGCTAAAATTCCGTCTAATGATTCTGTTAGCAGTGGGACTTGGTTTTCTGGACGTGAATCCAATAAGAATGGTGATGAAAATATGAAAAGAGAAGTGAGCAGCCCGCCGCAAGATGCAACACCTTTTCATCAGCTGCAACAAGGGAGAACTTCTACTCACAGTCAAGAAGAAACATCTGACAAAATTAAGTCAAAGAGCAAAGAACAAAAGCCTGAAGCGGATATGCCATCTTCTTCCACTGTAATAGAAGGTTGGTCAGCATCAAAACGTATCTCACGTCGTTCCTCAAGTTCTGCAGAGAAAAATCTTGATCAGAAAGCAGATAGGAACAGTTCCCAAAGTACCAGTTCTGGGCAGGAAGTACTGCCATTATCATCACAATTACCCGCTGAAACTTTACTGACACCTCCTGCTGTAGAGGCAGTTTCTGAAACCAGTAAAACTTATGCATCTGAAAGTGGCTCGATGGTTCAGTTTGCTCAACCTTTTAATTCTAGATTAATTGAAGCATTAGGGTCTGGGAACGATGGGGAGTTGAAACAAAGGAAGCTTCAACGGAACAAGCAAGTTTCGAAAGATAGATTTGATGAATGGGAAGAAGCATATAAACTTGAAAGTGAGCAACGAAAAATTGATGAAATGTTCATGAGAGAAGCACTCTTAGAAGCCAAGAAGGCTGCTGATACCTGGGAGGTGCCTGTTGGGGCTGTATTAGTGCAACATGGAAAGATTATTGCTCGTGGATGCAACCTGTAAGTTTCATGCGATAGTATTCATTCTCTTTCGTTGGATCTTGCTTTATTTTGAGGTACTTACTAGAAATGTGTATTTCAGAGTGGAGGAGTTAAGGGATTCCACTGCCCATGCAGAAATGATTTGTATTCGGGCAGCTTCAAATGTTCTTCGGACATGGAGGCTTGCGGTAATCAAAACAGTTTTGATTTTGTTGAACTTTATTTGTCTTGTCTTAGTTATTTTTGTTTCTTGTTACAGTTCTTTGGGACTCCAACTACTAGCTTTATAGAATAATATGCCCATGTCCAAAAGATTAGATCATATAGTTTGCACCTCATTTGCTGTTTCAGTGCAATCTTAGAGCAGAAATGGGTTCTGGCAAATAACAAATTATGGATTAGCACATAACAATACCTCTGTTCTGTGTTTAGTGGAACCATGCACGAGCAAATAATGGTTTCTTCACAGGAGCCATGAGAATGATAATGGTTCCTTAATTGGTTAATCTGGCAATGCCTAGGGAACGCTTCCATTCTACTACCTGCCAGAAACTTCCAGTTCTAGACTTGGGGCTGAATGTTAAAATTGGAGCAGGTGTTTATTAGGCAGAAATAAGACAAATGGTGGTTCCTCATTTGGTTAAACAGACAACTGCAGGGAAACATCTGCATATTTCTTGCATGTTGAATGCTTGATATGATAAATTAGAGCAAAATGTATAAAATACAGACAAATAACTCCTTTTTTTTCCTTTTCTCAGGATGCTACGCTGTATGTAACTCTTGAACCGTGTCCAATGTGTGCTGGGGCAATACTTCAAGCAAGAGTCAGCACTCTTATATGGGGAGCTCCAAATAAGCTTCTTGGAGCTGACGGAAGCTGGGTCAGGTGTGCAATTTACTTATATTTTTATGATCCTGTTCTCATAGTTTTACTAGCATTAGTATCTGGTCTTGTACTGACATTCTTCTACGGTTTTTGGCTAGAAGCCAGTTCATTCCTTTTTAATGTTTCCGATTAACAACTCTTTATGATCTGATTTCATAGAAGAAAGAGTTTATTCCCACGCCTTGTAAAATGAAAATTGATGATGTAATGATAACCTATGATGTTTTCTTGCTCTTGGACTTTGTGTCTTCTAGGCAGTTCATTTATCAAATATAATGAAACTTATTGTAAACAAAAATGTTATAATACGGATTTCACCTTCTCCGGTTAGCAAAGAGAACTTAACATGCCCACCTGATTGGGGTATAAGACTGAAAAATATAGCATTGGTTTCTCTTGGGGTTCGCTGAGAGTAGATTAGAATTTGGATCGACGAGGAGTATAATTTTTATGTAAAATGGGCTTTGGTGTTTAAATGGGAAATTTTAAAGGTTTTTGAGTCCCAAAAATTTGAGGGCAACCAATTTTTTTTTTTTTTTGCAGACTTTTCCCAGATGGGGGAGAAAAGAGAGATGGCTCGGAGCTTTCAGATAAGCCAGCTGCTCCGGACCATCCATTCCATCCAAAAATGACAATCCGACGCGGGGTTCTGGCAGCAGAGTGTGCAGATATAATGCAGCAATTCTTCCAGCTTAGAAGAAGGAAGAAGGGGAAGATTGCAGACGACCCGCCTCCCCCTTCATGTGTTCCCATCGTAAACCAACAATCGAAAATCCTTACAAAGATGCGGCATATGTTCCACATGATGTTTTGTTTGTAGAGAGTGAAAAAGCATTCAGTTTATTTGTGAATTCTACGGGGGATTGACATAGCTTTTCTTAAATTATATTGAGTTAATGCCTTCCCAAGTTCATGAACGTCATTGACCGCAGATTGTCATCCGAACATGATAGCTCACATTTAACCCAAAATGGAGTAACACGTTGATATTGAAATAACCGAATGAATTACGGTTACCCCAACTGATTTCCTCGTCTTCTAATTGATATTCCTTGCACCAATTATCAGCAGGGATCATGGCAGGGCATTAAGTTAAAAACTCGGTGACCTGTTTTTATCAAATCTTCGCCAACTGTGCTGCTCGGAAGTTAAATGCTGATGCCGACGAAAATAAACGTCAATCTGTATCTGGGAATTTCACAGGATCATCACAGTTTTGGCATGAAAGGGCACATATGAATGATGGTTATAGTGGAGCTTTCCTTCACAAAATAGATAAAATGTAAAAAAATTAATATGCCTTGCAATAGCTTGTTAACAGCCAGACTCCGGTTTCGATTGAGCAAAATGGGCAGATCTAAGTAAAAGCAAAGATTTCTTGACTTGATCTCCATCATATATTCTGATGGGGACTGCTTACCAATGCTTAGGTTGTGTTAGGATCAACATCGTATTCTCAAGACAGGTAAAGGGTTGCTCGCATTAACATCTGTATCCCCAACTCTTTCATTTCACTCAAATGCTTACTTTCTTGGTTGTATACACCACGAGAATTTTATGCATCAATTAATGAGAAAATGGTAATACCGCTATATCAGTTGCCGAATAATACAATAAACTTATATCATGTATGCATTTATTTTTAAAACAGTCAATTGGATTGTTAATTATTAAAATTCACCTCAAGCAAGAAGTCTCCGGATAACTAAATCTCACAGACCTGGTCATCTCATCTCTGCTAATTTAGCACTGAAATATGATGACAGAGCCTAAGAAATTTTATAACCACCTCGCAAATCATTAGAAGGGATGTAATACTATCATGATGACTACATCTCTCCTTCCAATATTTCACCAAACATTTTTTACTCCGAAATTTTTTTTTTTTCCTTCGTGGCGTATAAATAACCCGCTATTGTTTCCCACAACTTCCATCTCAACAAAATGGATTCGATATTTTGGGCTCTCATTCTTGTTTGCTCCATCTTTCCAACAGCCATTACCAATGCACAAACACCAGCAGCCTCACCTTCTAATTTACCAACCACTTCACCTCCCCCAACAACCGCAGCAGCACCTCCACCTACAACCACAGCACCTCCACCTACAACCACACCTACAGCACCAACACAGCCACCAGTAAGTGCGGCAACACCTCCGCCTGCAACAACTCCTGTATCATCTCCTAAAGTTCCACCAGCTACAAGCCCATCAGTTCCACCACCTCCAATTCCACCACCACAACCTCCACAAAGTCCTCCAATCTCAACTCCATCACAACCACCAGCATTGCCGCCACCACCAGCAACACCACCACCTGCTTTGCCACCACCGCAGGTATCCCCAACACCAGCCCAAGCACCGCCGGCACCTGCACCAGCTAAGGCACCGCCAACGCCAGCACCTGCACCTGTAAAGGCACCACCAACACCAGCACCTGCACCTGTAAAGGCACCACCAACGCCAGCACCAGCACCAATTAGTCTGCCACCAGCTCCTGCACCTGCTCCCCCCAAGCACAAGAAGAAAAGAAAGCACAAGCACAAGAGGCATCATCATGCACCAGCTCCAGCACCAACTGTTCCAAGCCCTCCTGCACCACCTACTGTACCAGATTCCGAGGATACAACACCAGCACCGGCACCATCTCTGAATTTGGTAATGTTTTTTATCCCCCCAAAAAAAAAAAAAAAAATTTCTTGACTTCTAGACAACAAAATTTTTCTTGAATTGAGCATTAATATTTGAGTTATGTTCATTGTCAATATCCAATTGTTCTGAATAATCTTCCTTGCTTGTTCGGCTTACAGAATGGAGCAAATGCACTGCACCAGCAGAGGGGAAGATCTGGAGTGTGGGCTACCACTGGATTAGCTTTTGCCATCCTGCTGGCTGTCACAGGCTAAACTCTTTTTCACGAATGATTTTTCATATGTACCATATAAGGTGGATTCAGAAATTTGTAGTAGTAGGACTGAATAAAACAAAAGATGAAGGAGGCACTAAATTCTTTACATTTTTGTATTTTATTTTTCTTTTCATTTCATGAGTGTGAATATTTAATTGAGATGAATTTTTGAAACCATCAAAGCCAGACAAAACAAAAGATGAATTAATCATCACATATCAAACTTGATCTGTATTTGATTCCGTGCTGATTTCTTCCCGCAAGTCATACTCGACCACAAGTCCAAGGTTATCAACTAATTTGTGATGCCTCAGGCATCCAGCGCACTGTTAGGAAGCAAATTTTGTTTGTTAAATTTTTTTAAAAAAAAAGATCATTTAAATAAACTAAGAGGACTATAAACAAGTTTTCAACAGAAAAGCACTTGCGTATTCCCTCCCACAGTTGATGAAAACAATGATGTCCGGCAAAAATGATTCAGCAAACACCATAACAACCACATATGAAATTTATCCCAGCGGTCCAGGGCATGATTACACACATCTACTCATGTATATTAACAACTTTTCAACAGAAAAGCACTAAATATTCCCTCCCACAGTTGATGAAAACAATGATGTCCAGCAAAAATGATTCAGCAAACACGATAACAACCACATATGAAATTTAACCCAGCAGTCCATGGCATGGTTACACACATCTACTCATGCATATTATATATACTATACGTTCGCTGAAATTGTCATTTCATGAACATTTACCACTGCAACTAAACAAACATCCCAACGAAGCCACCTTAGTTGCTTGGCTTAATGAAGAACTGCTCTGGATTTAAAGATCAGAGCTGCAACGCTGTTCGTTACTATTTCTTGAGCATTATTTTTCATTTTTGAAATACAAGAATAAGGGAAATGAGTTTGATTTATTTAAAAAAAAAAAAGAGAAATCGTACATATGTTTCTATCTAGTTACATACAAAAGTGTAAAACCCAAATTGAAGTTTTTGTTAGCTTTTCGAAACATTTTTCAAAATTTACACACTTTTAACTATGTACTTATGACAAAATGTTCTTGAATGCATTTACCCTATCCACACTTTCTAAAATATTATTCTCAGAATATGCCACCAGACAATCTCAGATACTGAAAACACTAAATCCATTTTTACCGTTTAAAATTTCAAATTTGTGTTTTAGAAACAAAATTTGAAAGTATTACTAAATCCGGCTTATGTTGTATTCCTATCCAAGACAAATTACATTATAAGGTACAGCATTACTATATGTTAGCATTTATTGAAGGCTCAATCCAATTTGAACTAGGCACTGCAAGAAGAAACAGCATAAAATAACACATTCATTCAAGAAAATAAAAATTAAAAACTTCCAAAGGTGTACGCAATTAATGTTGTTGGTGTTATAATTGGGGCACAAATATAAATATGCTAAATGCATATATACACCAAGTCCAGTAAGTAAAAGAAATTTTTATTAAATAGCAGGTACGATAGGAAACAAAGTAGATACTTTTGAAAGATAATTCAACAGAATAATACTCAAAAAAGATTTTTATCATCAAGAAATAAAACACAAGAATTACAGGAAACACCTGCTAGAAAAAGAAAAAAATACCTGTACGTAAACAAGCCCCCGTTCATAAGCCAAACGATTTATGAGTCTCTGTGTTCTTTCACCACAGCCATCACAAGTAAATTGTACAAGCAAACTTCTCCTTGGCAATTTTATGTCAATAGTTGCATCCTGCATATATGCCATGTGGGACAAAAAAACAAGTTAAAGAAAGGTAAATATTTAATCACTAATAAATTAAAAGATACATGTTGTTTGGTCTCAAGCAACAGCAGAATATCAGGAAATTTGTTAGACATGAAATAGTTATCCCACTGCCAGGCAATCTCACTTACTAACATCACATTTAGATTATTCTAAAACCTAAGAAGGGAACACTTAAGAGTATTGAATCGACCTTTTATAAGACATAGCACGACTGGCAACTGAATATTTAAATCTCCTCGCCATTAGGTTTAAAACCGAGACCTACTATGTCAGCCCAAGAGGTTTCACCAACTAAACTAGATGGCACCCACAATCCTTTACTAAATTGAGAGAGTTGGGAAAATTGATCATGATTTCGAAAAGAGCTCCTATTCTGAATATCATAATTTTCACCTCGTGTGTAACCTATATCATGAAATCAAAACGCTACTCCTTACTTACGATTACTTTGTTTAGTCTAGCGATAGCTCATCCATCAGATACAAACTCTCAAAATATGGATATTTACTGGCTCTCATTTTCTCGTGGGCATTAACTAAGACGAACAATATAGAAAAAAAGCTGAAGCTTAACACATCACACTATTAATAAACTTAATAATAATCAAAAGAATGTCAATTTGAAAGGCTATAGCTCATTAAATAGACTACATTAATAAACCCTATATCACATACCTTATTTGAATCACTCAATTCCGCTTCTGAATTTGACTCAGAAACCGCTAATATTCTATACGCACGCTTTGGTACCACTGCTTTCGCCCCAGAAACCCTCAACCTGAAAACAAATTTGCAGTAGCAATTAACCAAAAAAAAAAAAAAAATCATATTTTGAGATGAAAAATGTGAAATTGAAGGACACCCAGAAGTGGAAAGTAATAGAAAAGAAAAACCCTTAATGGGTTTTAGGGTTCAGGGCCTTTACATACCGCGGGCGAATAAGATTAGGGGTTGCTGAGTTTGAGAAAAAAATGGGCTTGAAGGGGTTTGGACGGAGAATAACATCCAAGGGTTTGTGAGTGGAAAGAGAAGATACAGAGGGAGAGGAATTGCATGCTGTTATTGCCGCCATTGCTGATTTTGTGGCGGCTATCAGTTAAATTTCTGTTATAGAATGTGTCTGAGCTTTGCTTGTTTGTTTGCAATTATTTATACTGTTTATTTATTCATTTATGTTTGCTGTTTGCCCAAAAAATATTATTTTTATTTTATTTTTTAAAAAATGTCCATCAACTCATTCTTTAAATGATCTAATTCATAATTTTTCAAGTACTATGTAAAAATACATTAAACAAAAATATGCATATTAAAATAGAAAGGAATATGGAATATTTTACAATCATTAATTATTCCTTTTATCATTGAAGGAAAAAAAATATAGTTAGACTTAATTTAATGTTACAGTATATACGGACTCAGGATGAATCTTGGTTCTGGTTTAGTTTTGCAGAATTGCTTTTGTGCCAGAATGCTTACTAGACAATCAGGCAGCAGCGACAACCAAAAAACGGTTGACTTGGTGCACAAGGTAAAGGGCTTAGTTATGCGAAGTGAGGTTCATTTTGCCTCAATTTTGTGAAGCCATCAAAAGACACTCAATCTTGGCTGTCCTCTTCAAAAATGGCATTGAATGTGGATTGTAAGCAGGTGCAAGAAGCACAAATTATTCCTAGCAAGGCGTTAATTAGATATTAACGCAACTGCAATGACATCAATTTCTTTTTCTTTGTTGAAGAAAAATTTGGTATACAAGTATGAACCATTTTGTCCAATGTCCAAGAAACAACAAGAACCAAGTTGATGACGTTTGGTTAATATTGTTGCATCAACTTGTACAATGATCATAGAGTGCTTTTTGGAAGGATTTGATTGAACAACGTTATTGGCTCTTTCGAATCGAATTCTGTAAGCAACTGCTGCCGAGAGGGCATCAATCTTCCTCATCTATTTCAAATGGAAGTGGCACTGTCTTCACTGCTCTAAAGTTGCCAGCATTATTTAGATGCTCATTCTCCAATCTGGAACATCAAAACCATTTGTTTATTTAATCCACTGTAAGAGATGCCATTGTGATGTGTAGTTGATGTGCACAAATGGATGCATATAATTTCGGATATTAGCTAAAGAATTAGTACCTGTAAAAGTTCCATATTCCTCTTCTAATGACTTCAAGGGCTGCTAAAAAAAAACCTGTAACCCTGTAATCAACATGTTCGAAATTTGAATGCAGAACAGTCTGAAACCAAGCAAGCCTGAGGACGAGGTTCAGTCCCTGCATCATGATCAAAATTTTGTTTAGAATCAGCTTTGAAATGAAATGCTATACATGTAATGTGTACTTTATATATATATATATACATACAACAAATAGTTCTTTCTTCTCATCGTCTATTGAAAATTACTCAGGAGTTTTAACTTTTATCAGTGTCTAATATGTTCATAATTATCTTGATAATATGACCCCAGTTGATTTTCAATTAAAATCAATTGGTAAGTTCTTTTTATCTAGAAGTGAGATGTCGGATTAACTAATTTTCCTTGATCATGAAAGTGAATCAAATGATGATTAGTGAGAATATGATTTGTTGTGATATATATATATATATATACCATGGAGAAGTAGTAAATGCACTTTCGACGAAGCATTAATTCATTCCTTAGCCATGGATTCTTGGAATTCATTTGAAGCAAACCCCAGTCTTTTACAAAGTCCCAATACAATTGGTAAACTGTTGCACCACTGGACACCACCACAACTAGACACAGCCATCCAACACTTCTTTCTTTCTCATAAACTACTTTAGCTCCTGCTGCTAACATTGCTGACACATATTTGCCTAGATTGACAAGGTGGCCCATCTGCCCTTCATCAAACCAGCGCCGAGCACACTGAAAGCGCAATTAATAAAAATCTTTTATCAGAATATATGATAACTTATTAAACAAGAAAACAAATTGAGAACAAGGAAATATTAAGCAAAAGGCCAGAGAGCTTAATATCAAAGACCTGCATGGCTCTCCAGTAATAGGGAAGGAAGGACACTGCATAAGCAAGATCCCTGTAGTGCTTGGCCCTCATGCAATAACCGTAATCCTGAGTTTTGAAGCTACCAGTTATGTAATAACAAGCTACAAACTCCAGATTCCTAAGCAGCGGTACCTATAGAGTAATGAAAGAATTTGTCAGTGAAGATATTGGTGACGAGAGAATTTGGCAGTGAAGATATTGGTGATGAGTAAACAAAAATTCTATCATTTCAAACAACAAGGTGGCACTTAATTAGCGAATGAAACTTTAAGTAGCTAATGAAAAACACCTGACTGCAAAGTTGATCAGCCATGAAGAAGTCCAGCATCAAAACCTATGATTAGGGAGAAAACTGATTAACGTTTGCGGAAACATTACTATACCCAAATCAGATATGCTTGGTTTTTCAAGCAAGTAGACACCTATGTCTAATGGCAGTACCTTATAGAGAGGTGACAGAATGATGTTCCTTATCACACGAAGGAAACAATAACGACTTGAACGATAGAAAATGTTGAAGGGACACACAAGCAGCAGTAAGAAGATCTGCGCATACAGAAAAATCCAAGAGTTGGCTGTGAGCAAGACATATTATTGAAAATTATTATGATTGATTTTTGTTTCATATCTTATAATATGCCAGAAGGGAAAATTTACCAGTAGCAAAAGGCCTGGAATTGCTTGAACTTGGGAATAAGAATAACCTTTTGTGATGAGTGACAAATGAACAAACATGACGCCAACTACAGCAGTCATTGATGTGGTACAAATCAAGAAGACATCCCTGTACTTAAGTTCCTTTGTAGGGGCCAGCTCAAAGATGAAGCTATAATTTATACGCGCCTTCTTCCACAAAAAGATGTTGCAACCATACAGAAAGAGGTGTAGAAACAACAGGCTGAACATGCTGCAACATATCAAATATAGTTCCGTTAGCTGCCATATCATTGTCTAAATGTGATGCCAAGACAATCAAATTGAGGACGACTTGCCTAAGAACAGGGTAGACAGTTTCCATATAGACTGTATCCGGTCGTGGTCTGTACATTCCTGTGATGTGAGCCATAATCACATATCCAGCAAGCAGAGCAATGAAGCACCCAGTGAACAGCCCTGATTAAATTCCACGAAAGTAAATTAATTTTTGTTCAATATCAATGCATTGCATATTTAGCTTTTAATTGAATGAAATTATCATATCTAAGAGCAGATTGCAAGCAGCCAGACTTAAGTTGGATCACGAATATATCAAAATGGAAAATCCAATAACTTTGTGTAGCATTTCTTGGTGCTGTAAGTGTACGATACAGAAATCACTGACCAAGGTAGTGAATGCCAATGCAACATATACTGCTTGACACGGTGGGAAGCCAATTATTTCTAGCTTTAGGTGATGCAGGATGCTTTTAAAGTTCAACTTTTGTACGATATAAATTTAATGAAACATTGTAATGTGTAATATGGGACCTGTGCTTTATCAATTATCATCCACCCAAAAAAGTTAACCAGGTTCTGCCTGCCCTTCAAATTTCAAAGGCTAGTGGGGGCCCCCACTTTATTTTTTCCAGCTTTAAAACCAATATTATTGCCACAAAGTGAACAAGTTTAAAAGTCTCTATTGAAGGATGGACAAAAGTTCATTTGAATATATTATCATGGAAGTTTAATTCTGTTTTATCATTTTTCACTGAAATTTGCTTAGAACTTACCAATGAAGAAGGTTACACCATGTGATTCTTTACGCTGATGAATCTTGAGATATTTCATGGCCTTTCTTCGGTTTTCGTCAGCAAAGTGTTCGATGAATAGCTCCTCAACTTCATCGGCTAAATTCATTACCTGTCATTTCCAAGTCTAATAAGCAAACTTTAACTGCTCACAAACTTGCACTTTAACTCTGGTTCACATGAATTAAGGAATCCTTTTTGTAGACACAAACTACAGGATCAATGACCACTAAACATTGTCGGTACATTATCAGATGATATGAAATGTATTTGCTAGTGGAAATTGGAAAACATCTGAACAGTCATCCCATTAAAATTTCTGGCTTGCATATATCTAACAATCTACTCATGATATACACTAGATATTTCACTTCAGTTATTTTGTGGCTTCATTTTTTTCCTTTTTTAGTCGCTTCGGTTATTTACCTTATCAGAGCCATTGAAATAGGAACTCTCTACTACTTTTAGATAAATGGGAAGCACTTGTTTTCCAGTAACCTGCAAAAAGACCGGGAAAAAAAGTTTTTCTTAGCGATTTTTCGAAACCAAATGCAATGTTTCCTGAGAAATGGGCAAGCGATTTATTAACTTACTTTGTCAAACTTCTTTAAAATCTTTATGAAAGCAAGCATGTTCAAGTTCCTGAGAAAAAATGAACAAGTAAGAATCCCTCTCTTAAGCTAAATTTACTAAAGGGTATCATTTTGATTTGATATTGGAAAGGTTACCTGTAGGTCTTGAGATAACCCAACCCTTTATAGAGCTCAATAAGAGCTCCTCTTATCATCTTCTCAGCATGGTGCAGCTTTGTTTTGTTGATGTGCAGCCTATTACTCCCCGCAGGAATTTTTTTAGAGGACTGGTTAACTAAATCGTCCCAAATTAAGTAACTGACCGCTGAGATGGTACGAGAAGGCGTTGTAAGAGGAATTTTTATTCTTAAGTTCTTCCCTTGGCAATTGTACACACCACCCGAGAGTGTACTCAATTTGCTATCCAGTCTTTTCATTCTCATTGACTTTCCCATCTCATATGATCTTGGAGAGTCTGCAAATGGCACTTCGTTTTTTTCCGGCTCATCAGTGCTGTTGTCTTCCAGTTGCTCCTGTTCTGTTGTGTCCTTAATGGACTCCTCTGTAGCAAAAGAAAAGAAAAATGAGACACAAATGAAACAGATAATTTAATTTGATTCTTTGATTTGTCTAAATTGAACATTTTGGCTACCCACAATTTTAAATCACACTGAACCGAAGATCGTAGAAGGGATGCATATCCTGATTTGTGCGAAATTGAGAAAATGTGGTACCTTATATGCTTTATGTGTCTTGATTAATTGACTAAAAACAAATGATGTGAAAATTTCCTTATATTGCATACGACAATTCACAGTTGAAAACAGAGCTTGTTTCAAAATTTTGATTGCATTGTAGGAGATTATATACCACATGAGATGGTGCATGAAATGGACTCGTCTTCCTTGGAGTCCTGGGAAGAAGCACCTTTGCCGCGCTCTTTCTTCAGAGCAGTTTTGAGTTCAATGAGAATCTCCATCTGTTTCTTCAAAGACTCCCCTCTGTCCAAGAACTCTTTCTCCTTTGCCTTGTAGAATTGGTTCACCTTGTTCAGTTGCATGTCCAAACATTCAAAAAACTCCTTGGTCGCATCAGTGTCAGCAAATTGCTCCAGCAGCTCTGTCTCATACATATCCCCCTTACTTGCCGAGCTAGCGAGTTTCTTATGAACCTATACCGCCAACACCAAAGAAGGGAAAAAAACACAAATAAGTTAACACACTTGAACGAAGCAAAGCATAATGCATGCATATTTGGATTCAACAACAAGAGAAAGGGAGAGATAAATTAAGTACTTGAATAGCACCATGATGTTCTCTATGCTGATGCTGGCCAAATGAAGAGAACTTCTTGCCTAAAGAAGAAATGAAGGTGCTAGCAAAAGAGATATGCTTTTGCTTCTTGGTAGTTGAGGTGTTATTGCCTTTGTTATTAGTATTATCAAGGAGATGAAATTTCTTAATGTCTTTCTTGAGTTGCCAGTAATCAACAAAAGCTTCTTTCCATTCCGGAACAAGCTGACCCTCAAACTGCTTAGAGAACTTCACCATCTTTCTCTCTTTTCTCTTTTTGATTATTTTTGGCCTCAAGAGAAAAAAGGAAAGAAATTAAGTACTTGATGCTTAGCACCACTACCAGCAGCAGCAGCAGTAGTAATAGAAGGCTTTGGGCTGTGAGTGTGTTCAATGGAAGCAGAAGTCCACAATATTTATGGGGGTGAAGTGGAGAAAGGAATATAATGATTGATGTGCTGCTTGACAGCACATTCTAAAATATCCTCAGCACTTGATGCTTCCAAAATTCAGCTCCGCCTTTGCTTTCATTCCACTAGGCCAGGTTCGCGCGAGCAATCACCAAACCGCTACCGGATAAAGGTTTGCTCTCACAAGGCCAACAATGTTACTTATTTCATATGCTCATCAAGGTTTTGAAAGAGCTGGGAATTTAAAGCGGATCCCGTATATCGTGCATCTCTTAAAATTCACTAAAAAAACCTTGTGGTTTGCATGAAAATTGTTTATAGCCAAGGCCAATATTGATAATTAATTAGCTAATTCAAAAGATATTGGCGAGTCGAGTGAAAGCTGATTGGCTAGTTCAAGTATCAACAACACACACAAAGGTGAGCTCTAATTAGACCAGCCAGATTTCCACTAATTCAGGATAATAAAGGCTTCAATTATTTCCCATCGATCACCACTTGCATTAATAATAAAATCAATTTTTTTTTTTTCTCCTTAAGATCACACACACACACACATATATATATGTAAGGGATCAAATATCAATAAAATACTGCAAAAATGGTGTTAGCACTCTGTAGGGATTACCGTGTTGACAATTAAGTGTAAATAGGACTGAGTTTAACATTATTTTTATTATTATTTATCTTCTTTTTTTTTTTTTTTGGTTTGAATATTGGCGCTCGCTTCGCTCATTATCAAATATGCTTTGTGGGTAATATTCCTACAGATAAGGTAACTGCAAAATCATTTATAAAAGAAATTATGATGTACTTGGGGTAAGCAATAATACTATATAATGGGAATTATAATGAGAGAAGGTTCCAAGTTATATTCTTTTGTTCTATACTCATTGCACAATTAATCCCACCCTTCCTTCAACTTGTCAACATGAAAATTAATTATTGCACCACAACCTTCTCTCTCTCTCTCCTTTTTCAGAAATTGAAAACTAAAAATTAACTGTGTGCCTTATTTTCAACTCTGCTGCCATTGCTATGTCTTTTCTTCATAGACATGGATTGCACTTGTAGCAGCGCGAACATGATTATTTTGATTGTGGAAAACTGACGGCGGGCTTAACGTGGCTGACTCAGAGATACCCCCCGTACAATCTTTGTCCGCATATATCTATTTTGTCTTCTTTTTTTCTTGATTTTTCTTTTCTTTTACCTTTATATATTCTCCTACTAATCTCTATCAAGATAGTTAATTATAAACTATGCACCTTAAAGTATCATTATATTGTTAATAACGAAAAATTAACAAAACGTGTAAAATGTCCCAGAGAACACAGAACACAGAAAATTTTCAGGGGCCAAAAAAACCTAAAAGTAATGAAGATGCTACCAGACATTCCGGACTAACCCAATGGTCGAAGTTAGGCGAATTTGATTGATGTGTAGTTGATTGAGTTATTTAAAGATTGTGCCTATCTTTTATAATTCGTCAATAAAAGTTCTCCAATGCAAACACATGTTCATTAAAATTAAACAACCTCTTTTAATCGTAGATTCGTATTTCAATATGTCCCAATGTTGGCATCATACAAAATTTCGGTTGTATTAAAATTTAATCCGAGATTTTAAAAAATATATTATATTCTGTTGATCGACCCAAAACCAAATCCAAAGAATTTTGAAGTATAGAATTCATATAAATTAATGATGCCGAGGTTATTACACCAATTAAGCTGATGGTTGGATAGAAACTCTCAACAAAAATGGTTAATGAATTTATTGCCAAATTTTGTGCTGGTTAAGCTTATGCTAGATATATTTCAACCCAAACAGGAAAAAAAAATTATGCTAAATTTTATACCTCTTATATTTTTGGGAACGAATTTAGTGTATTTTGTGGTTTGTCAAAAAAAAAAAGAAAATAAATTTAATTTCCACGTAGAATGCCAGTGAAAATAGAGAAAAGTAAAAGGGGTACCCACAAAATCCAAGTCCCTTAGATTTATTGGACCAATTACAAGACATGAAAATGATGGTCTGATTCGGATTGCAATTTTGGGTGCGCCCTTGTAAGCTACCCACCTCTTTGTTTTCTTTTTTCCTCTAAGCCATTAATAACATTATCATCTCATGGCTGTATATAGAGAATTGACTTTTGAACCCCACAATATTTGCAATAATTAAAATTAAAGAACTTATATATACGGCTTATAACACATCAATCCTAAGCATCGGTATGGTTGATACAATTGCACAAATTGACAATTCCCTAGTTGAGCACAAATCTTGCAAACTCCTTTCTATTTGAATGTTAAACCACTCGCTTTCTCACACATGTTTGGAGAGTTTCGAATTCCCCCGTGTGTGAGTTGCCAGGATTTTATTTTAAAAAAAAAAGATTTAGAAATGTATTTACTTGAATAATGAGATTAGAAATTAAGAATTAGGATAAGGATTCAATGCTGAGTATTGAACCAATGGTTAGAATTATTTTAAATTTTAGGTTGAGGACTAAGTATTGAACTGAAAGAATATAAGGTTTCAAGTTTCACTTAGTAAATGAAGATATGATTTCAACTTTTCCTTAATAAAAGAAAGATTTACTTTTTTATACGTATATTTGAATGTAGATCTGATCAATTACTATGCCTAAATATCATAACTATACCCAACGGGAATTGATGTAAGAAGTATTAACGTATTTCTAATTCATAATGTCAATAGGTTGTAACAGTAATAATACGAATATTTGGTTGGTACAAACTTTATGCTCCTATCGTTTTCTTCTTTAATTTCCTTTTCCGATTTGAGGAGTACATGTGTTAGGATAATCTCTCACTGGCCCCGAGGCATATAACTCAAAAAGCAATATGATGGTACTGAAATTCAGGTGATAAAAGGTGATTTTCAATGGCTTGAAGTTGAACCATCTATTAATCTTGAGAATCGACTAGTCCTACTAATGCAATGCTTGCACGAACTTGAACAAAACCGTTAATCCCAAAAGAATAATTCAAAATTCCTATCTTCGCTGCCACACTTGCTTGCCTTGATTTAAAAATGTTATATATGTAAGTTTAATTTTCTAGCGCATTTCGTTTTAATTTCCTTCTGAGCTTGATAAAAAATTGTTTTTCCTCAAACTTCAAAAGCTAGCAATGCAAAGTGATTCTTAAGCATATGATTCTGGATTATGGTTCCATAACAATGCACTGAAAATATTAAAGTAGAATATACAACACTTTATTAACAAAAATACCCATCTTGCTCCTTCAAAGTGGATTGAAAACCGATCTTTTTCATCTATTCGTTATCCATTTTGCATGATTCACCGGAGCATATACTCCTTTAACAACTGTTAAACGTATCAAACATCATATCTTCTTATATCATGGAGTTATTTTTGTATAACTTTACTATTGCAAAACTTTTCATACACCTAGGATTTCAATTAAAGAGTATATGCTTCTACTTTGCATCTAATTTCATGAAACGATTCATCAAATCGATCC
Organism: Atalantia buxifolia; assembly: GCA_030444775.1. Classification (NCBI taxonomy): domain Eukaryota; kingdom Viridiplantae; phylum Streptophyta; class Magnoliopsida; order Sapindales; family Rutaceae; genus Atalantia; species Atalantia buxifolia. The sequence continues at coordinate 21,357,535 of CM059837.1, read as the reverse complement.
ACATTCCATCCCCTATTAGGGATTCTGATGAGTTTGGGAGGGGAATAAATAATTAATAGAAATTAAAATTTTATATCCATACGTATGTGATGTGTAACTGAAGCATTGATTCTCCATGTCTAGTGTTTAACTTATTCAAGTAAAATTATCATAATATACCTTATTTATCCAATGTTTGGATTTTAGGGTTTCTAATCATACTCTAAATGGAAAAGATTTTGGTTCTTTGATTTGTTTAAGGGAATCAAAATCTTCCGGAGAGTTGGAAAAGAAGATTATGGAAATTGTCCATTTAATTATATTGTTGCTTGCTCTTGAATGAATTAGTACCATGTGTAATCCACTTAAGTCAAAAGAAAATTGATGGCTTCTTCATTAGGATAATTCTTTTGATCCAAATAGGAATGGAAAAATGTCGGGTCAGGCTCGGGCTTGGCCAAGCCCTACCTGACCCGAACAAAAAAAATTTGAAACCCGACCCTAAAAAAAGCCCTAACACTATATAGTTAGGGTTGGGCTCGAATCGGACCAACATCTGGTCGGGCCCAACCCGACTCTACCGAAATAATTAACCCCACAATTCAATTCTCATTTCCCACCACCATTTCAACAAATTCGACAATTACTCAACCATTTCAAACACAATTCAATTCCACTTTCCACAATCATTTCAACTAATTCCACAACTATTTCAACCCCACACACAAATCAATTCCAAAATCCGACATGAAAAACACACAATACAATTAAATTAAAAACACACAATGTAATTTCACAATCATTTTAGCCATACACAATTCAATTCAACAACCCAACATAAAAAATAAAAAATAAAAAACTCATGTCTTGTATAAATAAAAACACAATGCAATTAAATTAAAAACACACAATGTAATTTCACAACTTTTTTAGTCATACACAATTCAATTCAACAACCCAACATAAAAAATAAAAAATAAAAAAACTCATGTCTTATACAAATAAAAACACAATGCAATTAAATTAAAAACACACAATGTGTGATGTTGTAAGGATGTGTTGTGTGTGTGTGTTAACTTGTGTTAGTTTTTTTTTTTTAAATAGGGTCGGGTCGGGTCGGGTCAGCATTAAGCCCGACTCTGACCCTAAATTTGTTCGGGCCTTAAAATTTTAGCCCTAGCCCGACCCTAAAGTTAAAAATTCGGGTCAAATCCCTAAAAATTAGGGTCGGGTTAATCGGGCCAAAAATAGGGTCGGGCTAAATTGCCAAGCCTAGATCCAAAGGTTTATTTGAATTTTATTCTTTCATAAGGAGGTGCTCAGCTGTGTGCAGTCACATATTACAGCCGTTCAATGAGAGTTTGACACACGCGCAGTCACGCACAATAAAGTATACGGTTGTAGGACACGCCTGATCATTCTTGTTCTTTTATATATTATATTGATATCTACAATTATCAGAGATCAGGTTGATCATTAATAAATTTTAATTAAAATTTTTTTGCAATGAAATTAAAAAATTTATGAAGAATTTAAGATGATTTTTAACCGAATTTGATCTCTTTCAATTGCAATTCCATAGTTGAGAAGGTCTTTTACTTAAAATAACCCTATTAGATTAAAAGAAAGCTTTTAAGAAATTAATAAACGTGATCATATGATAGATTATATTATTATTAGTGTAACGCAAAATTTTCATGATTTTAAATTATGAAAATTTTGTATTATTAGAATTTATAAATGGCATAATTGCCCTTATTAATAAAGATTTTTCATGGGGTAATTTTAGAAAAAAACTTACTTTTTCTAAATTTAATAGGGTTTCTTAAGGTTTCCTATAAATTTATACTTTTCCCTCTCCCTTACCCTAAATTTACAACATTTTCTTTTATTCTCTTTGCTGCTCATTACTCATTTACTCATACTCTAGGACTCTAACTTTTGCTTAGGGGAGAGAGAGTTTTACTCTCTGTGTGCTTTATTTGACTTCCTATCATTTTGCTCTATTTAGGATTTTATTGGCATGATTTCAGGTTGTTACAGACCATTATGTATGATTTAGGATGTGTTTAAGTTGTGTTTTAGTGCGCTAATTTATTGTTGGATCATGTTGGTTAATCTCTGATGCAATAAACATGCTGAACAATTCTAGACAGCATGAATATCTCGAAATAAAACATATATTTTATGAAAGATTTTTAAGAAGAACCTTATCTTTCTGTAAATTAGATATGCAGGGCTTATTGAATAAATTATGTTTTATAAGATTTGACTTTGTTTTCAATTTTATATGGATTTTCGAAATTGACGCTGTTGCACTGGAAAACTGCGGTTTTAGCAGAACGACAAGATTCAAAAAATTATTTGTAGAAGCAAATGAACTCGAAAAATTCTGAAATTGTTAAAAGTGGTTAATCTATGTGTCTAGTATTTCAAGGTTTAATTTCATAATTTTCTAATTAATGAATAATTTTATAAAAATCTCGGAATCCATACTATTCAGTTAAGGCACTGTGAGACAGTTTCAAATTTGTCGAGAAACAAATAGTTTTGAAAATGTTTTTGATGTCGGATCCTCTTAAAAAATTTATGAGAGATGCCCAAGAATGTCCAGAATAGCTCTGTAAAATATTGTGTCATTCTGATTTCTAGATTAAGATTTAAAATTATAAGAATCAGACTTGTATAGGGTATGAATTAGAAAATCAGACTCTTAGAATAAGTTGTTAATAGTTATATCTTGTATTTGTTTAAGGTGTCAGAGATGTTTGAAACTATTAGAGGCTTAGAGGTGTGTTTAGATCATTGATTATATCGAGGTAAGTAGCTTCATTTCTAATGTACTGGATATATATAAATATTTTGATACTACTATAAGTACATGTATTTTTATAGTTCTTTGAAAATTAATCGTTTTTCATAGCAAAATTAGTTTGCGTAAATGTTTTTAATCTGAAAATTATGTTATTTTTATGATTTTAACATAATATTATAAAAGCCTTTAAATATTAATTTATTTTGTTAAATAATTATCTTTTATGAAATTATCTATAAAATATTATAATAGAATTTGTTTTGCAAGCCTAATTCATTGTTATGATCTTTTTTCGAGTCTACTAAATGTTTTGATCACATAGATGATAGAGATTATTTATGATTATTCGGGGGCCACCTCTCAAGACTATATGTGGGCCACCTCTCGAGGGCCAAAGTACTACGAAGCGCCACATATATTACAAAGTGCCACGTGCAAGTCGTGATGTATGGAAATTGAATTTAAATATTTTGGCTCATTGTTTGTAATTGTTTTTATTCTGATCATATATATATTATGTTCTGAATGTGTACCCGATATTCTGATTCTGATTATGTTTTTGGTCGAATCACCGAAAGTATAAGTGACATTATATGACATGAGTTAACCTTTTATTTTCTACATATATGCTATACGATTTGCTTCCATGATTAATTATATTTTTTAATATTTTGAATTACTATAAATCGACGTAATCTTGTTGTAATATGCCATTTTATGAGATTTATGACTTATAGCATACGTTTCAATAAATAGAAGGCTTGCAATATTTTTGGTACCCAATAAGCCTAGTGTGTTGTGAATGATTTTACTTACCAAGTTGACGGCTCACCCCTCGTCATTACTTTTTGTAGATTAAAAGGTATACTTATCTTTGGAGTTAAAGATTTATTTACTTTTACTAGTTGAATAAGAGAATGATAAACTCTTGTTTCCTTTACGTTTGTTTATTTTATGGACTTGTAATTGTAGAGTTTTGAGACTTCTATCATATTTATGTTTTCGGGAAAAAATATTTAGTATTAGACATATAAAATTTAAGGTATTTCAGTTTAAGATTTTTGTGTAAGGATTTTAATTTATGAGTGACCTCCTTAACCACGTGCTCCACACGTGTTAGATTTAGGGTGTTGCAATTAGGGTACATGTGCTAAGGAAATATTCTTATTTAAAGGAAAAGAAAAAAAAAACTTCAAAGACTTACATGCTGTTTGTTTTTCTAACTTAATGACTTAATTGACTTAATTCTAATCAGTTAAGTCATGAAGTCCATTTATTTTTTCAACTTAATAAAAAATTTTAGTAATTAAGTCATTAAATTATTAAGCTAATTTTTTTAGATTTTTGCTTAATCTAAAAAGTCTAAATGACATCATTAAAAAAATTCTTCAAAATATCCCTATCTAATTAATTAAATGTCATCCATACCCAAATAAGTTCAATAATTAGCTTTATTACGCATCTCTATAACTTATGATAATAGAGTGGTAGAATATTATTTTTTATTTTTTTTATTTTCTTTAAATTAGCATTACTTATCTTTATAAATTTTAATGAATTTTTTTCATATAAAACATCATAAACAACAATAAAATTGATTAACATATACTAATTTAGAATATTAAAAGATTGTGTTCAATTGAGCATGATTATGTTATGAAAATATGTTATCTTATTTATTTTATTTGAGATGTTATTAATTGTTTGACATTTATAATTTGTAAGGGTATAGATGTAAAAATATTAGTTTCCAGATTTTTTTAAGTTACAAAAACAACTTAATACTTTTTTGTAGCGATTCAGACAAAAAAATAAACATGTTATTCAGATTCAGACATTCAGATTTATTCAAAATTCAAACTAATTTAGGTCTATTCAAATTTAAGATAAAAAAATAAAATAAACGCTACCTTAGACAAAAATAACTAATCTTGGTTATTACTTATTAATACTATCAATTAATTAAGCAAGGTTCGTATTTGAATTGATAATGTTTTGGCCTATCCAATAAATTATGAAGAATAAAAAATTAATAACATAATGAATAAAATTGTATGTATATATAAAAATATTTCAATTTGCGGGAACTGTCGTCATATAGGCACTCGTAACAACAACGACAACAACAACAACGTCCCAATTAAAAGGTCGATGAAAGGAGAAGGATTCATTCTATTCTCACATGCTATCAATCATTTATAGGAGATAATGGGTATTATAAAAAATAAATATCAATAGATCAATCAATCTATATTCTTATTACTAGTTAAATTCAGATCAAAATTTTGTCCCGATCCGAGATCTTCTTAGATATATACTATTATGTGAAGATCCTTGTTAATTTATTAATTTGTAAGAACATTAATTTATATAAAAATTATTGACAATTTTGAAACATATGGCATAAGATTAACAGAAAGTCTGACCATATTCACTTCATAAGGATATGAATTTAATGGGATTGCCTATGCATGCTTTCTTATTAATTTGGTCACCTTTTCTAATAAAATTAACTTGGAGAGAGTTCATTTGAACTCCACTATTCAACGAAGCCCAAAAAAAAAGAAAAAAAAAAAAAGAAGTAATCGATAGAAACGAACTTGCGTACAGTAACTACGTAGCCCCCTGAGTCCTGATAATCTTGCATGAAAATAAGTATTTGGCATTGTTATCTTTTGCTGTCGTGACGTACATCCTGTCATAAAAAAGTACTTTTGCGGCAAAATTTAAAAACCCGGAATGCCGCTCAAAATAACAGGGGAGGTGTTGAATTTCCATTAATTATATTAGGCTACATGATTTGGCATGGCAAATCACACAACTCGTCAAATCTAATTCTTTATAAATTTGGAGTAATTCCATGGCATGGGGCCTAGGTTGCTGTCGTTGTATCAGGCCCTTGTCATGATAGGAGATTAGTTGTTTCAAGATTTGGTATACGCGAGAGAGATCATTTCAAGAATGATAAGCTAGTTTGTGTGACTTAAATCTTGACAGAAGATGGGATGGATCCCAGTTCAAAACAAATTACGTACCATGTTAGGTTATTGTCTCTTTATGTGTCACGTACGTGTTTGATCTCTTTATTACACGTTGCACTCGGAAAAAAGTCTTCAATGTCTACAGGAGCATTGCTTATTACGTGACACGCAGTTACTAATCAATTTTTCTAGCAATCCTTTCTTCTTTCTTTCATTCTTTTATTTGTTTTACATTTTCTTTTTCCTATTGACTCATGAGAACTAAAGACAATCCTATAAGGCTCTAAAACAAATGTATCTGGGCCATTTTCCAGCAAATGCTATTTGAAATTGACAAGTTAAAAGAGCAAATGTGGTTTATAAAAAGTACACTTAATTTGGCACTTGAGGACATTGCTACTTATCCATTGAGTGTTTGGCACAAATGTACCAATAAATTCACGATTTTGTTGAAATATACTGTGGCAAGGAGTGAACGAAAAAAAAAAAAGAGCAATGTACGTAAAGCACTCAAGACTTTTCCTATAAATAGAATACCATATGATGAGAATACTGCTATAAGATATAGGTAAATTAAAGATTATTGGACACAATATTACATTCTCGCACGTTCAAGATTAGTTTCAATGATCTAATGCTGTGTTTCCTACTTTTAATCAAGAAACCGCAAATGGCAGTTTAAGTAAGTTAATGGGTATTTGCATGCGCCGAAAATTTTATTGTTTCGTATGCGGATCATTAAAGAGAATCTATATTGTGGAGATAACGGCTTATACAAATCTAACGTAACTTCTCACTATGCCTGAAATAGAAAAATAGCAAGGCTAATGATTTGTGTTAGGCATCATGCATGAGTGATAAGGCCGATTCAATTGATCGCATGCTTCAGTTGTGAAGTCAAGAACCTCCAAGCAGCTTTTAAATAAAGTTGATAGTCTTCAGAATAAGTAATTTTTAATCGTCATAACGACTTTATGGCTTACAGCCTAAGCATCCATTAATTACAGGAGTTGGCACGATTGATTAATGTTTATGATTCCTTGTTGACAGCTAATTTTAAACTATATTTATTAATTGTTATTCCTTATCTCACGAGGGTGGCTATAATTTTGAGCTTTTAGAGAATATATCGAGATCATATTTCAACATGTATAATCGGAGAACATTATCCTGATTTGATCTTTTAAACTCTCTCTGTCTCTCTGTCTCTCTGTCTCTGTCTCTCTCTCTCTCTCTATATATATATAACACGAGGGTGGCTATAATGAGGTTGCTAAGGATCGATATGATCCTTTAGTGAGCAATTTGATTGATCAATCATCTAAGTTCATGTTTTAACAAGTATATATAATTGGAGAACATTCTCCTAATTTGATCTTTTAATAAGTAACTAATTTATGAAGTTTGTTTGGCAGAAATCAATTAACCAAGTTGAGCATCTTGGATACGGAAACCCAATCATCAAACAGATTTAAAATTGTGCTATCCAGTTAATTAACCCATCACCGTAAGAACGTGAAAAAGAAAACAATTATAGTGGGAAAGTTCCAATAAAACTAATCGACTTGCTATCTCCCTCAATCGAGAAAAGCTTATTCGCTTAATTTATGGTTAAATGAACTAGCTAACAAAACAACGTTCAACAAAGCAAAGCAAAAAAAGCAAAAAAAAAAAAAAGAAGTAGGAACTAGCTAGGGCCAGTGATAAACAATGTCTTTCTCACAATTTATGGTTTAATCGATTTCCCAAAAAGCAGAAGCAGAAGCAGAAGATAATCTTACCGTATAATACACGGGGTCATTCGGTCTCCGAAATGCGGGGAAACTTGTGTGTGCTTTTAAAAGTTGAGTGCTTTTGCAATTGGATGCATGCTTTTGAGCTTTTGTTACTTCTCTCATCAGCCACGCCAAGGCCAAACTCAAGAGATCATTTTCGTGACTCCATTCATATCATATCAAACGAAAACTGTATCACCTTTTAGTTGATTAAGCTTATGTCATG